>CM057455.1:998052500-999255833 GCA_016271365.2 Neoceratodus forsteri | reverse complement strand
GGGGTACTACATCCACTATCCTCCAATTCCATGGTACCTCACCTGTCTCCAACAGCTATTAAAGAAACTGCTAGTGCTGCACCCAGGACCTATACCATGCAGAACACTAGAAATTCAGCACTCACCGCCTCTTTTCAAAAAAATGCAGCTCTCAAAAAGCATGTAGAATAAGGTGCCAAACTTAACTGCAGGTGCACACTAAAGTTAAAAAAGTGCCCTCCTGACATGTTTTGAAGAAAATGCCCCTTTATCAAAGGATGAGCACATAGTAATTGGAGGCATTTATATAGCCAAAATGACATCACAATACATTAACATGTGAGTCCAACTTTTAAATCCATTTAAAGACACACATACCAAAAAACACCTTGTGACATATACATAAATATATGGGGGGGGGATTCTCCAAGGGGCAGGAAGTATATGCCAATGGCTTGTATCATGCCCGTGGAACTCTGCACCCCTGGGAAGATGCCTGGTGGCCATATTCACATCCTCTGGCCACTGCATGGCTCCCTTCCATGGTCCCGCACCCCCCAGTGCATAGGTACATGGGGGTCATCTGGTGAACATGGGTGGGTATCCGGTGGGATGCCTGGACCTGGTCTGCCACTCAATTCCTTGAGGCGCATGGCACCATGGCTGCAGTGTCAGCAGGGCTGCAAACACAAACATTGGGCGTGTGCCCGTGTAGCCACCCCCAGCCCTCACAGTGGTCCAGGAGGGCTGGGGCAACATGGCAGAGGGACCTTATGGTAGTTGCTGCTGCTGGTGGCATACTGGCAGGGGGGCATTCAGCGACTATGATTGCCCCAGAATGTGCAGCCTGCACCCCCCTCGCCTGACACTCCACACATTTGAGATTAGCAAGGAGCCTGGGCATGCCCCCTGCACTGCCCCCAGATCACCTTGATTGAAGATCACTGTCAGGCCAGGGGATCTGGTGTGTAACAGCCCTGCGCCTTTTTGGTGAAGCAGGCACAGGGGTAACAGCAGCCAGAGAATGTCTACACACAGCAGATATGCAGCGCGTAACCACTCTACACCTTGGAAAATAGGGCCCATATAGAATAAAGGATGGGGAAGTGTGTGATATGAGAATTTAATGCACACCCGAGGTGTGGGATGCCACATAATCCCCGGGGGCGAAGCTCGAGGGATTTATCAAAGCATCTCACACTGAGGAATGTGCATTAAATTCTCATATGCACACTTTCCCACCTTTTATTTTATATAATGTACTGGTGAGCAATTTTTCCCAACCCTTGTGCTGTGGCCCCCTCTCTCTCTCTCTCTCTCTCAGACACACACACACACACACACACACACACACACCCCTTGTGTCCATTTGTTAGTTGTTTTCCTTTCTCTCACACACATACCTTGTCTCCATTTTTTTATTTTCTTTAGCGTATTCTAGGATTTGGGATTGTGATTTGAGCCTGGTTCTGAAGCCAGTGGCCCACTCTAGAGTGACACCCCGATAGCGAAACCCGAAAGCAGACCATTAGAATGACAGTCATGATAATGGTCTGTTTTCACCTATGTTTTTCTCCCAGTGTTCCTTCCCCTTCCCAGAACAACTCCAACCTGCAGTTGATTATATTGAAATGTGGTGTGTGTGTGTGTGTGTGTGTGTGTGTGTGTGTGTGTGTGTGTGTGTGTGTGTGTGTGGCGGTGGACAAAACCCCTGCAAAAAACACTTCATTTGTGATGGCACAATACCGGTGTCAGTATTGTGCCACTGTGCGAAAGGTTTGCAAATTTACTGTCGACCACAAGTGGTGCGTCCTCTGAAGCACTGCCAAGTGGTGCTGTTCTTGCTCATAGTGTCACCAAACGTGATGAACAGCAGGATCAACCAGATGATGTTTTTTGTGTGTATTTATTAAAAAAAAAAAGAATGTAAAGGCAGGATTAACCAGACTTTGGGACAGTGGGGTGGCTCCTCGCTTGTGGAGATGCAGAGCTATCATGATTTTGAAACTGTTTAGCTCTCCCACACAAAGGAGCAGAACCAATGGTGAAGCACTGTGCTTTGAGTGACAGAGCACGTGTTCACCATAATAACCTGTGGGTTATTATGGCAAATATCAACTGGCTGAGCACATTGTAAAAATTGCAAAGCAGTTATTATACTGTAATATCCAACTATACATAAAAATCACTGTCTAAACACAGTCACTGATCTAAAGCCGTTCCATACAATTATACTGAACAATAGAAAATCAGTTCATCTTTCCATATCACCTACGAATCTGAAAAATAAATAAATAAAACAGTTAAAACACAAATATTTATATTCTTATTACTTTCTGAACCACTCTAAATATATCTTATGCAATTATATTTTTCTTTCATTCATTGTTATTTCATTAGGTGGTTCATAGTAATTCTATAAGTTATATCAATATTTCAGTTAGATGGCCCTGTATACTACTAGGCCGTAATCAATAATTGACAGCACTGAGCTAGTAACAGCAATTTTTAGAGCTTCATTATTAAGGCATTGTTTATTATGGTACAGGAGGCCCTGTTTGGTGTTGGCTGATTTGGCTACCCTAGCAATGTGCTGTGTACACAATAGGGTGCTGTCCAGGGTTACACCTAAATATTTGAAATCTTGTACCATCTCATGGGGGGAGTTAAGATTGTTGCAGATTTGAAGTTGGTACAACCTGTGTTTATTATGAGCTGAGGCTAACATCATTGTTTTTGTTTTTTTGTAGTTTAAGCTGCAGATCCTGGTTAACCAACAGCCTACTTTCTCCTACCCCACCACTAGAATTGATTTATGTCTGTCCCATGTATTCTTGAATAACCCCACTGTTTTTGACCCCATGACCACCTCAGGAAGGCCATTCCATGCATCTATCACTCTCTTTGTGAAAAAATACTTCCTCACATTGACGCTAAGCTGTCCCCCCTCGATCTTCAAATTCTGCCCCCTTGTTCTTTCACATCTCTTTTTCTGAAAGATGCAACCCTCTTGGACTTTGTTGATTCTTGTTGACATCCTGATTCTTGATCACTCTACAATGCTCCCAGACCCTTGTCTTAAAATGTCTTTTTGTTTTACCAATATAGAAAACATCATGTTTGCAGAGAGCACTATAAATCATTCACACCTTGACTATCACAATTAATAGACTGACTTATTTGATATTGTTTCTCATTATGTGGGTTGGTGAATGAGTCCCCATGAATGAGGACCTATAGCATCTCTTTCAGCACTTATGGATGTAGCCCATCTGGGTCTATTGATTTTTTTCACCATTAGTGTGTGTGTAGTCCTTTTAATAACCTTGTCTCTAAAATCATTCTATACTGGCACCTCCCACTCTGGCATTGACAACATAGTCATGCAGTGGCCCTTTATCCACCTCAATGAACACCAAACAGAAGTACTGCTTCAATATGTCCACCTTCCCTTTGTCTTTCTTCTTCCATCACTCCTCCCTTCCTCAGACTGACTATCCCCTTCTTTGTTTTGTGCTTCTCCCATATGCAACAAAAGAACATTCCCCCTTACATTCCCTCTGCTATTCTTATGTCAGCATCTGCCTTTACCCTGCTGACTGCCTTATCGACCACCATCTGGTTAAAATACACCATCTTATCTTGCTTCACCTGGCTGACTTTGTATTGTTTGAAGGCTGTCTTTTTTTTCTCCTCACAGACTCCCCCTCCTTTCTTGTATACCACAATGGTTTCTTTCCTCACATGCTGTTCCCTACCAGTCAAACACAGAGACTTGTGATCTCTATTACCCCATCCTTGATCAATTCCCACTTGTTGTCAATCCCCTCCACACTCCCACCCCTTCTGGTTTCTCCTTCAACAGCTCCAACTTCCTAACAAAATCCGTCCCTTCTGAAGTCCAGAAATGTGCCTGTGAATGCTCCCTATCTACCTATATTTAATCTGGTGATTGTGGTTCCCACTGTGTCCTGAACTGTGACATCCTAGATACTGTCCCTGTTTGTGAGGATAAAGTCAAGTATAGAAATGCAGTGAAATTAAATTTCGCTTGAGAAATTGCCGCGAAATCAGCAATTTCGCCAAGCGAAATGTTATGCGAAATTTCGGCAAAATTTTGCAATTTTGCCGGCCACCACCGGCCACCACAAGTCAGCAAATTGAACACCTAACCCCCACACATAAGTTACCCTGCCTCTCATTTGTTTTATTTAGAAAAAAAATTCACCCTCCACTCTCTGGTGTCTAGTGGGCTGCTCACCCCCGGGCCGATCACTGGCCATACTTACATTATATAAGCACCCCCCCAAGTTATCCTGCCCCCTCCATTTGTTTAATAAAAAAAAAATCACTCTCATCTCCCTCATCTCCCTGGTGTCTAGTGGACCTGCTTAGGGGAAGGCCTGGCTTCCTAAGGGGCAACAGATCCAGGTACCCTCAGGAGGGAGACCAGACATACCGAGTTACTCAGGAGAGTGAACCTATTCATTGTAATCACCTCTGGGCCCCAAATCCTACCTGAGTGGACCCTTCATCCCCTTCCTACTGCCAAGTATAGTCCACCCCCCCCTAGTCTAGAACCTTGATGTCCTATGGAGAACAGAGTAGTGGCCACACACATCATCCATATTTACAGTCTTCCATTCTGAGAGGCTGGGTGGGTCAGGACCTAGTACTTACCGTTTGGCAAAGCAGGGTTTCCTGATTCAGCATTCTGAGCTGCTTATATTAGTTTACACATTATAAATATTACAGCTTTAAACATCTACAGAGAATTGTATGATTTTCATGAAAAATATTTGTTTGTAGTTTTAACTGATAAATCCTGAAGTGATGCCAGCCCTCCGTTTAGCATCTTCCTTTCAAACCATTACTGAAGTTTCTGCTTACTCAGTATTATATGCTTTATTCAGATACTACAAGTATATATTCTCCTAACCAAGTACAGCATAGGCAAACTGACATATGAGCAGGAGTAAGGGCTACATGAAAGTATGACAGAAAGCAAGGATTTTTTCAAAGTAGAAAAATAGGCACCATACATGTACAGACTTGTGGCATGGATTTTAAGTCACCACAGCAAGCACATCCCAATTTAGGGGATGTAGTTACAATAGCCAGTTTCTACTAGAGATGAAGCAAGGTTTTAATCTGTGGGAAAATATGCCATGAAGTCACCAAATTCGCCCAGCAGAGCACTTTGTGTATTTTTTTTAAATTAACCGAACTTCATCATTTGAGACTTCACCTTGCTTTTGGTTTTTTAAGGGCAACTTGCACTTAAAAAACCCAAAGCAAGTAAAGGTTGCAAATGGGGAATCCTCCAACACCACCCCTGATCTATCTCTGGTGTCTAGTGGTCCCCCTTCCCGCCAATCACCTGCCCAAATAATGAAAACAATTTTCAAAATCCCTGGTGTCTAGTGGAACCCTCACCCCGCTGATCACCTGCCCCATTAATGAAAAAAAGTTTCCAAATCCCTGGTGTCTAGTGGACCCTCCACTCTGCCAATTGCCGGCCCAAATAATGAAAAAAGTTCCCAAATCCCTGGTGTGTAGTGAACCCCCCCAGCCCGCCAATTGCCGTCCCCAACAAAAAAATCCCTGGTGTCTAGTGAGACCCTCCACACCATCAGGTAGTGCCCCCCTGCCACCAATCTGCTCCCCCTGAGTCACCCCAACCCCATCCCCGAGTGGGCCACCAGCACATCTCTCCACTCATCTCCATGGCCAGCAGCCCAACTGACCTGCTCTGAATGAATGAGCGGATGCTTGTACAAGCATGCACTCATTCATTCAGTCAGTTAGCCAACTCATTATTGTACAGGACATTTTTCAGGGGGCTAGAGAAGAGAGGTTGGACTGCTCTAGTCTGTGGTGAGGATGAGATGGGGGGAATGGTCTTGTGGACCCCTTCCTGGGTCCACAATGCCATTCTCCATCTCACCCCCTGTGAGGACTGGAGCAGCCCCCCTCCCTTCTCTGGCCCCCTGTAAAATATCCTCTACAACGATAAGCTGGCTGACTTGTAGAAGCGTGCACTCATTCATTCAGAGCAGGTCAGTTGGGCTGCTGGCCATGGAGGTGAGTGGAGGGCTGTGCTGGTGGCCACTCAGGAGTGGGGCAAGTCGGAGGAATGGAGTGGTGGGAACACTATCTGATGGAGTTGGGGGCATGGGGGTTCCACTAGACACCATGGATTTTTGTTATTGGGGCCGGCAATTGGTGAGGTGGGGGTCCACTAGACAACAGGGATTTTTAAACTTTTTTTCATTATTGGGGCTAGCGACTGGTGGGGTGGAGGTCCACTAGACACCAGGGATCTGGAAAATTTTTTTCATTAATGGGGTCAAAGATTGGTGGGGTGGGGGGTCCACTAGACACCAGGGATCTTGAGCCTTTTTTTTTTTATTATCGGGGCTGGAGATTGAGGTGGGGCAATCTGTAGTTTTTGCACAGCCTGGTATTTGGTCAGTTGATCAGTTGGAGCTCCTGCAGTCCATCAGAGAACTCAATCTGAAACTGCATGCAGTGGTTAACTTATGCTTCTTCCCTTTTTCTAAGTTATTCCCAGAGCTTAATGGATTGTCCCTCCCACTGGGATGCACATTTCCCTCTGAACCCCTCTCAATGGCAAAATATTTGGCAAGCTCTCCATAGATATGTTGCTCAGGATACACTGCAGCTTACCCAGTTTAATATTTTAAATCATCTATATTTCCCCCCATGAAGCTCACCAAAATGGGTAGGTTACCATCACCTCTTTGCACTAGATGTGGACAGGATAAGGGCTTCCTCCTACACGTTTTCTGGACTTGCTCCAAGGTGGCGTCACTATGGAGTTCATTCGAGACTAAAGCAGATCCCCTACTGGGGTTAATGGGCCTGTTCACACCTGAAATCTGCATACTCAGTGATGATAGTTCAATCACGGTGAGGGAGAGGAAGCATTGTATGACCTTGATCTCCCTCTCTGTGAAGAAAATAGTCCTAAGGCACTGGCTTGATCAGGCCTCCATTTCATATCGGAAGTGGTTGCAGGAGCTCCTGTTTAACCTTCATATGGAATGTATCATAGCGAGTCTTCGTCACAAACATGCATTACTTGATAAGAGATGGGGTGAGTTACACACCTATATACAATTTAGGATTACTAGTACCATTTTCTCAGCACTTTGATCTGTATTTTGTGTGGTTTTGGTTCTATTCTTTGGTTGATTGTTAATATATTTTACTGTTCGCTTCTTTCACTGTATGTGCTTTATTATGGCACATTTAGGAGTTGCTCCACTCGGGTGGGTTGGGGGGAAGGGGAGGGTTTATTACCTTCTGTATGACAGTTTTCCTCTTCATTCTGTGATGGTTTGTTATATGTCATGTAAGCAATAATGCATGACAGGATGTGTGTCGTGCTGGGAAAATGGCACGCTTTGGGTGATTGAAGCATGAGGCCACAGGCCGAGTGCGTTCAACATCCAAGAACTGACATTATCCCAACATGACATACACCCTGGAGTGCATTAGTGCTATTATACAATGGATCTTTTTTTTCATTGAATATTTTTTATTTTCAGATATAAGGTATAGAAGATACATTATACATCCAAAGATTTGTTCCATATAATTAATCATTCAGCTAGCAACACACATTTACACATTTACATGAAGCATAGGGAGGGACAATGCAGCTAGACAAAGAGGAAAGAAAAGAGCAAGGGGTGGAGGAGGGGGGAATATAAAGTTCGGAAGGGAGAGGGTTGGGGAGTAATACAGACATCAATTACTATACTCTCAGAGGTGTGCAGACCATTAATTATACATACAGTGCACAGAAGGAAAGGACATACATCAAGTTAGAAAAAAACAGTCAGATATCCGGTTGTAAACAGATTGTTATCACTCTTGTGGCCCCATTCTACAGATCTAGACTGGTCCAGTCCGTCCTTTTCATGGCTTCAGGAGAAAGATTGAGCCAAATATGTATATGCACTGCAAGATCCAAGTATAACCTGGGACAAATATGTAGATGGATCCCAAAGCTCGAGTTCTTAACTTTAAGTACATTATAGTAGAAGTACCATATGTAGAGTACAGCCAGTTTAACCAGTTGGAAGCATGATGTTCTTATCTAGCCATATTCCCATTGGGGGGGAGGAAGTGGGAAAAGAGGAGACAGTAACTACTTTACACATCACTAGGTCAACCACTAACATTTCCAGTCAAACCTGTTATCCCACAAATGGTTCAAGTGGGATGTCATCCTATGCCTGTCTATGGGTGGATATCTTTAAGGTAATTAAGATAGGGTGTCCAGCAGATTCTAAATGCGGACATTTGAGATGTTTGGAGATGGGAAATTCTATCTAGCTTCACCAGAGACATGAGAGATGTCATTATTTCAGTTACTGTGGAAACCAGAGGGGACTTCCATTTACATAGAATAGATCTCTTGGTTTGCAGAGTAAACAACGCTAGCCATCTATATTGTGGTGGAGATAACTTCGGTATATCACTACTTCTCCCCAAAAGATAAAAAAGAGGGCTGAGAGGGATCTGTTGATGCATCACCTCTGAAGCTACCATCTGTATTTCCTGCCATATAGGTTGGATCTTAGTACAGGACCATAGAATATGCAGTAAATCTCCCCCTGGTAACTGGCATCTCCAGCAGCTATCAGACTCTAGTAGTCTGGCTTTATAGAGGGTAGTAGGGGGTTCTATACCACGAGTGGGCAATTTTATTCTGAATTAATCTGGACTTAGCATCTTTGAACCAGCTGTGTGCATCATTCCAGCCTTTATTCCAGGCCTCAGGTAAAATGTGGATTTGCAGCATCTTCTCCCATTTACGTCTAGCATCGTCTGACTGGGAAGGGAGAGTGTCTCTAATAGTGGCGTATAGCCAACCTGCAGTCCCTGGGGGTGTAGTATCCATGAGTGCAGGCTGGAGGGTTTGTCATATATCTATTTATGGGGTAATAGATGTCGAATGGCATCTTTAAGTTGGAGGTATCTCCACTAATCAGATTGCGGCGTGCCCCACCTCTGCCTCAGAGACTGAAATGTATGAAAAGTTTTATGGTTGGGGGGTTAGAATATCTCCCATTTTGGAGATGCCCAGATCGGCCCATTTTTTCCATCTTACCTCAGAGTCTCCTATGGAGATAGCGGGGTTTTGCCAGAGAGGCATCTGGGAGAGAGTGATAGGGCCCCTTTTCATTTTCAGGTGTGTACTAAACCAATTAGCTGGGGATGCGACCACTGTAGGTGAGATAGGGTCTGCATTTGACACGTGCCGTGAGCTAGTGTGAGGACTAAGCCTTTGTACAAAAAGGGAGGAAGGGTGAATGGTACCCAGAGTGTCCATTTCAAGTTGTATCCATTGTGGAGAAAGAAGGGAGAGTGGACATGCCCACTTAACCGTCTGGGCTAGCTGGAAAGCCCAGCGGTATACTTCTGGCCATGGAAGATTCCACCCTCCTTGCTTCCAATGAGGTCTACATTTGGAGCAACTGAATCTAGGTTTAGAACCTTCCAATAGGAAGCCTCCAAATAATATGTCTATTGGCTGGTGCCAGTGTTTAGGCAAAGGGATAGGCAAGTGCATAAGAAGGTAAAAGAGTTTAGGAGCTGTTACCATTTTTACGGCCACAATTTTCCCTGCTAGATTGAGTTTTAATAATCTCCATCTGTCAAAATCTGTCTTGATGGAGGAGAGAAGGGGCTGTATATTAGCCTACCATATATCCTCCACAGATGGAGTTAAATTAATACTCAAGTATGTAAGGCCATTAGGAGCCCATAGGAGATCAGCTGCTTCTACCAGTTGCCATGAGCAGTGGGAATTAAGAGGGAGTACCTCAGTTTTATTCTGGTTCAGTCGTAGGCCTGAGTGCTTAAAGAAGACTGTTAAGAGACTGAGTGGGGGGGGGATGGCTTGGTGGACATCTTCTGAAAAAAGAAGGAGATCGTCAGCATACATAAAGGTTGTGTAGGTTATACTTCCCATTTTCAAACCCTGTATATGAGGGTGACTACGAACTGTAGCCACCTGGGGTTCAACTGCCAGTACGAACAAAAAGGGAGAAAGGGGGCAGCCTTGCCTCGTACCTTTTCCTAATGCAAAGGGGGGAGTACCGAATTTGTATTAACTCTGGCTGAGGGGCTCTCATATATAGCTTGTATCCTAGCTAGAAACTTTTCTCCCAGGCTAAAGTGCTTTAAGACCATGTATAGATATCCCCATTCGACTGAGTCGAATGTTTTTTCGAAGTCTACAGCAATGGCAGCTACCGGTGTACAGACTGTCTTCAAAATTAGGAGTAAACTCATAAGAGTTCTCAAGTGGTCCGAGCTGTGACGTCCAGGTACAAAACTTGCTTGGGATGGGTGTATAAGACCAGGGAGTAGGGGGCTGAGTCTAGTAGCTTGAATTTTGGCGTACAGTTTGCTGTCTAAGTTAATAAGTGATATCGGGTGATAACTTCCAGGGTTGGTAGGGTCTTTACCCTTCTTGGAAATAACAACAATGGTTGCCTCACGTATAGATGGAGATAAGGTCCCCTTAATTTCAGTCTTTTGAAATACCTGAGTTAAGAGAGGTAGAACAACCGGGGCTAATGTCTGGTAAAAATCTGCAGTGTAGCCATCACTACCTGGTGATCTCCTCTTTTTCAAATCCCGAATGGCTACTGTCACTTCCTCACTAGTGATCGCAAGGTCCAGGCATTACTCCTATTGTTTCTACAGTTTGGGAAGCTAAAGAGCATCCAAAAAATATTAACTCTCTCTATTTGGTCCTGTATGTGTGGAGGTATATAATGATTTATAGAAAAATGTCATAATAGAATTAATGTCCTTTGGGGAAGTACCCAATACCCCTTGTGTGTTCTTCAGCCCCGGGATATATCTACTAGCTTGTTGTTTACAGATCTGATAGGCAAGCACTTTGCCCCCTTTATCTCCACCCTCTCAGAAGGTGTGCCTGAGTCGAAGAATGGCTATTTCAGCCCTCCTATTAAGGAGTTGGTTGATTTCGAATCAAAGACTTAATATAGTTCTGCCTATAGGGAGGGCCCCGATTTTTCTCATAGGCATGAACAAAGTTCCTGCGAGGTTCTCATTTGCCAGAACTTCTCTGGCACTCAACACCAATTTCTGTGGCAATTCTATGCACATTTTACCCTTAATTTTTTCCTTTTTGTTTTTTGCCATATCTGACACAATGCACGTCGTAACACAGTCATTTTATGGATGTTTGTCACCAATTTTCAACATAGCCAGTTTAAGACCTCTGCTCATGAACAGTATCACTGTGATTTTATTAATCTGTCCGGAACATTGATTTCAAGATAACGACTGCGCCATTCTGCGCTACAAGGGTGGAAACACATTTTGGGTGAGATGAAAATGACAGCTGTACTACTCATAAGACAGTGTGGTGAAATGGCAATGTTGAAACTCTGGAGTGAAAATATTGAAATTTCGCAACTTACGAGCTCTGTGAGGAACTGCAGACGCATTGCTAAACAGTCATTTTTTGAATTTTTTCACCAAATGTTCAACATAGCCATTTAAAGACCTCTGCTCATGAACAGTATCACTGTGATTTTATTAATCTGTCCGGAACATTGATTTGCACACCGACTGCGCCATTCTGCGCTCAAGGGTGGAAACACATTTTGGGTGAGATGTGAAAATGACAGCTGTACTACTCATAAGACAGTGTGGTGAAATGGCAATGTTGAAACTCTGGATGAAAATATTGAAATTTCAGAACTTACGAGCCTGCGTAGGAACTACGCCAACACCGCGGCCTCGTTAAACAGTCATTTTGGAATTTTGGCACCAAATTTTCAACATGGGGTTTGGGCTCCTTCTCATGAATGATGTCACTGTCATGGTGGTATTCAGTCCCAAAGGGTGATTTCGCGGTCACTGCGCGGTCACTGCCGAAATCCCTTCCGAGCCGAATAATGCCGCGACAGTGACATCATTCATGAGAAGGTCCCAAAACCCCATGTTGAAAATTTGGTGCAAAAATTCCTAAAATGCCTGAGATATGCAATAAAGTTGAACCCTCCTATCTAGCCCATTATACAGCTTACCGGCATTTCCTCAGTTCGCGGTCGCTTTGAAGAGTGCAGACGTGTTCCCGTCCACCAAGATTGTCGCACCAGAGTCCGGAGGTAAGTATGGGGTGGGGGTGGGGAGGCTGGGTGCGCAGTGGGTGGGTGCGGGATGTGGGAGGGGCTCGAGACGGGCCAGGGGACGGCGTTTTGTTTTACAGGGAAAAAAAAAAAAGCGTCACGGGACCGCTTGCCATGCTGGGGTGGGCTCCCAGTGGCACAACAACTTTGAGCGTTCAGCCGACGGGGATTGGGCACCGCGGCAAAAAAAACTAATTGAGACGTTCCTTACACTGGGGTGGGCTCCCAGCGTGGCACAACGACTTTAGGATGTCCAGCCGACGGGGATTGGGCACCTCCATCGGCAAAAAAAATATTGGACATTTGCCACGCTGGGGTGGGCTCCCAGCGTGGCGTATATGCTTACTTGGAGGGGACAGTGAAGCCGACGGGGATTGGGCACCCCCGTCGGCAAATGAAGCGGACGTTTGTTCCGCCGGCGGCTGAATTCCGCGGGTGATGGCAAATTCCACGGATATTTCCGCGGTTTGCCACATCCGCGGAATCACGGAAAACTCGGGGCCCTGCCTATAGGGGACTGAATAGATGGAGAGGGCATGGACTTAAAAACACCTTCCGCTTCGGCCAACTTCTGTTCCAGGGTGACTAACTGTCATTCTCTTTCTCTGCATTTAGCCGCAGTAAAGCCCATAATGCTGCCCCGCATTGTGGCTTTGAAGGCTTCCCATGTGGTACCAGCAGAGGTGTCTGCTATAGTATTTTCAGCCAGGAATAGAGAGGCCTCATTCCTAGCCCAGGGGATGAACTCCAGGTCTTTCATTAGGAGAGGGTCTAGTCTCCATTGTCTAGGTGGGGGGGCCACGGGATCTCACTGTATGAGGAGCTGGACTGGGGAATGATCAGAAATAGCACGTGGCAGTATTGAGACCTCAAGAATTTTGGCATTAAGGAAGGGAGATCCTAGCCAAAAATCTAGCCTACTATATGAAGCATTAGCTTCTGAATGGAAAGTGTAATCTCTCATTCTGGGGTGAAACAGTCTCCATATATCAGTAAGCCCCTGATCCAGGATCATTTGCTGAAGGGCCTTTCCACTTCTAATGTGTGCCTCTTTGCCCTTGTCATTTCTATCTAGGGAGGGCACCATTGTTAGACTGAAATCCCCGCCAATAAGCAGAGGGCAGTCTGGGTGGTTAAACTCCAAAATCGCCTTTGCCAGATTATGAAAGAATTGGAGGGAGTCCACATTAGGGGCATATATATATTATATAGAGTAAGTGGTCCTGTGGGTGTGTTATACGTGGCAATTACCCATCTGCCTTCATGATCTGAAAGCATCTGGACTAAAGTCCAGTTAAGAGAATTATGCACAAGAATAAGAACACCATGCTTCCTAGTTGGGGCATTGGAGTGTACCTGTTGACCCACCCAGTTCTTATTCATTCTAGTGTGATCATCTCCCGAGAGTCTGGACTATTGGAGGAAAGCCACTTTGGAGTGTAACCTTTTCAGATGTGCCAGGACTTTCTTGCATTTCACCAGGGAATTCAGCCCCCTGACATTCCAAGTGTGAAGTACAATGTCTGTCATTCTGGCTTACAGACACTCCAAAGGGGACTGGAGCAAATTCAGTACCAGGTATAGTCCACCCCTACCTCTGTACCAAGTGGGTTAATTGTTTCTATCTTCTCCCTTCGAACATACGTCGAAAATAACAATGTGCAGAGCTTACTTTTAATTACTGTATCTATGTGCTAGCTGAAGGTTTAAATTGCTTAACTTATCAAACAGAACCCATGGAAAAGATGCGATGAGACTAAACCGGCTGGAGCCCCAGCCAATGGTATGCCCAATCGCCCTTGGGGGACGTGAGGTAATTAAGCTCCAATAAAAAGAGGAGCTTCCTTTGCACTCTAAGTTCAAAATGGCTTATCTAGTGCACTATTTGTATTATCACTAATGGGAGTAATATGGTATTCCATTGCCCAGAGCCTTATCCAAGTGTACTGGGCCATAAATGAGCCTCCCTTAAGAAGGGAAACAGGAACACATGGTGGCCTCTGATTAAAAGCTGGACTGTTGGCTAACTGAAAGGTCCAGGCGCCCTCCCGGGAAAGTAACACAAACAGGAAATTTATCAACATCTTAGTAGCGCTTTCCTATGAAATGTGATAGAGGGACTATGGAGTTATTACCAGGAATCCCAATTATTGGGGAAATGTAGATTGCTGGCTGTCCTATCATGTATGCCTAGCAACCTTCACATACTTCCCATTCTTGTATCTCCGCTGGGCAGTATAAAGGGAGAAGGGGGGGAGGGCCCCTTAACTGCATTCTAAACTAGATCTAGTTAACAATAGTAACATCTAACCAAACACACAGAACCGATATTCTGTATCAGATCTATATCTAAACATTGTATCTTTAATTTTGTTATGCCTTTCCTGTAGGGTGTATCCTTCCATGGGCATATTTTCAGTTAGGAGGGGTAATGGAGGGGGGGAGAGGGTGCAAGTAGCTGTAAGAGAGGGCTAACAAAAGTGTACCATCTTGAGCAAAGCTCAAAAGACTCTGTGCCATACATCCTCTCTTTTTATTATCCGCCGTTCTCTAACTCTTTGTTTTTCCAAATGACCTCCAGCAATTAGTGTCTGTTAAATCATATAGAAGCAGATACATAACGCTCTATGCCCAGCCCACATTCTGGATGCGAGTACTACATGGAGGCATAGCAGAATTCTTCACTGCGTCATCTGCTCTTAAGCCCTAGAAGGCCATGCAAACAGTGGGGTCTATTAGGATTCTATACACAATGTATCCATCACTTTGTTATGGTCCACACACACCTGGCCCCACACTATTGCTCGGTAACTTAGTAAGAAGAAAGGGGGGGCAGGAAAGGAAAGAGGTTCTGGAGTGATCAAACAGAAAAACAGTCAGAAATCATTTTCCCCTGCCTTTTTGGAAAGATTAACCTTGCACCATACAGTTCTGCTACATCATTTTATATAAATGCCCTCCTAACCTTGTTATACCCCCCTGTTATTAGTACCACCGATTATGCATCTGGGAACACTGATAACCTGTGTTAGACAAACCAGTATGCTGAAGCTAATGGGGTTTACCCCGTCAGGAGGAGGCCCTGACTGTTGACCTTTAAAGTCGAGCAAAATTTATATTCTAGGCTGCTAAAAGCAGCTAAGGCCTCAGTTATCCCACTGCATCCATTTTCCAGTTCCCCGAGACATCTGTCCCTAGGTACCTATCCAACCTGCACAAAGTCTGCCCAGAAGCTCATGACGGGTCTACAGGGTCCTTTTCTATACTGCAGCCTAGGGGTGAACCAGGAGCATGGGTTCATGTTTCTGGGTCCTGCAAAGGCAGCGCAGCATCCTCAGCATAAGCCCAGGAGGTGTGCTCATCTGCAGATTCATTGCGATTAGGGTCCACTGCATTAGTGTCCATCTCATCCCCCCGATCGGTATCTGATAAATTCCTCAATGACGCAAATCGGTTGTCTGCAAAATACGGGCTGACAAATTCCGACTCTACTGTACTCGGTGCACTTGAGTGCTGGGTCTGTTTTCCTGGGGAGTATTTTCTATCCTGTGGGTGGCTGCATTTAGATTGAGAAGAGTTCGGTGATCGTTTCCTAACTTTGGAGTTATGAGGGTCCAGGCCATTTTGAAGAGGTGTAGGAGGTGCCATCGCTGTGGTGTCAGATGAAATTTCTCCCGCTGAATGTTGCTGAGCTCGGCCTTTGACCAGGATAAAAGATGAGGAACCCGAGTCAGCCGGCCACATTTTTGCAATAAAGTCCATAGCTGTGTCTGGGGAGGCAAACTGATGCGCTCACAAAAATCTGTAGATTTGCAGGGTTTCACAGAATGAAAGGAACTTGCAAAGTATGGAGTTTGCATCACACTTCAGAAAAGGCTTTCCGTTTGGCAGCTAGATCCTTAGAATAGTCTTGAAAGATCATGATTGAGTGCTCTGTCCAACACAATTGCCCCAATTCCCTGGCCCTAGCTTGGATAGCTTCTTTCTCAGCCTAGTTTAGGATTCTGGCAATGAATGGTCAAGGCCTGTCTCCCTGCGTAGGTCTGGGTTGTAAGGAATGACGCGCCCTCTCGATTGTAATTCTTGTGCCTTTAGGCAGTTGAAGAATCTCTGGCTGCGTTTGCTGCAGGAAGGTTAACACTTTCCCATTTTCGCAGCCCTCAGGGAAACCAAGGAGTCTTAAGTTGCTACAACAACTTCTGTTTTCCAAGTCTTCCAACTTGTCTTGGAGAAGATGAATCTGGGCTGCCTGTTCCCGCATAGCAGCAGAGTGACTTTGGAGTACATCGTCTTGGGCTGTTATTTTTTGTTCCAGTCGGTCCACTCTTGCATCCATTTGCTGCATAGAAACTGCCGTAGTATTTGCCGCCTGTGTTAGGGCATCTATACTGGTGATGATAAAAGTGAACATATCTCTGACTGAGGGTTCTGCCCTCTCTGGTGCCAAGTGCACCATGCGACCTACTGTACGAGCGGTTACAGCTTCGGGATCATTTTACTAAGTCGAACCTTGATGGAATTTTCCCAGATTTTGCCAGGCCTTGAACAGGTACCTTCAGATCTCCAATGAGTTAGTTTTCCCCCGTCGAGAGACACAAATATTTGTATTTATTTGGGTTCTAGGCCCTTAGGCATTTGGAGCTCCGAGATCAAGCCACCATCTTTGTCGCAGCATGGCCACATCCCCGGATCTTTTTTTTTCAATAAAGGAAGAATGTAGAAAAAGTATATATTTGTGGCTTTTTTTTTTATCATTTTTAGTGTGTGGAGGCGTACGTTTTAAAGAAAAAATCCACAGTTTCTGTTTTGGCCACTAGATGGTGCTGCCAGTATGTGTACTGCATTGTGTTTACCTCACCACATCTTTCTTCTCTGATCATTTACAGGTCTGTGTCTACTCTGTGCCTCACTCTGTTAATAGAGGGGTTTTCTTTTTATTCATGTATTTACAGTGCAGGATTATGCAGCTGTTTTGGTATGTTAGTGGCAGAGATCAGAGAGGAGCTACCATGGCACTGCTCTGT
Source organism: Neoceratodus forsteri (assembly GCA_016271365.2). Classification (NCBI taxonomy): domain Eukaryota; kingdom Metazoa; phylum Chordata; order Ceratodontiformes; family Ceratodontidae; genus Neoceratodus; species Neoceratodus forsteri. The sequence goes on along the minus strand of CM057455.1, from coordinate 999,238,621 downwards.
GAGGCAAGCAGCATGGCTGCTGAGCCGATCAGACAATGGTGACAGATACCGAGTCAGTGTGAGCTGATCAGTGAGTGAAGTTACCTCAGTTTTATTGTGGAGGAGAAAGTCAATTTACTTATGGCTTTCTTGTACTTTTTAGGTATTTTGTTTTACTTTTTTAAAGAAGGCTTTAGTGTGCAGTGACTGACTGGTGGAGCGAGTGCACTGCTGTTGTGCACACGTGCTACAACGTCCACTCTTCCAGTATACTGGGGTGCTTGGCCTCACTGTAAAAAAAAATAAACAAAAGAAACACAGGTTTTCTGTTACAGGGACACTGTGGTATGGTGGATGGGAGGTTTTATGTTTTGAATGTACATCTTCAGCGGGGGTGGGGGTTGTAGTCCTTGCAGCGGGGGTCCATAGTGGTGGTAATTTGGAACCAGGACAGTATCAAACTGAGAGAAAGCCAGCAGTGAAGTGGAACTTTAGAAACTACAGGATGGATTTGTCTGATGCCATTTTTGATATGAACTGGGTTTTTTGTCAGAGACTTGTGGGGTTTTGTTATCGTAGGCTGTGTTCATTGCTGGGGTCATTGCTGCAGACAGACGGAGAGGGGAGCAGTGATTTTTTTTTTTTTTTTACTTTTGCTGCGGTCGTCTGTGCTGGACCTTCCTACAGTGATGTTGTACTGAGATAACATCACTGCTGAAGGTGGGCACTGACTAATCAGAGGCCAGCATTCTTTCTTACCATTGTATAATAATAAAGTTTATTCAATTTTAAAAAAAGTAGTTTTTGCACAAAGTGTGGAATTTTGCATATGAAATTCCACACTTTTGCCATCAATCTGCGCTCTGCGAATTGGTGAATTTCATGAACTGTGCTCCGTGAATTGAGCATTATTCATGAAGTATTTTACGGAGTGAATTTTGTTTACTTTACCCACCTCTAGTGCCCACAATACCTCCTAAGATGCTGGCTAGGAAGGCACAAGCCTGGGATATACTTTATAATTTCTACACATTTTGGACAGTTTAGAAGTACTGAAGCTTGAATTAATGACTAGCACTGCTACATCATAAAATAAATTACAAAAGTAGTTTTCTTACAATAAATAAAATACTATTATAAACACCATAGAAATGGCTCAAGCACAGAGATACAAACATATAATTGATAATCAGTTATGTGTGCGGGGTTGGGGGTGAATAACAGTTTCTGAAACGCATGATAAATTTGCATTGAAATATAATAGAAATGAGATAGAGCATTACTGTGAAAGGCATGCTGTTTAGTAGTGTAACATGGAAATAACAAAATATAATGCAGTTAAGAATGGGGCACACCAGGCTCTTTGGGGAAGGTTTCCTGAGGGGATATGGTGTTTTTATCTTTGAGAGAGAGCACGGGCCATAAAGAGTCTGGAGGCTTCAAACAGTGAGACGTAATATATGGTTTTGTTGTTATGTGTGATGCACAGAGATGTACAACTGGCATTTATAAAATGGAACATGGTACAGCTCATGAACATCATAGAGTGATAGTGGTGACCGGATACTGTGTTTTTTGATTTGGCCTAACAGAAGGATATGTAAAAAAAATGTTTATGGTTGCCAATACTGTTATACTTGAATTTAGATAAACCACACATGTACTGTAAGTGAAATATTTGAAAGAGACTATAAAGAGGCAAGTTTTCTGTGTATATAACTGAGGTAAGATGATGCACATAAAAGTAATATCAAATATGAGCCTTAAGCTAGACTATAGTTATCAAGGCACATCGTTATCTATTATATGACAGGCATGGAGATCTGATCTAGTCCATACTAGGATATTCAAGTACACACAGAAAGGTGGGGTTTACCGTTTAATAAGATTTTTGATTTTAAGACGGCAAATCAAAATGTACTTAAAGGGATGGCATCATGTTTTTGCTTATATAGAGACCTGGGGCTAGATTTTCAGAACCCCTAGAATGCTGCAAGAACCTGGTAAGCTGATCATTTGGAGCACAGGGCTTGCAGCATTCTCCCGGTCGTCCACTGGGATTTTCAATCCTGAGGGTCAAGTGCCACAAGTTAGACCAGGTTTTCCCCCTGGTCTTATGGGCACCATTTGGAGGACCCTTTTTATGGGGCTTGCACCAAATATTTGGCGCAAGCTGCTGTAAAGCATGTAAACTGTCACAACTGCACCTGATCTACTAAAATCTGATGCAGTTGTGTCTATGAAGTTTGGCGCAACTGCGCCAAAGAATGGGATTGATGCAGGGCTTGATGTAAACTCTGCATCATCCTTTGAAGATCAAACCCCCGGTTTCAAACAGGAACAGGAGGACATTTTATTTGAGACATGGTAGTAATGTATATAAATTTGAGTAACAATAAAATATCAAAACTGCATGCTGTGTGACGGTGGGCACAATGCCAGGTGCTACAGTAGAATTGTTGAAATAATTATACATGTATATATTTGTAGATCCTGATGGTGTACTGGGTGCACTATGAAATGTTGATCTAAGGTGATGTGGGCTGAGTGAATGATTTGAATATTATTTGCTGAAAATAAATACAGAATTATTCAACCGGTGATTGGGTCGTTTGGTCTTGATTTGTGGTCATGGCTTTATCTGAGGTTTTTATCGAGTCAGATCCCTCCTGGTAGTTTCCTTTATATTTCAGATGTGCTTTGTGCCACATTGCTCTTGAGTATTCACCTGCAACATCCCCCACTTGGCCATACACTGAAGAAGAAAACTAAGCTTAGAATTCATTGCAGCTAGCGCCACAGTGAGTGCTGCAATCCTACAGTGCGCCAGGCAGCAACAATATCTCCAGTGGACTGTTAACTGAAGATGGTTCCTTCATGGGTACTCCATCCCACTAGGCCCTCTCCCACCCCCCAACTTCTCCATCCTTTTGTCTCCACATCTTCCACCATTGGCTACCCTGTAATCCCATCTCCCCTTTTTCACTAGGAGCCACTTCACTCATTACCTGCTAAATGAGTTATAGCAGTCACCCCTTCTGGCACATGTTTATCAGTTTATGTCAGATGGAGTTTTTGTAGGGATCCTTAAAATATGTTGGTTACAGAACTCACTCACTCTGCCTGTCTCTCATATCCCTCCATTTAAAATGACATTTACTGTCTAACCCAGCACTCCCCTCAAAGAGTGCTCTGCAGCTCGCTTAGCACCCACAGTGCCCCCACCTATTATTGAATAACTCTGGCCTCCTGAGTTCAGGGCACTAAAATAATCTCTTCTATTTATAGTTTGCTTGGCAGCCTGGAGCTGGAACCTTTATTACTGGGAAACTGACATTGGTCTTCCCTTTCAAGATCATGAATGGGAGGTAATATGGAAGGAGCTTCACATTACCACTGCTTCTCTCTCCTAGAAAGAATTATGTTGGCTGAGAGTTTTGTAATATTTTTATGTTCTTGCCATTTCCAAACATTTTGGGTTATATTCAGTGGATCAGTGTTGGTGGGGCTGTGGTGGGAGGGGGACTTATTCTGGGAATGCCCTTTTCTCAGGGAATATTGGGACAGGGTGGCTAATATGGCCGGTTAAATTTTGGGGAAGCCCCTCTCTCTTAATCTTAAAACCTGGATCTTGGGCATCCCCCCTCAGGCATTTTGGCTAGAGAGATAAAATATTCATTTTATTTATTGGCAGCAGCAGTGACTAAAGTAATTATGCAGCTGTGGAGGACCCCTGCTCCTCCTACTAAGGAGCTATGGTTTCAGAATTGCAGTAGAAATCAAGCAATGGAACAGCTGACAGCCCAACTGCAATACAGACCAAATACTTCAAAAGTCACTGGCTCCACTTTTTTCATTTTTTGGCAGAGAAAGAAGGCCAGAATGTTCTGGATATCCCATCTCAATTACCATGATTATTGTGATTCTCCTGTTTTCTCTGATGGGTATTGTAAGAATTATTAATGGATTTATCCATGTTGTGTTAGATGACCATTCATTAGGTGTTTTTCTCTGGACCCCTAACAGATTTAATTTTTTTTGGGGGGGGGGTTAACACTTTGTGGTTTATACCCCCTTGTGGGTTTGTTCTAGGCATTAAGTGTTGATTCTTGTTCAAGTTTTTGATTTTCTACTTTTTTGGACTGTTTTTTCCTATATACCTTTTTGTATTATAAGTGTTAGAGATGCAGCAAAGTTTAACTTCATTAGTGTAGCAGAGGCGAAGTGGCCCACTTCACCTCGACATATAGCTACGCAAAGCGTCCATTGAAATGTAATACTTTGCCACTTCGCGTCATAATGACTCTGCGTTATGATGACTCCGCGGCACTTCGCTTTATTTTCTTTTAATGGCAGAGTGAGTGAGTGAGTGAGTGAGTATTGTAACAGTCCACAGATCACATGGCTCACAGTCTGCAGGTCACATGCTTCCAGCAGGAAGTTAATCATGCAAGACAGTGAAAGACTTTCACTTTCGCCTTATCTAGTGTGGGAGAAAAAGCCGTGTTTGAGAGGAGATAGAGAGATAGCAAAAAATATAAACCTCACGTCAGAACCAGAGTACATTCTGAGCTAGTGGTCCCCTCCCTGAAACAGGAGGTAGTGGTGCCATGGAAGCACCACCTCCAGTGACACCTACCAGTGCCCTCCACCAGTGCCACCACCTGCCATAGCCCCTGCACCAGCAGCTCAGCAGGAAGTGAAGAAGGAGCTTCAGCAGTCACAGCTGCAGCAGCAGTAGCAGGTTTCCCTACCCCCAGTCCCAAATGAGCACCAGCAGCAGCTGGCACCAACATCTGGGACCCACCTGCCTGTTCCCAGTCCTCCCCATTGCTCATTAGTGTGGGAGTTCTTCACTACACTGCCTGCAGACATCAGTGTAGTAAAATGCAATCTGTGTGATGAGGTGGTGCGCTGTGACCCCAGTGGAAGTCATCTATCCACAGGTGGTCAGCGCACCCACCTATGCAACCACCACCACGCAGATTGGCAGGCCAAATTTGCTGAACAGGGCAGGAATGCACCTGCTGGCCCTGCTGGGCAACAGGTGGCAGCACGGCCTCCACCTGCACATGGTGTCAAGTGGGGAAGGGCCATGGAAAAAGTGGTTGCTCCACAACCTGCAGGTGACGATGGCAACCCTGCTTGAATACCTGCCACACATGTCAATTTGGGCCTAATGTGGAGTGAGTTGGACCATGTGAACCACTGGATTGACAACGTGAAACAGCAGTTGGAGTGCATGGAGGTGCACCAACTCCAAATAATGGACATGCTTCAACTGCTGCTCTCACACCATAACACTGATCATATGTTTTGGTTTTTCCTTGCGCCCACCACCGTCTCTGTGAAAAAATAGTTACTGATGTTGGTCCTGATCCATCCGCCCTCTGACTTCAAATTTTGCCCCCTTGTTCATACACATCTCTTTTTCTGAAAGATGCTACCCTCTTGTACGTTGTTGATTCCCTTTTGGTACTTGATAGTTTCTATCATGCCCCCCCTCCTTTCCTTGTGGTTATACATATTAAGCTTTAGAATCCACAATATTTGGGAAACTGGTTAACTTGTTGTCATGGGTTGAACTTGGTGCAATACTCATGCCATCAGCAACTTCACTACCACCAGCGGGGACAACAGCATCTCCAACCATGATTGAAGCACAAAATGATCTTAAAAGTGGTACCCAAATTGGTAAATTGTATGAGAAGGGGGTTTCAATTGAGGAGTAGGGAGGTTTTGCTGCCACTGTATAGATCAATGGTTAGGACCATATTGGATTATTGTTCTACCGTCTTCTGTCCTTTTCTTAAAAAGGATATTAGGGTAATGGAGTGGTCTCAGAGATCTTTCACCAGACTAATTGCTGGAGGTCAAGAAAACTCATATGAGGAAAGATTGGAGATTTTGGGTTTGTGGCCATTGGTGAATAGAAGGACGAGAGGTGACTTACTGTTACTATATAAAACCTTGGGAGATGAAGATCTTAAATTAGAGTTGGGTCTGAAATCAGTGGTAAAGCCATATCACCTGAGAGTACATAATAAACAACGGAGGGAGGAAACAGTGAGGACTGAATTGAGAAGGAATAGCTTCAAGTGCAGAGCAGTTAGGATGTGGAACAGACTGCCACAGGATGTGGTGGATGCTGATAGTTTGGTGACTTTTAAAAACAGATTGGATAATTATCTTATAGAAGTTGGTAACTTGCGTTACCACCACTGAATTGTGGGGGAAGTATATATGGGCATTGTCTTCTTGATTTCCTTAAACCTCCAGTATGAAATCCAATATGAAAGCTACTGATTGCGCTGTGAAAAACATACAGTAGTTGGAGAAATCCCTTTACTGGCATCAACTATGCACGTCTGCTGTGTACTACTACCATGCCTACGGCCACTCTTGCCACCCACAGCAGTTCCATGGCCAGAAGCATCTTTGCATGAACGTCTCTTTGCAGGCATTTTTTGGGATTACACAGAAAATTCACAACAAATTGAGATTTCTGAAATTTGGGGTGGATGGGAAGCCATAAAACAACTGTGCCTTACAGATACTGATTGGGCACTAAACAGATGCAAATGCACAGATGCTAATTACACACTATAAAGAGATGCAGCTGCACAGGCACAAAAATACCTTAACTAGTGGTCACACAAATCGAAAACTGGAAAAATAATTATACTTTTTGCCAGTTTGGGGGGGGGCACTGCAGTAGCAGTTCACTATCTAGACAGAAGGAAGCAGTAAAAAATACAGCAGCTGGATAACCAATTAAGAGTGCAGTGATTACTGTGTGGCACAATAAAACGTGTTTGACTTGATGACATGCACACCCACACTCACACACTACAGGTAATGCACAGAAAATTTAACAGTGCAGTACACTATGTAACCAAATCTTTTAAACAGAATGAAAATATGCATTGCATCACAACAGACAAAATAATTATCAAAAAATTACTTCAAGTATTAATGAGTGTACATAAATACACAAATACTGACACACACTAGAACAAAACAGAAAAACTGCCTTTCCTATGTGACTCTCACTCCACCACAGATATGCCCTTCCCCCGAAGCACACTTCAACAGTGTCTGACAGTACACAAGCTGTATGTTCTAAATTAACATTCAAAATGCACAGAAAAACAATCAACACTCAATGATCTAAGCACAGGAGGGTTTCCTGTAGTTGATGTACTAAATTTGGACCAAAATAATTAGATCAAAAGTGATTTTGTAAAGCTTTTTTGATGGTTTGTTTCTCAGGGCTCTGAGATGAAACTGTCTTCAGCTTTCCACTACACACACTATGCAGAACTGAGGCTGTGCAAGACAATATAGAGCCCATATGACCTGTTGTCCCATGAATCAATGCAAAATTCGCCTCACTTAGCAATAAACAGGCGAAGCAAAGCAAAGTCCATTCAAATCAATGGCACTTCGCATTAAAATTAAGGGGAAGGCAGCAAACTAAGGTGAAGTGATGCAAAGTCCATTGAAACAATGCACTTCAAGTACCTAATTTTGAGGTGGAGTAATTCACTTTGCGCTGCATATCACTATGCAGATTGTAGGACAATACTCAAAGTGCTCCATGTAGCGAAGTGGGAGCACTTCACCCACCTCTAATAGGTATACATCTTTGTGAATCTTCTTTACTTTTGGGCGTTCATTGTTTATTGCATGTTGTGCACTTTGTTTGATAGTAGTTGGCACGCTGTATATGTTCTTCCTTGTTACATGCAGTTGTTATTGTCTGCAAAGTTTCAATAAAGTTTAATTTAAAAAAATATATTGAATGGCTCCCTCAGTGGGAAGAACCAGAGCTTTACCTGTACTTCAGAATGGGTGGCCCCTGTACAGCGACACCACAACCGCGAAAATCAAAAAAAGACCATTACAGTGAAAGTCACTGTAATAGTCTGCGGTTCACCAATGCGGCTTTTCCCGGTGTTGTTCCCCCTTCCCAAAACAACCCAAATCTGGAGATGACAATATATAAATGCAGAGAGTGCAGGGGCACAGCCCAAAAAACATTTTCTATCTTGATGGCACAATACCACGTGTCAGCATTGTGCCGTTGCTGTATGGGATGTCGTTAGATTTGCTATCGATGAACGGTGGTGCTTCCCATCAGAATTACCTTGAACAAAGTTCTGTGTAGACTCTCAGACTCTCAGCAGAGTCCCCTGTAGATGTCATCCTTCTTCTCCATGGTCCTTATTCTTCAGAGTCACGAATTTATTTATTTACAATGTTTAGTTTTTGTTGACCGGAAAGAACACTAGATAGAGAAATGCCTATTTTTAGGAATGATCTGGAAATGTTTACAAACAACTAAACAAAGTGACACGCATACATGGTAAGAACATACGAACATATGACATTGCCAGCAGAAACAGGCCTCATGGTCTATTGAGTCTGCTCCATTGTACAGCTAGCCCCTCATCATGCTGTTGCCCCTCCCTCCCCCCTTCCCAGTATCCCTTCCCCTGTCCCAACCCCTCTTGAAACTGCCCACCATCTTACAGGACACTATCTCATCTGGTAAGGTGTACCATTTGTCCACCACTCTTTCAGTGAAAAAATGTCTCCTCATCTCCCTCTTGAATCTTCCCCCCCAATCTCAGTCCATGCCCCTTCGTGTCACTCACCTATCTAATCTGAAAAATCCCTTCTGTGTTGGTCTTTTTTTTTATACTTAGTTTATTAGCTTTCATTTGTCAGCATTTGTTACATCATTTACATGGTTCACATGTTGTTCTTTGGGTAAAAGCCCCTAGCACTGACAACATCACAGAAATATTATAGTACTTCTGGTTCACAGTAGTCAACTTTACTACAATCTAGCTAGAACAGTAACAATAGGTGTTACTGTCTGGGATGTGTTCCGTCCATTCACTATATATAACTAGTTGTCTCATATACAGAAAATACCTATAACAGGAGTTAATCAGGGGACATTCTCTTACTCCGGTGTAAAAGATAAATATCTCTTTTAGTGCAGTTCAGGCATCTCTTTCTTCACCACTGTCATAGAGTAACCATCTGGTCCATTTCTGTTGATATACTTGTGGCTTTTGCTTAAGATTGATCATTAACCTTTCCATCAAATGTATGGATTCAGCCATATCCTTCCATTCCCCTACCCCCGGGGCCCTCAGCTGCAACCAATTCTTTGTGATAATATTTAAAGCTGCCACAACCAGGATCTTCCATAGGTATCTGGCATTCTTATCTTTAACCTCCCCCTGGGATTAGTCCTAGAACCAAATGTTCAGGTCCTAACTGCTTCTTAATTGAAAATAAGTGTTTCCTAACCTCCCTCCAATATACGGTGATACCTGGACATGACCAAAAGACATGTGCCTGTGAGGCATGTTGTTCTCCACAAGCCCTCCAGCACCCAGCTGTGGTCCCTCCCTTCACATGCACCATTTGTGTTGGTACTAAGAAATATCTGGTTCTCAACTTCCAAACAGAAGTCCCTCCATACTAAGGAGCCAGAAGGTAACCACGTACTTCTCCATATCAAAGACCAATGTTTATCTGATATAAGAATTACTAAGTCTTGTTCCCATTTTTTCTTTATATGCTGGGTTGTGTTGGCCATATCTGCCACATAGTTATAATACAGCAAAGAAATGGCATGGTCTGCCCCCCTTGCCCCCCACACTCTTTGAAATAGCCCTCTCTCTTCCAACACCAGCTCCTCCAACATTATTTTGTTAATTTGTATATTCAAGTAGTCCCTCAATTGGTAATACCTGATTTTATCTGTCTGCTTCAGGCCATGTTTTTCCTGAATTGCTTCAAAGGAGAGTAGGGTATTCCCTGACATTATTTTATAAGGTGCGCACAGACCCCTTCTAGCTTGTTTTTGATACCATTTATCAAGCGTTGCTGGTATAAACTGACGGTCATATGCCCACCATCTATACCTCCATAGATTTCCAAATGTGGCCCCCCTGCCTATTCCCCTCCTCCATCATTCCAACACCACCCTTGTGCTTGAGAAACCAAACGTTTCCCCTGTATCCAGAGGCCAAACCTCACCGCCCGCAGAGGGGGATCCCTTTGTTTCCAGTGATCTATTCACTTCCAATGGGTATTGCATCCCGGGTTGCCCCAAAGTCGTGCAACCCTCATCTGGGCTGCCACCCAATAGCCCTGCAGGCATGGAAACGCAAGGCCCCCCCTCTTCCTTAGGAAGATAAAGCAAAGATCTTCTTAATCTGGGTTTTTTACCCTTCCATAAATAGGAAAAACATACTCTGCCAGGTCTCCAGATCCGCCGGAGTTAACAGACAATGGACACATTAAAATAAGTAGAGAAGGCATGGCAATGCATTCATCTTGAGGGCTTGAGTCCTAGCACTAAGTGAGATGGGTAGAAGGGACCATCTTTGAAAGTCACTTTTAAACTGCGCTATTATAGGAGGATAGTTCAGCTCTTTCAATTGTGCGTTGTTCCCACCCAACTTTACCCCTAAATATTTTATCCCTGTCTGGTCCCATAACATGGGGTACTTACTTTTAAGCTCCTCAGTTGAGGTAAAATTAAAACAGAGAATTTCTGTTTTATTATTATTCAATTTATAGCCGGATAACCCAGAAAACTTATCCAGCTGTCTGAATACCGCTGGTAAAGACTCCATGGGGTCTGCCACATATAAAAGAACATCAGCATACAAAGCCAGTTTGTGGGTTTGTCCCCCAATATTAATCCCTTTTATCTCTGGGTACTGATCGATGCTCTGAGCAAGAGGTTCAATAAACAGGGCAAACAATAATGGGGACAGAGGACACCCTTGTCGCATTCCTCTTTCTAAATTAAAAGTCCCAGAGATATGTCAGTTTGCTCTAACCTGTGCTCTCGGAGATTCTTATAACTTAAATATAGCCGTTATCAGCTGCCCTGGGAACCCAAACCGGGAAAGGACCTCCTTCCGAAACAACCACAATACTCTAGCAAACGCTTTTTCAGCGTCCAGACTTACTATCAGCGACGGTAATTTTTGCATGGAAATTTGATCAATTATATGTGTTGTTCTATGAAGATTATCCTGAGCTTGTCTGCCCGGTATGAAACTGGATTGGTCTATCTGTATTAAAGAGGGGAGGTACTGCTGAATACATCTAGCCAAAAGAGATGTAAGTATTTTATAACCAGTGTTCAATAGGGAAATCCGTCTATTAGAAGGGCATTTTGTTGGGTCCTTTCCCGGCTTGGGTATCACCAAAACCACTGCCTGGGCCCAAGAAGGAGGGGTCACAGCCTCATCTCTCACGACCTCATCAAAAACCTTCCCCAGAAGTGTCTGTATCTGGTTCCCAAAGCATTTATAGAACTCCGCAAGGAGTCCATCCGAGCCCGGACATTTACCCACCTTAAGCCTTTTAATCTCTTCCTTTATTTCCTCTTGTCTCACAGGTCTCATTAACCTTTCCCCTTGCTCCCTAGTTAGGCCTGGTAGTTTAAGTGAACTCAGAAATCTCTTTATGTCTTCCCTTCCCGCTTTTGTGTCTTCTGCATATAACTTAGTATAGTATGTTCTGTCTGCTATCTCATTAACCCCTTGGACCATTTTGCCTATCCCTGGATGTCACACCTTCGTTATTGTTGCTCTTGCCCATTTTGCCCTCAACTTGCAAGCCAGGTAGCGCAATGATCGAGGTCACCCCTCATAGTGTTGTTATCTCAGAAAGAGCAACCTCTGTTCCACCTGATAGTCCAAAATTCCTGTCAACTCCCTCTTATAGTCCAACAACTGTCTTCTCTGCTCCTTGTCATACTTTTGTTTCTGCTGCCCCTCCAAATCTGCTATCAGGCCCATTAACTTGAGCCATCTGGCCTCCTGCTCCCTCTTTTTCCTCAAGGCCAGTTGGATAAATTTACCTTGTAGGACAGCTTTTGCGGCATCCTAATGGATGGCCTGTGTGGTATCCTGCTCTGCATTATCTAGAAGGTATGCCTTATAAGTTTCTACTATTTGGTCCCTAATTTCTTTATCTTTCAAAAGAGAGGTCGTTCAGCTGCCATAAGGTATTCCAGCAAGTCTCCCCTAGGTCTATTTTTATATATATGGGTGCATGATCTGACAGAAGTAAGTCCCCTATCCAAGTATCCTCAATTCTCTGTACCTCAGTCTTCATGACTAGTATGTAGTCTAGCCTTGAATATGTGCTGTGGGCTGCAGGAAAAAAGGTATAGTCCCTCTGTCTAATGTATTGGTGTCTCCAAGTGTCTAATAATCCCATTTCTCCTTCTGTGTTGGTCTTGTTTATCCCCTTCAGATACTTAAAGGTCTTGATCATATCGCCTCATCCCTCCTCTCCTCCAGTGAACACATATTCAGCTCTCCCAGCCTGTCCTCATAGGGCTTGCTCTCCAATCCCTGGATCATCTTTGTGGCTCTTTGCTGCACCCCTCCAACAATCTGATGTCCTTCTTCAGGAATGGGTGCCAGTACCTCATGCAGTACTCAAGGTGGGGCCTGACCAATGACCTATACAGGGGCAGGATAACCTCCCTCCTTTTGGATGAGATCCCTCTCACAATACACCCCAGCATTTTGTTGCCTTTTGCTGCCACCTTCCTGCGGTGAGCAGAGTTATTCATGCTCCCCATAATGATCACTCCTAGGTCCTTCTCCTCTGTGGAGCTCCCCAACTGTACCCCATTCAAGTGATAACCCCTCATTATATAACATACAGTGTATACAACTTCCCCCATTTCTTATCAAAGCTAGGAAGTCTATGTTGGAGGCCTTACAATCATACGTTCCATCCTAAGGTTGAACAATAGCTCTTGTAGCCATTCCTGATATGTAATGGAGTTCTGATTGAGTCAGTGTCTCAAGACCACCTTCTTCAAGGAAAGGGAGATTAGGGCCATGTGATATTTGCATTCCTTAACTGAAATAGTACTATAGTCCCCCAAGATACAAATTTCCTGCTTAAATAAACCTTGTAGCCCCAACAGAGGGTCTGTCCTGGCCTCAATCAAGCTCCAGAGAGAAGCTATTCTGGGGCAATTCCAGAAAATATGAAACATAGAGCCTTCATCCTGGCCACACCTAGTGCAGTTAGATGATGACAACCACCCCATACGTGCCAGCTTCTGTGGGGTAAAATAAAGGTGATTTAGAATATTAAACTGAATAAGTCTCAGTCTATCTTGAGCAACATACTGATATAAATCAGTCCAGATAGACTGCCACTGTGAGGGGGATATAGGAAACAACTGAACCCAATATGGGGAGGAGCCATCCAGTTCTAGGGAGAACATGAAAAACAGTAGTGAATACAAAGTAGACACTGCATGAGGTTTGTAGGCCAAGTCCATATTAGAAGAGAGGAGTCCTGAAAAGTTGGTGGTCCACAAGCCCAGCCCAAACCAGTGAGTCAGGACATGCCTCAGCTGGAAATTTTTAAAAATAAACCTGTTACCCATTTGCAATCACTCCAGAATATTTATCAATGGTAATAATATCCATCCAATCAGCAGATCACAGATTCTCACTTCGGCCAACTGGGGAATCCAATCTGTCTTAATTGTCCGACTCCCAATTCTAAGGTTAAGGTTCTAAAGTATTGGTTGGGTAATATATTTTGAGACAGGATGTTTAATTAAAGACCAACATTGGGAATATGCACAAAGAGAAGGTCCCATGACAGTGTCTTTCAATTTCAAGGGATCTTATTTCCAAGGTGTAAACAGTAGAGATGACAAGAACAATCCAGACCCCTGTAATAACTTTAGCTCTAACTCAAGCCACAGGGGCATATATCCAGTGGTGGGGTCCAATGCAGACAGGAGAAACCACCTAAAAAACTTCAACAAAGTCCAAGAGGGTGGCATCTTTCAGACAAAGAGATGTGCAAGAACAAGGGGGCACAATTTGAAGATGGGGGGGACTCAGAGGTAATGTGAGGAAGTATTTTTTCACAGAGAGGGTTGTGGATGCATGGAACAGCCTCTCTGAGGAGGTCGTGGAGTCAAGAACAGTAGGGGAATTCAAGAATGCATGGTACAGACATAAGGTAGTCCTAGTGGGGGGGTAGAAGGAAGTAAGCTGTTGGTTAACTAGGATCTGCAGCTTATCTGTTAGGTAGGCAAATGGGCAGACTAGGTGGGCCAAGCGGTCCTTATCTGCCATCAAATTCTATGTTTCTATGTAACTTGCTGAAGTGACTAGCAAAATAATAAATGAGGAAGTGAGGGAGCATAAGACCCACTAAATAGGGGCAGCTAGCTTCTTAAAAGCATGCCTAGGGGCTTTTTTTTAACCAAATAAATTCCGTAATCATTCTATGGACATGCTTGAATCATGCAAAAGGAAGCCAGCAATTTAACATATGAATAGAATAAAATAAACTGGGAAGGACATTAATATTGATAATAGAGATTTGTCCCCAGAGAGTCAAAGGAAGAGCCAGCCATTGCTGTAGATCTTGCTGCACACGGACCACTAAATCATTTAAATTAAGCTTATGCATAAGAGAAGTGTCCCTTGAGAGATACAAACCCAGATATTTGATGTTGTGGGGAGACCAAGCCACCCTAAGAGACACCACATCCTCCTTGGACATGGTCGATGTAAAAGGCAGTACTTCCATTTTATTGAGATCAAGATTATAATTAGAGAAAAGTCCAAACTCCTCAATAACTCGAAAAGCAGCTGGTAAAGAAGTCTCAGGGTAAGCAGTGTGTAACAAGATAACCGCATACACATACAACAAAAAGGTGTCTGCTCCCACTGTAATACCAGTTAGATTGGGAAAAGCATTCAACTTGTGAAGAAGTGGTTCCAAGTACAGATTGAAAAGGAGAGGTGATAGGGGAAACCCTGCCTGGTACCAGAGGTCAAATGAAAAGAAATGGATAACACCCCATTGCAATAAAGTCTGGCAGATGGGGAAGAATATAGTACATGAATCCAGTGGAGAAAGGCCTTTGGAAAGCCAAAAGCTTCCAGTGTCAAGAGTAAGAAGTCCCAATCCACCCTGTCAAACACCTTCTCTGCATCCAGGGAGACTAATGCCATTGGAGTAACCGAACCCTTGAACACAGAGAAGATGTGGGCCAGTTTTCTGAAGTGATCCACTGAGGATCGATTAGGACCAAACCCCACTTGCTCCTGACTAAGAAGGCCTGCCCAAACCTGATTGACCCTGTTGGTAAGAATTTTAGATAAGATGTTAATATTACAATTAATCAGAGAGATGGCTCTGTAATTAGATAGAAATTTGGGGGATTTACTGGGTTTAAGTAAGAGGACAATTAATGCCTCTTATACCGTGGGGTCAGAAATGCCCAACTCATATATTTATAAATATATATATATATATATATATATACACATATGGCAAAAAAATCAGTTTAATGCATCAGTTAGAGTTGTTCCACAGTGACAAATGTGAGGAAATTCAGTGTTAGGGTTGCCACCTCTACCATCCCACCACCCCATCTCCACCAACAGGCACTGGGGTTGTTGGCCTAACTCTCACCCCATTCCATGTGTAAAGAAGCTGAGGTGGTACAGTATAGGAGAATGGGGTGGTAGTTAGGCACGATGACCCCATCACACACCCCGATGCCTGTTGGAGGGGGTGGGGTGGTGGTGGGATGGTAGGGGTGGTAACCCTAACACCGAATTTCCTCACATTTGTAGCTGTGGAACAACCCTAAGTGATGCATTAAACTGAGTTTTTTTTGCCATGAATTTCCCTTCTTTTTGAGAATGTGCACTATAAATAGTGAATGGTATGTGGTGGTGGGAGTGTGGGGCTCGCATGCATCCCATTTTGTGTAATAATCCTTACAGTAATGGTAATGCTAACAGTAACAGTAATGGCAATGGTAATGGTAATCCTAATGATAACGTTAACGCTAACAGTAATGCCAATGCTAACGTTTATGGTAACAGTAACGAGAGCAATAACAGTAATGAAAATGCACAAGCAAATGGTAACGTAAATGGTAATGAAAATGGAAATGGTAATGGTAATGCAAACGCAAGCAGAAACGGTAGCACCAATGGTGACATGAAAGGAAACAGTATTGCAAACTGTAATGCAAATGCAAGCGCAAAAGCAAATGAAAATGGTAACGGAAACAGTAACGGAAATGCAATGCAAACATGAGCACAAACACAGATGGTAACGCAAATGGCAATGAAAACTAAAATGGTAACGGTAATGAAAATGCAAATGCAAGTGCAAATAGAAACGCAAACGGTAAACTCACACAGTGACGTAAATGAAAACACTGATAAAAACAGTACCAGAAATGCAAATGGTATCGGTAAAACAAACACAAATGGTAGCGCCAATGGTGACTCAAAAGGAAACAGAACGCAAACGGTAATGCACACGATGACGCAAACGGAAACAATTATACAAACAGTAACAGAAACGCAAGTGCAAACGTAAATACAAACAGTAATGGTAATGCAAATGGTAATGGAAATGCAAATGGTAACAGTAATACAAACAGAAATGCAAACGCAAATGCTAGTGGTAACGGCAACAACAAGGCACAAGGAAACAGTAACACAAGTGACAACGTAAACGCAAGCGCAAATGCAAACGCTAATGGCAACAAAAACACAAACACAAATGGTAATGCAAACGGTAACAAAAACACCAATGGTAACACAAATGGAAACGCAAATGCTAACAGCAATGGTGACGCCAAAGGAAACAGCAATGCAAATGGAAATGCAAATGAAAGCACAAGCACAAATGATAACACACGCGGTGGTGCAAAATGAAATGCTAATGCAAACTGTAATGGGAACGCAAGCAGGAATGTGAACGCAAATGCTAATGGTAAAAGTAACGTAAATGTACACACTTTGTGTCCCAAAAAGGTGCATTGACAAGCACAATGAATACAAAAAATGTGGGACAATAATGGCTCTTGGACCAGAAAATGAGTACTTGGAATACTAAATTGCTTAAATCTCAGGAACCGTACGACGTAGAAAAAAAATAAAAATCTCATGTTACTTTTGACTTTCCAGGCTAGTTTTTCCTTTTAGCCCCCCAGTAGGGAACTAAGAATTTTCATGATGAAAAATTTGTATCTCGAACCGTCTTAGAGATATGGGACCCGAAAGGCGCAGCGGATGCTGTAATGTTATCCTATGGTAAAAATTGTCAACTTTGGAGTGCCATAACTTTGAAGCACAGTAATGTTTTGGCACCAAACTACCAAAAGGCACATCTGTGAGATGCTGCCTGCCTTTCTTGCAAATTTCAGCCCAAAAGACCAAACTATTGCTTTGCAGCAGGGTGGCAAATATTTCCTATTATTTTGGGTATAGTGTCACAAAGTAGTCTCGCAAATCACGACACTTTTGCAAAAAAAAATCATGAAAGTGTCACATATGCAAAAGTATTTTGCGACACTACTTTTTACAAAAATTTAAAAAACATATTTATGAGGTGTTTTACCCCAAAAAAGACATGGGGGTATCCTCAGGGCTCGACTAGGTAAACACAACAAGAATTGTGTCCCTAGAGGGTCCCAAATTTAAATGCCAAGCACTTCTCTGACCACCAACTGAAAAAAAAATGGCTGAATCACAAAAGTAAAAGGGTCATTTGCAACACTAAAAAGTGCATTTGTGACAGTGTTGCATATTTTGTTAAATTTTCCCATAGACTATAATGGGATTCAGTGTTTTTTGAATATCTTTTGAACTGTTTAATATTTTTTCATGAAATCTTTGAAAGGCATGTTCCCTGAAGTGTTCAGACTGACCATGCAAAACGTGCGGGCTGTAGGTGCGAGCAAAGAAATGCGCAAAAACCCATAATTTATGCATTTTTTGGTGCCCTGCAGCTCTGCAGCCATACATCTGACCATAATGAAACTTGACAGATCCAGAGATCTATGGTCCCAGACCATGCATTCCAAATATCAGGCAAATCCGTCTTACGGTGGCAAAGTTATTAAGCTGCCAAATTTCAGATTTAACCATAAATGGGGTACTGAACCATAACTATAGTGGCACTACTGTGCCACTATAATTATGGTAGCACAGTAGTGCTACCATAGTTAGGGTTGAGGAGCAGATTTACATGTTAAACCCCAAATTTTGCACCTTAATAACTTTGCAACCATTCAATGGATTTGCCTGAAATTTGTAATACAGAATCAAGACCTACACGCCTTGGGATCTGCCAAGTTTCGTACTGATCGGATATATGGATGCAGAGTTATTAAGCATGATCTGCGCATGTGTTTACGCTTTTTTGGAATTCTATGGTCGCGCCTACAGGTCACACGGTTTGTGCGACTGGTCCAAAATCTTCAGAGACTGTGCAGCCAGGGTCCCCAATGTGCCTTTTGAAGATTTTGTGAAAAAATATTAAACTGTTCAAAAGTTATTCAAAAAACAAGTTCCCATTATAAGTCAATGGGAAAAGTTAACAAAAAGTTCAACACTTTCGAAAATGCATTTTTACTGTCACAAATGGCCCTTTTACTGTTGCAAATCTGCCATTTTGTTTTCAGTTAGTGATCAGAAAAATGCTTGACATTTAAAATTGAGACCCTCTAGCAACCTAATTATTTTTGTATTCACCTAGTCGGGCCCGGAGGATGCTAGCCATGTCTTTATTTTGGGGTAAAACACCCCAGAAATTTGTTTTTCAGATTTCAGGAAAAAGGACTTTCGCAAAGTAGTGTCGCACTCACAAAAGTGTCTCAAATTTTTGAGAAAGCTTTTGCAAATCACGACACTACTTTGCAACACTATGCCCAAAATAACAGTAATTCTTTGGCATCCTGCTGCAAAAGAACAGCTTGGAGTTTTGGGCTGAAATTTGGAGATGTGCCTTTCAGTGTTTTGTTGAAAAAATATTACATGGCGGCAAAGTTACGGTACTCCAAAGTTGATGTTTTTTCCCATAGGATAACATTACGGTGTTCGATGCTTTGCAGCAATCGTTTGGCACCCTGCTGCAAAATAACGGTTTTATCTTTTGGGCTGAAATTTTCAGGAGATACAGCCAACATCCCACTGATGTGCCTGTCAGTAGTTTGGTGAAAAAATATTACAGGGAGGCAAAGTTATAGCACTCCGAACTTCTGTTTTTTTTTTCCCATAGGATAACATTACGGTGTTCGCCGCACCTTTCAGGGCCCGTATCTCGAAAACGGTGCGAGATACGGACTTTTCGTCGAAAAATTCTTAGCCCCTTGTAGGGGCTAAGTACAAGGCTAGCCAGGAAAGTGATAATTCATATGACTTTTACATTTTTTTCTATGTCGTACGGTTACTGAGATATAAGCAATTTACTATTCCAAGTCCTCATTTTTGTGTTCCGAGACTCATTATTTTGCATACATTCTTTGTACTCACTGTCTTTCTCTATACAGCTTTTTGGGAAAACCAGCCTGTGCACTTACATTACTGTTACCATTACCATTTCCACTTGCGGTTCCGTACCCGTTCGTTTGTGCCGCCATGTGTGTTACCCTTTGCATTTTCATTTACGGTTGCATTTGCATTGTTTTTAACATTTCTGTCTACAGTACTGTTTCTCTTTCTGTTTCACTTTGCATCATCATGTGCATTATGATTTGCATTTGCGGGTACAATGTTACTATGTGACAAGACATCACGTGGCGGGAGCGCCGCCGCATTACATTCACTATTTCTCATTATCATTCTCAAAAAGAAGGGAAATTAGAGGCAAAAAACTCTGTTTAATGCATCAGTTAGGGTTGTTCCACAGCGACAAAAGCGAGGAAATTCGATGTTAGGGTTGAAACCCCCTTTGCACCCCTCCAGCCCACCCCAACTGGAATTGGGGTGCGATCAGGTCATTGGTCCTAACTGTCACCCCATTCTCCTGTTCCTCAGCTTCTTTCCACATGTGATGAGGTGACAGTTAGGACCGATGACCCTCAATGCGCACCCCCCAATTCCAGTTGGGGTGGGCTGAGGGTGCAAATGAGGTTTCAACCCTAACATTGAATTTCCCTCACTTTCGCACTGTGGAACAACCCTAAGTGATGCATTAATCTGAGTTTTGCCTCTAATATATATATATATAAAGATAAAATTGGTGTAGGAGAGGGACCAGTTGCTCAGCAAAGAGCTTGTAAAAATTGGGAGTGACCCAATCCAGCCCAGGGGCCTTGTCCGATGACAGATTCGAAATAGCCAATTGGATTTCAGCTTCTGAAATAGGCTGGGACAACATATCCTGCTGGGCTGAGGCCAGTTGTGGCAGGGAAATATCACTGAGATAATTCATGCATTCAGAAGAGGATGGAGGGGAAGCTCTTGGACTATATAACTCCTTATAAAAGGAAGCAAATTCCCAAGCAATATCCCTGGGTTGGATCCTCAGGAACCCGTCACCGACCCTAATAGCAGCTATCAGCCTAGATGTCTCTTGATGTTGAAGACAGAACGCTAACAGATGACTTGCCTTGTCCCCTTGATCAATATATTTTACTTTGATTTTAAGGATTGTGTATTCAGCCCTCTCCCTCAAGAGGTCTGCATACTTATCCTGTAAAATTGTGAGCTCCTGTAAGGTAGTTCTGGAGTTTGTAGGGAAAGAGTTTATTCAATAGCGGTAATTTGCTTAAGAAGGTCAGTGGAGACCTGCATACTAATGCTTTTACACCTGGAGGTGAGCCTAATAAGCTCCCCCATAAGGAAGCATTTGCATGCAGACCACTCTAAGTCAGCCTGTCTAATGGAACCTGCGTTATGCTGTACATATAAAGCAATCTGATCCTTAATCCATTCAACAACAAATTTGTCATTGAAGAGTTGGTTGTTAAGCTTCCATATCATGTCCTTGTCTAAATTAGAATTAAGGAGAAGCCTGACCCACACTAGAGAGTGGTCCGAGAGGACCCTGACACCAAGCTCCCCATCCAGAACCTCACCAAAAAGGAAAAAGAGAGTGACTTAGGAGGACATAATCAAGCCTAGAGTAAGAACCATGAGTGGAAGAATAAAATGTATAGGTTTTATCCTGAGGGTGCAGAATCCACCATGGATCACATAGCCCCAGGGAATTGGTCATGTCCCTTAATGAGCACTGGACAGGAAAGAGTCGCACCCCGGGCCCCCCGACCTATTTAAGTATGGTGAGGAGGAGGAGAGATTCCAATCCCCTCCAATGATTAATGGGGTAGGGGAAAATGTGGAATGTAGATTTGTCAGGCCCATAAAAAAGGACGGGTCGGCCACTGTGGGGCCATAGACACTGCCCAGCACAATCTCCATGCGGTCTAAAATCCCCCTGACAAATACATCTCTACCCTGAGGATCTAAAAGGCACTGAGAACTTTGAAAGGTTACCCCTTTCAAAATCAGAATGGCCTCCACTCTGCTAGCCCAAGCACAACCCAACGCAAATACCTGTCTTCCTGACTGTCTCTGAAACAAGTTACCTTCTGATGATAAAAGGTGCATTTCTTGTAAAAATGTAACATGACACTGGGTATGCTACAAGTGTTTAAGGATTTGGCGTCTCTTGGTGGGAGACCTAGCCCCGTTACTATTCCAGGAAGCAAATTTTAAAGTATTAGCCATGGTCAAAACACACCCAATATAAATCAATGCATAGGAGTGAATCCAGATAGAGAGAGAACCCCCTGGTTAGCTCCACCAATCTAAGAAATCCACCCGACAACCCCTGAAGATACCCCTAAAACCAATACCCACCCCAGCACCCATAATCCCTCCCCTCCTAAAGAAACTCCTCCCCAGAATAAAGAACCTAACCAACAATACAGGAAATAAAAAGTTATCTAAGGAGAAGACAATCCCAATGTCGTGGCTCATGTCAACCCCATCTGCGGCAGCATCAGTAGCTTCATGCCTTGCTCCCAACCCCATAAACTTGACCCCAGGAGTAAATATCACAAATAAAAGGCAAACCTTACCTCTGATAAAAACAGCCACCCCTGAAACCCTCCCCCCATGAGACAGCTAAATAGCAGGCATCATAAACAAGAGAAAATAAATGAGTGACCCTGGGGGGGCATGGGAAAAGTGGAGGGGGGCAAAACAAACACCACATAGAGCCCTAAGAAAATAACAGTGAAATCCACCATGGATACACAAGTCCCAGCCCCCCTTTGACCTGAATCCTTCTATAACTAGCCAGGATGTCTGGCATATAAGGAGCAATATCCACCCTGAATAGACACCCAGACAAATCATCCAACAGGGACTACCCAGAATGGGGCCAAGCTGGAAAAAATGCAACTACAGACCCAGGTCTCCAACCCAATCAAGATCCCATGCCCACTAGAAAATATAACATTAACACTAGTATTGAACTAGTAGAACCTCCCTATAAAACCCAATAACAACATGAAAGGCATGCAAACAATGGTTCAAGACCTTGTAACCATATATAAACATATATTTTTTATATTACTTGTATTTTTCTGCCTTGCTGTGGTGTTCCCAGCGTGGTGCATCCAGCCGCCGACTCTGCCTGCCTGGAGAGCTGGGTGGCTGTAACCATACCCGGGAGGGTTTGGGACGGCCGTCTTGCCATCCTGCTTGAGGGCCCCCAGATGCCTCTCTCAGCCAGGACAGCCCCGGAACCCTCCCCAGCAGGACTCCTCATGAGTCCCCCGGGCAGCGCAAAGCATGGCCATCAGGCTACATGGTCATGCCCAGCACAATTTTCCTCCTCTTTCTTAGTCCCTTTGGAGCGTGGAGGTGCAATGATGTCCAGGCACAACATGCTGACGTCTGCCGTGCTCCCCACGCTTGCACCGATGCTGTTAGTACCTCTGGGTGTCCGCAGAGGTCACTACAGCATGGTGAGTGTCCCCAGTCTACCCCATGATTAAGATAGCAGTCTACGAATACTCAATCCTAGTCCTCCCCTGCTGACCCCCGGGTGACCCGGGCTCATTCCGAACCTGGGTTGCTGGTGTGTTGCGAGGTGTTGCGTCCAGTGCCTCAACCCTCAGCACCACCGGGCCGGATGATATATAAACACATATAAACATGTTCCCTCTTTTCCAAACTTAATGAAACATAATAGACCCAACAGATATACCGGCCATGACTTCCCCTCCCCCCTAACAATGTTCAACTGGAATAGATCTTGATGGTACTGCCCAGCTATAGAACAATATAAGAGGAGCTAGACCCTTCAAGCCAAATCTTCTGTGCTGCAGCACACAAAGTGATGGAGGGGGTGACCATCCAGCAATATGCAGCAGACCAACCACTCTACAGTCTCAGAAGTCAAGGGGAGAACAAGATCAAAAGCTGTCCCCGTGCTGCACCGTATAGAAATATGTCCCCAAACATTGTCCGTCAGGTCAGATGTGGTGTCACTGACTGTTTAATCAGGACATGCTGAAAACTATACCCCTGATGACACCACACATAGAGGGACAACTGAAGGGTGAAGAAATAGATGTGCATCCACTGAGGCATGGGCACGGTAAACAAATTAAGTCTTACCAGTCACCGGGAGCCCAGTAACCTACAACAACCCTTGTGGTAAAAAATGTCGAGAATCAGTCCCAGCCAAATACAGTATAATGCAATAAACAAGCTACAACCATAGTAGGATCAAAGAGGCCACCCAACATATGACAAGTCCTTCAGGTGTTGCTAAATAAATCAGGCAGCAGATGTTTCAATTCTGAACTTGCTTGCTCCACAGTCTCAAAAGAGTGCCAGGAATCCTTGCAATAAACCTGAAGCCTGGCTGGATATAACACTCTGACTTTCATAGCAGCAGCCAGAAGCCTCACCACAATGAGATGAAATACAGCTCTTTTCTGATGGATCGGCACTGGCAAATCTTGTGACAAACAGGTCCGCTGCCCTTCCCATGTGATTTCTTTAAGCTCTCTGCATTTTTGTAGTGCATACTGTTTATCCAGGAAGTTAAGAAGCTTCAATATGAATGGCCTGGGAGGTGCACCTGGAGGTGGTTGGGGGAGCAAGGATAGGTGGGTCCTTTTGACTATGTAACATGAGTTGTTTGTAGATGGTCTTGCTCTGCACACCAAGAACTTTGCACAAATGTAATGGGAGATGTTGTTTCAGCATTCTCAGGCAGGCCACATACCACCAAATTATTTCCCCTGCTTCATCCTTCCAGATCCTCCAGCTTACTTTCAATTTTGCCCAACTTTTGACATAGCAGGGCCGCTTCTGGATCAAGTTTGTCTTGCCAGCCTTCCAGTGATATAGCCCGCACCTCCGAATCACCCACCCTCCATGTAGTAGTGCTCAAATCCACTCTCAGTGATTTCAGCTCCTCCGTGAGTGATTTAATGTAGTCCTTCAAAGGCTGGATCTCAGCAAGAAACTTCTCTTCAGTGAGATGAAGAGCAGGGACAGTAGCAGTTGAGGAATGGCCAGAGGAAGTCCCCTGGGCTTTGGACTTAGAACTTTATCCAGTGTCGGAGGTGGCATCTGGTGTGGCAAGGCCTGCCGCATTTCAGAGTCCATCCTGATTAAATGCCTGGCCCAATCGGGATGACATTAGAATCTGACAACTCTTGGGAGGTAGGGCAAGAGATTAAGTAATAATAAATCTAACTTGAGTGGCAAATACTGATAAAAATAGGGTAGGCAGAAGCAGTGGCCGAGCACAGCCACTAGCTCTGAGGCATTACATGATCCCCTGGAATCTAGCCCTTCCTTTATGATGTCCCATTTCTTGTCTGCATCCATGTGTAGTTGCATTCCTGCCAGGTGCCTGCCCAAAATGTTCTCCGTCTTCTTAAAGTCTGTCCCCCTAAACTCAATCACCCTTGTACCCATGCCCCCTTTTTCCTCTCCCCATGTTGAGCTGAGTCGGCCCCTGGACCAGCTGTGTGAGAAAGCTGTCTTGAAATGCTTCTTGCAGGACCCACTCCCTTGTACTCGTGGTGGATGGGGTGCCCCACTTTATCCCCGGTAGGTTGAAGTCCCCCACCACTACTGTGCTCCCCTTCCTACAGCCTCTCCTAATTTTTTCAGCTAATTCCCTGTTCAGGTCAATCCCCTGAGCCGCTGGCCTGTACACCACATCCATCCTCAGTGCATCTTGGAACTGCATCCATAGTGCTTCTGTTTTCCCCTCCTCCCCTTCCTCCCTTATGCACTTTAGCCCCTCCTTTAGATAGATCGCCACTCCCCCCATTCCCCTTAGCCCTATCTTTTCTGAATAAGCTGAACCCTGGGATCATCATATCCCAGTTCTGGTACTGGGTGGCCCACTTTTTCGTGATGGCCACAATGTCCACCCCCTTCATCACCAAGCGAGCCTGTAACTCTGCTATTCTATTCCTTAGGCTTCTTGCACTCAGTGAGACTACCCTCTAGCCTGTCTTCTCCCCTTCCCCCATTCTTCCCCCCTTATCCCTCCCTGTGCCGCTTCCCCACTGCTTTTACCCATAACTAGGGGAGGTAAACTCACTAGCCTCCCCTTTCTGGACTTCCTATCAGTGGTCCCTCTCCACCCCCCCTTCTAGTTTAAATCCATCTTTGTTGATATATACCCCTCTATTCCCTGTTTTAGTACTCCCTTCCCCTCCCCTTCCTGCTCAAGTGTAACTTGTCCCCTGTGTATAGGTCACTATTGCCCCAAGTCCTGCTCCAGTCTGACAATAATCCATACTTCCTGGTACAGCACCAATCCCTCAGCCTTTTTTCCTCAGAGTTCTCACACATGGTACCGGGAGTACCTCAGAGCAAACAGAAATATACTGCCTGCTGTCAGAAGGCATAAGAAAACAATGTGTCAGAAAACATTCCAACAGAAGTAAGAAATTACAGATTGTGAATGGGACCTGTGGGAGTTAAATAGTGGACTGCTAGGACAGATTTCCCTTTTATCAGAACCTGCCCCTCACCTGTCTGGAATGCTCTTCTTCCTTCTGACCTCTATAAGTCCCCAATGCCACACAAAAGTTTTGAAAAATCAGTCCATTTTTGCAGAAATTTAAATGCAATCAACAGCCCTCCCCTACCCTTACCTCAATTCCCAGTTCCACACAAAAGGTTAGAAAATCAGGCTGTTTTTGCAGTAAATTAAATGCAATTATACACTGGCAAGGAATGAATCAGGGGCTCTGATTGGTCTGTGTGTGCCTGGGTCAGTGATCTAATCCCATTTTAACATCACTGTATCAAGTCCAGGCACACACATGACTGAAAGTCATCAGTAAAAAAAAAAAAACACTCCACGTACAGAGTAGGGAGATAGAAAAATTAGCTATTTACTGTACCCACAGTTCCTCACTATGTAAAGCAGTATACAGGCTATTATAGTTCTGTATCACTACAGAAATGAGAGCGTGCATCTCTCAGTAAAGAAGTCTTGTCAGGTATCAGTGTGTGCACAATGCTTCTGTAACCCCCCAACCCCACTACTGCTGATGTCATCTGGAAACCAAACGATAGAACAGGAAAGCAGCTGGACTGATGTCATTTGGAAAGCCAGGTGATGAAACAGGAAAACAGCTAGGTTGATATAATCTGGAAAGCCAGGAGATGGAAATGGGAAAACACTGCAGGGCTGATGAATCTGGATGCACCTGAAGAATCTTGGAATACCAGTAGAGCTGCATCTTCCTCCTTGGATACTTTTGCTGCTGGATGACAGACACTGGGCTACCACTGCTAGCTTCTCTCTAGGCATGCTGGGCATATTCACAGGGAGTGGAACCACTAAGGGTAGTACCACTCAGGGTGAGGTGCAAGGACTATGGCACCATCTGGGTGTTCAAAGTTGATGTTCCGAAATGTCTCATTCCCTGCCTTGTCCACAGTTCACACAGTGTCCAGAAACAGAGTTGTGCCCAATTTACAGAATTTAAGTCGCTCACCGATGACTCTGTCCCTGACACATTCTGCTGTACCAGAGTACAAATTCTTGCTTGCCTCTTCCAACAAACAGGATTGCCTGTTCTGTTCAATTTCTTCCCAGACTCTATGAGGAATGGTAGGAAAGGACTGACTATATATGGCACCAGCCCTCCTACATATCAGTCTCTCCTCCTTGCTGCTTTTCACAAGTGTGCGGCCCATGGCCCAGCTTGTGGGTGACCAGTCCTGGTTGAGCCAGTGCCACATTCTTAAATAATGAAATAACTTGTCCCTGACCATCTCTGTGGGCAGGCTACTGGAGCCTTCTTCTTCTCCTCTCTCTGGCTCCTCTGAGGCAAGAGCTTGAGGTGACTCATGGGGACCCTCAACATGAATATATATATCTTCATCCTCCTCTTCCTCACTCATGATCTGAGCCCAGGAGTGAGCCGATGTCCTCACTCCTGAGACAGTCCACTCCTCACTGGGTGTGGAGGTAGACACCTCCAAGATCAGTGTCTCTTGCAGTTCGTCCTCCCCTACTAGGCTAGGACTTGGACCCTCCTTCCATGGGTTCATGGATTCTTCTGTTGCACTACCCACCTGGGACATGGGTGTGGAAACCCTTCTTTGTTCCTGCCCTTACAGTAGATCAATGTTGCTCTCTCCTTCTGTGCCACACTATATGGAGCTTTCCCCAACAGTTTCAACCTGGTGCTGCTTGCTGCTACTTGCAGATTTTCCTACTTTGGTTCATGTTAGATCCAATCAAATTCGTGATGCCCTCTCTGGCACTGCATCCCTGCTCATACCATACTTCACATGGCAGTTCGAACAGTGGGGTATCAGAAACACATCCCTTCCAGCCTTGAGGCACACAATGCACAGTCTCACTGGATAGCTAAGGACTGCTACATCTAGAGGCAACCCTTCATCATAGAAAGTTCTATCCATTTCTCTTAGTGCTGCCACCCCCTCCATAGAAACATAGAAACATAGAATTTGACGGCAGATAAGGACCGCTTGGCCCACCCAGTCTGCCCATTTCCCTACCTATTGGATAAGCTGCAGATCCTAGATAACCAGCAGCCTACTTCTTCCTACCCCCACCCCCCAGAATTGCCTTATGACTATCCCATGCATGCTTGAATTCCACCACTGATTTTGACTCCACAACCTCCTCCGGAAGGCCATTCCATGCATCCACAACCCTCTCTGTGAAAAATACTTCCTTAAATTACCTCTGAGCCGCCCCTATCTTCTTCAAATTGTGCCTCTTGTTCTTGCACACCTTTTTGAGAAGATGCTACCTCTTGGACTTTGTTGATTCCTTGAGGTACTTGAAAGTTTCTATCATGTCCCCCTCTCCCTCCTTTCCTCGAGGCTATACATATTAAGCTCCTTAAGTCTCTCTTCATCGACTTCGTGCAGACCCTGCACCATTTTAGTTGCTCCTTCTGGACAGCTTCCATCCTGTCTATGTCTTTGTGGAGATTGGGTCTCCAGAACTGCACACAGTACTCCAGATGGGGTCTCACCAGCTGTCTGTACAGAGGGATAATAACTTCCGTTTTCTACTGGTGATGCTTCTCCCTATGCATCCCAGTATCCCCCCAGCCCTCCTTGCTGCCCTCTCACATTGCTTGCCCACCTTTAGGTCATCTGATATGACTACCCCCAGGTCCCTTTCCATTTTTGTTGTTGTTAGTATCTCACCCCCATTGTGTACTCTTCCCCTGGGTTTTTGTTTCCCAGGTGCATTACCTTGCACTTCTTAGCATTGAATCAAAGCTGCCATACATTTGACCATTCCTCTAACCTTGCCAAGTCCCTTCTCATCCTTTCCACCCCACCCTGTGCACCAACTCTGTTGCAGATCTTTGTGTCATCTGCAAAGAGACATACTTTTCCTTCCAGTCCTTCTGCAATGTCGCTTATAAAGACATTGAAGAGGAACGGTCCTAATACTGAACCCTGCGGTATCCCGCTAGTAATCCTTTCTTCTGAGTGGACTCCATTTACTATTACTCTCTGTGTCCTATTCTCCAGCCAATTCTTTACCCAGGCTGTCATCTTGGGACCCACTCCCAGGCTGGCTAACTTATATATTAATCTTTTGTGTGGGACTGTGTCAAATGCCATAGCTCAGGCATGATCCTGATAGCAGGGCGTTCCCGAAGCCATGTCTGAAAGCAAACACATAAAAGTTTGTTGTTACTGAATTGCTCACTAGTCTCTTTGCTGTCTCACAAAATGGCTCCCCTCTGCTTGTGTTTACATTGCTAACCATGCCCTGTAATGGAGGTGGTAGCTCTCCTCATGCATCAAATCTGTTCACTGACTAAAACGGTGTTTCCAACCTTTTCTGGCTACTGAATTTGCTCCAAACTGTAATCGATTGCACTGCTTGTATCTTTAAGCACATTCATATTATTTTTAACTTGACTTTACGATCAGCATCAATCAAAGAACTATTTACACGTGCTCAAAGTCACTTGCAAGCCCACAGTATTTCTAGTGCACAGGATTGCCTGTTCGCTGCAGCCTAATATACAACTCACAGTCCTTTCTTGCTTAGAAACATTTTACTGTTGTGGAACCCCATTATTAGTGCTCACAGTCTATGCTCAGAATTCTTGTTTGTTTCCTTTCTGTTTCAATGCACAGTCCTTCTTTGCAAAACAGTCACACTGCTTGCACACAGATTCAGCTGGCTTGAAAATCACACAGTTTGATGCACAGCTAGCTGGTTTTACTCACTGAATTCAGTAGCTGGCTTCCTCCGGTGAGAATGTTCAGCCTGGTGCCAATCCTGGAAGGCCTCCGGGGTGAAACAGGATGGTGGTCCTACCAATCATAGCCACGAATGCCAAGCTCATTTTTCAGTTGGTCGGACAATGGGTTGAGCCCGAATTTACGCATCAAGAGTCTGTTTTCTACAGATTAGAACATTCACAACTCCCTCGATGGTTGATCCTGGTCTGACCAGCTCACATGCCACTCTCCCTCTCCTCCTCAAACACTCAGCTGCACACAGAAGTTGGCTAGGGGGCGGGACTGATTGCAGTCACACCAATCACTCGATGCCATGCAAATAATCCTCTCTCGCTCACTCTTCCTTCATGGCGATCATTGAGCAGGAGCAAATTTAAATTGCAAACTGTAACTTTTTTTCTTGGCTGCAATTTCAGTGGCAGAAGTGCCATTTTGACCACTTTCTCCTCAGATTCTGGTCATTTCTCTAGCGACTCCCCCAATTTGCACACAAAGTACATGAAACTTTAAGGGCACATCTCTCTGTCTGTTTCCTAAAGTCCACACTACTTTTGGCATTTGAAAATTGCAAGTTAAAAAGTTATGTAAACATTTTGGATGCAGAGACAAGGACATACACTTCCAGGCTTTACTGTCCATTGTAAGTTGACATGCACACACA
The DNA here is from genome assembly GCA_016271365.2 of Neoceratodus forsteri. Taxonomy (NCBI): domain Eukaryota; kingdom Metazoa; phylum Chordata; order Ceratodontiformes; family Ceratodontidae; genus Neoceratodus; species Neoceratodus forsteri. The sequence goes on along the minus strand of CM057455.1, from coordinate 999,208,375 downwards.
AGCAGCACTCTGTTCTTTCTGTACTAGCAGGCATGTAAGCAGCACATTTGGATGGCACTTTCCTGGGCAAAATCCTTTTGTGCAAAACTTCCTTTCCTGTTTGGGCTACCATGCTACCAGACAGACAAAAACTATCCATACCCTCAGCAAAAATCTCTAGTTCTCTCCCCAAATTAAACAACATCCTGGATGAGCCCCCATTTTGGTAACCACCCCCCTGCTACTCTGCACAGTAAGCTACCCCTAGGTACCCTCTACTGGGCATGCAAACTATTTCAGAACAATCGGTATCATCCCTAGCTTTGGGAATGTATACCAGGCTTGTTATTTCTAGAGGCCAGAAAAGGGTGGGGGTGTACAAAAGCAAAACTACAAATATGACCAAACTAACCCAGGTCCTGAGGAGAGAATTTTTGCCTAGGGCTATGCTAGGTCTGCAATTCCGAAGAAGTACCCAGTAATTCCACAGAGGAAGCGGTAACATGAATGCCCAAACCAGGTTGGGGTTCTAGAATGTGGCTTTTTCCAAAGATGATAGACAAAAGCAAAGGTGAACCCCCAAAGTTTACACATCGTGGCACAAGGCAATGGCAGAACAAACAGAAATCTGTCTTGGACAGAATCTCTACATATCCCATATGTCAAAGGACCTCGCATTCTCTTCAGAGGCAATGGCCACAGCTGAACACACATTTTCTTCTAGTGGCACTGGCTACAACTGAGCACATTTCCCATATAGCATAGGACTTGAAATTTTGGCAATGTGGCAACTGGCGATGAAGGAGCACACTGGTGCTAAAAATTAGCACAACCCATACTAGGGGGTGCACTTTTTCTACAGGTATTGACCACCATGACCTGAATAAGCAGGCACCCTTATGGAACCTGTAATGCTGAACTGGTCACTCCAGATGGAGGACTGCCCACGTTTTACTTCCACATCCATACCCAGACATTCTTTCAGAATTACACCTCAAAACTTTTGTTAAAACAGTTAGGAATATGCATCTTGGAATGACTTTCACATCCACCATATGAAAACACTACTTCTGAGTGGAGAAACTAAAGTCCTGAACAATGTGCCAAGTCTCTCTGGGGACCCCACGATTGTCAGCCAACTTTAAAACACATGAGAACAGTCACAACTTAGCACAGAACTGGTGTATATTTCCATTTATCAGAGTACACCCCAAAAACAGGTACTTTCCTCTGGGAAGCACAAAGTTTGATTACTCAGGGTTGGTAAACAAAACAGGCAGCTTCAAAGTCTTGGATCAAAATCAGGGGACTGCCCTTCGGATCCATTCTAGCAGTTCTTTTCCATCTCTCCAGGGATGGAAAAATCAGGAACTCCTGCTCTAGACAACGGTTTCCACCACTTCTCTTGACAGGCAGATGTTTCTTAGCACTAGGGTGATAAAATAGGCTCTCCTCTCAGAGCCCACACTGCAGCTCTCACTCCTCCAACTGCTCACACAGACCTCCAACCAACAACTCTGGCTCAACACTAACCCAGGATTTTAAAACTCCCCAATCACAGCCAGCTGCCGTGACTTATGCTGCTGTGAGTTCTAACTGGCATCACCTCTTTCCTCTCAGCTGGAACCAAGTAAACAGAGAGGGAGCAGGTGAACAACCCATCTAACCAGTTATTCACCAGCTGCCTTCCCTGCCTAGCACTGACACTGATGGAATTCTAGTAAGCCCAGGGGACTGGGTGGTTACACTTCATTTTGAAAATAAATATCTGAGAACTTATATTGTTGGAACCACTACCAAAAAAGAACACTGTACCTCCAAGTAAGGAAAAATGGAACACAGCTTCATATTGTACCCACAATGCCTTGCCACATATTTATATATTAAGTGATATACTGTAGTCACCTCTACCAAAATATGAGACTGCACTGTTGAGTAAGGAAACTTTAAGTTAACTGTGTGATACTATTTGCCAGCAGATTAGGCCTTACGGTCTATCGAGTCTGCTCGAACCTTAGATCCTTAGTTGGGTGCCGAGGCCCTCCCATCCCTTGTGCTCCAGAAACCCCTATCATCCATTCCCACCCCCCCGGGACAGGCCATCATCTGATACATCCACTTTCTGTGTCTGTCCCACTCTTTCTTGAAGCCCTCCACTGTGGATCTCTGAACCAGCTCGCCAGGCAGTGCATTCCAAGGGTCCACCACCCTCTCAGTGAAAAACCTCCTCCTCTTTTCCCCCCTCACCCTTCCACCTTCCAACTTCAAACCATGCCCTCTGGTGATACCTCCCTGCTTTAGTCTAAAGATCCCTCCATGTTTACTCTATTTATTCCTTGAGGTATTTGAGACCTCAATCATGTCCCCCTGTCTCTCCTCTCCTCCAGTGAAAACAGGCAGAGCTCCTCAAGTCTGTCCTCATACGTCAAATCCCCTAGCCCTCGTATCATCTTAGTTGCCCTCCTCTGTACCCTCTCCAGGAGCTGTATGTCCTTCTTCAAGTGTGGTCTCCAGTACTGTACACAGTACTCAAGGTGTGGTCTAACCAGTCCATTGTACAGCGGCAGAATCACTTCCTTGCTCCTAGAGGTGATCCCCCTTACGATGCATCCCAACATCCTGTTTGCCTTGCTAGCCACTCTCCTGCACTGCTCAGAGTTATTCATACATGCATCCACCATGACCCCTAGGTCTTTTTCCCCTATTGAGGCCTCCAGCGCCTCCCCTCCCAGGGTGTACCTGTGTTTAGGGTTTCCCGACCAAGATGCAACACCTTGCACTTGGTGATATTGAAATTTAATTTCCATGTGTGAGCCCAGCTTTCCAGGGTGTCCAGGTCCCCTTGCAGGGCCAACCTCCCCTCTTCTCTCTCCACTTCTGCTCCCATCTTGGAGTCATCAGCGAAGGGACTCATTTCACACCCTATACTCTCCCTGATGTCCGATATGTATGCATTAAACAGGATCGGACCCAGGACTGAGCCCTGCGGTACCCCACTACCAACCTCTCTAGGGTTCAAGAGCTCCCCACAGACCACTACTCTCTGGCTGCATCCAGCTAGCCAGTTTTCAATCCATCTGACCATCAAAGGGCTACTCCTAACCCCATCAGTTTCTCCACCAGACCATTGTCGGGGACAGAGTCAAACGCATTGCTGAAATCCAAGAATAATACATCCACAGGTTCTCCCCTGTCCAGTTCTGATGTTACTCATTCGTAGAACTCCACAAGGTTGGTTTGACATGACCTACCTGGCACAAACCCATGTTGCCGACTATCCAGACTTCCCACCTCCTCCAAGTACACCCCCAATCGTTCCTTTAGTATACTCTCCATTAATTTTCCCACCACGAGTCAAACTGATGGGTCTATAGTTACCTAGTACTTCCCGACCCCTTTATGGATTGGCACCACATGCCTCTCCCAATCCCTAGGTACCCTCCCTGTCTCAAGTGACCTGTTGAAGAGCTCCGCCAGGGGTGCAGCCAGTATGTCCGCCAATTCCCATAGTACTCTCGGATGAATGCCATCCAGCCCAGGAGATTTGTCTTTCTTTAGGGCCTTGAGGGCTAACCACACCCTTTTGGTGGAGATAGCATCATCCATCCCCTCCACCTTACTGGTCTTTTTATCCTTATCCAGATGTGACACCCCTGGGGTACCTCTCCCCCCTCTTGCTCCATTTCTGTTGCTCCCCTGATCCCACTTACTGCCGCTTCTATCCCCTTTGTGCCTTTTTGTAGATATCCCATCCCCCTCCCTAGTGAACACAGAGGCAAAGTACTCATTAAATACCTCTGCCTGGTCCCTCGCCTCTTCCACCCACCCTCCTTCTGATCTCAATCTGCTGAGATGGCCCTTAGTTTTTCTCTGCTCCCCAATGTACCAGAAGAACCCCTTTTTCCCTCCATGTATCCCCTGCGCCAGCCGCTGCTCTTTACTGGACTTTGCTCCCCTCACCATACGGGTGACTTTTCTAGATGCAAGATGGTACACTTCCTTATCCCTATCCCCTCTTGTTGTTTTATATTTTTTGTAGGCCGCCTTCTTTTCTCTGACTGCTACCTGTACCTCACTGGACCACCAGCATGATTTATGTGACCTTGCTCCCTTACGTTTCAACTTAGCGCAGATCCTGACTGCCTCATGAAGTCCCCGGTTTATGACCTCCCATCTCCTTTCCACACTTGTCATTGATGTAATCCCCTTCAAGTGATCCTTGAGAATATTTCCCATGCCCACAAAGTCTGCCCCCCTGAAGTCCACTGCCAGTGTCCTAGATCTCACCCCCTCCACCATGCTTATTTGAAACCAGACAGTATTGTGGTCACTCCCAGTCAGGGGGTCCTGTACAACCATGTCCCTTACCAGATCCCCATCTGCCAGAACCACGTCCAGGACATGTCCCTCCCTTGTGGGCTCCATCACATGCTGTGTTAAGAACACATCCTGGAAGCCATCCAGCAGCCTCTGCTCCTTGGCCACCTTAGAGGACATGGTTCCCAGTTTGTACCTGGCATATTAAGGTCCCCCATCAACACCACTCCTTCCCCTTTTGGTCCACACTGGGCAATGATGTTGTCCAGCAAACCATCCTCTAGAACATCACTCATCCCGGGGGGCCTATATACCACACCCAGCTTGACCTTATCTCCTACTGGGGATCGTAAGGTGACCCATAAGGCCTCCACGTTTCCCTCTGCCTCTTCTACCCTAGCAATTTCTATGTCATCTCTAATGAACATAGCCACTCCACCCCCTCTGCCCTCCTTTCTATCCTTCCTAAGCATAGTGTACCCCGTACGTTTAGGTCCCAGTCATGGTTTTTGTTGGCCCACGTCTCTGTGACTGCCGCCACATCCATCCCCGAACAGCATGGCCTGGAACTCTGGCAACTTGTTTCCAGGCTCCTGGCATTTACTAACACCAACACCAACCCCACCCTTATCCCTGATCCTCTTTGCCAGACCCCACCCAGATTCCTTATACTTCCATCCTCCTCTGCTCCTCCTGAAACCTTCACCCCCAGTCTGTTTCCCCCCTCCCCCCTTGGGCTTGAAAGCTACTCCCCTCATCTGGAGGAGAGGGCTTCTGGTCAGCCCCTTCCTTATCCCTTTCCCCCTCTCACAAGTTTAATCCCCACCTTTCTTGAATGTAGTCAGCCATCCCCTGTTTAAGGACTTCCTTCCCTAATGGGGCTAGATGAAGCCTGTCCTTGGCACATAGTCCCTTATCCTCCCAAACTCCATTCCAGTTCTCTAATACCCCCAACCCACTCTCTTCACCCCACTTCCTGAGCCAGTCATTAACCTCTGTGAGCTTCATTTTTTTCTCCACTGAGGCCTTTGGTACTGGCAATATCTCGAAAGGAAATGTTGCATCCATTATCCTGACAGACTCTGGCAAGTTCTTAGAACCTTGCTTGAATTTCCAAGCGCTATTTCCCTCTAGATCGTTAGTTCCCAAATGCACAGAAATCCGGTTTCCCTCCACAATCCCTAACCATTTCATACACCATGAACTTTGCTCTGTGCACTGTCAGCCCAGAGATACTCACTACCTTCACCTGGCTATGGCATCCACCCCCCTGTCCCTCCCACTGGATACCCCTAATCATCGAGTGTCCCAATAACAGAACCTTAACACCGCCATCATTCTTATGGTTACCTCCACTTTGCCCTCTCAGCCCCCTTCCCCTCCCTTTATTCATGATTTCAATTCCATGGGACTCTTCCTGCCTTATTAGAGACCCCCTTGTCACCCTCCTCTTTCTGCCTCCCTCGTTATTTTGCCCACTTAACTCAAACCCCTTCTGAATAGGTGTCCCATTTAACCCTCTCTTATCTGAACCATTTATCCTGGCCCTGATGGTTTCCCCTTTCCCCACACCGCCATCCTCCCCCCTTGTAACAGTACCCCTGCCTCCAGAGGCTCTCTGTGGGTCCCCTTTAGCTAGGGCCCCATCCTTGGTACTGACCCCCTGCTGAAGGGGGGCTCCTCTCCCACCTCCTTGTCTCCCAGTTTCTCTCCAATCATGCTCTCCTCCCTCATGTCTGCACTATGTTGCATCTCCCCCATTTGCTTAACATTTATGTTTTCCCTTCTCCCTCTGGGAATATTTCCATCCTTTCCATTGCCAGTCTGTGATGCTCTATGGGTATCCGACTCCCTCCCCTTGGCCTCTGTATAAGTTTCCTCATTTCCACCAACCCCTTTCTCCCCCTCTAGGTTGCTTAGTAGCTCAAATTTATTGTGACACTCTATGTCAGCCTCCATCAAATAACCCGAGTTTCCCCTGACTGCACCTCTAAACTGCCCCTCTTCTTCTCCTCTTGCTCTGTTCACCTTAGGAGCTCCCTTCCCACAGTCTGCTGTTTTAGGCTTCCGCACAACAGCCCCTCCTGACTCTTCCCCCTCCACTCTCTTTGTATTCAGAATGTTCCCCCCGTACTCTTTCCCCTTAGCATCAACATCCCTATCTAAGGGTAATCTGTCCCTAATATCCCCCTCCTGCTTGCTGTAACATAATGTCCTATAATTTCAGAGCATTGCCCCAGCCTCCCCTCAGCCCCACCCTTCTGCTGCCCATATCCACACCCCTTATCCTTGGACACACACCCCCAGCTTACTCCTTAACCAATATACCTCACTCCTGATACAAGATAGCTGTCTACAGAGTGGGCAGCCTCCCTCTCTCCAGGCCCAATTGAGAATTATTGCCATCCCACAGCCTGTGCAGCCTACAACCCTTCTGAAGATGCCTGCCATGGTGGAATATGGCCACCCTGTTTATCCCCGTCTGTTTACAATGGCACACCCCCTTTTCTCAGTCCCTTTCCTCTGGAATACAGTTTCTCTCTATACTGACTGCAGTTATTTACAAACCCAATATCAACCCCACCAATAAAGTTCCCAAGTCTCACAAACACATACAGTCCAGTGTGTGTTCAGTCCCGCTAACAGTGTGTGTATGCAGACATCAGGTACCGTATGATGTCACAGGCCCACCAGCTCCTGTTGCTTCGAATTTCAGTCCCAAACAGAAATACTCAGCCCTTCAATCCCAACCCCCAGTGGCTTTTCAGTATTTAAGAAAGCCTACAAAACAGGGTGGGTGGCAGGGCTCTTACCAAACACCAGGCAAACAACACATTTAAATTTTACTCTAATTATCACTGCCAAACAACTGTTCCCAAGCCTCCAAAGTTACAATATCACAGCCCAAGTAACAGTTCTAACTCAAGGTAATAATTTTTAACACAAGAACTAATTTCACTTACAAAACTATTCAAATATTTCAGTTAAAACAGAATATAACCCCAGACCTCTGTCCTTATTAGCCTGCTGCTTATGTTCCCAAGTGAACAATGAAAGCCAAGGTAATTCCTGTTAAAGACAAGGTAATTCCTGCTAATCTCCCCTTCCCCTAACACCAGGCAAACAACACATTTAAATTTCACTCTAATTATCACTGCCAAACAACTGTTCCCAAGCCTCCAAAGTTACAATATCACAGCCCAAGTAACAGTTCTAACTCAAGGTAATAATTTTTAACACAAAGAACTAATTTCACTTACAAAACTATTCAAATATTTCAGTTAAAACAGAATATAACCCCAGACCTCTGTCCTTACCAGCCTGCTGCTTATGTTCCCAAGTGAACAATCTACCCAGAATTCCTTGTTGCTGTTTGTAAATCAGCATATTAGCTGTTATACTGCTGTAACTATTATATTAAGGCACTATACTACAGTCACCACTACCAAAAAAGGAGACTACACTGCTGAATAAGAAAAATTTAAGTTAACATTATAATCTACTCAGAATTCCTTGTTGATGTGTGCAAATCAACACATCACCTGTTATACTGCTGTAACCACTACAAAAATAAGGCTTAATTGATTTAAGAGAAAGGGGCTACTCTATGCCTAAATGTTAAAATGTAAGGGACACAGAGGAGCCATTGTATTATGACAATAATGCACTCCAGGGTGTTTGTCGTGCTGGGATAATGTCACTTCTCGGGTGTTGGATGCATTTGGCTGCAGCCTCATGCCCAACCACCCAAGGCATGTTGTCAGCAGTACTACCCTCTTACTGATATTGCTTAATTAACAGACTTTCCTTCACCTTGCCCCCACTGCAGCCACTGCTTTCCCTGTGCAGTTTCTCTTCTTACTATGACCATAACAGGCTTACAACAATCATGCAGGATCTGCCTTCATGATAATTCTATGTTTTTACTGTTGTTTATCCTCACTGCCCTTTTATCTCATGATGCAAGGGAAGCCACATGGTCTAGTTGCTAGAGCACACAACTGGGAACCAGGAAATCCAGGTTCAAATCTCACCAGAGTCACTTCCTCACTTTGAGACTCTGGTCAAGTCACTTAACCTCTTTGTACTTTAGTTCACCCAGTTGTAAAACCGATTATAAAAATGAGATACTTTTTCTGTAATTTATTTCTCCCTTTTGGCAAACACATTGGTCCACCTCTGGCCCTTAGCAACAACCCAGCCACATTTTCCACTAACCTTGACACTGCTGCTGTTCCCAATTGGCTTCATCCCTTGTAGCTGAGCTCTGGGGGGTAGTCCACCCCCCCAACAATGATCAGGATCTAGTACAGGAACAGGCTCCATGGTGTGGGTTCTAATTGATCCAGGGCCATTATGCTAATGATTGCCAGAGTTTCCCCTTGTTATTTCTTCTGCTCTACCAACAACCTTTGTTCACTTGGTGCCAGATAGCTAAGTAGAGAAAATGAGATATGGCATCTCAGCTGGACAATCCGTAATAAAAAAATTGTAAATATATATTTCATTTATTTATTTATTTATTTATAAAGCAATCAGTTTACAACCTTTGAGCCAAGGGCTCATTTCCAAAGGTACCTCGTCAACAATGGTAGAGAATTCGGAATAATACAAATAAAACAGATATATGTATATATATATATATGTGTGTGTGTTCCCCACATGCCATTTGCTGCTGCAGCCATCAACCACAGAACCTCACCATCAGCTGGAAGGGCAACATTGTCAGTACCCTTAGGATCACATTTCAATGCTTGTCTATGGATCAATTGACAAGGGGTTGTCTGAGAGCAGCATAGTCAGTTCCCCTTCTCTGGAGTCTCAGAGTATCTCCTCTACAAGATGGCCATCCCCTACCAACACATGAAATAAATATCTTGAGACCATTTCTGTTTAACAGATGTCCCTCACACTACAATCCAACTCACTGACTCTAGCTCATTAGGCTGGTTTAACATCAAATCTGCTGAATTCACATTTAAGTTACAATCTGTATTTCATAAAGTAAATGCAGTTATAACATTTTCAGTACTACTATGAATTGTTTCTAAAAAGGACACTGTCAAACCTTTAGGTCAGAAACTGACCCTTACTTAAAATGCACATTTATCGTTGCTCATCTTTCATTAACTGAGCTGCTATAGCTGGCTATTTTTTCTGCTCCCCTTATCTTAAAGGTAAACAAGGGGGTATTGGTACATACAAACTTCTTCTTCTCCTCTCACTGCATACATCCTGAACATTAGGATTGTACCAAATAGTGCCATCACTCCTGAAGTGGTAGTCTCTTTCCCTTGCATTAAAGTAGGATAGGCTGTATTGTTGTGTTCTCCAGGAAGGATATAGCTGGAGTCATTTAAAGACTAAGCCAACAAGTTTTTGCATGGTAATACCAATATAATGGACAACCCATTTTTCTTTTCTTTCTTCTTTAAAAAAGGGAAGTGCTTACAAAAGAACCAGTACATCAGCAAGTTCTACAGATAGTCAACAATCATAAAATGTGTTTTTCAAATTAGGGACAATGTGAGGCATACTGGGGGGAACACATCCCTTTAACATAAGACAAGGCAGCAGGTAAGTAGAACTTCATGCTGCCAAACTGGTAAACTGATTAGCAATCATGCTGTTTTGGGACACTACACAGAGTTTGATGATGCAGCCCTTCTTTGGTTTGCCAGCTGTTAATACATGTGTTTTTTATTATTCTTAACTGTCATGTCGCATCAGACATACAATTTGTAATTCAAACTGCTTTGATGGCTCAGCTGAAATATATACAGTAGAAACATAGAAACATAAAATTTGATGGCAGATAAGGACTGCTTGGCCCACCTAGTCTACCCATTTCCCTACCTAATGGATAAGCTGCAGATCCTAGTTAACCAATGGCCTACTTCCTCCTACCGCCTGCTAGAATTGCCTTATGTCTGTCCCATGCATTCTTGAATTCCCCCACTGTTTTTGACTCTATGACCTCCTCAGGAAGGCTGTTCTATGCATCTACAACCCTCTCTATGAAGAAATACTTCCTCACATTACCTCTGAGCTGTCCCCCTCCTCTATCGTCAAATTGTGCCCCCTTGTTCTTGCACATCTCTTTTTCTGAAATATGCTACCCTCTTGGACTTTGTTGATTCCCTTGAGGTATTTGAAAGATTCTATTATGTCCCCCCTCTCCCTCCTTTCCTCACGGCTATACATCTTAAGCTCCTTTAATCTTTCTTTATATGTCTTCTGGTGCAGACCCTGCACCATTTTGGTTGCCCTCCTCTGGACAGCCTCCACCCTGTCTATGTCTTTGTAGAGATGGGGTCTCCAGAACTGTACACAATACTCCTGATGTGGTCTTACCAACTGTCTGTACAGAGGGCCAACATCCTCCTGTTTTCTACTGGTGATACCTCTCCCTATGCATCCCAGTATCCTCCCAGCCCTCCTTACTGCCTTCTCACATTGCTGGCCCACCTTTAGGTCATCTGATATGACTACCCCCAGTCCTTTTCCATTTTTCTTGTTGTCAGTATCTCACCCTCCTATTGTGTACTCTTCTCCTGGGTTTTTGTTTCCCAGGTGCATTACTTTGCACTTCCTTGCATTGAATCTAAGCTGCCAAACATTTGACCATTCCTCCAACCTTGCCAAGTCCCTTTTCATCCTTTCCACCCCACCTTGCACATCAACCCTGTTGCTGATCTTTGTGTCATCTGCAAAGAGACATACTTTTCCTTCCAGTCCCTCTGCAATGTCACTTATAAAGACATTATAAAGGACTGGCCCCATTACTGAACCCTGTGGTATTCCACTAGTAACCCTCCTTTCTTCACTGTGGACTCCATTTACTATTACCTGCTATGTCCTGTTGTCCAGCCAGTGTTTTACCCAGGCTACCACCCTGGGACCTGCCCCCAGGCTGGATAATTTGTTTATTAATCTTTTGTGTGGGACTGTGTCAAATGCCTTGCTAAAGTCTATGTAGGCCATGTCCACAGCCCCTCCCTGGTCTACTACCTTGGTCACCCAGTCAAAGAACTCAATTAGATTTGTCTGACATGACCTTCCTGCTGTGAAGTCATGCTGCCTTGGGTCCTGTGCCCCATTGGCCTCTAGGAATGCAGCAATTCTTTCCTTCAAAGTGATTCCATCATTTTCCCTACCACTGAGGTCAAACTGACAGGTCTGTAGTTTCCTGCCTCTGTCTTGTCTGTGTGTGTATATATGTGTGTATATATATGTGCATATATATATATATATATATATATATATATATATATATATATGATATACGAACATATGTACCAGCAGATACAGGCCATTGGATTATCTAGTCTACTCGAATGTGCAGCACTTCAGTCCATTACACTGCAACTGCCCTCCTCATATGCCTCCCTTCTCGCCCTCCGGTTTGTACCCTCCCCTTGAATCTTTTCCCACCCCATCTTGAAGACCCCAACACTCTGCAGCATTATGACTTCCTCTGGCAGAGCGTTCCACTATGCCACCATCCTTTCTGTGAAATAGTGCCTCCTCAGTTCCCTCTTGAACCTGCTTCCTTGCAACTTCATAGAGTGTTCCCTGCTTTCCCTTCTGCCCTCCTGATTGTAGTTACACTTGGTGTCTACTCCCCTCAAACCCTTCAGGTACTTGAATGTCTCAATCATATCCCCTCTCTCCCTTCTTTCCTCCAGGGGATAAATATTGAGCTCTCTCAGTCACTCCTCATATGGTCTGTCCCCCAACCTCAGAATCATTTTTGTTGCCCTGTGCTGTACCCCTCCAGTAGTTTGATGTCCCTTTTCAAGTAGGGGCACCAGAAATGCATGCAGTACTCTAGGTGTGGTCTCACCAAGGACCTGTACAGGGGCAAGATGACCTCCCCACTCCTAGAAGTAATCCCCCTTGCTATGCACACTAGCATCCTGTTTGCCTTCACTGCTGCCTTGCTGCATTGAGCAGAGTGGTTCATCTCCCCTGTTACCAGCACTCACAGATCCTTCTCCTCCTTGGATTTTTGTTAACAGGACACCCTCCAGCCAGTAATTGTGTCCTGGGTTCTTGCCTCCGAAATGCATCACTTTGCACTTCTTGGCATTGAAATCAAGCTGCCAAGTGTGAGACCATTCCTCCAATTTTGCCAAATCATCCTGAAGTACTTTTGCTCCCTCCCCCATCTACCCCAGCACAAATCTTTGTGACATCTGTGAAGAGACTGATCTTGTTCCTAATCCCTACTGCAATGTCGGCAATGAAAATGTTAAACAGAACCGGTCCCAGCACCGAGCCCTGTGGTACACCACTTGTTACTGCCCTGGGATCAGATGCCTCCTCCCACTACTACCTTCTGCTGTCTACCCTGCAGCCAGTTCTTGACCCATCTGACCAGTTTCCTCCCTGCTCCCAGACTGTTCAATTTGCAGGTCAGCCTACCATGTGGTACTGAGTCAAAGGCCTTGCTGAAATCCAGGTGGAGGACATCCACCTCATGTCCCTTGTCCAGTACCCTTGTAACCCAGTTGTAAAAATCAACCATTGCAATGAGGCTTAGGTCAATACATTTTTATGTTGTCTCATGCATGTGCAAGCAACATCTTGCAGTAGTAATAGCACAGTGAGAAGTGTGTCAGTGTTGGCAAATGTAGGGCACGCTTTGGTAGGTGCGTCCCTAATTCCCCAATTAGCCAGCATGCTAGCATTGACACAAAAATTATATAAAGTGACACCAACTTGGAAGAAATGTGGCACTGCAATGAGAGACAAACTTGTCATGCAGCGGCAGAGATGACATGCCTCCCATATGTGCCTTTCCTGGTGAAACATTTCAATAAACATGGCCGCGGCTGCCACCGCCACACAATCTCCAAACAAAGCTGACATCAGGGGTGCAATCCCCATGTTGGCATGTCTCCCACCCCCCCACATTGTGTGGGACACTGGGAGCCCACCCCAGTGTGGTCAACAAGTCCTCACACAATGTCTGGTTACGGTTTACCCCCATTATGTGGCACACTGGGAGCCTATCCCAGTGTGGCCAACAAAGCCTCACGCAATGTCCAGTTCCATTTTTTTGTTCCCTGAAAAAAATGGAAAACGGTCCCTCATTGTCCATGGTGCACCCCTCCTCCAACCTTTACCCACCCTTTGTGCATCCTACCTCCCCACATCCACCCTCACCCCATACTTACCTCTGGAGGCCCGGTGCTGTGATCTTCGGTGGAGCGGGCACACATCTGGACTCTTCAAAGCCGAACTGCAAAATGAAGAAATGCCAGTAAGCTATATAATGGCATTAATGGGGGGGGGGTTCAATTTAGGTGGATATCTCAGCCATTTTTTTGAATTTTGGCTCCAAATTTTCAACATGGGGTTCTTGGGACCCCATCTCATGAACACATGCACTGTCATCTTGTTATTCAGTCCCGAAAAGTGATTTTGTGGTCACTGCATAGAATCACCTTTCAGGACCAATTAATGAAATGGCAGTGCCACTGTTCATGAGGTGGGGTACCAAAAAGCCTATGCTGCAAATTTGGTGAAAGCATTCCCAAAAATGACTGTGTTACAAGCGTGCATTGCTCACTTTCCACGTACGCTCATAACTTTAACAATTTTTAATATTTTCACTCCAGATTTTCAACATTGCCATTTATTCACACCTCCTTATGAACAGTACAGCTGTCATTTTACACATCCTGACCAAAATGTGTTTTCACACATCTAGCGCACAATGGCACAGTTGCTGTGGGAAATCAACTTTTTGGGACAGATTAACAAAATCACAGTGTCACTGTTCATGAGGGGAGGTCCCAAAATGCCTGTGTTGAAAATTTGGGTAAACAATCCCCGAAATAACTGCGTTATGGGTGTGCATTGTGCAGTTTGTTCTCATACTCATGACATCACCAATTTTTCATATTTTCTCTCCAGATTTTCAACATTGCCATTATTTCATACCTCCTCATGAACAATATAGCTGTCATTTTTCACATCCTGCCCAAAATGTGTTTTCGCACCTGTGACATGAAATGGCACAGTCGTTGTGCAAATCACCTTTCAGCTAACAAACTGATAGTCTCACTGTTCATGAGCTTGGGTCACAAACACCCATGTTGAAAATTTGGAGTGAAAATACCAACAAACTCCCGGGGCATTATGGTTTCCAGTCTGTAGAGATTGATGGGCATCAGGGGTGTGACTTGGGATTGTTAGCTGTAATGCACAAACCAATCCACCCTCACCCCCACCCTGCAGCCAGTGACAGGCACTGAGATGTATCTTGGACTCTTCGGCCCCAAAGTTCACCCCTTTCTCCTATACTATACCCATCTTAATGTATTTCCTTATGGAATGGAGTGAGCATAAGGCCTGAAGACCCCAAGGCACACTGCAACACTTGTCGGTGTCTGCAGGGTAGGGTGAGGTGAAATGGTGTGAGCGTTATGGCCAACAACCCAAAGACACACCCCAATGCCTGTCAGTCTTTGCAGGATGGGGGTGGGGTTGGCATCAGTTCAATACTTCACTGCCATTCCTATTATACATCTCTCTAACTCCTGCACTACCAATGCCAATGCCAGCAAGACAAAATTCGGCATTGACAAATGCTTGTTTTATCTGCTTGAGTTGTGTCTGACCTCTGTGACCTCCACCTGTGGTGGAGTGAAGCATAGCCATGAGTGATTTCAGTGAGGTCAGACAGAAAAAGGGCAAATAAAAAATTTATTGAACTAAGCCCCACTGCATATTTTATTCATACATTTGGTGCCCCAATAATTAAAATGTTCAGAAATAAAAAAGTTGAACTAGCTGTGTATTTTTTGCCATTTTTGTACAGATCTATTTTGTTATGTGCCACCATTTGCCCAATCCTTCTTTTTAGTTGCTTCCCACATGGTGACTGGAACCAGTTGCCATAGTACTCTGTGTTGCTAGGATATCCGTGCAACCTCTTTGGTCCATGCAACATGGGAAAAAATCCTCTGATTTGTCCATTTTGGTCAGGGGTGGAGCCATGACATAGGGACACATGTGCAATGGCACTTTTTTTTGGGGGGGGGATACATGTGAATTTAACCCCGTGGTAGCTTAGCAATTATATGGAAAATGTCACCCTTTATTTTTGTTGGGTTGCAGCATGAGGATTTGATTTTGTTTGCTGAACTTTTTCAAGGTTATCCAAATGTTTTCTAAACCATTCAGGGCAAGCAGTGGCCGGAACATTCATATGGCTAGTGCTTATTTTACATTACATCTGCCACAGTTGAAGTCACCAATAGGTAAACAAAATTTCTCAGGTTTAATGCTAGAAAATGAACACAAAAGAAAGAAACTGAAACCAATATTAATCATTCAGAAAATTTGCTGATATCATTTGCTCATGACAGGATACAAAAAAATATTTTTTGTGCTAAATTTGTGAGTGTATATAAATTACTGCACCCTACAGGCTAATATGCAGAACTTTTGCTTGGTAAATAATTTAAAATATAACCTGTATCCCCTTTTATCTGAAAAATGGATATGGATTTAAGAAATGAACTGATAAAGACTCAGAATGAAAACAGACCTAAATAAACTGATAAAGCCTCAAGAATGAAAAAGACTTAGGACCACATTTTCAAAGGAGATGCACAGCGCAAAGTGGAGATGCACCGCGAATCCCATAAAATGAGCAGAACCATGATATTCAAAAGGGAGAGTTGTATCACATGTAGAGGTGGCATGCCCATGAATGAGCCACACATCCCTATATTCAGCTAAATGTGCCACACATCTGCTCTACATTTCAGAGATGAGCCACCCAAAGTTAGGCATGGAAAAAGCATGCCTAAATGGCCAGCCACCCACCCACAGGCAGGCCGCACGGCTGCAGGCAAGCCATCCAAAGACAGCCCTTGGAGGTGTACCAGGACATGCTCCAGGCACCCACACACAGCAATCATGCCAGGATGGATAAACCATGAGCCACAGATGCCATGTCACCACCAGCACCATCCAGGGAGCAACACCCCGCACCACACCCTGGATGTAGAGACCCAGCAACCACATGCCAGTGCTGTTGTGTGTCCCCTGGGTGCACCAGCAGGGCAGACAGCCACACTGCAGCACAAGTACCAGGGGCCATGGGCAGCACCCATGCAGCCTACAGGGTGCCACCCGGTGGTGGAATGCACCCAAGGTGGCATCTGTGGCAAGGGCACCCATGTTGTCCGGTAGTAATAGTGGCCACATGGCATGGGTGTCCAGTGGCACACACCCATGGTGGTACCCCAAGGGTGCACACAGTTGGGACTCACCCACCTGGGTACCCATTCACTGTCTGCACACTGCCATCCCTTGCACTGCCCACCAGGTACCTCCCATACTGGGGTGTGTGGGACACTGTAGGTGATTGTATGCAGCACATGGAGCTGGTGTATCACATGCATGTGGTAGCCCAAGCAGCCTTTGTCACCCTGTGCCTGTCCCTGTTGCATGTCCAGGTGGTCCCTGTAGCCACTGTTCAGGTGGGCCCCCTGTACCCCTGTCCAACCCTGTACTTGACTATAGGGTATAGCACTGTACCCACACCAATGCAGTCCACCTTCCCACACACAAACATTCCATCACACCTGCCTGTTAGGCTGCAGTTTCTCCTATTCACCTTTGTGGAGTGGTGGGGCAGCCCTACAAAGCTGGAACTGAGCATGCCTGGGGTATGCAAATTGCCTGAATACATTCCAGTAACAAGCTCCAGTGTGTGGGAGATGGGCTTGGAATGTACAGTGAGGTCATTTGCATATGCTGGCTGAATATTGCACTTTTGAACACTGTGCAAGTGGCTATGCAATTGCACATTTCCCCATGCTCCACATTGGACTCAGGTCACCTGCTGCACCGTGCATCTCCCACTGCAATATCACACATGTTCGAGATATTCAGCCGGACATGCGCAATTGCATCTTCTGGCGTACTGTATCTTCTGAATATCTCATTATTTTGGGACAGCGCATGCACAATTTTGCAGGGGACTTTTGAATATGGGGGCCATATTAATTGCTTCGAAATTTAAATTTTGTTACCTATGAATACATTTATTTGTTCAAAAAAGTCACACAATAGAAACTAGATTTAAACAAGCAACAATATCTCCCACATCTATTGTGTGACTCGCTGCTAAGAATAAATGAAAAGAAAAGATAGAAACTCATTTTTAAATGGTTTTTCTTATGGTTGGAATAAATTCCTTGTTTTACTTGTTGTTATGCTCTAAGCATATTTGAGCTTTAGGCCCTTTCCGCTCAAGCTGAACTGGTACTATTCAGCTTCTCTGATGTTTCTTCTGTTATTTTTTTAAATGAGTATTTTAAACCAATGGGAATGTTTTCTGTTTTCTTCTGCATGATCTGGGTGTTAAAAGTATGGTATTTTCTAAATAACTGTCATTAAGCTTCCAAGGAAGGACTGTGTTGGTCCGAAAAGTAAAGTACTTAGTTCTTTTTGTTACATTTATGTTGGTCCAATAAAAGGTATCAAATCATTTGCTTCTGGATCTGTTCTTACAAGGACCAATATGGCAGAGACTAAATCTGTATGTCAATTTAACATCAGAAATATAAAGAGATAAAATAAGAGAGAACATGGCTACAAGTGATCACAACATAGTTGAATGTCTATTACAAACTTACATAACAAGGAGTACAGGAAAAACCGTAGTAAGAAACTACAGTAAAGCGGACTTTGGGATGACTAGCAAGAGATTATCAAAATAGGAATGGTTCAAGGAATTTATTGGGGAAAACAGTTGAGGAGATCTGGAATATAATCAAAAGTAAGCTGTTGGTGTTGGAACAAAATGTTATACCTAGTACAAAATGCTACAACAATACAGCTAAAATACCTGTATGGCTAACAAATGAGGTGCATAAGTAGATAAGAAAAAGCAAATGACATGAAGAAAATTCAGGAAAAACCCTAGTGCTCAAAAAATGCCATGTTATAAAACTGAGCAAAGAAGAACAAAACAGATAATTAGAACTGAGTTGCCACACATTAAATTTAAAGTCATGTACAGCAAGGATTCATAGGTTTCACAGGAGTTTACAAGTCAGAAGCTGTTAGCCATGATGACTTGTCCATCTGTTCTCTAAAACCCACTCTTCCCCTGGCTATCATTAAAGTATCTGGTACCTTCTAAAAATGCTCCATGTTTTGGCTCTGAACCACTTCTTCTGGCAAACTTCCATTCTGCAACCACCCTCTGATTAAACCATTGGCCTCTGGCATTACCCCGATATTTTTCTCCCCTGAGCTGCATTTGATGTCCCCAAAAATCTCTTTCAGTTCCCTTTCATGTTAACCCCAAACATTTCCATAAATCATTTCAGAATGTCTTGTAAACCAAACAGAGATCACCTCTTAACCTTCTATACTGTAATGAGTACATGTTTAACTCTTGCATTCTCTCCCCCTTGCACCATAAATCATCCTAGTCATCCTGCTCTGAAATCCCTCCAATCTCAAAATAGTTGTCTTACTGTGAGGTGCCCAAAACTGCACACAGTACTCAGCATGGGACCCAACCAGGGCGCCATACAAGGGAAGCACCACCTCCCTGTCCCGACTCTTTATATTTTTTCTTATGCAACCTGACATTCCATTTCCTTTTTCAAGACGTCCCTGCACTGTTCTTCAAAATTTAGTTTGTTGCTAATGTTTACACCCAAGTCTTTTTGTTTCTCAGTAACCTTAAGTTCCATTCTGTTTAAGTAGCACTTGGCTTTTATATTTCCTGACCCAAAATGCACTACTTTGCATTTATCTGCATTAAAATGTAATTTCCTATTACTAGTCCAAGTTGCCAATCTATCAGTCTCAACTTGGAACCCCTCTGCATCTTCAATGGAATTTACCAGGTTCCTATCTTTACATTGTCTACAAATTTACTTAACCAGGCTTTATTACTGCAGTGTAGGGATGCAATAAATATGTTAAATAGTAGAGGGCCCAACACTGAGCCCTGCGGTACCCCACTCATCACATCAGCCCATTCAGACCAATGTTATCTTACTGTGACACATTGTCTCCTGTTTCCCAGCCAGGAGGCTATCCAATTTAAGAGTTTTAGATTTCTTCCAGCATCAGGCAATGTAACCAATAACTCAACATGTGACACAGAATCAAAAGTCTTTGAGAAGTCCATATAGACGACATCCACAGGGACTCCTTGATCCAGTGCCCTACTCACCGGTTCAAAGAAACTCACTAGACCCATAAGGCATGACCTGCTCTCCCTGAATCCATGCTGAAGTACGTCCACTTGACCAGTGTTACTAAAGAACAATTCTATATTTTCTTTAATAATGGATTCCAGTATTTTCCCAAATATTGGAATTATACTAATTGGTTTATATTTATTTATTTTTTTATTTATGTCTTTGGTAACCAGGTAAGTGCACTGATCTAAGGGACCATTTTCAGACATGACCCGAGCCACAGATGTGGCTGCAAAATAACATAATCAACAGAGATGATGCATAAAAATAGCAATAGTACAGAGTAACACATGTAAAACAATGTAAACAATATAAGACAAGATTTGGTAACGTACCTTAGGATGAGGTAATTAACACGTGATGGAGACAAAGCAGGTCAACAAGCATAGTTTCAGTGTTCAAGGTCTATCTAAGATGCCTACTGGCTGTGACAGTGGGCAGTGGGCTAAATTAGTAGGTGCATGGAAGTTTACATAGAGGCCTGGATATTCAAAAGGGCTGTGCCATGCACAAACAGAGATGCGCCAGCGCAAGTAGGGAAATGCGCCACTGTGCGATATTCAGCGGGAGGCTGCTGAGCAGTGCAAGTAGCAATGTGCAAGAGCGCAATGGTAATGAATGCATGTGCAACCATAGGGGGCGGAACCATGAATAATATGTGCAGTGTGATATTCAACAGCATGCACCATGCACAACAGGGGAGCTAGCGGAAGTTGTGCAACAGAGGAAATGATCCAAAACAAAAAGGAGCAAGAGAAGGGCACAGGAAAACTACAGGGAAGCCACAGGTGGTAGCGTGCTGACAAACACAAGGGCAGTACAGAGGGTAGTAGTGAGCAGGACTGGTCAGGAGCAGGACAGGGCACACCTGAACTGAGACAGGAACAGGAAAGGAGTGGGGAGTCTGTGCCACTGTGCAGGACTGACAGTGGAGTGCTACAGTGGACTAAGAGCAGTGGCAGGAGGCAGGAGAGCCACAGCCAAAGGCAAGAGGTGTACCGGTGAAGGGGGAGCATCAGAAATGGACAGAAGGGAACAGGAGAACAGGCGCCGGGGGGGGAACACCAGGCAGGGACATGGCCAGCACCACCTTCCAGATGGAGGCGGTAATGAGGGGTGTGAGAAGGCAGGCAGCAGGGGGGCGTGGCTGTGGAAGGGCCCGTTGGCGGTATGCCCGGAACAGGCAGTACCGAGCCCGCACCACCTTTGAGCAATACTCTGCCACAGAGATTGTGGGCCAGTACCACCTGAACTGGGTGATCCTGAGGTGGCTCTGTGAGTTGTGCAGTGATGAGATGCAGGCACCCACACGGCGGAGCCATGCTCTGTCAGTGGAGACGAAGGTGACAGCCGTCATGTGCCTGCTCACCACGGGCACCTTCCAGAGACTAACAGGGGATGCAACAGGCATAACCCAGTCGGCTGCATCATGCCTATTCACACAATTCCTCAGCGCACTGCTGCCACATGCTGTGGAGCACATCCATTTCCCCAGCACACAGGTGGAGCGCACAGCACACATACCAGAGTTCCACAGGATGGCACGGTTGCCTGGCATGCTTGGGGCCATTGACTGCACCCATGTGGCCATCCGCACACCACCTGGCCTGGGCAGTGTGTCCTACATCAACCAGAAGGGGTATGCGAGCATCAACGTCCAGGTGGTGTGCGATGCCAAGGGGTGCATTACCAATGTCTGTGCCACTCACTCTGGGGAAGCACATGATGCCTTCATCTGGCACCAGTCGGCACTGTGCCACAGGTTTGAGAGTGGGGACATCCCCACTGGCCATCTAGTGGGTGAGTATGCATATCACGCAGGATGACATGAGCAGACGTGGGGGGTGCATAGTCAGAGGTGCCATGAGTACCGGCCTTGTCTGCCCACGGCAAAGCGACATAGACCACCACACTAATGTCCACCCTCTACACACAGGTGACAGTGGCTACCCACTCCATCCCTGGCTGCCCACACCATACCGGCGCCCCTCGAACCCATCGCATTTATGGTACAATGAGGCACATGCCACAATATGGAATATCATCAAACTGGTGTTCGGGATGCTGAAATCACATTTCCGGTGCCTGGACATGTCTGGCAGTGCCCTACAGTACAGCCCCTCAAAGGCCTGCAGGCTATTCCTGGCCTGCTGCATCCTGCACAATATGGCCAACGACTGTGGGTTAGCCATAGAGGTCAAAGAGGGGGACAGCGATGTGGACGATGAGGACGCCGGTCCAGCCGGTGATGAGCAGCCACCCCCTGGGCGAAGGGACCCCTGCCTGATCTGGATGTCACAGCTGCCCCGGGACACCATTACAGAAGAGCACTTTGGTCAACACAGGTAGGTCATGGGGCCATGCACAACCACCAATGGCAAGGGCACAGCTCCCAGACAGGCAGAGAAGAACCCCAGGGGTGGACAGCGGTAATGGACTGGGTCTGATTGTGGTACCACACATGGTGACAGGGATGGGCAGGTCCGAACACGACACATGCACACACACACACACACACACACACACACACACACACAAGATGTACACAAGGGGTGGATGGCATGCCATCCCGAATTGGCACCCCTACCCCCACACAGGTCCACATATGACCACGCCCATTGGCTGTCACTGTGCATGCCTCAGACGCTGGGCACCATTGCACACTGGCAGACAGCGCAACCCAGCCATCATCATACACACGCAACAGTGGCCAGCAGCCGGGAGGGTGTGCACAGGGATTGTGTGTGTTCAGGCCAGGGCATCCCACTATGCGTCGCACGATGCACAACACACTGCACATAGGGCAGCGGCAGACAGTGGCCATGGTGGGAAACAGTTCAGTCACGTGGCACAGTGCCATGGCCACCACAGATGCGTGGGCGGCCCCGGCAAGACCTGCCAGCTGTGCCAGGCTGACCATTGGCCTCATGGGGTGGCACTAAAGTTCACTCAGGGGTGACGCCGCGTGAACGTGACCGTGTTCATGCAGGGGTCTGCAGCTCACTGAACATGCTCGCACCAGGCTTGCTCAGTATGCCCACAGCCGAACCCGGTGTCAACATGGAAGGTGTCGCACGGCACCGGGAACGAGGGATGGACATGATATTGTGCAGTGTCTGTGGCGCACAGGCACCAAACTGGGTGCCCAATGTGGCCATGACAGCTGTGAATGCATTAGTCTGCCTGTCAAAGGCAGCGGTCACATCCTCCCACTGCTGGGCCATCTCTGCCAGGAGAAGACTGTGGTCTCTGCTGCTCTGCTCCTCTGCCTGGTGCAGAACCACACTGAGTGCATCCACCACAGTCACAAGCTGCAACTGCTGATCTACTGAGGCCTGTTGTAGATGGCTGTGCTCATCAAAGAGGTCATCCGCCGGTCCAGCATGCTGTCCCTCGTGGTGTTCCTGGCCCTGCTGGGCAGCACCCCTTGATGACGGGTGCTGCACACTAGAGCCATGCCAGGGCACATCCACACTTAGAGCACTACAACTGCCCCCCGACACTGTCCCCTGTCACCACTGGCCTACTGCTGGCACTGCCCCTCTGGCTGCTGATTGCCAGGGCTCACTTGTGCTGCCGCAGCATCTGCAACAGCCCCACTGGCCTGGACACACACCAGTGCTGCCCCACTGGGGCATACAGGCACAGGCTGGGACTGTGATGTTACGCAGGCCTCCATGGCAGCACCACCCACGGCAATGCCCATGCCCTTGCCTGCTATGGGACCATCCTGCACCCCACACGTATCACTGTCCAGGACGTGTGATCCATCATCATCAGTGCTGGATCTGGCACCAATCCATGTCCCAGCATACTGGAGTCCATGGGCGATGTCCCACTGGGACTCAGGAAGGGCCTCATCAGCACCCACACCACCCTCTTCAGTCCAGACAGACAGGCCGGTGTGCACTGGTCCGGTCCCTTGGACACCTGTGGAGGTGGATGGTTGTTCCTCCATGTTCAGGGCTTCACCCTCAGTGGACACACCCACCACCACTGACCCACGTAGACGCTCAGGAGCTGTAAGGGACCACAGTAGCATTAGTGTCTCTGCCCTGCCCTGTGGCATTCCCCACACCACCCACACAGTGACAGCACAGTACCTACCATGCAGTGAAGGGCTGCCATCAGTCTGGAAGCCACCACCAGGTATGCCCTCTATGGCACAACACTGCATGCTTCTGGTCAACCGCTCCTCCTGTGGCATCAGGCGTGGCACATCCGGCTGTCCCTCACCAGTGGCAGCATGCGCTGCCCTGATGGCAGCCACCTAATCCTTTATCCTCCTCCTGTCTGTGCCGACCTTCTTTTTACACTCCTGCATGGACCGCTGGTGGCTGCCATGCTGGTTCATGGCATGCGCTACCTCAACCCACGCCGCAGCACGGGCCTGTAGCATTCCCCGCTGTCCACTGAGCAGTGGTTCCCTGTCGAGATATGCCTCAAACAAGGCCTCTGATTCTGCCCCGGTGAAGCTGGGCCTCCTCCTTCTCGCTCGTCCCTGTTCCTCCTCATCTTCGCATTCAGTCACGATCGAGCCTGTGGGAAAGATAGGTGTTACCTTTGAATGTGCAGTACCATTCAGCCCTCACAACTCACAGTCCACATATCGCAACAGCATACAACCCACCACAATAGACTGCAATACCAAACTATGTCCTCTGCAGCCCCATGTCGCATTTTTATAGTGCAACGCATGCAAATGAGGCAAGGCACAACTGTAAGTGGATGCTAATGCAGTGGCTGCGCCATGGAATTGCTGATGAGCTGATTTGCATAAGCTGGCTGAATATCGCACTGTTGCACCTTGCGCAATGTTGCTGAGCATGCTCAGGCAATGGCGCATCTCTGTGATGTGTACAGTAGGCACCGCATGGTGCATGCCCGGGGTGCTGACACCAAAGCGTGTGGCACTGATGACGTGCTGTGCACAGGAGCAAGTGCAGGGCATGGCCACCACTGTGCCAGTGGTGCTAGTGCACTGTTCACCCGTGTGGTGGTCGTGCCCTGGTGCTCCATAGGTGCCATGGAGCCATAGGGCGGTAGGCCACTGCAGGGTGCCACACACAGGCACCCTACCACTCTACATGCAGGGAGTCCCAATAATGCTGTGGCACTCCGTGCGTGGACAGACCCTTGACCCTGCGGTTGACCTCTGCCCCCTAGGCACCATGCATCTGCATGGGTGCACCCCTATCACGCTGTTCGGTGACAGCGCGATAGGGAATGGCAGCTCTGTTCCGTGCAGCCTCTGCATGTGGGGGACATGTGCTACAGAGTGCCATTTTGCTATCTGTACTGACAGAAGGATGGCACGCAGGTGAGCTCAGCAGTGGAGCGCAGCAGAGCTGGCAAACCTTGTGGCCATTGTTGAGCCCCATGCTGGGGCCCTGTTTGGCCAGGACCCACTGAACAGGCCATACAGTTCCGTGTGGGAGGAGGGTGCAGAGGGCATGGAGGAGGCCACAGGTATTTCCCGTTCTGGTGAGCAGCGTCACCACTGTATGGGGACCTCCGGTGGAGGGACCCACATAGACTGGGATGTCTACAGACATGCGCCTGGTGAGGTGCCATGCCAAGGCCAGGTAGGTGCTCCATCCATACACTGGTGGTGTACGTCCGTCCGAGTATTGTGGTGTGCATGTGTCCACCCCACAGGGAGGTGGGGGCTGTCCAGTATGGGCAGTGGTGGTGGTGGGGGGTTGTGGCCTGGCTGGGCTGTGTGGGAATGCACATATGGTGGGGCTTTGCTACTGGTTTGTACTGATGTTCCCCTCTCTGTGTTTGCACCATAGGCCCGGAGGAGTGCTGTAGGGTGAGGGAAGCCTGAGCAGAGCAGGAGAGGGCCGGTGCACCACAGCAGGGTTGTGGAGAAGGGGCCATGGGCCAGCAGCGTCTGGCTGGACTGGATGAAGGTGAGTGCCTTTTTTCCCCTCACATCTGTGCATGCTGTGTTGCAGGGTTGGTGGTGGGGCATGGCCACCAGCACTTGGCCCCACTGTTGTGCACACCACACGGTACACTCAGTACTGTCCTGTGGCACTGCATGTGTGGGTAAGTGTCACTGGTGGTCTGTACGTGCACTGGGTACATGGCTGTGCCACTGCCTTCGCACCGCATAGCCATGTCACTGTACGGCCACGGTGGTGCTGTGCGGGACATGGGTGGTGGGTGTGTGCAGCGGTCCACATGGCTGTGGGTGCCTGGGTAGGCGGGTCTTGTGGATGCGGTCACTGTGGGTGGTCGCATACCATCACAGGGGCATGGCCCACAGCTGTATGCCATGAACAATGGGTGAGCTGCAGGGGGATGGACAGTCACGCGTATTGACACTGTTCCCTTGTCCTAGGTGGACAACGCTGGACAGTGATGGAGAGAGGGGTGCAGAAGCTGCTGCAGCTTGCCAGGGCAACACTGGAGATCCTGCAAAGGATGGAGCGGGATGGGGTGCGGTGCCACAGAGGGAGAAGATGGCACAGAAGTGGAGAGAGGGGCAGGTGATAGTGGGACCATGCCCCTTGTTGAATTTCCCCTGACTCACCTCACACCCCTTCTTCCTCTCCCAATTGTTCACGCTGCCACATGCCCACCCCCACCTGGTTTGTGGCCATTTCCCCCCACCCTTGTATATAGTTGTACATATGTTTTGGTGTTGAATTTGTTTATTGTATACATTTTGTTATGACAGCTGTGGTGGTCTCTGATTTGCAGCGGGCTAATGGTGCTTGGCTGCAGTGGTGTGCATGGCATCAGGAGTGGTACAGGCCTGGGCGTGTGTGTGTGTCTGGCAGAGACCTGCCTATTGTGTGGGTGGAGGGACTCGGTCACTGTTTGTGGTATGTAAGTTGTAATCTGTGCACTGGATGCCTGTGTGCAGTGGTCCCCAGTGCATGCACTGTGTCCATGGTGCCCCTGTCAGACTGTCCATGGCCTGTGCGGCTGACACCCTTGCATGTCTGTGCTATGCACGGTCTGCTGGCACGTCAGTGGTGGCTGTCTGTGCTGGCCACCCCCTGGACCCGGCGGATTGCCTCCTGTCACCAGTATGGTGCACGTCTGCCTCGGGGTGGCACTGTGGCCCCTGCTGTTGTTGTCCCCACTCCATGCTGTCACTGGCATCTGTTGCAGGGTATGTGCTCCGCTGTCTGTCACTTGTGCTCCAGCAGCATGCTGGTGGTGGACGGGTTCATGGTGCATGCACAGGGTGGCTGGTATACCTGTGCCATGGAGGGGTGCTGGCCGTGGGTACATGGCTGCTGTGGTCGCACACCAGCAGGTTTTTTGCCCTGCTATTGTGTCTCTGTGTTGGGGTGCCCTTGGGTATGGGTTGGTGTTTGTCCGTGCCCTGTGTTGCATCCTGTGTGGCACATGCTTCCATGCACCATTGTGGGTGTCTGTGCTGGCTGTTGGAGCCAGTGTTGAGACAGAGTGTGTGCTTGAGTGGGTGTGTGGGGTGCTGTCCTGCTGGTGGTGGGGTCCAGGAAAGGCCCTGTCGCATGCGGGGTACCTCGGGTGCCGATGCAGGGTCGATCTCTTGGCTGTGCCTCGGGGGGAGCTGTGCAGGGTGGCACTGTGTCAGCAGTTGTTGCGTCAGTGGCTGCTGCCGCCTGCTGCAGGATGCTCACGGTGGGGTTGCCATGCATGGCTTCATGGTGCACAGGGCTGCATTGTCACAGTGGGGGTGGTGGCATGCATATGGAGACATACGTTGTGTTTGAATATCGCACGTGTTGCACATGGGCGTACTGCAATTGCACCTGCTCCTGCAGTTGCGCTACTTTGTGGTGCAGTTTGAATATCTGGGCCCGAGCATACAAGCTATACAAGCTGACAGTGATCTAGGAAAATTAGGTGCATAGAAGATCAGACTTGCTACAGAAATATCAGAACAGTGGATCAGTAGTACTGCAAAGAGGTAAGAACAGGTTAAGAGAGCAGAGAGTACCATGAGGTACGATACAGGTAGAGAAGGCTAGGGGGCAACAGGGAGGTGAGTTGGAGGAAGGGGAAGGGTCCCAAAAGATGGCACAGCAGGTCCTGGTGCCATGATGGCCCGCACCCACTGGAGTTATCTTGGGGACAATTGATGCTGGCAGAAAAAGCTAAGGGACAAACAGAGTGGAAAAGGCCAGAAATGTAGACTGATGGAGTTGTCCCAACAGCTCACTAGGTTCTAGCATCTTGATAGCCCGTTCCCTCTGGTATTGTCTTGGGGGCAGTTACAGCCTGACCCAACTGGAAGCCAGTTGCGCAGATTGGTTTTAAAGGACAGATGGGTGGCAGAGGAGTGGATGGATGCAGGTAATTTATTCCACAGGGTGGGGGCAGAGACTGAGAAGGCTTGACTGCCCATGACAGAAGATATACATGGCACTTCAAGTGGGGGAACAGAGGTTACCCTGAGGCTCCTAGGTACCACTCTGTCTGTGAGAAGAGTAGGGTGATGACTGGTGGCTCCTGATGGAGTTTACAATTAGACAACCCATGGTATAGTCAAAGTGACCCTGTCAATGGGAGCCATCAAAGAGACTGGTAGAGAGCACAGTGGTGGGTGGAGTAAGGAGCTTGAAGCACAAAGCGGCATATGGAATTGTAAGTGGAGTTTAAATGGATGTGCAATGAGGAGGACATGAGAGAGTAGACAGGGGAGCATTAGTCTAGCAGGGGCAGAAGATTGCCTAGCATGATAGCAAGGCAAGCTTCCATGTATAGCAGTTGCTTTAGCTTGTAGGCAGCACCAAGTCTTTGGTGTATTTTCTGTATGGTGTTGTTGATGTGTTCCACAAAAGTATGAGAGGGGTTGAGGGTAAAACTGAGGTACTTGAAAGTGCAGACAATGTCAAGCGGGGGACCTGCAGGGGTGTGAACCAGGAGGGATGAGTTGGCTTTGGTGGCCTTGGTCAGGAAGGGTTTGGAGCCAAAGAGCATAGCCTTAGTTTTCTTGCTATTGACTATCAGTTTGTTGGAGAGGAACCAGTTGTGAGCAGCGTCGTAATTGACAGAGAGAGTGGATGAGATAGATTCATGCGAGTAGTCACTATGGCACAGGACTAAATCGTCGGCATAGAGGAATGAATTACAGGTGGGGCTATCTGCTAGGATCACATTTATAAACATGGAAAAAAGCAAAGGGCCAAGTATTGAGCCCTGGGGGACACCAGTACCAATAGGTAAAGTGGAAGACTGTACTTTGCCTATGATCACAGTCTGGGATCTACCAGAACGATTACTGTGGAACCAGGACGTAGTGCTAGATGAGCAACCAAAACTATGAAGAGTGGAGTTGAGAAGTTGGTAGTCAACTAGACCAAATGCCTTGGATAGATCCACAAAAACCACACCTGTGGCCTTCCCCTTGTCCATATTTCTAAGTATGTGGTCTGTAAAAAGTGTCAAGGCAGAAGTGGTACTATGATATTTGTGAAAACCATGTTGGAGGGGGCATAGGAGGTTGTACTTTTCCAGATGTTCAGATAACTGGTAATGAATTATTTTTTTCAAGTAATTTGCTGAGATGAGGAAGGAGAGAGATGGACCTGTAGTTTTCTGGCACAAGTCAGTCACCAGTTTTGAAAATGGGGATAATGTGTTCAAGCTTCCAGGATTCTGGCACAGTGGAAGACGAGAGGGCAAGGTTGAAGATGAAAGTAAGGGGTTTGACAATGGTGGAGGAAATCAGTTTTAGGAAAGCTCTGGTAAAGACCATCACTTCTGGGGCTACCTCTGCCTGGCAGTGCCTTCAGGAGTTAGGTAGTGACTGTCTGGCTAATGGCCTTAAAATAAAAGGAGGGTGGGGAGGCAGGATTAGTGTGAGAAGAAGGGCAGTTTTGGCTGATGTTCCTTCCAATGGGTGAGGGGGGAGTTTATTGAGATAGGTGGATAGGTTGGTGAACATGGCATTGAACATATCCTCAGTATTAAAGGGATCTGAGATGTTACCCAAGGGGCTTCTGATCTGGTTAATCTGGTTACCTGTACAAGGGTTTAATATGGACCCAGTGGTGGCCCATAAATTACAAGGGTTCCTGAGGGAGCAACTCTGTTATAATAATTTAGCTGCCTGTTTACATATGTTGCATTGTTTCCTATAGTCTTTCCAAAGATGGGGGGTGCAGGATGCCTTGTAGGCTTTCCATTTGCAGTCCCTTTCTTTCATTTGTAACAGAAGTTCCTTTGATACCCATCGCGTGCAGCCTCCTCTGACCCTTCTGGTAGTGAGGGGGAAATGCTTGTCCTGCAATTTGCAGAGGACATTAGTGAGGTAAGTGACTGCAGTTGAGATGTTATTTTGCAGTTAGAGGATGGACCAGTCAGCAGTCATTGCATCCCTAATAACTGTATCAGGATCCTGGTGCTTGAATTTCCTGAAAGACAGTAATTTGGGGGGTGGACGTTTGTACTTGTTGGCTATGATTATAAATATGGGAGCATGGTCGCTTATGGAGTCAAACATAGTGCCAGTCTGGAGGACCAGCTCTAACCTATCAGTGGTGATGCAGTCAAAAGTGGAGTGGTTAGGTGAGTGAAGGTTGTGCCTAGTAGTGGAGGAGATTACTTGCTCCAAGCTATGTGCCTTCAGTAAGCTGGCATATACAGGTGCACCTGACCAGTTGAGATTAAAATCCCCAGTTATTATGGTATCTTGGGGGGTGAAATGCACCCAAGCCCATCCAAAAAGCAGGATAGGCCCTGGATGCCCCCAACGGGAGGGTTGTAGCAGCATCCAAGGTATAGTTTTTTGTGTTCCCTGGGGTGATCTCAGTGAGGAGCCACTCACTAGTTGAGGAAGGGGTTGAGAAGCCATTGCAGGAGGAAGATATATGATCCTGCACATACAGTGCCACACTCCCACCCTTCTTCTTGCCTGGTCTGTCTAGGCATAGAAGGGAATGGCTGGGAAGAGGATACAAGGTGTCTGAATGACATGGTTTTAGCCAGGTCTCAGAGAGGCCTAGCATGTGGGGCTTGTACATGGTCACCCATGCCTCAAGTTCAGCAAACTTTGCTGGGAGGCTACATATATTCATGTGTGCAATTTTAAGGCCTGCATTTCTTGCCCAAGATACATCAGAGGAGTTGATATGCATGTCAGAAGGGCCTGGGTTGCTTTCCACATCTCCCGCTAGGAGGAGGAGGAAAAAGAGGGGAGTGGTAGGGGGGACCCACAAAGGGCACTGTATGGAAAGGGAGTGCACGAAGTGGCCCAGTTTCCTGTCATTCACCTGTCCCCTTTTTTATATATTGGGATCACATGTGCCAGCCTCCAGTCATCCACCACTAGTCCTTCATTTAAGGACTTCTGGAAAATATCTATAATAGGGGAAGCTATTTGTTCAGCTATTTGTTTTAGAAACCCCAGATGCAACCTATCCGGCCCCTGAGATTTATTAGGATTAAGATTTTTTTATTCTTGTGATAATATCCTGCTCTGTTAAGATGGTTTTACTTACCTTATTTCCACAATCTTGTAGTTTAAGCTCCTTGTCTCTAGGTTGGTTGACAACACTGATGAAGTACTTATTTTGTTCATCTGCCATTACACCACAGACTGTAACAGTAGTTCCATTCATCAGATGGGGTGCACCCCAGGGTCCTTAAAGAACTAAGAGAGGTGGTGGCTGAACCTCTGCCTATCCTGTTTAGCCGATCACTGGAAACAGGGGAGGTACCCAAAGACTGAAGGACAGCAGATGTAGTCCCCTTATATAAAAGTGGGAACAAAGAGGAAGCAGGGAACTGCAGACCAGTCAGCCTCACCTCGGTAGTGGGGAAGATCATGGAAGCACTACTGAAGGAGATTGTGGAACATCTGGTTGTCAATGGACTACAGGACC
Organism: Neoceratodus forsteri; assembly: GCA_016271365.2. Lineage (NCBI taxonomy): Eukaryota > Metazoa > Chordata > Ceratodontiformes > Ceratodontidae > Neoceratodus > Neoceratodus forsteri. The sequence goes on along the minus strand of CM057455.1, from coordinate 999,176,994 downwards.
CAAGGCAGCATGGTTTCACCAGGGGAGGTCATGTCAGACCAACCTTGTTGAATTTTTGACTGGGTGACTAGGGAGGTGGATCAGGGAGGGCAGTGGACATGGCCTATCTGGACTTCAGCAAGGCCTTTGACACTGTGCCATATAGAAGACTATTACACAAACTGGGAATATGGGTGTGGGCAGAACAGTAGTGTGGTGGGTGGGTAACTGGCTGGGTGGCAGGACACAGAGGGTGGTGGTAAATGGCTGTCACTCCACAGAGGAAGAGTGACCAGTGGGGTACCACAGGGATCAGTGCTGGGACCGGTCCTATTCAACATCTTCATCAGTGACATTGTGAAGGACCTAGAAGGCAGAATTTCAGTTGCTGATGACACAAAGCTCTGTAACAGAGTAGACACACCAGAGGTGTAGACAGATTGAGAAGGACCTGCAGAAACTTGAAGAATGGTCAGGGGTTTGGCAGTTGAAATTCAATGCAAAGAAGTGCAAGATAATGCATATGGGGCACAAAAACCCTAGCACAATGTATCAGTTGGGGGGTGAGGATATAGCATGCACCAAGCAGGAAAGGGATCTTGGGGTTATCTCTGATGACCTCAAGGTAGGGAAACAGTGTGACAAGGCAGCAGGTAAAGCAAATAGGATGCTGGGATGTATAGGCAGGGGCATCACCAGCAGGAAAAGGGAGGTCATAATTCCACTATACAAGACACTAGTGAGGCCCCACCTGGAGTACAGTGTACAGTTCTGGAGACCATACCTACGTAAGGACATAGACAGGGTAGAGAAGGTTCAGAGGAGGGCAACAAAGATGGTGCATGGATTGCATCACAAATCCTATGAAGACAGGTTGAAGGAACTGAACGTGTACTCCCTGGAGGAGAGGAGGGAGAGAGGGGATATGATAGAGACATGCAAGTATCTTACTGGGAGGAACAGGGTGCAGGAATACACTATTTTAAGTGAAAAAGATGTTCCAGGACTAGAGGGCATGGGATGAAGTTGGAGGGAGGACGAGTCAGAGGAAACGTGAGAAAGAATTTCTTCGCAGAACGGGTGGTGGACAAGTGGAACACCCTGCCAGAGGAAGTGGTGGGGGCTGAAGCAATCACGGCATGTAAGAATGCATGGGATAGACATAAAGGAATTCTGGAGGTCAGGGGTAAGGGGCAACAGATTTCTAGGAAAACATAAACTGAACTTACACACTCAAATGGGCAGACTGGGTGGGCCATAGGCCCTTATCTGCCGACACTGCCTATGTATCTATGTATCTATGTACCAAAAGAGGTCTCACCTGAACCCTGTCCTTTCGTAGGCCCCCAATATAACTAAAAATATTCAAGGCTGTAATTTTTCCTTTGCGTATATTAATAACAACATAGAAACATAGAATTTGCTGGCAAATAAGGACCACTTGGCCCAGCCAGTCCATCCATTTTTTCCTACCCTATACTGTCACAGACCCTACCTGATCTCTAGCTACTGCTCCCCCACCCACACTTTCCTACCAAGATTCCTTTGTGCCTATCCCATGCACCCTTGAAGCCCACCACTGTTTTTCCCCAACACCTCTGCTATAAGACTGTTCCAGGTGTCCACCACTCTTTCAGTGAAGAAGTTCTTCCTCAAATCCCTGCTTAATTTCCTCCTTACAGTTTTGTTGTATTCTCCCTTGTTCTTGTACACCTTCTCATCTGAAAAGTACTCCTCTCCTGTACCTTATTCACCTCCATAAGGTGCTTATAGGTGTCCATCATGTCTTCCCCTCCCTCTTCTCCCCTAGGGTATGCACATTGAGATCCCACAGTCTCTCCTCATAGGGCTTGTGATGCAGCCCCTGCACCATTTTAGTTGCCCTCGTTTGGACAGCTTCAACCCTGTCTATGTCCTTTCTGAGATGTGGTCTCCAGAACTGGACACAGTAGTCCAAGTGGGGTCTCAGTAATGATCGGTACAGTGGTAATGCTACCTCTCTCCTTCTGCTGGTCCCTCCCTATGCACTATAGCATCGGAGGGTTGGCCAGGAGGAAGGATGGAGCATCTGTTGGACCGCTCTCCTCCTCTGGGGTGAGATGGGCATGGTACCCAGAAATAGCCTGGCCCCTTAGCAGTGGCTGGGGAACAGTCTGTTGGGACCACAACACAGGTGGCGGAGGCATGGCAGACATCTGGCATGCTGTGTACCAAAGCATGTGCAGCACCATCACTGCATGTCAGCTCCTCTGCACCATGGGAAAGGAAAGGAAAGAAAATGGAAAAACATTATTCTGGCTGGCAGAATGATTTTCTGCCCCTCACAGGCCCCACACTGGTAATCTGGCATGACTCCAGTCAGATCCTTTCTGTGAGTTGAACTTGACTTTCCACTACTCCGCCACAGTGGGTAAACCATGGAAAAATCTGAAGCCATTAAGTCTGGGGGATGCAGGTGATGAGGCTGGTGGCAGAGGGAGAGAAACCAGCCAGGGTGGGGGAGAAACAAGATTTATGACAAAAATGATCACTTTATTCAAACTGTGACAATTAACAAGAGAGTCATTCAGCCCATTGAGAGCAGTTGCAGCTTACAGATTCTGCAGGAACAAAGCAGGAGACATTTGTGCAGCCAAGAAAAGTGTGTTGATTTCAAAGCCAAATAGACTGACTAAACTGTTAGTTGAAACCACTACTTGCTTTCATTCTCTCCCTGGCTTATTCAGAGTTCAAAAACTTTGCTTGCTTTCAAGGTTATTCTACAATGTATATATAAAAATTAAAACATCTGTAAAAAAAAAAGCAGAAAACATACAACTATTAAACTTACCATTAGCAAACCAAGACAAAGCCTGCAGTCATCCCGACATGTGAAACTCTTCATACACTTCTCGTTGTAAATGTGGCTCAGTTTGTAGCACATTTGCCTCTTGCAAAGAGGGTCATGGGTTCTAGGCCCACACCAGGATTGGAATCATTCCTTAAATGCTGGCATCTGAGTGGAGTACTAGGGGGATGCTGTGCTGCGGGGGTGTGACCATCCTTCAGAAGAGATTTTAAGCCAAGGTCCCTTCTGCCCATCTTTGGTGCTATTCTGGGGTTCATCCATGCTGCAGCGACAAACATGTTGCTGAATCTGATTATGGCACAGGTAACATGCCGTTTGGCATTACAGTGCCAGGCATTATGTCTACCGGGAGATACAGTGTCAAAGCACCCTCCAGGGTAACAGTCAATGTGGGGGGGCTTCACCCTCTGCACCACCCAAAATTAAATATGACCTCCTCCAGGGTGGGCATTCTTCAGAGGGTGAAGAAATTGTGTGGGCACAAAGGGTGACATGAATGAGGGGCAATCTAAAATCAAGCTCACCCCTTTCATTATTGCCCTTGTTGTGGCACCCTAATTGTGGTGACAAAATGTACTCAGCAACTTCACAGGAGATACTATTCTGGTGGGCACCCAGATGGAAGTAAAAGAGCCCAAGGAACTTTTTGCCAAATTAGGAGACTTTCTTTGGTGTCCTGAACAAGAACCCCTGTCCCACAAAAAAATAATCCATTCAATGTTCCAAGGCTGTGTGTGGATTTTGATGTGCAAAACGGCTGTCACTACATGTTTGTAGTCACGTCCCTAACAGTCTTTCTTTGCTTGAATGATGCTTTGGGATGCAATGTGTATGAAAAGTGCTATAAAAATACTAATATTTCTTCTTCTTCATTCAGGAACTCCCAGCCACCGATCTACCTGCAGGCAGATCCCCTGGCAAATTTGGTAAACAGTGCATATACAGTTCCTTAAGTAGTGATGAAATCCCAACCCACAGCTTGTCTGCCAAGCCTTTGCAGTCCAGAGCTGGCTAAAGAATCCTTCATTATGATTGTCTGCCAATTCTTAGGCAAGCTGCTCATGTCTTCTTTGATTCTCCTCCAATTATCCAGAAGCTCCCCCATCCCATTACCCAACTATTTTGTTGTTTCTTTGTTTATGTAAATATAAACATGCCAGATAAGACATTTTCCACCTGAACATTCTTGCCAAAACTTCCATTATATGTTTTGACAGGCGAACTTCATGCTTCAGCCTTTCCTTCTCAGCAATCAGAGCAACATATAACTCTCTCCTACTGACAATTATAGAAGGAAATATAGAGGATAATTTATGGGCAACCATACACAACAAGTGTGTACTGGCACTGAGAGATTGCCATGGCAGTCATATAAACTTTGAGAGTGAAGCTGGGTGAAGCTTGAGAAGCGTGAGAGGCTTAAACAGTTGTCAATGGCAACTGCAACATGGTGACTCAGGCTTGTTGTGTATGGTTGCCATTACATTGTCTTTTGTAGTGTATGGCAAGCCAAACAACAAGCTCGAGTCTTCTTTGTTTAAAAACTGAAATATGTTTTATTCTGTGTTTTCAAAACTCATTTGTATCACACAGTCAACAAATCAGCATTTACACACCCACAACTATAATCACTAAAGCAGAATGGGATTCTGAAAATGTGTTCATCATACTCTGCATTAAGTCAGACAGGAAGAAAGAAAATAAACTAATTATTCCATCTACTTTTTACAGTAGATTCTTGAAATCGGTGATTGAGGGGCCCAATCACTGGAATCTGTAGAGTCCATCCTTCCACACTGGTCGGAAGCCTACCATGTGAGCATATGGTATGCTTGAGAAGAAATTGTTCTTCAAAGAAAGAATCTGAGACATACAGTATAAGACCAATAGGCAGAATGTTTAGAACAAAGAGGATACCAGAAAGATGTTCTATGCTAATCAAGAGAGACAAACTTGCAGGCATGGAAGGAGGGACTATATTGGATAAACCCAATTGGCTCCATGTATTAAGAATATTCTCCTGCAACACTGGTATGTTTTGAATCACTGCCAGGTACAGAATTTGTTTGAGGAAAGACCAAGAATAACATATAGCAGAGCCCCACACTTAAAAGACTAGCTAACACATAGTCACCTTCAAGGACAGACAATTAGACATCTTAATTGGCTACCACCAAAGTCTACAGGACACTTTAAGTGTGGTTACTGTTCAGTCTACACATTTGCACAAATGGAAAACTGCATTACACATCCTACATTTGGGTTCAAATCTGAGATAAAACACTTTCCCAACTGTTTGGCCAAGTTTGTCACTTTTGTCCTTTGCTGTCCTTATCCACTTTTTTATGAGGGCACGACAATCTGACAAGCATGCAAAAGAATTCAAGAACACATTAGTGACATATGAAAAGGCAAACAGGAGTCCTCAGGTGGACATCATCTTTCAAGGGTACAGGGCAATAATCCTGAGGGTGTCGATGTTGGCTAACAGATCAGACTGAACCGCTACCAAGAAGCAGAGACAGGGTTAAATTACTTCTTAAACAGGAGGCAACATGAATCCTTAAATTAGATGCCATGAGCCCTGTTGGTCTGAATGAAGAGTTGATGCTCTCTGTATTTCTCTACATAGAGGTGCTAGTAAAAGAAAATGTATGTCTGCACAATTATGTAAAGTTGGATACTAATGAAATGTTTAGACTTTCAAGTCCATCAACTCAATTCTGGACCAGTAAAAGGGGAAATATTTTTGAGTGTAAAAGCACAACAGTGATTGTTATTCGTCTTTTTATCTCATTACCTGCTTGACTTCACTTTTGCATAGTGCAGGTGTGGTAGTTTGCTATGATCTCTCATATATTGGTATGGTAACCTTTTTTCTAAAATTATTGAATCTCACTGCCTAAAAGATGTGAAACAGCAGAGGTAGTCTGAGTTTAAATATGGGTCTATATTACATGCAGTTGCTGTATATTTAATATTAGGACATAGCCTGTTACTGCCATTTATAGCTCACCATTTATGTATTTCTTTTGTTTTTGACAGTAACTCCCTCTCATGTCCCCCATTTTCTCCATTTCTCATTCCCCTTTCGTACCATTTCTAACTTAATGGTGACTCAGTTCAGTTCAGTTATTTTATTGAAAAGCATGTATAAAACAATGTCTGTTACACACAATATTCACATACATAGTTTAAAATCATATATTTTATAACGTTCCACAATAAAACATTCATCAAAACTGTGCTGGTAAGGCATCAAATTAACCATTGCTCTTATACTTTTTCAGAATATTTTAGCTTATCTAATACTTTTGTGCAAAACTTGCTATAGCAAAAATATCCACTATTTCAATTGGATTTAAGACCCTTTCTAACTTTTCATTAATTCCCATCTTCCTTAATCTATTCAACATTGAAGACAATAACTGTTCTCTTTCTCTCTTTAAAGCTAGACATTCCAACAAAACATGTTTGGTTGTAAAATTTGCCTTGGTTTCACAAATACAAAATTGTTGGGGAATACCTGGGATTAAAATCCCTCAGTTTGTTAAAATCCCCAGCCTTAGCCTTGTCAGAGCTCTTCTCTGCTTTGCATTTTCACATACCCTTACTGTAAATATTTCTCTACTTCAAAAATATGTTTTACATTCTTATCAGTAATGTATTCCCATGCGTCCCTTATACTGCCAATATCTTGCTGCATTGCTACTGTATATCCTCTAATTTCTGACTGGCAATATCTTTAAATTTGATTGGATCAAATGTTTCAGTCAGTATACATATAATTATATGACACTCCATTCTTATTTAATTCATCATTTACTATTTTAAACTAGCCATTCTTATTCAATGGATTATCAAGTTTCTCCTCCACCCAGCAATGATGAAGTATGCTGTCTTCAGAGGCTAGCATTATTTTTTTGAAAAAATTAATACACCTTTTTTTATTTACTGTTGTCAATGGCAGAGTTCCCATTTCTGCCCTTATAGCAGCATTTAAAGTTGACCTCGGAACTCCAAGTAATCTCTTTAAATGGGAATTTTGCATAATCTCTAGAGGTTTAAGATTGGTGTCAGCACTCCATACTTCTGCACCATTTAGTATTTGTGAACTTATTTTAGCTTCATAACATCTCTTCTGAGCTGCAAAATAATTATTTCCAAAGGTGTTTGCAAATCTCATAATTCCCAACATTGTCTTTGTGGAACTATTTATACTTTTCTTTACATGGGAATTCCAATGTAAATTTATATTTATTATAACACCCAAATATTGAAATTCTGCAGTCTCTTCAAAATAATCTAGTCCTATTTTCCATTTTCCAGATTTCTCCTACCCCCACCACATACCATTATTTTGTTTTTTTCTATATTTAATTCTAACTCGAGTTAGGAGAGTTTCTTTTACTTTAATCAATGCCCTTCTTAGGCCCAGCGGAGTCTGCTAGATCACCGCAACATCATCAGCAAAAAGAAACGTTTTTACATCCAATTTATTTATATTTGGGGGGAATGTATCTATCTCTTCCAGCTCATCTACTACTGTATCTATATATAAGTTAAACAGGGTCTGAGCTAGTAAGCAACCCTGCTTAACTCCAGCTTTCACCTTTATTTGACCCGTCACTTCACCCTGTTTACTATACCTTACTACTACTCTATTATTATGTAGAGTTTTTATAATCTCTAAAAGGTCTTTGTTGATCCCCTTCTTTGAAAGGACCGCCCACAAAATTTGCCTGTTGACTGTGTCAAATGTGACCTTTATGTCTATGAAGGCCATATAAATTTTACCTTTTTTTCTTAAATCACATATTTTTCCAAAATATAACGAAGGATGAAAATTTGTTCTATTGTTGACCTCCCTACCAAAACCTGCCTGATTTTTATATAATATTTTTTCTTTATCTACCCAGGATAGCAATCTGGATAACAGTTACCTAGTGAATAATTTTGCTCTTATATTTAATAGGGTTATTGGCCTATAGTTTTCCGGAAGTAACAAGGACCCCTTCTTATGAAGGGGAACTATCACCCCAATATTCCATCTGTCTGAATTATAGTTTCAAAGAAGGGTACCAACATCTCAGCCCACCATTCTGGGTCCACATGATACATTTCTGCACTTATTCCATCCATCCCAGGTGCTTTATTTTTCTGTGTGATTTAATTGCTACAATTACTTTTTCCTTGGAGATGGCTAGATTCCTTGCCTCATTATTTATACTTTTTATATTTATGTTTGTCTTATTATTTACCATCTGGTCCTTAGCTTCTGATAGTGTGACTGTTTTATCAAACATTTTCCTAAAAAGTTGTTCCCATATTTCAGGTGGAATAACTGCTTCTAAATTGAATCTCATTCTCCGTGAGCCATAAGCCACTAATTGCCAAAAAGCAATATTATCCTTATTAGCTATTGCTCCCTGCAGCCTGGACCAAAGATCATTAGTAAATGCGTGCTTCTTATTTCTGATAAGGTTCTTGTATTCCTTTTTTACCATTCTTATTGCTATCCTATCATTCATTTTATTATACTTTGTTATCCTTCTTCCCAACTGATCTATTGTTTTACACATTCAATTATAGCCATCATCAAACCATTTTGCTTTATATGGGCCCTTGCTCTTAAATTCTTGTTGATATTTTTTAATCCCTTTGTAAAAGTGTTCTTCTAATTCTAAATAAAGCTGTTGTGTATCTCTCTCTCTGATCTTGCTTTATTTTAGCTTGGTGGTGATTTTCCAGGATTTGTTTTTTCTTACTTAATATTATTGGATCTTCTACTAAAGTTAACAACTTTTGAATATTATATGGGGTCCACTTTATTCTTTTTGTATTACATAACATCATATTATTCTCTATCCACTCTGGACACTCTAACTTCCCCATACATCTTATCCCTTTTGCTTTAATCATCAATTCAATTGGTCTATGATCACTATCCCTGTTATCCAACACTCTTTTGCTTAATACAGTACTGTAGGAAAATGTACCTACAATAACATAATCCAAGGTACTCCCTCCATGATAGTGGTTATGGGTTAATCTCCCAATTGTATCCCCTTTACATCTCCCAATTAAATTTGCATATTTAATGCATTTAAGCAATCTAGCTGTAATTGGCCTTGTTTATCACTTTTCTTATCCAATGACTTCCTGAAGGGAACTCCCATGATATCATCAAGATTTCTATACCCTGTTATTTCTTCCAACAGTTCCCCTGTACGGATATTAAAACTACCTGCTAATATTATCATTATGCCCAGATAGCATGTTTGTAGCTTAATAATTATCTGTTTGGGAGCTTCAAAAGCTGCACTATAATGGGAGATGTAGCAGGGAAGGGAGGAAAATATATATTCACAAAGATACTTAAACTAACATTATTATATTGCATAAGAATTCCCAATATAAAATGTTTAAAATCTCTAATAATACATGTCCCTTTCATGTCCTGTCCTAATTTCATAAGGGTACAAAGTCCCACTGAAGGTCTTCCATATTTATTAACTTTCTTTGCCTCCATCTCTCAACTTTGGCATCCTTCCAAAGTACATTCATCTAGGGTACAGGACCACGTTTCTTGCAACATTATTATTGAGTATTTATTCAAAAATCTGACACATCCAGTATCCTTAAGTTTTTCTGCTAAACCTGCAACATTTCTGCTAATTATTTCCACATTCCATTGTAGTGAGGAACTGTTAAACACTAATGGTCAAAGTTCTTTAGCTGAATCTACTATAATATAGAATTGATTACTGTTTCCCACATAGTAACAATAGTTCATCTATATTTCTGACTAATCATTCCTATCCACACTTTCTAGCTCTTCTTCCTCCTCTTCCACTAATACAATACTGTTATTAATTCTAGGGCCTTTTTGGAATCTCCCTCTTATCTTGTTCTTATGTTATCTATAAATAGCCCCATCTTTATGCTGCAACAAATGTTCCTGGACATCCGGTAACATATTAGTAGTGATTCTTTGTTGGACTTTTGCACTTACTTTAGCTGGATTACTCTTTCTTTCCCCATGATTTGACTTCACATTTTCTATAGTTTCCTGTCTCTCTTGTTCTTGTTGTTCCCTCCTTTCAGTTGTTACCTCTATCTTTACCCCCTAATTTCCTAAACTGGTCTTTTCCTGTTAGTATAGTTTGTCTTATTCTAGGGGATTTTACAACCAAGCATATCCACCCTTTTTCATCTCCAGACCGATAGCTGTAGACCAAACTTATATCAGTCAATGTGAAACTTTTACCCAAAATTCCCTTGCATATATTATACACTGCAATTTTCAAAGTTGTATTATTTTCATTTTTTGCTTTTGGAATACCATGAAAGTATAAGGTAGGTAACATTTCACCATTTTCTATTAGGAGGTTTCTATCTACTTCTTCAGCATTTGGTGTATGCTTGGTTCTCTTTTCTTTCCTTTTGACTGTTTGATTCTCCCATGTCAGGGATTGTGCTCATCAGCTGATATATTTTCCTTATTCCATTTTCTGTACATATAATAATATTATCCCCCTGGTTTTTAATTTCCCTCACCCTGTTCTTTTTACCTTTCCCCAAGCCACTATCACTAACCAATCTTCTTGTCATCTCATTCTCCTTATTTATCTCATCCCTTGATTTCTTGATTTTTTTGTCTATTTAATTTTTTATCTTTTAATTGTTGAACAAATAATGCCATCTCTTTTTCCTCCTTCTCATCTATTTCTTCTCTTATTCTTCTAATGGATTTTTTCTTTGAACTTTTCACAGTCTTTCTTATCATTCCTTAATACATCCACAATACTGTTATCCTCTTCTGCTTGGTTGCATTCCTGTTGTTCATTATTTTTGTGCAACATTTTACTCAGTGTAGAAGTGAAGTTGAGGAGTAATTCATTATTCAACACAATTCCATCCTTATTTCCTCTAAAAGTCTCAAAGCATTTCCCTCAATAGGTGGTACACCCCCCCCATAACATACTTCCCCTCAAAACTGAAATATTAGGATTCAGAATGTGGGAAATATCAGGGGGCTTAACAGATGGAGGATCAAGCTTAACTCACTTAGTATAAGTTATAATAAACTCAACAAGATCATCAAGGAAGGATCTACTAGGGAACTGGTGAGATGTATCCCTATGATCCCTTATTGTTTCTCCAGGTTCCACCTCTTTATTTTCCTCAATAATTCTTGTCACACTTTCATTTTTTCTTTTGGACTTTTCACTCCCATTTAATCCCCCTAAGAAACCATTCCCTACCTGTTCCTTCCCCACAGTATGTACTTGTGCCTTAACCTGTATTTTATCTATTGATTTTTGGGATTTACTTTTTTCCAGCTCTCTTATTGTTTTCATTAGAGGATGTTCTTCATTTCTTTCCTCTGATCTCATTTCTTGAGCTGTATTTATCGGGGAAGAGCAAAAGGGGGGAACGCGGAACTTTGAATTCTCAGCACTTCATTTTGGCTTATTAGGTTCAATTGGTTACCTGGGGCAAGGATGTAACTCGTTATTTTCCTTGACCCGCTGTCTTTTTGATTCTTCTGCTGACCCTTTCTAGTTCCTTTATTCTTATTTTTACCATACGTTTTAATATTCATGTTTTTTCCCCTTCCGCAGCTCTTGTTTCTATAGTATATATATATATATATATATATATATTCTTGAGGGATCTGATCTGGTCCAAAATGTTAACAACTAATATTTTGGATACCATAACTTAATTTATCAACCTTGGGTAATAACTTTGTTAACTATACAACCTGGGATAGGAAGAATCAATTACTAGAAACTCCTTAATACAAGGTCTAACACCACACTCTCTATTGAGCTGTACACTAGCATCAATAGATAAATAAGTACATAGCCATATGAATTTAAAGGGAAAAGTTCCAGTATCACAGAACCTTTACTCTCTCTGTTCAAGATTTCATCTGCATACTTTTATGTAGTGCACAAAAAATTTCTGCTTGCAGCAAACCCTCTAGTCTTCTCTACAATTAATTCTATAGCAGGCCTTCTTCTCCTCTTAACCTCTTTACTTGCTCTTTTAAGCTATTACAGCCTTGGATCATAAGTTCATCATCAGTCCATCTTGAGGTCTTTAAATACTATAGAGTCCATAGGAACATACGATGGGGGGAAATTACTTGTTATCTTTGCTTTACACTGTCCACGTTTCCACCTTTTCCTCCACCACCACCAGAATAGAAGGTCTAGGCTCACAGATGGTTTAGATAACTGGGTAGCAAGCTTGGGTGTCATCAACCATTTTTTACTCTGTCTTTGTCAGCTGTTAAAATCACTGCTCTATCACTTTATCGGTCCTAGTGTATTTGCAAGTAAAACCCACTACCTGGAGATTTCGAGCATTTTCAGGTAAACGAGTGTACCATCACTTTTTGTCTTAGACATGACACAAATCTCCTCAGAAAGGAGGAAAAAAAGTTATTTGGTCAAAGCACCTCATGCTCTACCTCTGCTCTCATAGTACTGCTCTTAGTTGTGTTAACCTTATGGCAGAGTTTTTTTTCTGATTACTGTGGAGCTGATCAAAATGAGCAATCTACAGGTAGCTAATAATTTGCACCCGAGGTTTATAACTTAAAATGCATCTGATACTAAACTGTGACACTTGTAAGATTTGTGTTAATTTAAACATAACAGGCATTAGCAGTTTTTAAACTTGTGACACTGGTGCTATGTGTATAAAACACAATTTCTACAGTATACTAGCAGCTCCCCAAAGAAGGGTCAATGAAAATCAAAGCACTGGAGCTAGTTTGTCCATTTGTTTGTTCACAGCACAGTTAATAGATATTTTCTACCTTGGTCCTCCTTTGGCTGCACTGCTATTTGTTGTCATTTGGTTCATTTGTGCTGTCTGCAGCAGCTCCAAGGAGTAATATCTCGCAGTGAGGGTACAAGTGTTAGGGGAAGCGGAAGACTGCTACTCACTACATACAACATTTAACATAGCAAGAGCACATGTCAGTGACTGAAGAGCAAGCCTATCATCATCTCATGTAGATCTAACATAGCAGAAATATTTTCTTTTCTTCAAAGTACTGAGAGGATGAGCAAATGGTGGACAGAATGACAAGCAGTCATTAAAGTATGCTAGCATTTCTAAAATGAGGAGGCCATCCTCCCTGGGGAGGCCCTGACCTGTTGCGAGGGGGGTCCAAGCAAGTCTGAAACATTACTGTATTAAAAAGTTGAGTGTTAGATATTTTGTGTGTTGGGATGAGACAGACTGAAAGAGAATAATATTGGGTGACTTTATGATTTATTTGCAAATCATTGACCAGGAAAGGCACACTGAGCCAAAGCTCATGCCATGTGTACCCGGGGAAGGTTAGAGAATGAATACAATTCAAAAGGTAATTGTAAAACCATCAGGCAATACAAAATGAACAACTGTGGAAACAAATAGGAACAATAAATACATAATAAGAGGTAACAATTGACCAATTAGACTGGTAGCAGAACAGTCCAAATACAAGGGTTAATCAAAGAGGTACTAGGAACAAGAGCAGGAGGGAGCAAAATAATCCCTGAGAAGTTGCTTAAGAGCAGGGTAAGGAGGGAGAGGCAGAGGTGGGTAGGAAGATTATTCCAGGTAGAGGAGAGACAGACAGACAGAGAAAGCAGTCTGACCCATGAAGGTATTACAAAAAGGGGTAACAATGGTTTGAGAGTCAAAACAGTAGAGGAAATAGGCTGACCAGAGGATGGGGTTATGTGTGTGTGTGTGGGGGGGGTACAATAAGCTGAATAAAATGAGATCCAGCTACTCAAAGGAGTTTTACTTTATTTCATGTGTATTGTGTGCAAAGTATGCTAGTTTTCTATGGAGAATCATGATTATTTCTTTATTTTGGAAAGGCTCAAGATCTTTGCCATGGCTTGTGGGAGACTCACTATGGCAAAGTCTAAGAACTAATGCAGCATGCTGATAATTGTTTCAGTTTACATTGGTATGCAGACAGTGGCAATCTAAACTGAAATCTGAGCTGTTCTATTGTTGCCTCCAGCTGACCCTCACAGCAAAAAATGTAGTATCTTGTTCGGTTGGTTAAAGCTGTGGATGCAGCACTTATCACCAAGGAACTTTACCACTGACTTTACAATGGGAAGGCTTTATGTCTGAGGTTCAATGGGCAGAGCAACTACATCACTCCCCCATCAGGCCTTAAAAGGCCACTGCTTCTAGACTGTTCCAGGATTTGTCTCTTTATTGCTGCCAAAGGTGCCGCCTTCTTAGCTCAGCATCTGTTTTTCCTCATGCCTCTGGTCGCACGTTAATGTCTCGCTGCCCGTTGACATTTCTCTCTCCCCTCCCCATTCCCATTCCCTTCTGCCATACCTCATTTTCTTTCCCCATTACACTTCCCTTCTTCCCTCCCTAGTCATTCTTTTTGAACCCCTTTTCTTTAACTCTGCCATCTCGCCATCAGCAGCTTCGTTTCTTCTAGCGCTCCTGGCATGCTGTCACCCACTGGTGCCCCGCATCCTGCTGCAACTCAGTCGGGGGAGTACAGAATTCCACCCATGTAGTGCATGGCAATTCAGGCCCTTACAGCTGCTGTACTGCTCCTTTTTCAAGTTTTCTCCCTTCCACAACTGCTTACCTTGCTCTTCTGTATCTCGCTCCTCACCTTGTTCCCTGGGATGCTCCGGCCTACTTGCTTGAGCCGCCTACTCTCGCAGGCTGCCATTCTCTGCTTCTTCTACCATTTCAGTCTCTGGCAGTCACTGACTTGGATTCCTGTTCATTGCTTGCTGGCCTTTTCCATTTTCTCAGCTCTCAGTTTGCTGATAGCTCGACAACAGGGGATATCTGGGAACTTCTCCTTTCTTGGTGCAGTGGACCAGATTGCTTCTGGTGGTCAATGGGGTATGTCTGCACCACTACAGAGGCAGGATTTCCAGGTGCCTTGAGATTTCTGCTTGTCTACACATGTATGGTGGCTGGACAGTTGCCATTTCCATCCCCTCCAGTGCTCACATATCTCTTTCTTTGGGGATAGTGATCTTGCCACAGTATTCACTCACTTATCCATAGATGCTGTACCTTCCTCTAGTGTCCTTTCCAATGCCTAATTCAACTGTAATGGATTAAATAACAGATTAAAAGACAATATATCATAGAACATAACATAAAATAGTTATTATGGAAGACCAAAACAGGGTAGGAGCAATTCTTTCTAAAGATGGGGATTTTTTGATGCAATGTGCTAACTGTAATATGTACAAAATGGAAGAGGAAGGGGTAGATTATATAAACTACAGGTGTGTGAAGTGTATACACAATCAGGAATTATTAAACAATATTACTTTAATTACTGAAATATTACAAAAGGTGGATGATAATCAATCACAGTTAGCTGCACAACTAAACACACTGTGTAGTCTGAATAAAACAGATGTTGATAGGGAAAAGAATAAACAATTACCTGGTTTAGGAAAAAGAAAAGTAGGAGGACTGAATAATGACAAAGATAGTGTTGAATGGAGTGAAGTAACCTCTGTTAAAAGAAAGAGAAGAGGGAGAAGCCCATTTCAACCAGTACAAGACAACTGCTTCAGAATAAGATTTGAGACAGAAATTGAGAATTCTATTGGATCGAGTAATTTAGAGAGGGAAGAGAACACTGATAGGAAAATGGAAGATGATGACTTAGTTTACCAGATTCCTACAACTAATAGCTTCCAAGCACTCGCCGAGCCAACTACTTTGCATAGAGAGACATTAGTTAATATTATGGACATGCATGAACAATTATCAAATTCTGACCCTAGACAAATTAAGTGATCGGGGACTCTATCATAAAGTACTGTATATTGATAAATACATCTGTAGGGATGACAAGGCAAACAATATGGTGAGCTGTTTTCCAGGAGCGGGTGTGAATGATCTGAGTAACATGGTGGATAACATATTTATTGGAGCTGGACCTAAACCAATAGCAGTCATGCACATTGGTATAAACGATGTGGAAAGGAAATCCTTAAGTACATTTCAAAAAGATATAAAGGATTTAGTACAGAAACTGCAGGGAAAAAATAGTGAGATTTTGATTTCCAAAAATGTTACCTGAACCAAGAGCATCTGCTTATAAATCAAAGAAAATAGCATTAGCAAATGCTTGGATGAACAACTGGACAAAAGAACAGGGGCTATTGTTCATTAAACATTGAGATACATTCAATAATAATATAGAACTGTATTGTAGGGATGGATTGCATCTGAGTTTCAGGGGAAGTAGAATACTTGGGAATCATTTGCAAAAAGAGATTGATAGACATTTAAACTAAATAGTAGGGGAACGAGTGGATTCCAGAAAATACATCAGGAGCCATTACTCAAAAATAAGAAGGCAGGAGTCATGACAAATGTATTAATGTTCAATGCTAGAAGTCTGAATAAGGATAAAATGGCAGAACTGGAGTTTATACTAGAAAAAAATGATATAGGACTAATAGGGGTAGTTGAAACTTGGTGGAATTTAGACAGAAAATGGAATCAACATCTTTCTGGGTATTAACTCCTTCATAAAAATAGAACATCTAAGGGGGGGAGGAGTTGCATTGTATGTAAGGGACGGATTAGAATGTCATAATATAAATATAGACGAGGATTATGGTAATATTGAAGTACTTTCTGGAGATATTACAGGTTTGATGGGAAAACCATTTAAATTGATGGTATTCTACAGACCACCTGACATTACAGTGGGACAAACTGAAGGATTCATGGATAAGATTACTACCCTGGTGGAAGACACTGATATATTGCTGATGGGTGATTTGAACATTCCAGAAGTGGAGTGGGGTAGCAATAAACCAGACAATTCATTGGGTTCAAGAATAAATGAATTATTAATTGCAGCTGGCATACAACAATGTATAAACAAGCCTACTGGGGTGAAAACATATTATGCATTGTTTTAACTAATATATCCAGGGACATCGATAATATTATTATCGGACCACCAATAGGAACAAGTGATCATGGAACTGTTATGTTTACAATTAATAAGAAATGTAAAATAATCAAAGGAAAAACAACCCAAATAATGTATAATAAAGGTAATTGTAAGGAAAAAAGAAATGTTATGAGTGAGTTGAACTGGAAAAATGAGATGGATAAACTATCTACAGAGGGATCATGGGAAGTATTTGTCAATACAGTAAATAATATGACATCTAAATATATTTCAAGGAAGAAAGTATATAATAATAGGGGAAAGAAACCTTCTTGGATTAATAATAGAATTATTAGACTGTGTAAAAGGAAAAAAATATTATTCAGACAAATGAAAAAGTTAAAAACAGTCTATAGTCAAGTGAGGTATAAAAAAATGTTGCAGAAAGTAACGTTTGAAATAAGAAAGGCAAAACAACATATAGAACATAAATTAGCCACATCCAAAAATGACATAAAGGGTTTCTACTAATATGTAAATAATAAAATGGGGACTAATAATGTTCTGGGACCCTTGTTAATTGATGATGAAATAACTGCCAAACCTGAGGAAATGACTAAAGAATTTAGTAAAATATTTAGTAAGGTGTTTGTTAAGGATAATAACATGAGAGATAGAAGGAAGACTGGAATAAGTAATGAGGTACAGGGAGATATAGTCACTATATAATAGATTATTGAAAGAATACACAAACTTAATACAGATATGTCAGCAGGCCCAGATGGGATGCACCCTAAATTTATTAAGGAATTGGTAGATGTGCTAGCACCAGCTATCACTATAACAGGGCAAAAGTCCTTGGATGAAGGGTATGTACCAAAAGATTGGAGGACGGCACACATGGTGCCAGTGTATAAGAAGGGGAGTAGAACAGAGGCTGTAAACTATCGACCAATAAGCCTGATGTCAGTGGTCTGTAAAACCATAGAAGGAATAATATATGAGGAGATTGAAAAATATATTTCAAAAATGGGGCTGACAGATTCCGCCCAACATGGGTATGTTAAAAACAGATCTTTTGAGACTAATTTGATTAGTTTCCATGAATATATTGGAAAATTACAAGATTGTAGGGACAATGTGGACATAGTAATACTGGATTTTAGTCGAGCATTCAACACGGTTCCACATAGTATAGTGATTCAGAAATTGGAAAATCTGGGAATCAAAAGTAGAATTATTGGGTGTATCAGTTATTGGTTGATGGAAAGAACTCAACGGGTCAGAATACAAGGGTTCCTATCGGATGAGGTGGGAGTGTCAAGTGATGTGCCGCAGGGGTCTGTGCTGGGACCACTGTTGTTTGGCATTTTCATTGCTGATTTAAATATAACAGGTAAGAATAAACTAATAAAGTTTGCAGATGATGTTAAGATGGGAAGGGATGTTAATACCTTCGAAGACAGGTTGAAATTGGGTTAAGATCTACTCTTTATTTCTGAGTGGGCAAACAAAAATAAAATGAAGTTTAACCTGGATAAATGTGTTATAATTCATATAGGGAAGGAAAACATAAAGCAGAACTATTATATACAAGGTGAAAAACTTAAAGATTCTGTTTGTGAAAAGGATTTAGGAGTATATATCAGTTCTGATTTTAAAAAGGGGTCCCATTGTAAAGTAGTAGCAAACAAGGCTATGCACTTGGTCAGCTGTATCAGAAGAAGTTTCCAGTCAAAGAATGAAGAGTACCTCAAGGGAATCAACAAAGTCCAAGAGGGTAGCATCTTTCAAAAAAAGAGGTGTTCAAGAAAAAGGGGGCACAATTTGAAGATGGGGGGGCGGCTCAGAGATAATTTAAGGAAGTATTTTTTCACAGAGAGGGTTGTGGATGCATGGAACGGCCTTCCGGAGGAGGTTGTGGAGTCAAAAACAGTGGTGGAATTCAAGCATGCATGGGACAGTCATAAGGCAATTCTAGGGGGTGGTGGCAGGAAGAAGTAGGCTGCTGGTTAACTAGGATCTGCAGCTTATCCATTAGGTAGGGAAATGGGCAGACTGGGTGGGTCAAGCGTTCCTTATCTGCCATCAGATTCTATGTTTCTATGTTTCTATGTGTTATTGCCTCTGTACAGATCCTATGTGAGACTTCATCTGGATTACTGCGCTACAGTTTGGAGCCAATACTTGAAAAAGGATATAAAAATGATAGAAAAACCACAAAGGACATGTACCAAACTTATAAAAGGGATCAAAGATAAACCATATGAGGAAAGATTGAATGCCCTAGGGTTGTGGTTAATGGATATCAGACGTGCTAGGGGAGACTTGCTTTTATTGCATAACATTTTAGGACAGGATCAATTAAAAAATTAACTTGATTTTCAGATCAAGGTACCTCATTATAATCTAAGGGGGCACAAGTTCCAGATAAAAGAAGAAAATTGTAAAACAAAGCTAAGCCATTTTAGCTTTGGACAGAGAGTTATCAGATTATGGAACAGATTACCGGCTAAACTAGTAGAAGTCTGTGGCTTGCATGACTTTAAATCTGGTCTAGATAAATATTTAACAGTTGGTAACTTCGGTTTCCTCCACTGAAATAGTGAGGACATCCTATATGGGCTTTAGCCTTCTGGATGTCTTAACAATACAGTATGAACTCCAGTATCCAGTATGTTCCTGATGGATTTTGGCTCTGTTTTGTGGTGCACCATTCTATCTGTTCTGGTTTCCTGTGCTCTGTAGTGTCCTCACTCTGTCCCGCACAGTGGAATCTCATCAGCTGCATTTGTCCTCCTGCCTGGCTCTCTCCTTGCTCAGCTGCCTATCTATGGCTTCTCCCACTTCTACCTCTAGATACCTGTCTCTTTGCGTGTCCGTCCACACTCCATTCTGGTCCTATTCTGCCCTTTGCTTTCTTTTGGGGTTTTCCCTATCATGCCATCACCTTCCCTATTCTTATCTTTCTCTTACCCTAGTCCATCTGGTCCAATCCTGATTCACTTTCCTTATTTGTATCCTACTCTCACTTTAGTCTGTAGGGTATCTAGGTGTCTGAATCCAGTTCTCCTTTGCTCAGTCTGACCTCGGGTTCTACTCATTTACATCGCTTAATCAGGCATACCTCTCATTAGATCCTATGCTACCTCATCAAATTTCTGTACTCCTGTGGCTATTACCACCGTCATTCCTATAGCTATTATCTCCATCATTCATCTCATGCCCACATCTGGGTATCCCTCTCTCATTCTACCTCCATAAGGGTCTAATCCTTGACATTGAACACTCGAGCATAACCCTCTCTGGTACATGCTACCTCATCTTGATCTGCTCTCCACTCCGAGACATGCCTTCATGTCTGTTGACCCTTTGCAAGGGGCTGGCAAGCCTCATTTCCATCATTGTTCATAATTCATTTCATGTCTTACTTTCAACCATTCAGGCCTTCAAGGCTTTTTTCCATCATCATACTTCTTCTCTTGCTTTTGAGCATCTAGTTGCAGACATCACTTGCATCCCTCTACGGCTGTCCATTTAGAGGGACAAAGCGAAAGCTTCCTCTAAAATTGTGGACTTTTCCCTCCTTCCTCAATCTCTACTTTCAGTTGCTGCAACCATGCCATCCCTAATCAAAATGTCCTTCAGCCTGGAGGAAAGGTGGCCTAGGCCTTGTATCCCCAGAGGTTTCTCCAATGGGGGGTTTTCCTCTCCTCCATAATATTATTCAGGGTTAGTGCTTTCATAGGTTCCTTAGTTAGGTTCTGCTGTTGGATGGAGTTGGATGGTGGCCCCAGCTGTTCCCCTCTCTCCTTAGGAAGTCTGCCCTGCTGCATCTCATCAGATTTCCTATCGTTCATTGTCCTCATCTTTTTTTGTTCTTCTCCTGTCCTTCTTATCTATGTTTGTCACATTTATTTCTGGTCTAGATATCTTCTGAGTTCTTTCCTCTTTGATGCTCAACACCCTTTTGAGTATTCTTTTTGGGCTTCTTCCTAAGCTACCTTTAGCCAAGGGAATAATTTCTGTGGCACCTATGGAAGGGGAACCCACTTCTAGGATTCCTTGTGACGTACCCCTTCAGGGTAGTATATCCTCCAGATAGAGAGGCGAATAGCCACAATATATCAAAGTTACACAAGCATACATCTCATCCAGTTATGTAAGCACAATTGACTAGGAAGGCTTTAAGCCTGAGGTTCAATGGGCAGAGCAACTACATCACTCCCCCATCAGGCATTAAAAGGCCAAGCCTCCTGGACTGTTCCAGGATTCGTCTCTTTGTTGCTCCACCATCCACCCTTCCTCCTTTAGCAGCTCATCTCTCTTTCCAGTGGGCTTCTTCCTAAGCTACCTTTAGCCAAGGAAATCATTCCCGTGGCACCTATGGGGGACCCTCATCTAGGATTCCTTGTGTCATACCCCTAGAGGGTGGTATATCCCATGGATAAAGAGGTGAATAGCTACAATGTATTGAAGTCACATAGTCATACATCTCATCCAGTTGCATAAGCACAATTGAACTAGTGTAAGGTTGATGAGTTAGAACTGTGATTGCAGCATGTCAGATCCTTATCAAGGAACTGCCTTGCATCAGAATAGAAGCAAAAAATGGTCTGACTTTAAGTGTCAGTTTAAATGTAACTGCAGGGTAGGTAATCATTACCTACATGCAACAGGGTTAATTATACTGTAGTTACACATTTGGTGCATGTAACTGCATTGCAATGCAGTTAACTACAGAGTAGTTAAGGAAACTTAAAGTGTTACCAAAAAACAATAAAAGCAGAGCAAAACCCAGTTTTACCTGTTGCAAAACACCATAGTAATTCTTGCTATCTCATGAACCTTGCTGTTACACTTAGAACTACTGCTGTTTCCTCAGGTTAGCAGTAAGTAAGTGGCATTAGTGGGATTTGAACCTAAACTTGCTGGTTACCAAGCCTGTAATCTAATTACTAGACTACAATATCATTCTCCTGTTGCATCATTAAGGCTGTTTAGTGAAGTTTAAAGCACACAATAATGGAAATGGCAGGGAACCTAGTGGAACTCAGTTCTTGCAGTGAAATTAAAAGTCTGATTCAGTTCCAGGGATAAAATGAGGAGGACTGCCTTTATGAAAAATGCACACTCCTAAAGGCATACAACTGGCTCTTTAAAGTGTAAAAATGCAACATTCCATATAATGAAGTAACGTATCCCCAGACCCCTACTAGATATGTTCGACACTAGATCAAAGGTGATGGTTTCCCTCAAAGAATTATTTCTGTTTCCAACACTGAAAGTAGACTTCTTCTTAGCGGTCCACTGGGCATGGCCAAAATGGGAAAAGGTGAACATTACTATTTTAACCCCTCCAAGGGAAAAAGCCAGTGGTGTACTGACCACAGCACAGCAGTAATACAGTGCTCTGGATTGCATAGGAATCCATACCATTGCATGACAGCTGCTTAACCCCCCTCTCCATTTCAAGTAGTTCCTGGAGGGTAGCTGAATTCACAACCCATACATCTTTTCCCTATTGTCCAGTAACTGTTGGATTTTTATACTACATATACAACAAGTAAATTACAACAAAGCCACACATTATTCTACATCTCTTATCAGGCTAATGCAATAGGAGTTGTATTGGCTCTGACCAGAGGAAGTTTAAATACTGGTTCCCATTCTGCAATTGTATCATCTTTACTGGCCTTTTAGTAAATTCATCAGAGGTTTCTGATTTACACACTACTGTCTAGTATCATTTTAGAAAGATGTAGTTAATGACCCTTTCACCCACAGAATTCTGCTGAGGAACACAGATTCTTTTTGACAACAATGTAAGAGCTTGACAAGGACATAAACTACAACATAATACTATAAAATGGCCTTTAGCAACAGCGTGGAAGTCAGAAACACTAGGTGAATTTACTACAAGACCCATAAAGATAAAAAAAAATAACAGAATATGAATGAGAATGTTTTAAATACAGTTTCTACAGAGAATCCAAACTTGTAGGTTAAATGTAGTTCCCCTTTAAGATAGGTTTTCCAATCACATTGAGTCTGACATACAACCCCCCCCCCCACACTGGGTAAACCCCACATACAGGACTGGTGGCATGGGAGAGTTACCACAGTCAGTGGGCTTCTACCCGTGGACCTTCCTGCCCATAGAAGGACCCATCACCAACCCCCACATATAGCTGCTCCAGGTTTCATCAATATTCTCAGCTGTATATGAACACTCACATTTAAGCATCACTTTTCTTGTGAATAAGATGAAGTAGCATGCAGCAGACACAGTCATCCAAACTTGTGAGACTAAAGGAACATCAGGGCTATCTCTAGGTCACAAACCTAAGATCTAACCTGATGAACACAATACAAACATACAAAATTGCCAGCAGATATAGGCCCTAAGGTCTATCAAGTCTGCTCGATTGTGCAGCTAGCAGCTCTTAAACTGCAGCTGCCCCTCCCTCCCCCCTTCCATGACCCTCCCCCTCACCCTGCCCCATCCCCTTTTGAAGCAGCCCACTGTTCTACAGGGTACCACTTCCTTTGGCAATGCATTATACCCAGAAATCACCCTCTCCATAAAGAAGTGTCTCCTCATTTCCCTCCTGAATCGATCTCCTTCTAATCTCTGATCATGCCCTCGAGTGTCCCCCCTTAATTTGTAAAGTCCCTCCATGCCCATCTTATTTATTCCTTTGAAGTACCTGAAGGTTTCAATCATGTCCCCTCATCCTTCCTCTCCTTCAGGGAGTACATGTTCAGCTCCCTCAGCCTGCTCTCATAGGGTATGCCCACTAGCCCCTGGATCATCTTCATTGCCCTGCATTGTACCCCCTCTGGTAACCTTATGTCCTTCTTCAGGTACGGACATCAGTACTGCATGCAGTACTCCAGGTGTGGTCTGACCAGTGACCTATGCAGCGGTAGGCACCATATAATCAGATTTGGCAATAAAAATGAGCAGCAGGGATCAACATTAGAGGTCTAAAAGCATAGCATAATAGGGCATGTAATAATGTTTTAACATGAACAGCTGATTTAATCCAGTTATTATACAACAGAGTATTTTATCTCCTATGCCGCTTCTTATTTTAGCTCACAGTTTCTGATGTGGAACCTTGACAAGAAGGTTTTGGAAATCATTTCTATCATGACAGCTGTATTTTTAATATAATCTCTTTAGTTCAGAAGATTTCGGAGCATTGCATACATAGCTGTCTTAAATTCTATATATTCTCCTTAGTTCAAAATATTTTGGAGTTTTGCATATGTAGCTGTCCTAAATTCTATCAGAAGCCATGCATCAACAGTCTTTGCCTTTAATCCCCTGAAGTGAACCTATTGACAGTACCATATATGAAGTCCTCACTGGGTTTTAAAACCTTCAGCTTCAGGACAACTAGAATATAAAACTCAATTCTTGTTCAGATTCAGTCAATTAATTTGAATGTCA
Source organism: Neoceratodus forsteri (assembly GCA_016271365.2). NCBI lineage: Eukaryota > Metazoa > Chordata > Ceratodontiformes > Ceratodontidae > Neoceratodus > Neoceratodus forsteri. The sequence goes on along the minus strand of CM057455.1, from coordinate 999,152,769 downwards.
ATTGCAAGGGTAAGCTGAATGAACTCCTGTTTTCAAATGTTTATTTTATATGGTTTGGCAATTGTATATTCCCTCAGATTATGTCCCAGTTGTACTATATACCAAGTGTAGGCTGTAAGTCTTTATCGTGTCTTGTAAATATGTTACTCTGCCTTGTGCTAGGTCATTCCTATAAATGAGACCTGGTCCAGTGAGCTTACTCGGTAATCAAAATAAATAAATAACTATTCAAAAAAATTACAGGAAGTTTATGACTGACCACTTTTTGATGAAACATGGCTACAGTACCTTCAGTCTGGTCTTTGACCAAAATCCTTTACAATGTCTCAAATACAGTATTTTCCCCACAACTGATTTTGATATAACTAATCAATAGTTACCTGGTACACAAAGCAAAATACAGTTAGTTGGGCCAAAGTAATAGATACATTGCTGTGTTGCTTTAAGCATATCTTTTCAATTGTGTTTTTGGTTGTAACTACAAAACAGAACACCCCACCATAAGATGACCAGCTTTAGGTGAACTGTTATGTAGTGTTTCAGTTAACACATGCGTTTCTGATAAATGCCCACCTGCCTTCTTTAGTCAAGTACTCTACAGTCACCCAGATGGACGGGACATATGGTTGATTAGCAGAACCAAAAACGGCAGACTAATAAAGAGTCAAGTAAGAGCAGGTGCAAAGTTTAAGCAAGAAGGTTAGACAAGAAAAGGCTGACCTGACCACATTTTGCCACTGGCTGCCACTTCTGCAATATATCACCTCATAGTAAATGTCTGCATGTTAAATGTCTGCTGCTACTGATCAAGGAAAGCTTATAACAACAGCTGTGCTGAACTTGCCAGGGCCCCTTGCTTAAACCTACACTTTGTGTCTCAAGTGGTGTTTTGAAGTTTCAAGGCTTTTTACAAATGTTTCTGTTTGTTTGTGTGTTTAATTTTTGTTTGCTTAGAATGTTGAGTTTCCACAATATTTGAAGGCCCTTCAACATACATTTAAAATGTGTTCTTCTTCCAAACGGAAACCTGATGACAGCAAAAAGTAATGTAGAGATAGATTAGCCACTTCTAACTTACTGCATACAGTTTAAAAACACTTTTTCAACCTTAAGTCTCTTTCTTGGGGAGCAATGAATCTTAAATATTATCCTTTACATTTGTGTTTTCTTTTCTAAATGGAAAAAAAAAAAGAGACTTCAAAAGAAAATGCTACAACTATCATACTGAAGATCTTAGTGCTGTAGTGCTGTGATTGGTAGCAAGCTGTCACAAAATATTGCATTTTGATGTAACATACAATAATATGTACAGTATTTATTACCCCAAAGGTTCCATTTGCAAATAGGGAGCAAGTTAATGGTGCATATCAGCAGAGAGTTTGTGGGACCACAAAGTTACATACAGTTTGTTTTCTTTTTAAACTTATCATTCAATGAAGAGAAGATTGCTCCATAGTGGGAACCTGAGAATGGAAAAGAGAGGTGAAAAAGCATCATAGAGTTGCCAAGATATTTCACTTAGTCAGTTCTCTGAAGATGCAGTCAGGACTTGAAAGGCACTGAGAGGAAGCATATACAGTAGCAGCACTGCAGACTTGTTGCTGTCTGAAGATCTCAACAAAGGATGCCAGATATAAAGGGCTGAACAATTATGGGTAAAATATTGGGTAAAAGAAACACCTACAGTACTTCAAGATCCATTTTTATTTTTACTGCTATATTATACAAGGTTAGCTGGTCAAAAATGCATAGGAATTATAGTGCAGCACAAAACGTGAGGTAAAAATAGAAAGAGTGAAAACAGCTACTGGAAAATTATAGTGTGGGCATAACAGTGCTATATGGGTAGCTCTTTTCACTCAGGCAGAGCACTCTATGATTTTCATTGTGCATTAGGTCAGCAAATCAGTTCTGTGGGTTAGTGGTTAGAGTGACAAGCTGTGAGTGCCTTGGGCTGCCAGTGGAGCTAGGTGCAAGACTACCTCCTGCCTCTGATTTATTTTTTTTGTGGTGCTAAGTGTGTTTTCGAGGATATATATCATCTATATCTATATCTATATCTATATCTATATCTATATCTATATCTATATCTATATCTATTATATCTATATCTATTAGAGGCAAAAAACTCTGTTTAATGCATTAGGATTGTTCCACAGCGACAAAAGTGAGGAAATTCGGCGTTAGGCTTGAAAACCCTCTGACCCCTCCACCTTCACCGCATTAGTGCGCATTGAGATCGTCAGCCCCAACTCTCACCCCACCCACATGTGTAAAGCAGCAGAAGTATAGGAGAATGGGTGAGAGTTAGACCCACGATCCCAATGCGCACCCCAATGCCGGTTGGGGGTGGGCGGGGTCCAAGGGGTTTTCAACCCCAACACCGAATTTCCTCACTTTGTCACTGTGGAACAACCCTAACTAATGCATTAAATGGAGTTTGGCTCCCTTCTCTTCCTTTGAGAATGATAACGAGAAATAGTGAATACTGCAGCGGCGGGGGCCTCTGCTCCCGCCACATGATGTCTTGTGGCATAGTAACAGGAACAGCAACACAAACAGAAGCACTAACAGTGGCGCACATGGTAACACAAGCGTGAATGAGAACAGAAAGGGTAATGCACATGGTGGCGTAGACGGGAATGGTCTGCCACGTGATGTGTTGTCACATAGTAACATGGTGCCTGCAAATGGAAATGTCAATGGGAATGGTGACGCAAAGTGAAACAGAAAGAGAAACACTACTGTAGACACAAATAGCAAAAAATAACAGAAACGGAGGCAAATGAAAATGCAAAGGATAATGCACATGGTGGCGCAGACGTCAACGGTAAGTGAAATGGGTACGGAACCGCAAGAGGAAAAGGCAACAGTAACAGTAATGTAAGCGCACAGGCTGGTTTTCCCCAAAACCTGCATAGAGAAAGACAGTGAGTACAAATAATGTATGCATAATAATGAGTATCGGAGCAGAAAATGAGAACTTGGAATACTAAATACATTATATCTCAGGAACCGTACGACGTAGAAAACAAATTTAAAAGTCGTATGATTTACAACTGTCCTGGCTAATTTTGTACTTAGCCCCATTTGGGGGCTAAGTTCTTTTCCAACGAAAAGTCTGTATCTCACACCGTTTCCGAGATACGGGCCCTGAAATGCGCGGCGAACGCCGTAATGTTATCCTATGGGAAAAAAAGAGAAGTTAGGAGTGCCATAACTTTGCCTCCCTGTAATATTTTTTCACCAAACCACTGAAAGGCACATCTGTGGGCTGTTGGCTGTCTTCCCTCCAAATTTCAGGAAAAAAGACTAAACCGTTATTTTGCAGCAGGGTGCCAAATGATTCCTGTAATGAGGCCGGCCGTAATGTTATCCTATGGGAAAACCGCCAAATTTGGAGTGCCGTAACTTTGCTGCCATGTAATATTTTTTTCAATACAACACTGAAAGGTACATCTGTGAGATGTCATCTCATGCTCCTCCAAATTTCAGCCCAAAACTCCCAACTGCTCTTTGCAGCAGAGTGCCAAAGAATTACTGTTATTTTGGGCAGAGTATCAAAGAGTAGTAGCAGATTTATGGAGTGTCGCAATAATTCATACTTTCGTGAGTGCGACACTACTTTGAAAGTACTTTTTCCAGAAATTTGAAAACATATTTCTGGGGTGTTTTACCCCAAAATAAAGACATGAAAAAGCATCCTCAGGGGCCGACTAGGTGAATACAAAAAGAATTAGGTTGCTAGATGGTCTCAATTTTAAATGCCAAGCATTTTTCTGATCACTAACTGAAAACAAGATGGTGGATTTGCAACAGTAACAGGGCCATTTGAGACAGTAAAAAGTGCATTTGCGACACTGTCGAACTTTTTGTTAACTTTTCCCTTTGACTTATAATGGGAAATTGTTTTTTGAATAACTTTTGAACCGTTTAATATTTTTTCACAAAACCTTCGAAAGGCACATCAGGGACCCCAGCCACACATTCCCTGAAGATTTCGGGCTGGTCGCACAAACCGTACAACCTGTAGGTGCGACCGTAGAATTCCAGAAAATCGTAAACACATGCACAGATCATGCTTAATAACTCCACAGCTGTATATCCAACCAGTACAAAACTTGGCAGATCCCAAGGCCTATGGTTTTTGATTAAGTATTCCAAATTTCAGACAAATCCATCAAACAGTTGCAAAGTTATTAAGGTGCAAAGTTTTGGGGTTTAACATAGAAATGGCTCCTCAACCCTAACTATAGTGGCACTACCGTGCCACTATAATATATAAAAAATGGGATGTGGTGGGGCAAAGCCGCCCCCACATAAAATTGTTATAGAGACCTTTTTGTTTTGTGAATTTGTATGAAGTGTAGTGGTTAGGGTAACAAGCTGTGAATGCGCTTGGTACACCCAGCAGATGTGGGTCTATGTGTAAAATTTAGTCCATGTGTAAACATTAATTTTACACATATTGTTGGTGGAGTAGTTTGTGATGTTGCTTCACAAATTGCCATCCAGATTGCACCCGAGTGTGTCAGTGGACTCGTTCTGAGCTGTTTTTCACTGTAGCTCTTTTTCACGGTAGCTGTTTTTCATCACACTCTTTTGCTGTCATGGTTTTGTGCCACGCTACTATGTTCTAGCTGTTTTGACCTAGGTCTGCCAGAGTCACGGCATTATATTCTAGTCTAGTGCATGACCTACAGTAGGCTTGCCAAGAAGACAATGTATTGCAGAAAGCCACCTCCTATAAACCCAACCAGACCAAATAGCTTACTGCATAATGTGCAAACATGTAAGGCAAACATTGGTATGTGCATCTTTTATTATTGCTATATAGTTGAAGACTCATAGGACAGTGTGCCTAACACAAAACAGTCAGGGCCAAATTTGAAAAAAGCATGCACAGGACTCTGGTTTCTGACAGAAGGTCTAGCCCCAGTAGAGCTACTGTTGGCATTGCAGTCCAGAGCAATTTTACTGTTTGCCAGAGGAAAACTTTCTTGCAAGGGGCCATCATTGTTAGATGGATTCGTCATGTTCATTTTCACAACCAAGGTTGTAACTTAACTGTGACAAGAAAATACTGTAGTTCTGGAACTTTGTTGTAAAACCGTAAAGTGTTACAATCTGGACCTCATGGCACGATCAGGGGGCATTGTTGGCATACATGTCCTTCCTAAAATCCAGCTGAAGAAGTTAACACAAAATTACTTAAAGCTTCACAAACATCTGAAAGTTTAAAAGTACATATATTGAGTCAAGCCAGGCAGCATAGTGCTAGCTACCCATGTTTGGGAGTGAACTCGAGTCATCGAGTGTCAGCTGGAGTATGGGAGTATGAATCTTCCAAGGGATTGCACTCCTCCCATGGGTGGGGAGGGATGCATCTCCTGCAGTATTCCTGGCACCTAGTGGTGACCAGGTGTCATGGCTGTTGAGAGGCCTAGTGACTCGTGCAACACTGATGGATGTACACAGCATCATAGCATAACAACAGGAAAATACATTGCTGGGCAGAATGATGGAGGGCCATCTGGAGGCCCAGCGCCACCTACTGGGCACCCCAAACTGGATTCTGCTTCAGGGGTAGGATTTCATAGCCCACCATCATGCTAATGAGTAGAGAATGTACCGATCCCCAAAAAGATATAATGAATATGTATAAACCATATTTCATTATATGTCAATGTATCACATATATGAATAAAGGTCCTCCGCTGTATCATTCTGTAGAGATAATAAAAAAATACCCCAAAAAGATAAAAAATTGGTGGGAAGGGTAAGTTATAAGACAAAGTGCCAAGGAAGAATGGGGGGGGGGGCAGGCATAATAAATAAGGATATAATTAAAATTGTTGAGTCAATAGTAAAATCAACAAGCAAAACAAGAGTACACTCATAATTATTAATAACCATTGTGCACCAATAATAAATACATAAGAAAATATTTTAATTCAATAATTACATTCATATGACCTTATAAATAACTATCCTAACATACATCGGGGCTCACAATGATATATTTCATTATACTAGAAAAACTAAAGAAACAGACTTAGTTGAAAGCATCCATTTAATCCTGGAGCTGATAATGCCCCCATATGGTACTGCTAAAAGGTCTCGCTTTGTAAGTTTGTTAATCAATCTTCCACCATGAATATTTAACTGAGCCCTTTCAAGTCCTTGAAATTTAAACTGATGACCTGGTCCCTCCTTTGCTACATGTGCTGCAAGAGTATTTTCCAAATATTCTATTTCAATACTGTGTAAATGTGCCTCTGTATATATCTTAAAGTTCTGGAAGGCTTTACCAATATAAAATGACTTGCAAGTACATATTGCCATATATATAACTGATGTTGTGCATGAAATAAAAGAGCCTACCTTGAAGGTCTCGACAGTGGCCAGATGTACAACCATTTTCTTCATCCTATGTGGCTACAAAAAGTACAATTTCCCATCTATGATTCCCCGGTGGGAGATCTGATCGTGAGATCTTTTCATTTGAAGATTGGTGAAGCCTGTGAACCAAAGTATCCAACAAATTCTTTCACTATCTGTAGACAATCTGAGGCCCTTTTTCCACTATCTCTTGTAGCTTATGTTCGGCCTGCAATATATGCCAGTTCTTTTGCAGTATTTGGTGCTGTGCATATGCTTGTGGGCTGATAGTTGTAATAAACATGGGGTTAGTGTTTCTATTACCAAAACTATTTCTATTTTTTTGGTTTTAATAATTCTTCTCTTGATATTAAATGTGTTCTTTCTTTTGCCACAGAAATACAATTATCACTATACCCCCGTCATAAAATTGCTTTTTTAATTCATCAGATAATTTTTAATAATTTTATAGGATTACTACTATTTCTGACCAGTGTGTTTTCAACCAGATGTCTAGGATGACAACTAGTGAAGTTAAAGGTCGAGTTACTGTCTGTCTCTTTTCTAAACAAATCACATTTTTATTTTCCCAGAGTCACATTTATATACTGTAAGGTCTCAGACATTGACACATGTTGAATCTGCTGTCATTGAAAACTTCAAATTATGATTAGGCCATTCTAAATAATATATAACATATTTCAATTCTATAAGAGATCCTTTCCAAATTAAAAATGAATCATCAATAAATATCATGCATAAAACAAGTTTGTCAAGAAAAGGATTACCTTGTTCACATGAAACATGTTGATCCTCCCATCTAACCAAATAAATATTAATATAATTTGGCACTAAAGACATACCCATTGCTGTGCCACTTATTTGTTGGTACAATTTGCTCATAAACAAAACAAAAAAAAAACATTATTTAATACTTTCTCCATAAGACGTATTGGAAATTCTATAAAACTTGGTTCACATTCAATTTTACTATACAACATTTTGGTCAAAGCTTCTAAACCACCTGTGAGGGGAATATTTGTATATAGAGATTGAATATCCACAGTTATAAATACCACTCTCTAAATACAGTACTTCCATATTATCCAGTATAGTCAGAATGTGAGTTGTGTCTCTAATATAACTAAAGGATGACTGTACAAGTTCTTTAATATTGTGGCCTACAGATTTTGCCAAAGGCTGAGATAACAATCCAATACTTGCCACTATGGATATTCAATCAACAGAGGGAGGTTGAGTTTGCTTTACTTTTGTTACAAGTGTTAAGGTTTTCAGTGCAGGAAGAGTTTAAACCCACATAGGCTGAATACTGTTTTCTGTGTCTGCCCTTCTGCACAGCTGACGTGTTTTGGGGCTGACTGTTTTCAGAGCACAAGTCACCAGGCTCTTTTGGGGCTGGGGAGGTTTACCTGTGTCTGACTTGGATGTTTGGATTTTTCTCTGTTTGATTAGCAGGGTATTTTTTCTGTCAAATTGGTTTGAAGCAGTATTACAAATTGTCGTGTATGGCATCTTGCTGACAGGAAGACACTCGTCGCATCGGTAGGTCAGAGTTTTTAGCTGATTGTTTCTTGAGGGCACAGTTTAGGCCCAACCCCTTCCCACCCTCACCCCACCCACCCCTGAAATAGTTCATTTATACCTGGGGTTCTGACATCATTTCCTCAAGAGGGCAAGGTACATATCACTGTCATATCCTGTCTAGCACACTGCACTGACAATATAAGCATACACATTATATAAATACATATATTTCTATATAATGCACCAATCACACACACACACACACACACACACACACACACACACACACACACACAAAAAAAAACTAAACAGGGTAGACAGTTATGTGGGGAGTAGAACAATGTAATGGCTGTGGGGCAACAGTCTTCCGGGAGTCTTTCTGGAGGCTGAGATGCTGCCCTGTTTGCAGACAACTATCTGCCCTGAGGGAGGAAGTTGCCCGTCTTCAGGCCGCACTGGACAGTGGCAAGGGAACCTCCCCCATCCAGGGAGCACCAGAGCCACCACCACTACCTCAGAGGTTGCGAAGAAAGCACAGCAGTTGGACCACAGTGGGCTCAGGGAGGGTAAGGGTGGTGGAACAGAGGCACACCCAGTCAGTTGTTCCACTCCACAATCCATACACCATTCTGGGGGAGCATAGTTCCCCTATGGATGCACCCACAGAGGAGACTAAGGAGGGTGCAGACAACTGTCACAAGGGAGGCCCTCAGGAAGGAGGCAGAGGGCACCACAGGGAAAGAAAGCAGCTCCTGGTGGGGGACTCAATTATTAGGGGGATAGAACTGGGGGGAGCAGGGAAAACTGAAGTAAGGTGCCTGCCTGGTGCCATGGCTTGGAGGGACAGGAAGTGCATCCTTAGGATCACGAGAACAGTTGCACAGGAGTCTGAGCTGGACATCATTGTCCACCTAGGGACAAATGACTTAGCTCATCATGAGATTAGAGCAGTGTAGAAGGACTTTGTAGAGTTGGGTAGGGGCTTAAGACAAGTAGCACACACAGTATCCTTCTCAGAGGTGCTGCCTGTCAGTGGCATGGGTGAGGTGAGGGTATTTTGCACCATGCAGTTTAACAAATGGTTGAAAAAATGGTGTGGAGCACAGGGGTTTGGCTTCATTGGGGACTGGGGTTCCACCTGAAGGGACACCAGCCTATACTGGCAGGATGGTCTGCATCTGTCCAGGAAGGAACAAGTCTTTTGGGCAATCGGTTTAAATGCTTCATTGGCAAGCCTTTAAACTAGTCAAGGGGGGAGGCACTGATAAGCAGCAGGAAAATCCCAGCCTCCCCCTACAAAACAGGGTGCTAAATGAGAAAAAGACCAAGGTAGAAAGGTCAGTGGGGGATGCTGCTACAGAAGGTAAAGCCATCAAAAAATGGAGAGCAATGAGTACCAATGCCCGTAGTCTGGGTAACAAGCTTCCTGAATTAGTGGCCTTGATGGAGGAGGAAGATCTGGATATCGTGGCAGTCACAGAAACATGGTACACACAGAACCATGACTGGGATGTAAACATACCAGAATACACTATCTACAGGAGGGACAGGGAGGGTAAAAGAGGAGGAGGAGTAGCTCTCTACATAAGAGAAGAAATCAAAGCAACAGAACAAAAGGGTAAACAGGGAGGAGAAGAAGCACTGTGGGTCAATTTGGAGGCAGACAATGGCACCACAATCCGCACAGGGGTTGTATACAGACCCCTCTCAGGGGGAGGAAATGGACAAGGAAATGATAGAAAGTATACTTAGAATGGCAGCTAAAGGGGAGATATTGCTGATGGGTGATCTGAATATGCCAGCTGTTAACTGGAGTGCAGTTGCAGCAACCACTTCTAAGAGTGGGGTTATTCTAGATGCCCTACAGGAGGCATGCCTTAGACAACTAGTATTGGAGCCCACTCGAGAGGGAGCAATCTTAGACCTGGTTCTCTCAAATGGAGATGAAGAGAGGATCACAGATGTAGAAGTGGGTAGCCATCTGGGAACTAGTGACCATCGAACAGCATGGTTCACAATAAACACAGCAATAGAGTCAAGCCATACAAAGACAAAGGTACTGGATTTTAGGAGGGCTGACTTTGCCAAAATGGGTGAGTACCTAAGGAATGCACTAGCAAATGGGCAGGAAGAAGAGGTGGAAGAACAATGGGGAATAATAAAAACTGCCATCACAGAGGTAACAAGCCTTTTTGTAAAGCAAATAAACAAATGAAACGAGGTAAGAAACCACTATGGTTCTCAAAGGAAGTGGCAGTGAAGGTTCAAGAGAAAAGAAAGCATTCAGGAAGTACAAGGAATCACAGAAGGAACAGGACAGAGAACTGTATCAGTTAAAGCAAAAGGAAGCTGGAAAGGCAGTCAGAACAGTAAAGGCCCAAACCGAGGAAAGATAGCCAACTCAGTTGAGAAGGGGATAAAACCTTTATAGGTACATCAGGAGCCAAGAAAGACCAAGGGAGGGATAGTAAGGCTTAATAAAGGGAGGAGGGTGGGCAGAGGGTGACGTGAAAGGCAGAGATACTAAACAAATATTTTTGCTCAGTATTTACAAAGGAAGAGGAGGTACCTAAACAAACAGTAGAAACACTCTGGATACAGAAGTTGATACCAGCCCATTTACAGAAGAAAGGGTTCTGAAAGAACTCTTAAAACTGAAGGTGGACAAAGCAATGGGGCCTGATGGGATTCATCCCAGAATTCTAAAAGAACTAAGGGTAGAACTAGTGACACCACTGACTACCCTCTTTAACAAATCATGGGAAGATGGGGTGGTACCTGAGGACTGGAGGAGGGCAGATGTGATTCCCCTTCACAAAAGTGGGAGCAAGGCAGAAGCAGGAAACTACAGACCTGTTAGTTTAACCTCAGTGGTAGGGAAAATGATGGAATCACTTCTGAAGGAAAGAATTGTTGAGTATCTAGAGGCCAGAGGGGCACAGGACCCAAGGCAGCATGGATTCACAGTGGGAAGGTCATGCCAGACAAATCTGATAGATTTCTTTGACTGGGTGACCAAAGTAGTTGATCAGGGAGGGGCTGTGGACATGGCCTACCTAGACTTTAGCAAGGCATTTGACATAGTCCCACACAAAAGATTAATATACAAGTTAGCCAGCCTGGGAGTGGGTCCCAAGATGACAGCCTGGGTAAAGAATTGGCTGGAGAATAGGACACAGAGAGTAATAGTAAATGGAGTCCACTTTGAAAAAAGGGGGGTTAGTAGTGGGGTACCGAGGTTCAGTATTAGACCGGTCCTCTTCAATGTCTTTATAGTTTACATTGCAGAGGGACTGGAAGGAAAGTATGTCCTTGCAGATGACACAAAGATCTGCAACAGAGTTGATGCACAAGGTGGGGTGGAAAGGATGAGAAGGGACTTGGCAAGGTTAGAGGAATGGTCAAATGTATGGCAGCTTAGATTCAATGCTAAGAAGGTGAGGTAATGCACCTGGGAAACAAAACCCAGGGAAGAGTACACAATGGGGGGTGAGATACTAACAACAACAAAATGGAAAGGGACCTGGGAGTAGTCATATCAGATGACCTAAAGGTGGGTAAGCAATGTGAGAGGGCAGCAAGGAGGGTTGGGGGATACTGGGATGCATAGGGAGAGGCATCACCAGTAGAAAACAAGAAGTTATTATCCTCTGTACAGACAGCTGGTGAGACCACATCTGAGTACTGCGTGCAGTTCTGGAGACCCAATCTCTGCAAAGACATAGACAGGATGGAAGCTGTCCAGAGGAGGGCATCTAAATGGTGCAGGGTCTGCACCGAAGACGGTGAAGAGAGACTTAAGGAGCTTAATATGTATAGCCTCGAGGAAAGGAGGGAGAGGGGGACATGATAGAAACTTTCAAGTATCTCAAGGAATCAACAAAGTCGAAGAGGGTAGCATCTTTCAAAAAAAAGAGGTGTGCAAGAACAAGGGGACACAATTTGAAGATAGAAGGGGGGGGCTCAGAGGTAATTTAAGGAAGTATTTTTTCACAGAGAGGGTTGTGGATGTATGGAACAGCCTTCCAGAGGAGGTTGTGGAGTCAAAAACAGTGGTGGAATTCAAGCATGCATGGGACAGTCATAAGGAAATTCTAGGGGGTGGGGGTAGAAAGAAGTAGGCTGCTGGTTAACTAGGATCTGCAGCTTATCCATCAGGTAGGGAAATGGGCAGACTGGGTGGGCCAAGCGGTCCTTATCTGCTGTCAAATTCTATGTTTCTATGTTTCTATGTTTCGATGGGGTGTGCTGGTAGATTATTAATAACCTTATGTATCTTAAGAAGTCCATAAATTCTGGCATGTACTGGATGAGAGACAGTCAAAAAATTGAAAGTGCCCTTAGTAATAATTTTATTAAGCAAAGCCTCATATGAAATCATATCTATTTCTTTTTTTAAAGATAGGTGTGGGTCATTATCCAACCATTTATAAAAGTGAACATGTGATAGTTGTGATAAAAGTTCTTGTTCATATTTAATTTTATCTAAAATTACAATGGCTCTGCCTTTGTCAGCAGCCTTAATTACAATGTCTGGATTGGCTTGTAATGATTTTGTAGCCATCCTCTTCTCCTGTGTACAATTTGCATAGTGTGGTTTTGGCAAAGTTTCTCAAAGATTTTTTATGTCCATTTCACATGTCTTTTAGAAAATTGTTGCACTCTGATTTGAATGAGGGATAAAATCAGTTGTTTTCTTGAAGCTGGCAGCAGCAAATGCATTGTGATTTTTCCATTTCATTAGGTTGTGTTAAAAATAAATCTATTGACTCATCAAGGGTTAATGTATTGTGACTATTATCAGCATAAGTCCATTTTTAATCTTGCTGTCAAAAAATATTTTTAAATCTAATTTTCTAGTATATTTGTACATATCTAATATAGGGTTAAATTCATTCAGTTCATTAGTAGATATAAAAGACAAACCATTATTTAATAAGTCTTCTTCCAAGTTTGTCAGTGTATATGAGGAAATAATAAAAGCCAGGGAAACATCCTTTTCCTTTTTTCACACTTGTCTTAACTGTTCAATATCTGTTTCATTTATTCAGTTTGTATAGAGGTTAAATACAATCCCTCTGTCTTTTCCTCTGTTAGCACTGTCCTCTCTGTAATCCCCCCTTGAACTTTTGTTTCCCTCTAGTTCCATTCATGTAATTCTATTAGTTCCATTCTCCTTCCCACATGGGACTGCTTTGTCTTCTTATGTACCTTGCCTCTTGTCCCTTTTCCACAACCTCTTCTTGAAATCTGGCTATATTTTTTTTTTTTTTTTTTAGTGTTTGGTAACTGGGTAAGGCCCACTAAACACAAGTGCCTATTTTCAGGGATGACCTGGGAGCACTGGGTGGTTAAGTGACTTGCTCAGAGTCACACAGTATGCAAGTGGAGGTTGTGAGAATCAAACTCAGGTCTGGTCTGCTGGATGTACCAAGCTTGTTCACACCTCATTCCTCTAACCTCTAGGCTATACTGCCAGCCCAATGGGGGGCTCCGATGTACCAGTCTCTGTGGGAGTTGTGGAAACATGGGGGGGGGTCTGAGGTCTTCTAATTTGCCATGTGCTGTTATATACCTCATTTGATTTATTAAGACCTTTCATTACTGTTGCTGTGCTTATTGGCTTGGTGGTTGTGTCAACACTGCCAACAGTTCCCTTAAAAAAGACAGATTATTTTGATTACCAGTATTCCATTCATTGCTCATACTAGGATTACTTTGGTTGCTGCGATTCCATTAATCACTAAATTCTGAACCACACTGGTTATCATGCTAGCCTTGATCACATGTGCTCAGGCCATCTGGGTTGGATGTTAAGCAGAACATCCAAAATAACAACAAGCAGGGGGAAAAGACTGAAATAGTTTCACAGCTGCTTCCTCAGGATTCCCAGATGTTTGATTTATTTATTTAAAGTCAGGTAAATCCATGAGCATTTTCTGCCCATTTTCATGGGAAACCAAATATAAACAATGAAAAGATGTAAAAACAAAACAACACATACACCAGCACATACACAATCACATAATACAGTATATCATATAAAAATTATTTAAAAATAAAACCGAATATTTTCAAGCAATTACATTTATAAGAAGTTGAAAATAAATTGCAAACTTCAATTTAAATACAGATATACCAAAGGACGTATCAGTAAGATATTGCAGAAGAGAATTACAAAAGTTGGGAAGTTGAAACAGCAATAATTTTTGAGCCAAGCCGGATCTTAGTATTGGAATTTTGAAGAAAGCAGACAAGAAAGTTCTAGTATATACCAAAAATGCTTTAGGTGGAAAAATACATTATAAGTAATCAGAGCCTCATTAAGAATAAGTTTCCTAGTGGTAATGCCAAGCCGAAGCTTGACTCTAGAAGATAGAGAGGGCCATTGAACCATTTTTAAAAGTTCACAGTGATGGGTCTGAACAGAAAATTGAGTTGCAAATCTGACAACCTGATTCTATAAAACTTTAACCCTCAAGATCTCAGTGTCAGATGCCACAAAATAAAAAAAATAAACCATAATCGATTAGTGGAAGCAAAAAAGTTTAAGATAATAAGAGTCTTGTAACAGGTAACAAAAATGAATTAATCCTGTATAATGCACGTAATCTCTAATGAAGCATTCTAATCAAATGTGAAATATGAAAACTATATGTTATGAACTATCTATATGAAGCCCCAAATATTAAAAAAAATATATACTTTGAAAATGTTAGTGCCATTCTATGTAGTAATAGAAGTATTTGCTTCAATGGGCATTTTTTTATTTGAATTATGAAAAATCATGTATTTTGCTTTTGAGGTATTCAAGATAACCTTGTGCTCTAAAAACCATTGCTGTACAGAGTCAAAATCAGATTGAATACTACACTGCAAGCCCAAAATATTGTCACCCCAGCAAAAATCAGCACATCATCTGCGTACAATAAAATATTAGTCTTTTTACAAACCATCGGAAGTGTATTAAGAAACAAACTGAAAAAAGTGGACCCAATATATAACCTTGCAGGATAGAAACCAGAGACAATGAAGAAAAGCAGTTTTGGGTTTCTGATAATGTTCAGTCAAGTGACTTTGACACCAGCCGAGCACGTCCTCTGAACGTAAGAGGATACATCTCTTGTAAAGTGCAATATTAAAGTGGCAGCAGCAATAAAGTGCTATAAATGTATGAAATGTATTACTATTAAAAATGAGGCAAAATCCACTTACTATATTATTAGAGTCTTTCCCCCACTGGTTGTTATTTTTGGATGTCCTGCCAGTTTTTGTACAGTAAGTGCAATTTAGTTATATGGCACTGACCACATTTGCACTTTGCTATTGTATGGTGTTTTTGCACTTAATAAAATCAGAGCAGCTACTGTCAGCTGGTGCCAGCCACAGTATAGCATGTTTTGGAGAGATGGGTTGTGCTCTTTTGTACTAGTGCTTTTTTTTTCTGCTGGCTCACTGCACAACATTTTTTATTATATGCTCCTTCTGGCAGGATACCACAGTTTTTTTTCCTAGTTGTTAATCTTGCTGTTTTGGTTAGTTTGTTGTTTCATGTCAATACTGTGTTTTTTATCATGGTTACAGCTTTTAATTGAGTTGGCCCACCTGAATATGTCACAATCATGCACAGAGGATATCTGCATAAATTAATAGCAAGTTATGGGAGAATTTTTTTGGAGAAGAAAGATACTCGATTTTCACAGATGCAGCCATGGATACAGCTGCCAGTACAACCACAGCAGAGCTGGAGGAGACACCATCATTAGAAAAGATTATACTTGAAACAGCCTTCATGTCCCTGGAATGTATTTCACTTAAAATTAGGTGGCACTGCTGGACTAGAACCTCACTTAAGGCCTATATTTTATTTTTATTTATTTAAAAGTTGATAACTGGGAAAGGCACACTGAGTCAGGGTTCATTTCCAGGTATGATCCGGGGAAATGGGATAGAGGAGAATAACTAACAATCAAATCATATAAGCAGTTGAAGACAGTAGAGACACTACTATAACAGATAGCAGTAACGAGGACTAATGTACTATTAATATACTAAGTTTGACCTGTATACAATGATGATCTAAGTGTGGGTGAATCAATACAGCTATACAGTTATGTACAAAGCAGCTGGACTGGACAGAAACAGCTTCAGAATTATGCTCGGGGGGAGGAGGAGGCAGGTGCAGGGTGGGGAGAGATGAGTTTTATTTGCTGCTTGAGGGATGGGAATGAGGGGGAGTCTTAAAGGCTAGGGGGTAGTTGGTTCCAGAGGTGGGGGAGATGGGATGAGAAGGCAGAGTGGCATGAAGACGACTGGCTATGAGGGATGGAGAAGCTGCTGGAAGCTTCTACAACTGCAGCAGAAACAAACACATGCCCCCATGTCAGCCCAGCAGTCTGAAGCTACTGCATTCAAACACAAAGGCAGAGAAATTAGCAGAAAATTCCCTGAAATACTTACAGCAGCTGAAGATCCAGCCACACCCACTTAGAAGCTGCTAGAAGCTTCCACAACTGCAGCAGAAACAAACACACAAGCCCTCCTAGACAGCCCAGTAGCCTGAAGCTACTGAAATCAAACACAAAGGCAGTGAAATTAGCAGAAAATCTCCTGAAATACTTACAGCAGCTGAAGATCCAGCCACACCAACTTAGAAGCTGCTGGACACTTCCACAACATTGAGGCCTGGTTCAAAAACCACAAGCTGCTAATGAATTACAAGAAGACCAAAACCATGCTCTTCTCCAGACTGCATAACAAATACAAATCACACAAACTAACTATACTGAACAATGAAGGCTCACCACTTGAACAAGCCCCAAATTTCAAGTATTTAGTGATCACGCTGGACTCCTTCCTCTCCTACGGTATGCACACTGACCTTGTTGCAAAGGCAGTTAATACCAGGCTAGGGCTGCTATACAGGCAAGGGCACTGCATGACCCCAGATGTGATCCACATTGCCATTACCAGCTCAATTCTATCTATCATTGACTACAGCTTAGTAGTATACAGAGCAGCTATGGACACCATGCTCAGGAAGATATGCAGGTTGACTACTGGGGCACACAGACTAATGCATACTTGTGATCTATATGCATAGTCCAACTGGTTAAACCTGAAGGTCAGAATCTCCTATCAGACCTGCCTCCTGGCAAAAAAAATTGTCTTGGGTCAGTCTACCCCTGTTACTCAAAAATATCTAATTCCTGTATCTAACCCCCACCAAACTTGGGGTATGTCTAAACTGGCATATCAAATTCCTTTTTGGCGCACCTCCCAGATGCAGCATTGCTTTTCATACAGGGTGCTCTGCTGGCTAAATAACCTCCCCTTGGGTATCCAGGTTAAGTCTAGGATTGGCCCTTTTAAATGCAATCTTAGGAAACATCTCTCTGTACTTAGTAGCTGTGACTGCCGCCTGTAAGCTGCTCCTCTCCATCTGTCACCTTTCCTCTGCTTCCCACCCCCTCAGCACCCCTCCGCAGCCTTGTTTAAACAACTGCTTTGAATCCCTTCCCCAAACACCCCTCCCATCACTCACCACCCCACCACCCCTTCCCTCGCACCCTTACCTCAACTCTCCCTCTTCTCACTACCTCCTTTTCCTTCCCACCCATGTACTCTTGTTACTGCTCCCACCACCCTTACTATGCCCTACCAACCCTCCTCTTCCCCCTTATGGTATTTCAATATTGTCTCATCCCTACCTACCCCACTCCCTCCCCATTATACTTGCACTCTCACCCCTACTTCTCCCCCTTATTTGTGTTTGTTGTTTCCAACTCTACATAGCCTACCCCCTTCCCCTTCAAACTTTACATCTCACCCCCTGCCCTCTAACAATGCCTACCTCTGGCAGCATCATTTTCTACTGCTCTGATATACCCACCTGGTTTAGCTTACTATTGTCTCAATCTGCATATGCTTATGTTATCCACAGAATGCATGACTTTGCCTCCAGACCACCCTGTTTATTCCGAGTCTAACTTATTTTTTATCTTGTTTTTGTGCACATATGCTAATTCCCTGAATGTACCTCATGACTGTACCTATCCTGTCTAAATTGTACTTATTTGATGTCATTGAATTGTATGTCAAAATGTTTGTTTTTATATGTCATTGTATGACAATGTTTCTAAGACATGGAACCTTTGTAAAAGAGCCTCTGGTTTAGAGGTATTTGTAATACGAGATACAAATAAATCAATAAAATAAATAACATCTGTGTGTAGATAGGACTATGGGGGGAGCAATGGTGACAACTGCACAAATCTAATTACTTCTGATAATTAACTATGACATATAGTTCAGTGTTGTTTTCTATGGAAATCCATACACTGCCAGATGCTGCTGCTGTATCACAGTAGTGATGTCATTACTGTAATAAAATAGCATAGAATCCCATGTTTATTCAGGTTCCTCATGCTTACCTACACTGCAAATTCTGTCATAATAAAGATATCAGCAATGCTTAAATACCCCAAGTGAATGGCTTTGTTAAAAGAAGAGCCACTAGAAATGTTGCCAGCTCATGTAGCTATTACTTAAAACACATTAAATGTTTTTAATCTTATCCTATTTGCTGTTTTCTGTTTACCTGACTACAGTTTAAGACAGCATTAGAAAGAAGGTAAATTAATTATAACAAACATATACTGTACTATGCAAAATATTGCATGGCTAACCATATACAACAAGGCTGATGTCTCCATTACTGTTTTGAACGTGGCTGTAATTTGAATATCACTACATTAACCCCACTAATATCTGACATTTGGATATAATTCTCTGTACAATAACTAGGATTACAATGGGACTGAACAAAGGAGGTTACATCCACAATTTATTGACCACAGAAAATTTAACATGTTTTTTGTTTCTGAGTGGAAAAATGTCATGCAGCTCAATTATCGACTGTTCCATCAAAATGTTGCTTTGAGTTATAGCTTCTTCAATTTCTAGCTCTATGAAGGAATATCATACTTTATGAGCTCCCTGGTACACAAAAAAGCAAAAACATGTTGGAATTGAACCACACTCAGTACTGCTTTATTCCTGGAGTAAAACCAATACATCTGCAGTGGCTTGAATGCACAGTGAAAATGGAGTCTACAAACAGTGAAACCACCTTTTATAAACTCTTGTCAATCTAGGTCAGTAATGTTATTATACAATTCCTGTAATAATGCATTCTGATACTGGATGTAAGATTTCCACATGTAAGCCAAGGAATAGAAGTATAAATTGTGGTCTTAGCTCAATTATGCCTGGGCAGCCATTTTGTATCAACGTTAAGCAATGGAAATTTCAGACTTCAAAAAGCATCTCAAGTAGGTATTAATGAGTTATGGCAGAAGGTGGTGCAGGAAAAGTTTAAGACTATCACTTTTTTCCAAGAGTGGAAGTGTTTATATTAAATAGTGCAGTAGCTTTTTTCATTCATTCATTGATGTATTCTTTTGTTCATTCATTGACTCATTCCTTTGTTCATTGATTCATTCCTTCAGTCACAGATTCATTGATTTATTCCTTTTTTCCTTCATTCATTCATCCACTTACTTTCAGTAAAGGTATAACAAAAGAAACTGCATTAAAGTATTTTCATCGTATATGTACACACATATACATATACGCTAAAATCAATGACACCCTTGATAACAGTAGTGCTAGGCAGAAATTGTGAATTCTGATTTCATGAAAATTTTGCAAAATTTTCTGAAATTACAACTTTGTCAAAATCCAAATTCTCCAAATGTATTCAGCAACTTTTCACCCCATTTGTGAAATGCTGTTGCTGAATTGTGGGATGATATACATCAAAAGTAGATTAACAGTTCTGTGGAATTCTAAGCCACAATTTAATATATCAATCTGCAATACATTTAATCATTCCACAGCTATATAAATAAGAGTGATCAGTTCTATGGAATTCCATTCCACAAATTAATATATCAGTCTGCAATACATACATTCATTGTACCATTCTACTTCCAAATTTCATGAAACTTGCCAAAGTGCATTTCAAAATTTGTGGATGTGAAAGTTTGACTTTAGCGATAATTCCACCAGTGGAATTTTATTTTTGCACAACACTGGATAGCAGCAATCTAAATATAAGACAGAAATGATAAACTTCCCAAATAAATGTAAATTATATAAATTTAAGCAGGCACATGCAAACATGTCCAATAAGCACCATGGATAAATCAATTTGGTAAAAATGACAGGATAAAAGTTATTAGGTTAGTGGATGACAACAGTAACAGCAAGATATCAAAACTATATTACAGTTACTGTTGTCACAATGGCTATCTTGATAATTTTATCATCACTATCAAATACTGAAGCAATCAGAGAACATCTTTCACAATTCTGAAGACATCTACTCATTGTAACACTGAAGTCAGCAGTTGAAATCAAAGAAAAATGGTCAAATATTTAAATAAATTGCAGATTTAAATGTTAAACTAGTAAGGTGATGTTGCATAAATCAAATATGCAATGGTCTGACTCAGAATAAGCCACTTATCATCACTAGTGAAAAGACAGGATTTAAAGAGCACTTTTCCTGGAATATTTATGCTGCATTATATGAATGGGCAGACTAGGTGGGCCAAGCGGTCGTTACCTGCCGTCAAAGTCTATGGGTGGCATTTTCAAAGCAGATGTGTTCAGTTCATTTCAGATGATCCAGCCCCAGTGAGATGGGCCAAAGCTGAAAAGAAGTATATTCAGAAGATGGGCTGGAAGATGCACCAGTTCATCTCCCTTTTTGAATATATCACTCATCCTGTGTGGCTCAGCTCACTTGTGCTGGCTCATCTCTGATGAGCTGAGCACAGCTGTGAGCAATGAAATAGCAATCAGGAGCAACCCAGCCAGGAACACAATAGCAACAGAGAGGTGCTGCAGAGGGAAAAACAAAGGCAGTGTAAACCCCACTACATGGGCTGTGGCCAGCCCCAAATGACTGTACAGTGTATTGTACACCAGAAACTGTCCACCTGATGTGCAGTTGTATACCAAACATATTGTGCAGTCTGTGTCAATGTAGCAACTGTAGAAATCTCTGTAGAACACACCATGCCCCCCTTCCCCGGTTGTACCCTGTGTTGAACAGTGTTGAACAACCTGCTGCTAAGTGTGCTGTCCATGTGAAACAGGTCAATAAACAACACTAGTCACAGACACCCTAAGGAGATGAGCCATACTCGTTAGGATGCACCCTATGGATTGAGATGGACTGGGCTCAAAGTTGTAATATTCAACCATAACATGCAAATGAGCTAATTGCCCAATTCATGCCCATCTCCACTGCTTAGCATCTCATTATAGTTGCTCCAAAACTCATTTGCATGTGCTGAGCATAACCTGGGCTGCCATGCACCACCCCACACCACAGGTGAGCAACAAGTACTGCAGTCCTGGAGGTATTTTTTTTACGTTCCCAGGATATAGCTTGTGTTACACCACATCCAGTGGGATCTGACCCATATTCAGGTATGCTGTTCCTGTGTGCATGCATGCCACTCTCCCATCCTGCACTACCCTAATCATTTTACTGGGCCCACCTACCACTGTCCTGTCAAGCTATGGATCACCATCATGCCCCTCCAGTTTTCATGCCTGGGGTGTGTGTTGCCTGCTGCTCTACCACCTGTGCATGCAATGTCATGCACCTGACCCACCCAACCTGTGCTCTGGTGCACCACTGGCATTGTGTTGGTATGCCCAGGTCCAGCAGGCCACCCAGTGCCACAGTCCACATCATACCTCTCAACCTCCAAGGCCGCAAATCAGGGACACTACCCTTTAAAATCAGGGACAAATACTCAAAATCAGGGACACCATTTTTCGCGCCACGTACAGTGCTGCGTCACAGGGTTCGCATCTTTAAAATGCGTGAAATTCAAAGTTATTGAATACTACATTAAGAATACAACATAGAGCATGTTAGTTTTACTTTTAAAAACTTTATTTTGGGCTACTTATAGGGTATTACATACATTTAATGACATAACAAACAGATTAAATGAAAACCTACATACCTATATACAGTATTGTACATGCTATCTAGTCTATGCACTTAACTAAAATTGAAAACCTATCTACACACATTTTACTTATTTGTACCCTATACTAAAAAAAATTCTACAATAGTTTACACTAAAAACAAACACGCAATATTTTATCTCATCTATACTAAAACACACACACACACACGCACACAATATTTTACATATCTACTGTATATCATATACATGCTATTGTATACTAAAAATGAAAATCATGCTTTCTACTGTACACTACAAATTTAAACCTATGTACCTATACACAAACAGTTGGTTTGAAAGAGTCATTTGTCTTTGCTGCAAGGTGCTCTCGGTTGTAAAGCACAGTTGCTTTCCTGCAGCCTCTAAGACTCTTTGTATGAGTTACCTCATAGCAGTGTCTTTCTTCATTCATCTTTATAGCGATAATGGAGTTCAAAGTCTTTACATTCAATGATTGTCTTAGCTCAGTCTTCACTTTTCGCACCATACTGAAGGCCTGCTCTGGCTCTGCACTGGAGTGAGGGAGGCATAAGACTGTCTCCATCAGACGCCTGAATAGGGGCAGATCGTCACCACTGGTGCATAGCTGGGAGAGCATCATGCCCCAATACTTTAGTGCAGAACTGTTCATTTCAAAGGCCTGGGCAGATCCAGTTTCTGCAAACTGGTATGTCCCAAACTCATCCAAAAGCTGGTCACAGTCAGAGTGTGAACTGCATACGCCAAGTTCCTTGGCAAGGTTCACCACTGAGCTTCCACTTACATGTAGTTTTAGTGCTGGGTTCAGCAACGTGGAAACCTGCTTCAGGACACTGCATTTCAGTGGGAGCTTTGTTAACATTTTTTGCAGCACAGCACAGTAAAAGGATTTGGCCTTTTTATAAATACTTAGTTCCACTGATGTCCCTACCATATCATCATTGCTTGCAATGAATTCTTGCACTTCAGGGCCAACACGTATATCTTTTAGTGCAAGAAAGTTTGCCTCGCTTCTTAGGTCCAAAACACCTTCTTTGTACAAGGCAACTGCAGCCTGGGGTTGCAAAACCTGCTGGCATACAACTGTATGATTTTGTTGATGTCACCCTGCAGAGTCATCAGCTGGCTCTCTCTGCTCTGCAGTTTCTTATTAAAATTGCACAGTGGCTCAAGGGCATATTTTAGAAAAAGACAGGTCATTTGAATTTCTTGGGTGCTCAGGCGGTCACATATTAGTTTGACTTTGGCACCTCTGGGTTCCACAGACCTAAAATAAGACAGCAGAGCGGGCCACATGTCAGTTATTTGTTTAACAACTTTACTCAAACTGAGCCATCTTGTGGGTGCATGCTTAATGATTTTAATGGGTCAATATCAACAAAGAGAGCAAACTTTTTCAGCTGCTGTTGCGTAATGAGCTGGAAGAGAAATGGCAATAAATGTCAGAAATTAGTTCCTCAACAGGTGAGGACAAGGCCTTGACCCCTGATTTGGAGCACAGGTCTAACAGATGGCACAAGCATCCCATATTTATGAGGTTTGGGTTCACCTGTTTTAATCTGGAAAACACTGAGTTGTGCTTTCCAATCATTGCTGCAGCATTGTCAGATGAAAATGCCACAAGGTTTTTTACAGGGATGTCCAGCTGCTCCAGAGTTTTCATCATGCAGTCAAACACTGCTTGTCCAGTCCCTGAAGTGCATGCCGGCATGTCAAGAAACTGTATGACATTTTTTCCCTGTTGAATGTCATAGCAACCTGCAAGGATGACCAGAAGTTTCTCATCCCCCATGTCCATGCTTTGGTCAACATAGAGGCAAAATGGCACTCGACGGCAAAGGGAAGCTGCAGTCTCCTGGTAGCTGGGACCAAGCACATCTCTGGCAATGCAGGTGGATTTGGTTGCTCCACAGCTCATCTTCTTGACTACCTCTGGATCTGTGCAGTACTTCTTCATAAATTTCAGGAGGTGGTCTGCACAAGAAAATGACAAGTTGTGCTCCACCAACATGTTCACAAATGCCACCTCTGCCTCCAAAACTTTTGAGGTACTCTGTGCTTGGAAGAATTGGGTCAGCTTCTTCCCTTCTGCATGCTTCCTACTCTGGAGATGCTTCTGTGAAGATTCGTGTCTCTGTATGTCGTTTCGTCCTCCATGGCTGATGCTGATGTCACATCCACAGGACTTGCAGAATGCATACAGTGGCCCTTTCTTGCTCTGTGCGATCCACTCAAAGGAAGTCTTCCAGGAACTTTGGAACACTGAATTCTCTTCTTCTTGGTTGGTGGAGAGGAGTTACTAGCACTGCAGTCAGCTCTGCATTTGAAGCATCTGTTCACAATCCATCTCCTATTGAGTACGGCAATCAAGAAAAATATGTAACACTGACTTCAGGCAAGATGGACGGTAGTCCATAACATTTTCTTGGCAGAGGCAAAGAGGTAGAGCAGCATCAGTTCTAGATCGCTGGATAACACCTTCAGTGTCCACGGTCCACCTTGAGATGCATTACCAAGTATACCTAAGCAGTAGTTAATGAGTCCAAATCAAGCTTAAGCTGTCCTCATTTTTTTTTTTTTTACATATGTCCCAAAATTCTACCAGGTGCACATAATGAGCTGCTAATGTATCCTCATCTATATGCATGTTTTCCATCTTGCCTGGCTCCAACACATTCTCTCAGACACACATAAAGAGCTGCTAATGAGTCATTACTAGCTGAATCGCACTTCTGTAAAAATCTTCCTGCCAGATCTAGCTTAATGGTTTGGGTCATGAACCACACTTTGTAAAAGTCCTCCTGCCAAGTCTAAACAGTTTAAGCATGCTATTTTAAAAGTCCTCCCACCAGGTCTGAAACTTAGACCTTGTCAACCACAGCAAGCATAAGGCAGACAAAACAAGCAATATACATTTGTATTTTAACCAGTGCCCACAGGGAGGGCTTGGTTCGTCGTAGTGGCACTGCTTTTAACCAACGCCCCTACCCAGTTCACAATCACAGGACCTGAGTGAGAGTTCTCTCCTCTACTCCAGGCTCACAACATATTAAATTTGAAATGAGCTGCTGTACATGCGGAGGAATAGGTGTGTCGTGTATATATATATATATATATATATATATATATATATATATATACACACACACACACACACACACACACTACATACATATATATATATATATATATATATATACACACACACACACACACACACACACACACACACTACATACATACATATATATATATATATACACACACACACACACACACACACACACACACATACATACATATATATATATATATATATATACACACACACACACACACACACACACACACACACATACATACATATATATATATATATATACACACACACACACACACACACACACACACACACTCTCTCTCTCTCTCCCCCTTGCTCCCCTTTCAGCCTGATGAGTCATAATATCCCTTTTCAGATGTAGTATGTGGGTTAAACATAAGAAAATCAAAAAGTCTGTATGTTTGTCTATTGCTACTAGCTGGATGGTGTTGTGACAACTCCATCCAGACAATAGCAAATAGCAATAGACAGAAATACAGACATTGTCCAAGTTTCAGTGACTCAGGTAGCACACTGGCCTCTGAGCCCAGGAGATTACAGGGCTGTGGGTTCAGTTCCCACATCTACAGCATGAGGATGGGGTGCTGCACTCCTGAGGTGCCATCTTTCAGATGAGACATTAAACCAAGGTCCCAACTGGCTGGACTGGTGGAAGTTCAGGTGGATGTTAAAGAGTGTAGGGGAATTTCCCCAGTGCCCTGGCCAAATTTCCCTCATTCACTAAAAATACCACCTACAGCTTAATCTGGTTCAAGGTCAGTTGCTTATCATCTGTATCCCCCCTTCCCCCAGTTACCCCTGAAAAAGGGACTTCTAGGCCCAGTGGGCTTACTGGGTCAACAAAATTAAACAAATTCCAATTTATAGGCACGGCAGTAGAAGAAAATAGGACAGTAGCACCACCTCTCTTTTGATTCTCTTACTCAGTTACATGGAGGTTCTGCCCCCAATTTTAAGAAACAGAAGTTTGAACTATTTTTAAATTTCACAGTACAAAATGAGCTTTCCCCGGAGCGGAGCAGGACAAAACCTACATATAAATGACTAAGACACTTCTGTTCCGAAGTTCTGACTGTCCCACCCAGACAGAGCGTACAGAAGAGAACACAGAACCAACTACATACAAAAACTTAAAGAAAACATTTCTGTATACTGTATTAATATTTTACAACATAGGCATTCATCAAATCACCACCTCAATTTGTCATGCCATGCCATCTCTTTTGGTTCTCTTACTCAGTTACATGGAGGTTCTGCCCCAATTTTAAGAAACAGAAGTTTGAACTATTTTTTAAATTTCACAATACAAAAATTAGCTTTCCCCAGAGCAGAGCAGGACAGAACCTACATATAAATGACTAAGTGTAAGAATTTATCCACCATGCTATTCTCCCCTCTGGCAGACTGGCACTTTCACTTGGAGCTCACCAATATTATTTCTTAAGCTCATAGCATTTAGGCAGACCCCCATCCACCCACCCTTCTTGATCCCCCTTTTAGTTCTTGAATACCATCCTTTGCCTGAACCTTTTCTTCCCTTATGTCATCCTTTCCCCTATTGTCTTCCCCAAACCCCTCCTGCTCCTGACCCCCTTGTCCAGTCTGCCTCCTGCCTATGCAGTATCTAGTTCCTTCATACCTCCTGCCTATTTCTGGAGGAGAGTACTAGCTAGAGTTCCCCTTCAGTTATGCAGACATAACTGCTGTCCAAGAGCACTTGTTCCCTCATTTCTCTTCTCCTATCCCCCACTCCCCCTGTTTACACACACAGTGACTGGCACTGCACTGGTCTGTGTCAGTCTGATACTGGCAGTACTAGTTGACATTTTTTGGCATTAAGTTGGCATTCATTTTTGTGGCACATCAGGATATTACTTACCTTAAGCCAAGGCAGGCACTGGTGTGGTGGACCTGGTAGTCTCTGTAGCAGTTTCAGACACTGGCTGGCACACAGGATCAATCTCGGGCTGTCGTTGTCCTCGAGGCTCATCCTGCTATGCTTGGCTGCTCCCTCTGTGCTGCTCTTCAAGTTCTGTCTGTCTGTGCTTCTGCTGTGCTGGTGCTGGCAGTCAGTACCTGCTGCCGGCACTGATGCTGCTGCTTAGCTCTGTTATTTCTCTAGAAGTACTACTTGATTTAGCAGCAAGTAGCAGCTAGCACTGCACTCGAATTCTGGTGAGTGGCGATCCGTGTGTACTGCTAGGCAGCAGCAGCTCTCTCTTCCTTGCTGTTACTTGTCCGGCACAGGTCTCCTCCTGTTGTCTCCCTGGTGCTCCAGTCCCGACTCCCGACCTAGGCAGCTCTCTCTCTCTCTCCAGCGACGATCACGCTATTGCTTGCTTCCCTTCTCCGGTGCTCTGGAACTCTTCTTGGGCTCAGTGAGTTCAGAGCCGGAGGACTCAAGTATATGCGCTTAATCGGGCCTGAGGGGGACACAAAATCAGGTCCAGGGCAGGGGTGCTAAAACAGCAACGGACAGCAGGGAGTCATGCCATTGGTTGCAAGGGCAGGAAATGAGACACTACGTCATGGCGCGCGTCACTGCTGCAGCTTGAATATGGGGATGGAGGGATTTTGTTGCGAGCAGCGAGACAACTCGGCGGCGAAGTTGGCGTGGGCAGCATGGCGGCAGAAAATCATGCAGATGGCCAGTCAGTTCGGGATGGCAGGACAAATGGCAGGAAAACAGGATGTCCCGCAAAATCCGGGACAGTTGAGAGGTATGGTCCACATTGGTGTTGGCCCTTGCACTGTCCCAGTCAATTCCCACCCCCCTGACATTGCATTCTGCTGTGGGTTGTGCCACATAGTGTGTTATGTAGGCACAGTGACCTGCACACCCACCCACTTGATGGCCATCGGGGATGTCCCCACTCCCCTCTCACACCTCATTTTCACCACATTCATATTCTCAGTGCTGCCTTTGTATTCCTAAATGTGAAACACAACCAGCAGTGCAGCACAGCACACCTGTGTGAAATGGTGTTTGTTCCCTACACATTAGACTGTGCTCACATTATGCACTTCACAATAGCACACACTGCTTCATGTACTGTCAATACTGCTCACAAGTCCATTCAGCTACCACAGACAGTCTGCAATCCTGGTAGCTGCCTGTGAAGGGACTGGACTTAGGTCTACTCCATTTGTACCTAACTTAAGTGATCCCATCTGGGGAGATGCACTGTAGATGAGATTACTTTTTGCTTTGAAAATATGGCTGAGCTGTATATTCGTGGGAACACCCCCTCCAGCTGGGCTGCATGCCATTGTCATTTCCTATGGCACATCTGAGATGCGCCGGCTCATCTTGGTTCTTTGAATTTCGCAATTGTGCACATCTGAGATGCGCTAAGCACATCTGTTTTGAAAATGCCACCCTATGCTTCTACAGTATGTTTCTATGAAACATTACCTCCCCCTGGAGTTCCTCCATAGGTACATTATAATTTTTAGTTGCAAGGTTTTTGAGAAAGAAGGGATCATATTTTGACTCCGTGGAGCCAAGCTGCTGATCCCTTCCACTTCCCTGTCCTGAGCATCACCACCGTGCTAGCACATTATGTGGTGCCATTATATGGTGAGTCCAGTGGCATGCTCCGTAGACTACTATAGGTACTGGATTTAAAGCATTTTTTTAATACTTCAGGTTTCAGATAAATCAAGGCCACTGAAATAAAGAAAACCATTCCTTGATATTTTTTTAACATTAAACCTGTAAAAAGGAAAGCAGTCCATCACCAATCTGACCTCTGCAAATCCCCACCCACCCGACCCCCACTCAACATTCACCACCCCACCCTCACTCAGTCTTACTCAGCTAAAACTGTCCAATGTCATAGATACCACTCTGATTGAAAATATATCTTGCTGTTGAAACCGGTGACTACAATATGAGAAAATCCATTTTAAGGTGTTTCAATAGGAGTTGAACTTTAACTTTTAACTTTGCCATTTTTTAAATATTTTTACCCTACATTTTCAACATGGCCTTTTTGGGACCACACCTTATGACAAGGGTGGTGACATTTTTAAAATCTGTTCCAAAAGATGATTTTGCACTTGCTGTGTGAGATCACCTTTCCGGTAGAATTTAAACATTTTCACCTACCAGTTGGAAAGGAGGGGTCATAAGAAGGCTATGTTTAAAATTGAGTGTAAAAATATGGTAAGATGACCAAGTTGTAAGTGAATGTTCAAATATTTCAAAGTTAACTCATAGCTTTGTTAATTTTCAATATTTTAACTCCAAACTTTCAACATAGCCAATGTTTTTCAGATTACCTGATAAACATGATAAGTGTTGTGCTTTAAATCCTGAACGAGACATGTTTTCGCACTTGTGGAGTAACATGTTGTTTTGTCCAATATACAGTACTATAAATACCACATCATGTTTGTAACAGGGGAGTCATAAAATGACTATCTTGAAAATATGGGGTCAAAAAAAAAAGAAGAAGAAACAACATTGTGTGTAGTGCCAGCCTTTACCCCAGATAGTAGTGATTTTTGATCCCGTGCCAGTAAGCTGAGTTTGGGTGCAAGGTCAGTGAGCCATATGGATTGGGCAAGGCAAGAAGAAAGGTGCTGTTATGTGACACCTCCCTCAGTCAGTGAATGGAAGGTGCAGGGCTGCCCACATGGGTCAAGGTACCATATAGTGAAGAGAATTCTTCACTTGGCATAGGGCCCTGTGCATTGGCTGAGAGATGAACTCTTTGCCCTGTACATCTATATCTGTGGTCATAGAGGGTACCAGTAGGGGTTTAACTTTACACCACAAAAGTAGGGAAAGGTGGTGTTAGGGTTTCCAGCCCTAACTCCTTGCCCCCACCCCAGAAGCAGCAAAAGGAAAAGACTACTCAAGTAACCGCAGACAGCCATTATCAGGTAAGATAAACAACATGCAACTGCTTAGAGATGACACACAGTTTTTTTGAAAACAATATATATATATATATATATATATATATATATATATATATATATATATACACAGTATATATATACTGTATATAAAACATTCTATAAAAGACCAACAGGTCCTCTACAGTTGTTTACATATTGAAAAAATTATTTTCAGTTATCCTTTTCATGTGCAAGTTTGAATTCTAACTTAATTATTTCTGTCTTTATCATTTGCTTGGTTTTCCTCAGTCACAACTTATATTTCTGTATAGCTGTTTCATATGGTCCATCTCTAGATCTAATATATGCTTTACCTTTTTCCTTATCTCTTTCTGCACCCTGTATCTCTTTCTGCACCTGTATGGGTATTTTATATTTTTTATTCTGTCTTCCTAGTAGGCACATCTCTTTGCTCAATGTCTAACATCCTGAAAGGCATTAACTAGAAGGACTTGCGATCGAGTGTGCTCATCTCGCTTTACACCCTATGCCTCCACCAGGAGCCCCACCTCAGACACTGATGTTCAAATTCCGGAATTTCCAAGAAAAGCAACACTTTCTTAATAAAATGCATGAACTTCAAGGGATTAAGTGGGAAAGAGTGAAAATACGTGTGGCACAGGACCTACCTCTCACTGTGAGACAGAGAAGAGCCTCCTTCCACCCTATAGTGTCCAAATTAATAACAGCAAACATAAAGTTCAGAATGGGTTATCCAGCAAGGTTTCAAGTCTTCCTAGATGGCAATTGGACCACGTATAATTATCTGAAGTGTGCAGAGAGTGCATTGAAGGAAGCATTTCTAGAACTCTTTAAAAATCACAGAAGAAAACACCACGTGGTAACCTGCTGGAATGTTAAGTTAATAAATTACTTTTTGGGGACTGTATATTGCTTTTCCAGACTGACCGTCGAGGTTAAAGCTCCAGCAATTAAGTACCATTTATTTTCCTGCTGGAAGGGTGTTGCTTGGACTTCCCAGAGTATTTCCTGTTCTGCAGTTTTTAATTACTTTGATGCTTCCAAGGTGAAGAGGGCACTGCTTTTCTGTATTGGGGAGGCTCTTTCTGTTATTATACAACATGGACTGTTTACTGGGTTACCTGTTCATAATTTATACTTCACCTTACTGCTCAGAACTTGGTAACAGAACTGGAAATTGTTTTAATGAGCAGAAGTTAGTTATGAAACTGTTACAATGTGATGGGGGAGTTCTAATTTTTATGTGCCCCACTGTGCCTGCAATACCAGCACTTAGCTTGGAATAAGGCTAAACAAGACACTTCTGTTTCATTGAAGATATCAACAGGCTTAGTGAGCTTTCTTCTCAAATAGATAACTAGTCTGTGGACTATTTCAAAGTCGGGAGTTTGGACCACATTTTTTCAACCACGGCTTAGGCGGTGGGGGTGGGGGTTACTTTGGGCCATTGTTTAGTGCGGGGAATTCTATACTAAATCACTGTGTTACAATTTGTTATGGACTTTGTAGTTCGAACATATTGGTTTTCTGAGAGGGCTAGCCTGGTCTGTACCACAGGAGAAAAATATTTCACAGTAAGCTTTTTGGTTTTTAGCTCTCCTTTCCAAGTTAGAGGCATGGAAGAGTCTAATAAGGGGGTACAGAGAATTATCATTTACATAGAGAGGGGTGAGGAGGAAAAGGTTACTGCAAAAGCAGTTACATCATGTACTGTAGGATGTTTTGGTTGGTGGGAGGGGGAATAATATTAACAGTTTTGGGGTATTCACAGTTTTACTTGTTATAGATTCTATGGGCAAGGGGATATTTGGGGCTTACTATTGTGGTGGGGATAACTGTATTAGAGGTATGTGGCATGGTCTGGAATGGTTGGGTGGACAGCGGGGGAGGGTTCCAGGGGGCTTGGCATTACTGGATCAGGGGAAGTATAATGCCTGAAGACATTATTGTATTCTTAATTAAACAGAGTCTGCATTTTGTGAAGAGGAATTGCACATAATAAGAAAATACTTTCTTGGAACATTAGAGAAGCTTGTAACAAAGTTAAAAGATACCAGAAAATTAAATACATTCAATATCTTAAAGGGGACATTGCACTTTTGCAGGAGACCCACTTATTGGTTTCTGAAGCTAACTTTTTAAGGAGGCAGTATGTGGGACAAGCATACAATGCAGGGGATAGTACACAAAGTAGAGAGGTTGCCATCATGATATCTAGACACGCTTCTTTTGTATATGAGCACTGCATAACAGACTCAAATGGTCGATACATATTTTTGAAAGGGCTTCTGGATAGAACTGAGGTTGTGCTGGAGAGTGTGTACAGTCCTAATGTGGATTCCCCTGTTTTTTTAATTGAACTTCTGGCAGCACTGGCACCCTTCACTGCACTTCCTATCATTCTTGAAGGTGACTGGAATCTGCCATTCCCTCCAGATTTAAATAAATCCGACAAGAGACAGATGGACCTCTCCCCAGTACAGAGGTCAGGGATTTGGTGGACCACCTGGGCTTATGTGACCCCTGGAGAACTCTTTACCCTGACTTAAGGGAATGCACATTTCGGTCTGAGGTACATGGCTCTTCATCGAGAATTGATCACTTCTTGATTAGTCATGTACTTCTACCTGGGGTGTTAGACAGCAAAATAGATCCTGTGGTTAGGTTGGATCATTCAGTAATATGATGCCATCTGAACCTTAATCCCAGTATGCCTAAAGAAACAATTTGGAAAATAAATAACCAATTGCTGAAAGATGAAAAGATAGTGAATACTATCTCACAGATGATAGATCAATATACAGAGGTCAATTTACACTCCATGGGAAGACTAGATATGGAATGTAGTGCCCTAAAATGCATCCTCAGAGGGGAATTTATATGCTTACTGTAGCTTCCCATAGAAAGCTCACAAAGGAGCAAAAGGCTCACGCTCTTTTGGCTGATATTCGTAGTTTTGTCCAATATGACAGAAGAGGATAAAACAGGTTGGTAGGGCTTGGAGACCAATACAGTGCATTACTACGGGAAAAGGCCAAGTTTGTGATCTTGAAAATCAGGGTAACATATATTGATCAGGGAGAAAAAGCAAGTAGATTACTCGCCCTTAGGCTTAAAAATCAGGAGGCCTCTAGAATAATCAAAAGTATCAGATCTCTCTCAGATGGTTCTATTTAGCTGAGTCCCAGAGACATTACTGAAGAATTCACAGAATACTATCATAAACTTTATAGCCCAATACCTAATCTCCCAGATGAACATACAGTAGATGAATATATTGAGGCCACTCAAGTGCAGGAAAGTTTCACGCAAGCTGAGGCCTGGTTCATCTCACAGAAACTAGTGCTTATTTACAAAAAAACAAAGACTATGCTATTCTACAGCACACAAAACAAACACCAACAGTTGGCTATCAAAAACAGCTTGGGTGTGACCCTGGACCAGACCCAAACTTTCAAATACCTTGGTGTAACCTTGGACCCTACTCTGTCCTTCTCCAGCCATATCGATTCAGTTGCAAAATCCATAAATATCCATATAGGCCTTCTCTATAAACATAGACACTGCCTGACACCTGATTCCCTTAAACTAGCAATACACAGCTCTATTATCTCCATCATTGATTATGGGCTTGTTATCTATGGAGCAGCCACAGCTACAGCACTATGACGAATCATTACAGTGCTGAATAGGGCCTGCAGACTCCCTTCTGGTGCTGCCCACCACATGCATACCTACGATCTGTAACTGGCTGCAAGTTCAGGGAAGGATTACTTTCCAAACCTGCCTACTAACAAAAAAGTCATTGATGAGACTCATGACCCCTGGGGTTCAGTCTCTCTTAAGCCAACCAACCACTCCTGTTACACAAGAAGCTCTGACAATTATTCTCTATCTGTTCCCCACTGTCGCACCACCCAAGGCCAATGGTCTTTTGCAGGTAGAGCCCCTAAGATGTTTAACTCCCTGGGCAGCTAACTCACCAACTTATGCACCCTCTGCTCATTTGAATGTAAGCTACATCAAAAGCTTGTATCCTGAGCCACCTGTGACTGTTTCTCCTAACAGTTGCTCCTGTTCTTTGCACCTCTCTACTATCCCACCCCTGTCTGCCACACCCTCCCCCTCTCCCCCTCTCCCCTATACCCCTGCCTCTCTCCCTAGCCCTAGTCCACCACCCTCCTCTCTTACCCTCCTTCAACTCCTTTCCTCACTCCCTTTTCTAATCTGCTCACCCCACCCACTGTTGCACAAGTTCCCTGATCCTTCCCTCCCACCCACCTCTCCTTCTACCTCCTTCCCAGTTACCCTCTATGCCCACTCTCTCTTCCCACTTTCCTACGCTACCTGGCACAACTGGCAGCAACTCAAGTTTTCCACTCCTCCTTTCCATTTGACAATGCCCTTCTGGCAGCTTTAATTCATGTAAATATTGTTTGCTGTGACTCATCATTCTTAAATGTACTCTTGGTTGTGTTATTCTAACTGTTAATTATATTACCAGTAGCTTTTAGACCAAGTATATCCTGTACTGAAATTTGTATTCCAACTGCTTGCCTGCTAATTTCACACAAATTGTACTTCTATTCTTTGTATACTGATGTGGAACCTTTGTAAAAGAGCCATTGGCCCAAAGGTATTTATCCGAAATTCTAATAAATAAATAAATTCATCTGCCGTCATTGGCAGAAGACCGGAAAGTGAGTCTGATAGCACCAATAGGTGACACTGAGATTCAAGCTACCATTAGTTCCCTACCCCTGGATAAAGCCCTGGGTCTTGATGGGTTTTCTCCCAACTGCTTCAAGGTTTTTGGTAAGCAGATAACCCCTTGGCTTTCCAAATTATTTAACTGGATACTGAGCTCTGATTCTGTTGACAAATCCTTACTGGAAGCCCTGATTATTGTTCTACATAAACCCGGGAAAGACGCGAAGAGGGTTACTAGCTATAGACCAATATCATTATTAAATTATGATATAAAAATCCTAGCTAAATTACTTGCCAACAGGCAGTCCAAGGTATTGCCTTCCTTAATTCAGAAAGAACAAGTGGGGTTCATGAAGGGCAGGACCTCCTCAGATTTTATGTGCAAATTGGCCCACATCTTCTCCGTATCCGGAGACTCCGCCACTCCAGCTGGTCTTCTGTTCCTGGATGCAGAGAAAGCATTTGATAGAGTAGACTGGCAATTTTTGTTTTGCACTATGCATAAATTTGGGTTTCCACGGGGGTTTTTCAACTGGATTTCTTCCCTTTATAAGAATCTGTGTGCTCGCATATTCTGAAAAGGGGTATTCTCAGCCACCTTCTCCCTCCATTCCGGCATGAGACAGGGGTGACTATTGTCCCCACTTCTGTTAAACATTTATTTAGAGCCATTACTAACCAAATTAAGAGAAAATAAAAATATCCAGTGTATATCTATAGGTACCCAAGAATTTAAAATATTGGCTTATGCAGATGACATTCTCCTACATCCAGCACAACCTAAGGAGTCTTTTCCAATAGCCCCGAACACTATCATGGAATTTAGTAGACTCTCCAATTATAAAATAAATCTGGAAAAAACTACTGTGTTTCCCCTTAACAATAAATTACTGAGGCACAAAATTGTACTGTTGGACTTCAGTGGTGCCCACAGAGCTTGAAGTACTTAGGTATCTTTCTTGCCAGAAGTGAGGCAAATATGAGGAAGCTTAATATGGAAGCCATATTGCAGACTATCCAACAAGATCTTGCCAGATGGAGATCACTCCCAATATCACTCTGTGGGTGTATTAACTTACTTAAAATGAACATATTGCCGAGACTTTTTTATCCACTCAATATACTGCACTTCTGACTTCCCTTACAATGGTTTAAAAAAGTTCATACCATTATTTCCTCATTTATTTGGATGCAGAAATCCCAGAGAAGGGCCTACTACAAAATGGCAGCTTCCAAGGACCATGGGGGACTGAGATTGATGCACTTTGGGTTTTATTATTGAGCTAGTCAAGCCTGCAAATACTTGAGATGGCTGACCACCCTGGAAGTTCTGAGCTCCCTCCCATATGTTCCCTTGTGGCTAACACTGGAATGAGAACCGATTAATATGTCAGGTTTATCCCCAGAAGTCATCTTACATATCTCATTGAAGGATCTCCCACACAGCTTAACTTGCTCCTCTATTGCCACCTCAGTCAGGATACGCACTCAATTATGTTCATTTTTAAGGTATAAACATAGAAGGTACATAAATCAATCACTTATAGGGAATCCAAACTTTAAAATTGGAGGCCAAACAATCTTGGTCCAGTGGATCCCTCAACTTAGGGATTCTAAAATAAGGGACTTCTGTACTGAGGAGGGTTGTAGCTCCATAGAAGTTATTCTAAATAAATGCTCTATTAACAGAGGGCTAGTGTTCAAAGTATATCAACTAAGGCACTACTGCTATAGAAGAAAGACAAACTAGAGGGGGGAGATACCACGGGGGAGTTTTTTAGATCCCTTACCTTAGTAACTAACATGCCCCATGCAATCTCCCAAGCATACAGTGCCTTACTGGATAGGACCACTATAGTCCAAGATGGTGAACCTAAATACTGGTCAGAACACTTCCCGAATTTAGATGGTAAATGCAATAAAATCTGGAAGGATACATATACATAAATATTTATCTCACAAGATAGGTTAAGACTAACACAATTTCAATTTTTAAACAACATGTATTGGACCCCAGTTAAGCTCTTTAAATTAGGTAGAGCCCACACCCCAATGTGCAATAGATGCCAACAGCAGGAGTGAACTCTAAGACACATTTTTTGGGACTGCCCACCAATCAAGTCTCTCTGGGATTCAATCAGAGATAAAGTGGACCCTCTGTTGGGCGTAACTGATCTTTTCAGCCCTGAAGTGTGTTTGGTTGGGGACTTTGCACAAACTGCAGTCTGCCAATGCAGGTGTTATATAGCATTGATATCTTTGTCCCTCAAGAAGCTGGTCTTACTGGCTGGATTCACATTCATTTACTTACACAGAATGGCTACAAGAACTATTATTCAACTTAAGAGCTGAGCAACTCAAGGCCAGCTTGAGGGGATCCTTTTCTAGGTACCAGAACATTTTGGAGAGGTTCCACACCTTATATTTGATTCAGTCTGGATCTATGCTGCCCTGAGTCGACTCCTCTTACCTCTGCTGGTATAGCCCTCTTTACTTTCTTAAGATGATGGCTCCATATTCCCCTAGTTTGGGCAATTGTTATAACTATCTGATGCCAAGCTGGGGTGAGAAGGATGGGAGGGAGGGAAGGGGGACATGAAACTGCATATATTTACCATGTGATGTTGATATTTGTAAGTGACTTGTGGTTTCATGTCAGATTGCAGTAGTAAAATCAATTAAGTTGAAATTAAGGAAGGACTGTTAGGAGCCATTTAACAGGAACAGAGAAGCTAGGATATAGAGTTATGAGTGAAGGTTAATGTTCACCTGTTTTCAAATAAACAAATAATGGTGTTAAGGTTTAAAAAAGGTTTGAAGAAGCATTTTACAGAAAGTATGGCTGAGCCATAGAATGGTTTGCCTGCAGCAGTGGTGTGTGCCAAAACCATAAATGTCTTCAAACATGGCTGGGATACAGTACAGGGGTAAGGTGGGAAAATGGAGAACAAAAGGGGGAATTATTTAAGTGAAGACTGCACAGAACCAATAGGTCCTTGGTTATGATAGGGTAATATTGGCAGACTGGCTTGACCATCAGACTTTTTCTGCTGTCATTGTCTATGTTAATGCTGACATAATGGTTAAAAAATGCCAAGCCCACAAAGTAAGGAAAATAAAAAAAAATTAGGGTTGTGGATCTCTGGAGTCTTTGCAAATCAGTAGTGGCCTGTTCCTTGTGGTTGTCAACCCTAATGCCCACCCCCTCCTCCTAGTCAGTGGCCTCCTGTTCGAAGCACAAGGTATAGCTCCAAGCCAGTGCCTCATAGTGATGCATTCTTTGGTGGTAGAGAAGTGTGGCTTGCCACATGTTGCCTACAGAATCAGTCACATATTTCTTCATGCAGGGCCCTGCAGACTTATGTAAAAAAAGATATGTCTGAGTTTTTTAGCTCAGGGGAAGGGGTGGCATTAGGGTTGACAGCCCCAAGGAGTACCCCATTAGTGATTCACCAAGACTCCAGAGACCCAAAACAGGAATGTTTCTTCATTTCCTTACTTTGTGCACTTTGTGTTCTTCAACCCTGTTGTCTGTATTAACACAGTTTTTTGTAAAGAATGTCCCTTCTTTTTGAGATATTGGAATCATATCCTCATTCATGCAGGTCCACAAAATGAAATAAACAGAATAGTGGAGATATTTCCAGCCCTGCCTCATCAACCAACTAACATGTGAAAGACAACCACGTCTTAGTACTTGCACTGTAGTTGTACCATTACACTGTACCATCCTAGCTTAGATACAGTACAGTATTCACCACTTATACCATTCAGGCTTAAGCCACACAGCTGCTTAGAGTGGACAAATCCTATATTCCAAAACCATTTCTCATAGGGCTCCATTATAAATATAAATCTGCTGGCTATAGTTGATTATTGGTGTGGGCACCTGCTGTAGCAGACACCTGAGACCCATTAACAGATCAACAACTGCTGTTAAGTAGCCTTCCCCAACATTTTCTGAGGCTACCTGACTGCAGCTGTGGAGGTGTTAATGCACCTCTAGGGCACTACCTAGCTGCTGAAGCCTGGCTAATGTGGTGTCAATTGCAGCTGTCCCATTGTCCAGTCCCCTTCCCTTCTGTTCAGCAGATTCTCTCTCTCCCTGCAGTTTTCCTCCATTTAGCAGCTTCTAAAAAAATATGTTAAAAAATTGGGATAAAAACATTGAAAATTACCAAAGGAATGGGTGAGCATTGAAAAATGTCAACATATCTTCATAACGTTGTTGTTTTGAAACGTTTTAAATTGCATCCAAAGTGTGATTTCCTGGAACAACATCACTTTTCTGCATGGATTTAAAACATTACATCTACCTTGTTCATGAGATGGGTCCCAAAAGGGCATATTAAAAATTCATGGGGATATTATGAAATGACCATGTTATGAGTAACAGTTCAAAAGGCATTGAAAAGATATGAACCAAACTTATGTTGTATTGTATCAATTCTCGGTTGGCTCTGTAGAAGCAGAACATCTTTCTGCAATTGAGTTGAACTTTTTGTAGGTGAGTGGGGGTGTATATGGGGCTGTGTTGTGGTGGGAGCAAAGTGGGGGGTCAGGGTGGGGGATGATTTACAGCCCAACAGACACTGATGGGTGGTTTTCTTGCTTCAAAGGGATAAAATTAAAAAAAAAACAGAAGAGGACAAATCTGGACCCAGGATAACACTAGGGACTGGGCATGCCAGAGCTGGAGTGGTGTTTGGTGGCACAAGAAGTGGGCACCCTAGTGCTGTAATGACTAGTGGGGGGGTGAAACAATTGGTTTAGGTGGGAGGGAGACATTTCCCTCACTCGAGGTTTTCCTGTGGGGGCAGTCAGACACTGGAGATTGGGCACCTCAGTGTCCCTGAATAGTTTACTGGCACCAGGGTGGGCATCCCAGTGTCATATAGCATAGTCAGGAGCAGGCATACCAACCACTGGGTGTTGGGCACCCCGGTGTCAGTATGTTTACATTGGCGGCAAACAAAAACCAAAAAAAAACTGATAAAATGGAGATACAAGTGGTGGGATTAATCAACACCCACTGCTGTTATTTTGTGAACAGAAATGCTCCGGAGACAGGTACAAGGGGAATGGCTGCACACCATGTCAGTACATGGTGCATAGCAAAGCACTGACATGGTGACGCATGGTCTTGTCCACCCACTTCAGGGACATTATATTGTCATATGGCAGCTGAAACATCAGATTTCATGCATACTCAGTGATGCAGCAGACATGTTGCACTGTCAAATGGACACACTAACGCGAAACAGATGCATGCATATTATGTTTCCTGAAAAATATCTGTAGAACTTTCTTTTTGAACAATGAGCATACATGAAAAATGGGTGGGGTTTTCTGTAATATTTTAAAAACTACTTGAAATACAGAATTACAATTACCAAAGAATGCACCTTGGTGCAAACTTCATCAAACCTGCAAGTTTTATATCTCAAATCCGAACAGTATTTGAGTAATAGGTAGGAAAAAAGGTGTTATCTTGTCCCTGCTGCACTGATTGCCATGAAATTTTCAGGATCCAGAGGCCTGGCACCTGCTCAGTGCCTGTCAAAATGTTAGCTACATGAATTGAATGGAGTAGTTATTAAGGTGCAAAAAAATGAAGGTTAACATTTTAGAGCACACAATATACAGGTGCTACCCAGCCTATGTAAGTATATATATGGGATACCTGCCCTCCAATAATATCATGTGTGGTGGAGTATAATGGAGCGGCCTATGTTGACCATGACTGAGTGGAAACTTAAGCCTTGTGACTTGTGTATGGATGCAGCATATGCAGCACACACAGGAAACTGTTTCCTAGTCACATATATGTCTTTCACAATCTGAAACTTAACAATGATCCTGGAAATAGGTAATGACTGCTCCATGTTGTCAAACTTGACAACGAATGCCTCTATGAATGTCTTCTGTACATTGCACTGGAAGTCAATAATGTGTCCCATTGCACCATTCACCATACCACACTCCACATTAATATTCCATTGTAGCATGATGCGTGCATTCACACAGACAGTTAGAACAGCTTCTAAGCCAGCTGTGTGAGACACATCAGATTTCAGCTCAGACAGTCATTCAGTGAGCTTTGCTATCAGATTCTGACTCAAGACTGCACCATCAATGGTGCCAACTGCATGCAGAGTAATGATTTCCTGACCTTGTCTCTGCAACATAATGCTGTTAAATTCAGCACACTGCTTGAGTTGAGGCATAAGACACACAATCCAAGAAGTGTCTGAGTACACATTACTAAAGATATCACATGCCGCAGTCAGATGTGCAATCATTACTGATACAACATGTGTTCAACAGAGAAGCATTGTGTTGTGACAAGATGCCAATACAAGCCTGATACAACAGTACGTTCTAAGCAAGATCACGACTCTGCCGCATGTTTTCATACAGCTCAATATAACAGAACAATTCCCAGACTGATTCCTCCAATGCACCCTATAGTACTCTTAGCTTACTTTACAGTCAGTGCTGTAAAGACATGCTCTCTGTTCACAGGTGCAAGTTGCAGAAGGTGCCCAAACACAACAACACTCTTTCCCCCAAATGGCTCACCATACCCAGTTCCAAGAATCTCCTAGACACGTAGATGAATACATACAAACATGTCATTTGAAACCATGCTGATCTCATCAATGATTAGAATTTTCATTTTGGCAAACATTGGGAGCAGCTCAGATGCCACTTCATGGGTCAGTTTTTGGTACTCTCCTGTTTTTCCATGCTCTACAGGGAGCACAAACAACTGGTGTAGTCACACCACCAATGTTCTATGCAGCCAAGTCTCTAGGAGCAGTTACAGCCACAGACATCACTTCTTCTGTACATTTCCTTATCTCCGCTGTGATAGCTTTGATAACAAAACTCTTGCAAGTGCCAGCAGAACCACTAACAAACATTAGCAATGGTTCATAGTTCCCACAGGCACATTGTTTCTTCTCATGAAGGATGCCATGTCTCACTGCTTCTGAGACAGCATCATAAGTGGCAAACAGTTGTG
The DNA here is from genome assembly GCA_016271365.2 of Neoceratodus forsteri. Classification (NCBI taxonomy): domain Eukaryota; kingdom Metazoa; phylum Chordata; order Ceratodontiformes; family Ceratodontidae; genus Neoceratodus; species Neoceratodus forsteri. The sequence goes on along the minus strand of CM057455.1, from coordinate 999,111,059 downwards.
TATTCAGCTGGTCTATCAGTAGACTAGGATCCTTTTTCACATGAGAACCATGTTTCATGGCACTCTCGACTTCACTCATCGAAACCACAGGATCATTCATTGGGAGAGGAGCTCCAAGAGTGCCCTGTCCCTCAGGATCTATGTTGTCCTGTGAATTCCCTGTGGTATCTTCCTCAAGCTGTTTCTTAGCTTGATCCATCTGCTCTTTTTCAAATTTCAGTCTATGAATGTATGCTTCGGACTGTTCACTCTTGAAGGTCTCATGTGAAAGGTTTCACAGTCTCCTTTAAGTGTAGTCTCATCCCTCCATGACTTAAAGAGGAACATTAGAGCAAAGTAGTAATGTTTCTTACTGTTATTTGTAGAGAGACTCGATTTACAGTGGTCTATCAGTTGGGGTTTGTGCCTTTTAGCAAGGCAAACATCAAAGCCTCTGACCTTGTAAATCTCTCTTGTTCGGTCAGGCCCTACGTCACTCTTGAACTTCATACCACTTGGCAACATGGTAGAGGGACATATCATCCATCATACTATCCCATTGTGGGTAGTATGTGTCAATCAGGTTGTTCTTCAATATATTCTTGAATGAAGGGTGGTGCAAAGCCATTTCTTTGATCTCATCATGAGACTTCAAAACACACCTTTGTTTCTCTTTGTAATTAACACTGAGAAACTGTACAGCATCAGACTTGCCATACAAGTGTGTTCCAATCAAATGATCACTGGACTCATATGCTCCAAACTCCCTGTGAGACAATGTCTTTAATCCCAATGTCCAGATCTGTGAGCTTAATGACTAGCTTGAAGTTGCAATATCTTCCCAAAGCTCAATCAGACTTGTCTGCTCATGTTTCATAACGTACAAAGTGATATACTGAATAAGAGACAGATAATTACCAGTGACAAACTGCAAAATCAATGTTTGCCTGCCACATCAGAAGAAGAGTATGGTTGTAGTCATTGATGAACACCTCATTCTCCTGTTTGGGCAACTAATAAACCCTTTTAGTGGACTTTACCTTGAGATGGTGATGCATGGCTGAGAGCAAGTCATTCATACGTCCTTGCTGACAGACACATCTAGGGAAACCATTTCGACATCTGGTGTACCACTCATTATGACTCTTGACTGGTCAGCAGCAATACTTCCCACAAAGATGCCACTGAAACTTCTGCACCAGCTTCCGCAGTGTTGGACTGTCATACTTGTCAGGGATGTGAAAAATGACGTAACGCTGAATGAAGTTCAGAACTTCAGCTGCTTCATTCTCACCAATATTTAGAACAGCCAGGAATAACTGTGTGAAAAAACTTCGCTCTGCTAAAGCTAACTATTATATTTCTACTCTCGAACAAGCTAAAGGTAACCCTCATAAAATATGGAAGACTATCAAAGCTATAGAAGGATGGCCCATGGCCCCCTCTGTCCCAACAAAGATAGTTGCAAGTGGCAAGATTGCGGAAAACAAGTCCCTAATCCTGGAGGAACTTAACTCCCACTTTGCCACAGCTGGATTAGCTTTTGACTCGTCACCTTATGCTGGTGCTGCAGTGAGCCAGCATACCCCTTCCCCTACATATAGTCCTGCACCCAGCCACTTCCAATTGCGCCAGATAACTTATAAGGAAGTAGAAGATTCTCTTCTTAACTTAGACACCAAAAAAAGCACAGGGGACGATGGCTTGGAACCCTTTTTCCTAAGGTCAGGCTACGCCCATCTCACTGCCCCAATTCTCCACATCTTCAATCTTTCCATTACATCTGCTACTGTGCCATCCTGCTGGAAATCAGCACATATCCTCCCTCTATTTAAATCTGGTGACCATTGCGATGTAAACAACTATAGGCCTATCTCCATATTGCCTATCCTTTCTAAAGTTCTCAAAAAACTGATCCATATTCAGTTAAAATCTCACTTGGAAACCTTCTCTCTCATTAACCCAGCTCAATCCGGCTTCTGGGCTAATCATAGCACAATCACTGCACTAGCAAAAGTAACCAATGATTGGATCTCTGCTATAGATGCGAAGAAGGTAACTGGCGCAGTCTTTTTGGACCTCAGCAAAGCTTTTAATACTGTTGATCACAAACTATTAGTCAATTGCCTTGCAAAGTTGAGTGCCACATACCATACCACCCAGTGGTTCTCAAGCTACCTAACTGGAAGATCCCAAAAAGTAAAGGCGGAAGGCTTTTTTTCTGCTGCTTTGCCAGTTGCAAGAGGAGTCCCCCAAGGATCCATCTTAGGCCCTATCTTGTTTTCTTTGTACATTAATGACTTAGATGCTAACATATCTACATCCAATCTGCACTTTTTTGCTGATGATACTGTGTTGTATACTTCTGGCTCATCGTTATCTGAAGTCAAGGGAGTGCTTCAAGCGGACTTCGCACAACTTGAGCATAATCTAATAAAGGCAAAGCTTCTGCTCAATGCTAAGAAGACTAAAGCGATGATATTCTCCCGCAGTGCTGTCACAGGCCCCCCCCCAATACCCTTGCCCAAGACTTCATTGCCACCACACTAAACGAGCCTCTGGAAGTTGTAACCAAATTTAAATATCTGGGTATCTGGATCGACAATAAATTATCTTTCAATGACTACGTCGAAGATGTCTCTAGAAGGTTAAAAGCAAGGTTAGGTTTCTTCTACAGAAATAGGCCCCTTTTCCCCCTTGAAACTCGAAACAAGCTTGTACAGGCCACTTTTCTCCCCCTACTGGACTATGGCGATGTAATCTATTCCTCCACCACTCTTGCAAATCTAAGTAAACTGGACATCCTTTATCACCATGCGTTACGGTTCATTGTCAACTCCCCCTTACTATTCGCATCACTGTGACTTATATGCAGCTGTTGGTTGGACATCCCTTACTACTAGACGCCTGCTCCATGCTGGGCTATGGACTCTTAAACTGCTCCTGCAGAAATTTCCACGCTATCTCTCTTCCCTTATTAGTATTTCACATAGTGCATACTCGTTAAGAAAATCTGACTTTATTATGCTTGACATACCAAGGACACGGACCTCCTTTGGTAAACGTGCTAGTGCATATGCCCTTCCCTCCATTTGGAACCAATTACAAACCATACTGAAACTAACTACCACAGCTTCAATAAACTTCTACAAATCGCTAAGTTCAGACAAAATAAAAGACACCTGTAACTGTCATTAAGTCTCTTCCTTCCCCATGTGTGCCATATTTATCCACTGGTAAGGTATAATTGCTTTGTCATATTAACTGCTTTCCCTTCCCCTTCTACTCCTGGCTTTATCTATGCTTACGCTCCACTGCTACTCTATCAAATCACTCCCCCCCCCATATCAGTTGTAGTCTGTTGTTTGTTCTAGCTGCCAAAATATATGTATTGCACACACCAGTCATCATGTTTCATTTATCAGTATGCAACCTGTAAGTCGCTTCCCTGTGTCATATTAATGTTTACACCTGCGGTCACCCTATGTGGTACCCTTGTATGTATATCCAGCCTGTATCATGTAACGTGCATTTCATGTATATACTGTTATTACCTATCTATTTTTGTACTTTAAGTGTTTATGTCACAGGACCTCCTTGTGAATGAGTTTGATCAATGGAGTTTTCCTGCAATAAACTTTAACTTGAACTTGAATATGAGGAGCATCTTTAATCCACAACAGCATATGAATGTGTGGTGTACCTCGTGCCTGGTATTCCGTCCTCCAAAAGTAATGCTCAACTAATCCAAGAGGCAGACTATCCTTTGATGATATGAATGTCAATATCTCAAGGAAGTAATGGTGAAACTGTCGTGACACAGAAACTGGATCCAGTGAGCACATCTCACCAAGTGTCATTGATGAAACACCATCTACTGTACATCAGCATTGGCCCACCTCAACATTTCAACTAACTCATCCCAGCTGTACTCTGCACAGCTCAGAGTAACAAACCAAGTAGCTGCACCATGCTCATGTAGTATAGTCATGACTTCTGAGTGTCTGCGATACCAGCTTTCTTTTGTACCACACAAACTTGAGAGTGTAGATGTCAAATTTACCTGCAGCATTTCGTCCTTTTCTTTGAGTTTTTGGAGAAACTCAACTGCTGTGATTCCATCCAGTAGAGTAGTCAATGGCAGAGTATTGGCAACGTACGCAGAGAGGATGCTAAGCTTGCTTTCCCACAGCAGGTGGAACAAATATTTTATGTTCCTACTGAATTTGCCATCTTTGTTTAAGACTCTCAATGTACGATATTCAGCACCTGGAACACACACCTCACATGCATCCAAACAACCTCATGTTTCATGAGGGAATAAATTTAGAAAACACTGTGCTTCCAGTGTTTCTTCCCATATGCTAACAGGACTACCTTCTACCTGTTTCATCTGTTACAGTTCAATATTGTCACCAGTTGAATCCCTACCATGTAGAGGGTGAATTGTGTACTGCTCATACACACCTTTATGAGTTGCAACATCAACCTTCTCAATCATTGGCTTCCTAGTGCCACCACTCCAAACTGAGCACTCATATCAGAGAGTTCATCAACATCAAGGTCAGCATAGAAAGGATTATTGCTCTTCAGGTAGAGTAGAGCACTTTTCACTTTCTGTACATTGACAACATCTTGCCAAATGACCTTTGACTTTGTTGGAACTAGTATGACAACACTGTTTTATTTGAGATTGTCTCAACATTCTCTTTCAGAAGCAGTGGAAAATACATAATAGACCCTTTCAGAGACATCACAAGCTCTTTCTGGGGTACTTTTCATGTCTTAGTATTCAAGTGCAGAATAGGCTGAAATGGTTTTATCATTTGTATGAGGATCCATTCAAACATATTCAGTGTAGCAATCTCAGTAGGTGTAACATCTGCCTCCATGTTGTTCAATACAGACCTCGGTGGCAGAATGTCACTCTTTACCTTTGTGAAACAGTACATGGACACATGGTAACCACTTGGTCAAGGTCAAAGGCATGCTTGACTAGTGGGTAAGCCAATACCCATGCCCACATGTCATTAAAAGATATAATCTTTTCCAGATCAACAGTTATAGTCTGTTGCCTGTAAAGTACTCTGTGACATGAGACACACACAGAGTCAAACTTCCCTGTCTTTGCCAGATCAAACTTGGCAATGGATTTCCCAAATGTCTTCAGTATGTCAGTTTCCTGAAGCATGGGGCACATGGTGCAGTGGCAGCAGTGTCATCACATGGTGCATCATAACATTTACTATTGCAATGCACATCCTGTATCACAATTTTAGCAACTTGCATATCTCCTCCTTTTAATGACTTGTCAAGCTGTTTGTATATTGACACAGCATTTCTCAACTAGTATATTTTACACACAAAGCTGAGCATCACAGGATTGTGTACAGCAAGCATGCACACATGATGAAACACACTATTGCACACACCGCTATCTAAACAAGCCAAGGAATGCCCCACCAATCCTTTATGCTGGTGAATTTCACAGAGATCAATCTTGTATAATAAGTTGTATTTCTGTTTCTTCTTTGTGGCAACAAAGTGATTCACAAACTGTGCAACAGCATCAAAGGATGCTTGCCTGAGATTACAGGTCTCATCACATCTTCATGATGCACAACTTTTCCTGTGCATCTCAGTGGTTCAGTCTGTGTCATCATCAGACACACTGACTTCATCAGTGTGTGTGACACTCAACACATTACAAGCCTTACCACCTTTGTCAACAGAAATTGTGAGCTCCTTAGAAACTGCATGATAAGACTCCTGCCAGAAAAAATGCTTCTGAGTGCTGTTTATGTTGCCATGTTCCTTTAAAGACTTCACAAAAGTTGCCTCTGTTCAGAGTAACAACATTTTGCAGACTAGTATGAACAGAGTTTGGTGCACCACTAAATCGTTCAATCTCCCTCATCATTTGTGTCCACAAACATGCTAGGACAGCAAGTGCCATGTTCACAAAACTATAAACCCTAAGACGTAGTTTTATCAAGGCAAGTTGACTCCTGAGTCGTTTGCCTTGACATCTCATCATGGCAGAAATGATTTGATCAATTTTAGCCTTTGAAGCTAATCGGAAAATGTTCAACTTGCTAAAATGGTCACTAATAACAGAACTGTGTTTCTGTTTACAGGTTACTTTGGCAATGCCTGCAACCTGAACAGCTCTCCTCTGCTTAACACTACCAACATCATGATCAGGAGCCATGCACTTTGCAGTTGTTGCTGAAAACTAACTGAGGTAGGCGTCTCACAAGTAGCAGGCAACCTTTTTTTTATATACAGAGCTTCTAGTGTCCTTATCTTTCCTCTTGGCATTTTTACTTCCTACAGTGCATTACTCTTCATCAATTTAACATTGCTACGGTACTTATCCTTCCTACATTTATTCACTTGTCTATGTCTTGTAGGCATTCTAGCAGGTAACAAACACAGGTTTTGCATTGTATAATGATACAGGATTACACACCTATAAAAGAATGAAAGCAATAATTACTTTCCTGAAACTATTAATTTGCTATAAGACATTCAGATCAGATAGCAGTAAAATGAAACATCACTATGTACATCCGATTCCTATACAGATTCAACACACCAATAAACACTATCATGATTTTTAATGCCTATAATAATTAAAATCATATTAAACAAATAAGGATTCCATATGTAAGCTCATAATTTTTTGATTGTTACAGTTTTTTCCAAGAAAAAGATTATAAAAATGTATGTACTTCCATTAAAAAAACGATGTTTTTGAGGTAAAATTTGTATGTGTGTGAAAGTTTTCAAGCTTTGTGAACATGCACCATTCAAACAAACAATGTTTGCGAGGACAAATAATGTTGCTGTGAAAATTTTCGAGGTATGTGAATGCACCCCATTAAAGTCAATGATGTTGTCAAGGTTAAAAAAAAGGAACAAGCAAGTTTTCATGGAACAAGAATGTGCTCCATTGAAAGGAACTATGTTTTTGAGGTAAAAGATTTTTACCATGAAACTTTTCGAGCAACGTGAATGTGCTTCATTTGAAGGCATCTTGTTTTGGAGCATAAAGATTGTAGCCACAAAAGTTTTTGAGGTATGTGAATGCACTCCATTAAAATGAATGATGTTGAGGTTTAAAAAAATAACCGGGAAAGTTTTCAAGGTACGTGAAAGTGCTCCATTGAAAGCAATGTTGTTTTCATGGTGTAATTTTATCTTACCTCATCACAAATAACATGCCCAAGCTCACCATATACATTACATTAGAATTTGTGTGAGATAACGTCAAATGTTGCCAGCTTCTCCAATAGCCCAAGATGGCCGTGTATGAGCTGCCTGAGGTTTGAGCTGCGCCTGCGGGGGTCCGAATTTTCGTTTTATTTTATCCTTTATTTGTTTAAACTTATTCTTTATTTTGTTAAAGTGCACTCCATTTTATTTGTTTTTTGCTCCATTTTATTTTTTTTAGTTAGTTATAGTTTAGTGAGGGTAATCAGTGAGTTATATAATATTCTCTAGCAAATTGCAGGCAAACAGTTAGTTTTTTGGCTGCTCTCCCTGCTATTTGGGAGTCTTATTTGATTTTAACTAGGCTGTTTTGGTGGCTCACTTTTGTTGTACGTGGGTTTGCCATTTCAGCTTTTTGTGACGGCTGTTCTCTCTTGTTACTTGGGAGTTTCAGCTGTTCTAACTGCTTTTTGGTGGCTCAAGTTTTGTTTTTTGTGAGTCTTGTTTCTACAATTGTGACGGTTCCATTTCTTTGGAAGCCGAAATAGACCTTGACTTTTTTGGTGCGGTGGAGCACAGTCTGGAAACTGCTGCCTGGTGTCATGAGTCAAAGTCCAGAAGATTTGGTCAGAATTATTGTAAAAATCTCGACTCCCTCTTACCACCTGCTGTAGGGAAGACTGTGTGGCATGAGTGCAGGCTGTGGAATTGGGAAATTCGGATCCAGCTGGAATCTACTATCTTCGAGGAGCTTGCTGGTGTGATGAGAGCATACTCAGTGATCAATCTGTATGTTTAGCGATTGTTACACTACAGAAGTGGTGTAGTCTGGGAATTGTGTTGGGCGGGGGGTGTCTCCTTCTTGTGCTCAAGGCTAAGTGGCTGGTGTGCCTCCCATGACCAAGCGGAAGTTTTCCTGGTGACTCTCCGGAGAGCTGGGGAGCTGGCTGGATTTTCTCCTAGGCCTCTTGTGGGATGTGCCTAGTGGCCTGCCCCCTTGGGAGTTGTAGCTGTTGGTCGCCGGTGGTTGGGTGCCAGGGCTTACAACTTGGTGCAATTGGAGAGGAGTCTGCTGCTGTATTGTGGATTCCTTCAGCTGTGCTCTGAATACTCTTGGGACTACAGTTTAATCTGAGACCTGATTGTATGTGGTATTTGAGGATTTGGCCTTTAAACTGTTTGGATTGACTTTTGTTCTCCATTACGTCGGACTTGGACCAATATTCTTTACAGTTCGCTTTTATATTTACAATATTTTGTGGACACTGTTTAGATCATACTGATTTTAACTTTTTTAAATTTCTTTTACTGTTTACTTGCCTCTCGATCAGGAGAGGTGGGAGCTTTCCTGGTCTATTCATGAAACATTTGAAACCATTTGTTTGATTTACTGTAAAGGACCACTGAATCATCCATTATAAAGGACTGTTGGATTTTTATATTAGTACTAATTAAGGGTTTATAATCTGGGGAAATTGGGAGATTTTTAGCAGCAAGTTGGATTATAGGATTAAGGTTTAAATTGTTTAGATGCTTGTTTTATTTATTGATTATTGGGGTTACATTGTGTTATAAAAATTGAGTTTGCAATGTGTTGGGAGGGTTTTCAGATGGTCAGGCATTATTCTCCCACAGTGCTCAGGGCATTATACCCTTTTGAATGTCCCACATTGCCAGTTGAGGTGTATAAGAGATGCCGAGCCTTTGGGATAGTCAGAAACTGACTGAAAAAGGGGCAACTGGGTATGGTGGGAGAATGGAGAGGGGTGGACGGACTGAGGTCATTGGGACTAGGAGATGCCCTGGGGCAAAATGGGGTCAGGAAAGGGGGATTCCCTGCCTGGTTCCCATACCCAAGGGCTCCACAAATAGTGGGCAGGTCTCAGGATCTTCCTTGTTGACCCATCGAACTCAGGCGGTGTTATGCAATGCCAGATCGATTAGAAACAAGACAGCTATTATAACTGATCTTGTTGAAACATCTGATCTGGCATGCATCACCGAGACCTGGTTGGATGAGAATGCAGGTCCTATTTTGGCATCTGCAGTTCCATCCGGGTTCTCGGTGATACACCACAAGATTGGATTGTAGGGGTGGGGGTGTAGCCATTATGTTTAAAATGGAATTGGGCCTTATGGATGTGCCAGTGGGGAGCACTCGATCCTTTGAGTGTATCCTGGGAGCAGGTGTAGGGTTCAGGATACTCCTCATCTACCGTCCACCCGGTGATGGGGGAGAATTCCTGAAGGAGTTTGCGGACTTCAATGTCGATGTGGCCTTGGAGTTGTCGAGATGGTTAATTCTGGGTGACTTCAATGCCTGGGTTGACGATGAACTTTCACAGTTGGGAAATAATCTCCTCCAGCTTATGACTATGCTGGGTCTTACACAGGTGGTTACCTCTGCTACCCATATTGGGGGTCACTCTCTGGATCTTGTGTTCCTCCTGGGGATGGAGATCACAGATTTGGAGGTGGAACCAGTTTGTTGGTCAGACCATCACACCATAAGGTTCAGTTTTGGGGCACCCCCAAGTAGGTCTGCCCCTACGGAAATGGTCCAGTACCACCTTTTGAGGGGAGTTACCCCAGAAGGCCTATTGGCGGTGCAGGACCTATCGGGTTTATTGAGTGAATGCATGAGTCCTGACAGTCTCGTTCTGGCCTACAGTAGCAGCCACAGACACTGCCAGTTGTTTCCTGAAATGTCTGTGATATTTCCAGAAATATCTTTCTGCATTTCCACAGTAGGTGTAGCAGAGACAAACTCTTCAGAAATTTCACAAAATATCTGGAAATAGCTGGCAATGTCTGTGGCTACCACTGTATAACAAGGTAGTGGGAGACACTCTGGACTCAATAGTTCCTGTTCGTGTTCACCCACTCACTCTGCACCCAAGGACCCCTTGGTTTAATGGGTCCTTGAAGGAGCTGAGGAGGTGGGTCGAAGGCTAGAGAGAGCTTGGCAGAAATCCAGCCGTGATGCCGGCAAGCTTAGATTGATGGAACATTACAAGATCTATCAATCTGCAATAACCTAAAAGAAGGCAGAGTTCCTGTCCGGGGAGATTGCTGCTGCATGAAATTGACCAGCTCAGCTCTTTCGGACTGTGTACAGACTGTGCAATCCAGTCTGTCTTCAGTCTGGAAGAGGTTTTTCACAAATAAAGTGTAATGAGCTTGCTCTATTTTTTGCAGATAAAGTTGCTAGCATCAGGTTGGGGATCGGCCAAACTCCCTGTATGAGGGATTGTGGAGATCAGCAGGAGGTTGTGTGCACCCAGTCTGCCTGGTCTGACTTCAGTCAGCCAGAATTCTTGGACATTGTAAGGATTGTCCAGACTTTGCAACCAACCAGCTGTAGTTTGGATCCAGGCCCTAAGCTGTTATTGGTACATTGCGTAGATGTTATCTGCCTGATCCTTGCTGAAATTGTCTGGTGTTCCTTGGAAAAAGTTTTTGTTTCTGAACCACTCCTTAAAAAACCTTCCTTGGATCCAGACTATCTAGCTAACTACAGATCTGTCTCTAATCTACCCTTTGTGGGTAAGGTTATTGAGAAGGTGGTTGCGTTGCAGCTGGATGACCATCTTACAATTCACAATGTCTTGGATGCTGTCCAGTCTGGATTTAGGAAGAGACATAGCACCGAGACCACCTTGTTTGGGTGTTAAATGATCTCCTAATAGCAAGAGATTGAAAGGTTTGTACTATCTTAGTCCTTCTTGATCTCTCTGCGACATTTGACACTGTAGACCATGGTTTGATTTTGAAGTGCCGCTGATATTTTTGTGGACTATCTGCCACAGTTTTGAGCTGGTTTCGATCTTTCTTCATGGGCAGATCACAGAGGGTGGTCACTGGAATTTATTCCTCTGATGCCCTTCCCCTGTCCTGTGGGGTACTGCAGGGCTCGATATTGGCACCCATGTTGTTTTCAGTGTACATGCTGCCATTGGGAGATATCATTAGGAAGTACAGTTTGGGTTTTCACTGTTATGCAGATGATACCCAACTGTATATGTCCTTTATGCCCAGACAGGATGATGCCATCTCTGTGCTTACCAACTGTCTAACCAAGATCAAAGATTGAATGAGCACTAGCTGGCTGAGGTTAAATCCAGACAAGACTGAGGTGTTGGCTGAGGACCCAGGTCATCCAGAGACGGGTCCTGAGACTGGGCATCCTTCGGGTTTGTGGCTTGATGGTGTCCAGCTCAGGACTTCAGACCGGGCTCGTAGCCTGGGTGTTATTTTCTATAGCAGTTTGACTTTGAAATCTCAGGTCTCTGCTGCCGTTAAATCTTCCTTTTACCATCTAAGGAATATCGCCCAGGTGAAACACCTGGTTCCTCTGTCTGACCTTTCTACATTGGTCCATGCCTTCGTAACCACCCGCCTTGATTACTGCAATGTCCTCTACCTAGGGCTTCTTGGGGTTGATATCCACCACTTGCAGCTGGTGCAGAACACGGCTGCCAGGCTTTTGACTGGTACATTTAGGACCAGTCATAATACGCCTATGCTGCATGAACTGCACTGGCTGCCGGTACAGTGGCAGATCACCTTTAAGGTCAGCTTGCTGACCTATAAAGCCCTACACGAATAGGGACCCCGATATCTGCAAGAGCTCCTTACTCCCTACTGCCCCCGCGGCTCACTCCAATCTGCTGACTAGGGATTGCTAGAGATTCCCAGGGTTCATTTAAAAACATCTGGGACACATGCTTTTTCTTATGCTGACCCACCCTGTTGAACTCTCTACCGCGTCGGTTAAGAGAAGTCCAACTGTCACGAGTTTTAAATCTGATTTTAAGACTTACTTGTTTTATCAAGCTTTTTCTGTATGATTTGAATTTATATTATTTGTTTATACTGTATTTTATTGTAAAGCACCTTAATAATTTGAAAGGCGCTTAAGAAATAAATTTTACCTTACCTTACCTTGTTGTCGAGCTTATTTGACCCTTTATCTTGGCTTCCCATGATGCTTTGCAACCAGAAAGTGACTCAAATCGGCTCCCAAAAATGTTAGCAACCACAAAATGATGTACAGGCCATTATTAAAAGGTACACACACTGATTATATTGTTAAAAGCACACAGAATCAATATACACATTAAGAAATAAATGATAATGTGATTAAATTATTAACTAAGCCCACTAAGAGCGGCTATGATTTTTTTCCCAAAAAAAAGACACCCACATATCACATTTAACCAATCAAACACCAGAGAAACAAGACTGACATTCCACAGTAGCAAATGACAACACACCACTAATTTATGCAATTTTAATAATTTTTAAGATAGTTTTATGCATCACAGGAAATTCTTCAATCCTGCCAATCATACAAGAATATAATTCATAAAGAAGAAGGAAATAGCTGCATTTTGATCAACCTGGAGAGACTGACTGTATTAACAGTAAGTACATCACATTAAAATCAGTTTTAAAACTTTGCTTTTACTTATTCTTTCCTACTTAAAATAGGCTTGCTTAAAAGCTTTTTTTTTCCTACATAGCTTACTATAAGGTTAACCATGTAGAATGATTTATTTAATAACAAATTTTAGCAATTTAAGTCAGAGCTTGAAACAGTACTCACCACCACAAATGCCAGCTGAAAAGGGAGGAAGACCACAGTACGAATGTGTATATGCTGCAAGCTAACAGCAAATCAGAATGGCTCTTGTGCTGTGTTCTTTCAAATAATCTAATCAGAAACTTTCAAATTCCCAGCAAAACATACTGTGTTTTGTCTGTGGTACACCCAATCACAATCTATTTACTGGCATCTGTGTAGTGTGATTTTTTTATTTTACACACATAGTGCTCTTAGCCAATCAATATTTTGTAACCCCCTGTTGCTACTTGCCTGTACAAGAATCCACTATCATAAGGAAAGTTGATCAGTCTGTCCATTAGATCTCACTAGCCACCAAGAAATACAGACTGACTTTCTGAGCTCTCTGTCACTCTGTTTTGTAAGGAACACTCAGCATGGCAGAAAACTCCAAAATGACAGTGTGGATGGTGGGCAGCAGTTTAATTCATCAAGGCGGTGAATATGCTCATAGAAGTCAATTTGGTAGTGACTTGGACCTTCCCAATTGCAAGGTTTACTGGTTTGGCAAGGGAGGTATGAGATGGGAGCAGCTCATGACAACCATGCAACACCTCTTGAGCAACTGCTCTGCACCAGACATACTGCTGATCCATCTTGGAGGGAATGATTTAGGTAACAAAAGGTGAATAGATTTAGTAGTTGAAGCTAAATTGGACCTTGCTTCACATTCAGAGATGTTATCTTCCTGTAAGATTGTGTATTCAGACATTACAGGCTGTATGGTATGGCATGCAGATCAACACATGTATCTGCTCAACAGGGCAAGGAAAAAAATAGATATACACATCTCTGCATTTTTACATGATCTGGGTATGCACACAATTCATTACTCTCAAATTAAGTGTTTTAAAGATCGGCTGTATCTAAGATACAGTGTGCACTTCTCAGACACTGGCAATTGCCTCTTCTTGGGAGACCTCCAACATGGCATCCTCTCCATGATCTGAAGGACAGTGTGTCTTGGCAAAGTGTTCAGAGAAAAAAAGGTTCTTTTAAGCGCCAAGCTGTTCTGGTCAAAAAATAGAAAAAAATGCACACAGAGAAGAAAAACATTCTATAGCAAACACAATCATGCACATAATATGCGTTCTAGATGTGTGTCTCTGATCAGCTCACTGAATATCTAAACAAGTACAATCTGCTATGCCCACAGCAGCATGGTTTTTGTCACAAACACAGCACCATCACCGCCCTGATCGACTTTACCTCCCACGTCTGCGAAGCCCTTGATTCAGGAAAAATGATGGGGTCCATATTTATAGACCTCACCAAAGCCTTCGACACTGTTAACCACCAAATGCTGCTAAGACACCTGTGGACCATAGGACTGTCAGTAGATGCCATCTCCTAGTTCAACAGTTACCTATCACACAGGATGCAGTGTGTCAGGATAGGGGGTGTAACCTCAGATCCCAGTAAGGTAACCCTGGGGGTTCCCCAGGGCTCAATCCTAGGTACACTTCTCTTCAGTCTCTTCATAAATTCCCTTCCCAATGCTTGTCCTGCTAAAATGCTGCTGTATGCAGACAATGCAATGATCTCAGTACCTGGCAGCAACGCATGTGAAATCTCTAAAAACCTACAGAGTAGCTTTAACATGCTTGAGGCGTGGTTCTCACAAAACCGACTCCTTCTGAACTGTAAAAAAAAAACTACGTACCTAGCCTTGCCACATTCCAAAAGGAATGTTAAACCCTTGACTATCTATAGCCAAAAAGGGGATAGCATTGAAGAAGTCCCCACCTTCAAATATCTCGGAGTATATATTGATGATACACTCTCCTTTGTGCACCATATCACCCACGTAGTCAAAACTGGTAATATTAAGCTAGGTATCCTCTTTAGGCATAGGCAAGCCATGACTCATGAGGCTCTTAACCTAGTTACTTGAAGCTCTATACTGTCTATCATCGACTACGCACTTGTCATTTACAGTGCTGCCACTGACTCAGCCTTAAAATGAGTCAAATTACTAGTCAACAAGGCCTGCTGTCTGGTCTTTGGCACCAACAAGTGTACCCATACTTGTACCCTTTACTCCTCTACAGGTTGGCTCCCACTACACCTCAGGGCAAAGTATCAGGCTTGCCTTATGGGCAAAAAAGCCCTACTAGGTCTCATTCCTGACTCTACTGTTGCTTTGCTCCAGCAAAACCCCTCCTCAAAGGTCACAAGAGGAATGGCTAATGGAGTGCTCCATGTACCCTTCAAAAGGACGTGCCTTGCTCAGTGGTCACTCTCCTACCGTGGGCCCACTTGGTTTAATGAACTCCCTACTACCAGTCTGGAGCACACAAAAATTGGCCCCTTTAAATGAGACCTGCAAACCCTTCTAGTCCAAAATAACCAATGTGACTGCAACTACTAAACACAGATGGCTATCACCACCATGACTTATTCCCCCATCCCCCCACCACTTCCCCCTCTCTCCTGCCCCCTCCTGACAAAGCCCCTGGGCAGCTGTCCCCCACCCATTCCTGCTCCACCCCTCACCCCTCTTTTCTACCTATGACAAAGCCCCCTCAGGCTACTCTTCACCTAACTTTGGCTTGCTCCCTTGATGCCTTTCGAGGCCGCAACAATATAGTGATCCATATGTCAAAATGCACTTCTAGTACTTGCTACAATACAATCAATGTAATAGCCTACCCGCCTACTTGTACAGTCCATCAATATTCTGTCTTCCTGCAATGTTCATCAAACGACCTCTGGAATTTTGTCTCTTGTCCTATTGTTATGGAACCTTTGTAATTCTTGCCTGTCATATACCTGACATGGAACCTTTGTAAAAGAGCCTTTATCGTTTAAAGGTATTAATCTGCAACTGAAATAAATAAATAAATAAATAAATTATTAGCAACACACAGACACATACTTCCAATACTCACAAAAATATTTCAACAACAGCTGCACCAGGTGCTGGGGGGGGGGGACTTCACCTAGCAATGCCCATGCAACAACATACAATATTGCACTGCACACTGCTTGTATAACTTAGCAATACCTAACCCTAACTATCACCTCTGATTTTGTTTTTGTGGTGTTCATTTTTTTCCTGCAGAGTGGGAGTGGGGGCAGACAATTTCTTACTGTAAATCCTAGAAGTTAACCACATAGTAACACATCAGACATCCCAATCACAACAATCACAAAAGTACAGTGATAATCGGCACAGAGTCACAAGCATAATTTGTAGTACTTCATCATCCAGTGGTTACTGTTGTTTTTAGCTCATTGCAGAGGGTAGGGGAAACATACAGTGACACCGTGCAAAACAGTAGTGTCACAGCATATATCTACTTAGTATTAATTACTTATTGCACCACTTTTACTGCATTCACCTACTGACTATTACAACATATGTCAGAATTTTAAATCATGCAACTAGAATAACAACATCAACTGCAGGGTTTACTTAAACATACATAGCATACTATTATGCTGCATGCATAAAGCAACATATGCCATTCTTGATGTCTATGCCATACACATCGATATATATGTATGTATATATATATATTTGCATATTTAAATTTGTTTTCTTATGTCTGTTTCTCTTGCAGAACATGAGCAAATATTGGACCACAGAACAGCTGCCTCTACTGTTGGAGGCTGTGAGAAAATTGGTGACCCTAAAATTGTCATGCATGGCACCAACATGCCACTTGAGGAGACCTGGAAGGGGGTGGCCAGGTACCTCATGCATGAGAAGTGGTTGCAGGACAAGAGGTGGAGAAAGTGCAGGGGAAAGTGGAAGCTGGTTCAACAAAAGTTTAACAAATGTAAGGATTCAGGGAAGGTGCCTGAGAAGGACCAGGCCTGGTACAACCAGACACACAAGCTATGGCTCCAGGCAGGGAAACCTGTTTTTGGAGAATGAGTACTTAATCATAAGTAAAATGTCATAGTTACATGAAACAACATTATGTACCAATTAACCAATAATGACCTCAGAGGCAATCATTCCATAGCCATTAACAACCAACTGGGGGTGGGGGGCACAGTGGTGTTCCAGGGTGCAACTAAAGCCCACCCCCATCCAGCCCTTTCTCAATCTCTAAGAAATTAATGATTTTGAGACCATTACTGTGGTATAGAGCACTGGATGGGCAACTATGTACAAGCAGTGTGTTGTGCCACAGAGGGGTTCTGATTCCCTCTGACCTTGAGATCGAAGCTCAAGACATCCATGGGAATCAGAACCCTGAGGTGACAGAACACACTGGTTGTGCATAAAGTTGCTCATCCTGTATTTATTACAGTGTATAGTATTATGTGAAAATATGTGCATTGTGTTTTTTTTCTTTCACAATCAAACTGACTTGTGAAGTCTCAAGATGTCCTAGAATGCTGTTCTACCAAAGAATTGCATAGAGGAAAGCAACTGTGGCAGCATTCCAAGGTGTTCTGCAGCAGTAGTGACATCACTACTACAGCAGAACAACATAATGATGTCACTACTGCAGCAGAACATGCATAACAACATTCCATTGTACACAATAATGACTTTAATCAATATCCTTAACTATGTATGCTGTGTATCCCTGTCCACAAGCAATGTCAGCAGTAGCTGTATCATACAGGCTATGCAATACAGCAACATGATATAATACAAACTAAAGAAATGATAGTGTTGTTAGTTTTAAAAACTGATAGCATAAAAATCTTAACTAACTATAGTGCTTTGTAGAAAAAAATCTCTCAGTGTTACAAAACATCATAGCACAGAGCAAAATAAAAATTGTTCATCATTTCAATTTTTATTTCACAACAGCACCTGGAGCCACAGCTGAGGAAACAGCAAGTGCCACAGGCCCGGTCCTTGCAGAGAATGCGACAGCAGTGGACAATGATGATGACATTATCACAACAGAACGTAAGTACAACCAAATACACACTTAGAGCACAATGTACACATATAAACTAATACATTGTGCTTATACTGTGGTCTTTCTTGCAACAATAAAAAAAGGTTTAAAAAATAAAAGCTAAAATTTTAAAATCATGACTAAAACTGGAGCCGTTACATTGGTCCCACACTTATGTATATACATATTAGGTTATATACATATGCATACCCGTGTGGCCAGCATAACAGATACACATTTCATCAGTGATTTGTAACAGTTCTACGCATCATTAGTTTTTATATGTCAACTCACCTTCTGCAGCAGAAAGCTCTTATTAGTTTTAAAGTATGTGTACATGCTCATCACTATGGTGAGACATGTATCACATTTGTTACAGCTATAACAGTTCGATTTTATATGGGATGTAGTGAGCTACAGAGAGCAAACGGTATTAGACAGTGAAAGAACCCAGTAAAATAAAATGTTTGAAAGTTAAACCTACTGCTACAGTAATACTGTTTTGCCAGTCATGTGGGTTTTCCAACTTCTCAATGCATACTGGCAACTATTTGTAGGGGCAATTGTTACAGACACTGTTTTTCTGGAGATAGTGATTCAACATGCTATGTATTTGTTCAAACACGTTCAGAGCATTTTCAGGGTCTATAATTTCCTGATGCAGCTGACTCCTGACTGGCACTTGTTCCCATGGGGCACCAAAAAACAGCAAAAATGTAACATTCCTATTGTGATGAGCAACAAACCAATCAGAGGTCATGATTCTTTCTTGTCATTGTATAAAATCCTTTCTTTTTTTTTTTTTTTTAATAACAGAACCACTAGAGACCAGGATCTTGCCTGTCATTAAACAGGAATACCCGGAGCCCGGACCATGTCACCATATGTATACTGAAGCTAACCTCTGCCAATTGTATTAAAGATTTACCTCTTTCTAAAGTTAACAAAATGTCCCAGACAGTATGACCTATTTTTAGTTAGAAATTGAGGCATTGCATTTTTCAACAATGGTGCTAACACCTTTTTACTCAGTTCTTTAGTCAGTCATAGTATACTGTTTCCATGTTATTCATTTCTTCAACATTTATACTGTCTAAATTATGGCACTGTTATACAATGTATCAGTCTACAAACAAGGAGATCATGGAGGAGGGGGGACTCATATCAGCAGACTGCATCAAGTAAAGTAGAAGGACATAGTAATCAGTAGCTGATAACATAACAGACTAAGCCAGCTACATGAAAATGTCAGTGTTCTATTTCAGATCTATAGAGCTAGCATATATTCTCAATAGCTCAGTCAGTAATTTGTTGTCTCAATTGCAGTAAGTACAGTTTGGATAGAAGCATACTTAAGTAGCATGGAAACTAGTATCATGAAGCAACAGATGTGACAAGTATAAACCACTACGAATGCACCAGTACTTATGTTTTCTCTGTTATCTTTTTTTTCACTGAAACAGCAACAACACATCAGAAAGCAGTTTGTGAGCACCTGGACAGTCTGATTCAGGCACAGAGAGAAACCAATCAGGGCATTCAAACATTAATAAAGTTATTGGAAACACAAAACAAAAATCAAGAAAACATAAGCAATAAACTAGCACGTATTGAAAAACTAATAATATCAAACACTAATCAAATAAAATATCATTATCAGACTGTCCAGGCACTCACAAAAACCATACAGAAGGTCACACCAGAAGAAAGGGCTCCAGCCGCAGAACCTGCAGCACCTGACCAAAGTCCTGGTCTCTACTGACCACAACATCTGTCCCCTTCTCTGCCCCTCTAGGGCACCTTCCCAAACCAGGAATCAGCTTCCAGTTCCTCCTGCACCCTCCTACCTGGCCTCCCCCTTTCAGGTCTCCCCTTCTCACAGCCTCCAGCAGCAGAGGCAGCTGTAACAACCCTGTCTCCCTCTACTGGTCATTTTTTTTTGTTTAGACATATTATTGTATTATTTTATTTTCATAATATTTTTCTAGGTGAAGAAATCAGTATTTTTTTTTAAAGTTAAATTTGGGTGAGGTTTGGGGAAAACATATTTTTTTGCAACATTTATTTTTACATTTAAAAGAAAATATGTATTTTTAGTATATTTTGAAAATATATTTTTAAGTTTACAATCTAAATTAAAAATGTAATAAAAGTATAAATATATTTTTTATTTTATGTACTATAAATGCTGACAGCAAGCTTTTTTTTTTATAAAAAAATATCTATTTTTTTTTTGTGGGCTCCTCTGCCAGGTATCCACCCTGGTCACAGCCCCGGTCTTCCACCTGCTGTCACTTGCTGGGACATCCGGTCACCCCCGGCTTTTCTCCCCAGAGGGTGGGGCCATGGAGCTGGGACCCCCTATCCAGCCCCCGTGGAACCAGTAACTAGTTGAGGGACCCCAGTGACAGTGGCTAATTGAAGCCCATCGGAAGGCTTCATAGAGGTGGAGGTACCCTAATGTTTCCCCTCTTTAGTTATTCCAAAGAGTCTGACGTGCAATGACATCGACGCACTGATGTGCAGACATCCGTCGACTCTTTCCCCAATGTAGATGCCCACATTCTGCTGAACACCCAGCCTCCGCGGGTGTCAGTGCAGCATGGTGCATGTTCCTCACCCACCCCGAAGGAAGGACAGCTGTTGCAGGATGCTCAGTCCTCCCTTCCCCCTGCCAGCCCCTGGCAACCTGAGTCCATTTCCGAACCCGGGTCACCGGCATGGTGCGAAGTGTGGCATCCTGCACCTTAACCCTCAGCGCCACTGGGCCAGCCTATTTTCTGTTTGAATATTTGACAAAACATGTGTAATCATTTCTGATCACATAAAAACAGTAAAAAAAACATCTGAACCACCCAACACAGTGTCTGGTGACTCATTTATAATGTTTCATGTATACACATCCTATCTTAGTTCCACATACAGAACAAAATAGAGTATTTCAGTGCATACAGTTACAGTGTTTCAGGGGAGTATGACCCATCCAGGCCCATCAACCCCATAAAGCTCCTAAACTATAAATAATAATAGACACAAGTGTGAGCACAGGAACTCTGGAGCCTGTGCCACCACTTGTACATATTAGTATATACAGTTTAGGTACTTGAAAGGAGTGTAGCCACCCGCACTACCACTTCTGCATATCATTACATACAATTTCAGTGTTTCAGGAGAACCCAGGGCATCCAGGCCCTGCGCTACCATCAACCACCAAACCTATACATAGTAATCTACACAAGTAGGAGCAAGGGACCTCTAGGCTCTGTGCTCCAACTTCTGCATATTACTATGTACAATTCAGGTTCTTGAAGGAAATGCAGTCCCTTGGGGCCCTGCACTCCCCTGAGCCACCACACCCATACATACTAATATGCACAAGTGAAAGAACACATTTATCATGAAGACCCATATTACCACTTGTGCATATTAATGCATACAATTTAGATGTTTTAGTGGAGCAAAGGCAGTCCGCACCCATGTGCTCCCATCAACCACTGAACCAATAGTTAGTAATATGTGCAAGTGGGAGCACAAGCCCTACGGATCCTGTGCTCCCACTTGCGCGTATTACTATGCACAGTTTAAGTGGTTGACAGGAACATGGGCCCGGGGGGTGAGGGGGAATGTTGGTGGAGTGGTGGGAGGGGGGGTAGGAGGAGGGGAGGGAGAGGTAACCCAAACATCACATTTCCAAACTTCTGTTGCTGTGCTATTAACCCAAACTGATGCATTAACAAATTTTGCTGCAATCAATTTCCCTTCTTTTTCATAAAGTGTTATGTAAGTGGTTATTGGTATGCATTCATGGGAGCATGGGCCCTCCGTGCCCTGCGCTCCCTATATAATGTCCATATCTTTGCATACTGCTAGGTGGTTGAAGTGAACACAGTCCCTTGGGGCCCTGCACTCCCCTCAACCACCACACCCATACATAATAATATGCAGAAGTGGAAGGACACATTTTCCCAGAAGGCCCATATTACCACTTGTGCATGTAACCCCCCTGCTACCTGGGGTTACTAGAATCCCAGTAAGATCTAGTGGTAGGCAGGGAAGGTAGCTTGTGAAACTCCAGTTAAATGGATTTCACACTTTCTCACTCTGTTCTCAGTCTCAGCTGAGACTGAGGGATGACATCACCATAGAACTTTCGCAGCTGCATAAGCCACACTGGAATGTTGCAGTTGGAGGTTAGCATAGAATGTTGGGGATTTTGAATTCAGTCTGTGTGCAGTCTTGGTGAGAGACAGTAGTACAGCTGTCTGTGTGCAGGCTCTCAGAGCTTTAAGCTCTGTTTTAGAGCTACTGATTAGGAAGGTGAGTGTTTCACTGTAAGAGGAGTTAAAGTGGTGGATACTGCTGTTCCTGGTCCAAGTTACCCATCCCTGAGGGGATGGGGGGGAAAGGGTTGCCTGTTTTCCAGGGGCAACCCTCCTGGTTCTGGCTAAGGGAAGAAGCTGCCTATTCAAGTTGTGCTGTGACACCAAAAGCTCTGAGAGAGAAATTCCTGTGGAGGAATCACCTGTAGGGCACCTGCAACCAAAGGTTGAGTTCGCTCTGAAAGAGAGCCAAGTGTTTTTTTACCTTAACAGAAGGAAACTAAAGGGACTGTTACTGTGGGGTCAGGAAAAGACAGCCAAGAACATTTGTAAAGTGGGAATTGGACTGCTTAATCAATGAGGGGCCTAGAGCAATGGGCTATGCCATTTAAAAGTATGTTCAAGTCCAGCACAAAGGGAAAGCAAGACAAGTAGATGGAATGTGACATACATTTAGCAAGAATCTACATTGCCAAGCTTTACAGTATGAGGTGTTTATTGTCCAGAGAAATGGCCGGGTAGGAATTGTGGGAGAGAGAGAGGTGGGAGACCCCCCATCAGTTGTAACCAAATTCACCTCTACAGATTTGCTCTGAGGTGCTTTTTACTTTCTCTCAGGTACTTGGCCACTGCCTAAGGAAAGTACCCAGACGTGGGATTAAAAGGAGAATTCCCTGATTAGAGCTGAGGTGCTCTTAGGTGGTTTAGGGAGCCACTAGAAAATGTTTCCATGACATATGGAAGATGTCCAAGTGGCTGGCAAGGAAGCCGAGCCTGGGAAATCCCAGAACAGTGTACAAGTTCAGACCCTGTACCCAAAGCAGTGTGCAGGTCTGAGCTATGTGCCCAGTGGGTTCAGAGACTGAGGGCTAAAGTGTTGAGGAAGTGTTCTTGATTCTTTTAATCTGCATTACCAGGAGTGTAACCCCGAGGGGGTCCATCTATGCTTTGTTTATTCTGTTTGGATGTGAATAAAAAGCCACACTTTAGATTCCCACTTCTGGTATTGGACATTTCAGTTATTGCTTCCTGTGTTTGGAATTACTTGGGGCCCCTGGGCAGAGTAGCCAAACCTAACCTTTGTGCCGAGTGACCTATTCCTCCCCAGACAGCCCACCTGGTATTGCTGTCAGATCCAAACAGCACGCCACTGGGTGTTACATGCATAATGTCAAAACATTTGAGTGTTTTAGGAGCACGGGCCATCCACCCTGCACTCCCATCAACCACTGAACCAATACTTAGCGATATGTGTTCAAATTGAATACGGAGCCCTAGGGGCCTGTTACCACTTGTGCATATTACTACGTACAGTTTAAGAGGTTGACAGGAACATGGTACCAGGAGGGAATGGCGGTGGTGTGTGTGTGTGTGGGGGGGGGAGAGGTAACCCTAACATCACATTTCCAAACTTCTGTTGCTGTGCTATCAACCCAAACTGATGCATTAATGGATTTTGATGCAATCAATTTCTCCTTTTTTGAGAAACTGTAATGTAAGTGGTTAGTGGTATGTGTTAGTGGTATGTGTCCCTTCATGTTGCCCATTCTTTGTGTAATGGTATATGTATGTGGGAACGTGGCCCTCTAAGCCCTGCACTCCAAAAGGAACCCTTGCAACACTAATTTGCAATATCTCAGTAACCGTACAACCTATGAAAAAAATTCCACTGCAGGTGTAATCTATAACTTTGAAACTTCCTCACATGCTTAGGTCACCTAAAGGTAGTGAAAAATCTGTATTTTGCTTCGTTTTCAAGATACGGGCACTGAAAGGCACCACAGGCACTGCAATGTTATCCTATGGGAAATTTCTCAACTTTGGAAAACTGTAACTATGGGCCCGTTGAATATTTTGGTACCAAACCTCCAAAAGGCACATCTGTTGGATCAGGGCTTGCTACCCTACAAATTTCAGCCCAAAAGCACAATCCACCTTGGCACAATGAAATGACAAAGAAAACAACACATGGGAAAATGCTGTCGAGCAGTGTTTTTGTGATAACTTTAATGTGTTCGCGGCACTCATATCTCTATAAAGGGAATGCTTTTGAGCACAAAAATTGGTTGCCGTGCCTCCTTTTTTTGTGTGTGAGGTCATTACTGCACACACAAAAAATTTTAATGAGGCAACAAAATGGCAAAATGGCAGAAACATTTTGAAAAATATATTTCCAGCCTATCCACACAAACACTGATGCCAGGGTCATGTTCCTTAGGACCCGATTTGCTAAATACAAGTGTTGGTGTTTTGCAAGAGTCACTATTTTTTGATTTACAATGTTTTTTCTCTCTTGCTAACTGAAAACAAGATGGCGACAGCACGAAAACAAAATTCCAGAGCATGACAACAAAAAAGTGTGCGCAAAAGTTTTCACAATGCACATATAAATTTTCCCATAGGCTAAAATGGGACATGAAAAACTTGCATAACTTTTGAATGGATTAAGATATTTTCACCAAATCTTCAAAAGGCACCAGTTTAACCCAAGCCACATATAGACAAGCAAATTTGAATCCACTCAGATGCATCCTTCAGTCCATTATGCCATTATGAAAAATGCACAAAATTTGGCTAATTTTCACATTTTGGATGCTCTACTGTTCTGCTACCATACTGTACATCTCACTAGAATGAAGCTTTCCAGATCAAGAGATCTATGGTTGGACACCTTGACGGCAAAATTTCAGGCAAATCGGATAAACGGTTGGCAAACTTTGAGGTTTAACATTAAAGTGGCTACGATATATATATATACATATATATATATGTAATAGATAAACCACCTTGAGGTGTGCGGTCACGCTCTGATATACTCCACCTTGGTATTGTGCATTGTTCGCAGGCGGGTCGTCCAACCACCCAAGACATCACATATATCAGAGCATGACCACACACCTCAGAATAATTTATCTATCTTATAAAATATCAAAATTGCTTTGGATGGGGGAAAGTGCAGGTGTGTGGTCGCTCTGATATACGCATGGTCATGTGATGCTGTTTAGCTAATGATATTGCTGCAATCTCCCTACCCATTTTATACATATATATACATATATATATATATATATTATACTGGTGCAGTCACGACAGTATAGTTAGTGTGAAACAGCACTTCTATGTTAAAGTCCAAACTTTGAGCCTTAATAACTTCGGAGCCCTTCAATGGATTTCATAAAATCTGGCAAACATAATCTCTAGGGGTAAGTCTCTTGATCTGCCAAATTTCATGGGAATCCATCAAGTGGTTTCTGAGATAGAAAGTGTCAGAAAAACAGAAAATTACATTCTTTTAACATTTCTTTGCTCACCTGTATCTCAGGAATGCCTTTATGTTGTGGTCTAAATTTTTCAGTATAGAAAGCCTTTGGGTCACAGATGTGTCTTTTGAAGGTTTAGTGAAACAATATTAATCCGTTCAAAAGTTATGACTTTTGTTTTCTAATTCAATATACTTTATTGAGCAAATAAGAAAACAAGGACACATCTTGTACAGGATCTGGCTCAAACAGTTTTTCACACCCACCCCCATACCTCCCTATCCCCCCCAACACCAACCCCCCAACCCCCACCCACTACCACCAGAGTAGAGGATAGGCAACTAAGTTATGTATAGACATCCAACACTCAGATTATAGCTACAACTAAAGAGGTACAGTAAAAGGCCGTAGTTGTACTTTAAGGAACTCTGGGGGGAAAGTGTCTGAGAGTGGTGGACCATTAATAAGGTATAAAGGGGATTCCATACATGCTTATATCTAGCAGTGTGATTACATATTCCTGCAAAGATTCATTTGGCTTGGAGGGCAAAAAATATCTCCCTATACCATTTCGTATAACTTAGAGTGAGCAAATCCAGCCAATGTCTTAGAATGACTTTTTTGGCTGTTGCTGAAATTAAGGTTATGTGGGCTTGAGAGGCCCCTGTAACCTTACCAGAATAATCCCCTGGTATACATATCTCTGGACTAAATTTATCTTGAAGGTTTAAAAGGGGGTCCAGGTGAGACTGAATCTGGGACCAGAAGGGGGCAATCTTCACACATGACCACAGCATATGTAACAGTGACCCAGGAGCTAGATGGCATTTAAGACACAGGTCCATAGTGAGATGATCCATCCTACGTAGTTTGACAGGAGTATAATAGAGTTCATGATTAATCTGGAATTATATTTATCTATAACGATCCCACTTGATGGTTCTGTAAAGATGCTTCCAGATTAGGGGTCATTGTCTGGGAGAGGAGAGTGATGGAAGGGAGTAGTCCCATGCATGAGCTTTACCACCGTCCTTACATGCCAAGGCAGCAATAAGGAACTGAAATGAGTGAGAGATTAAGTGGGAAGTGGGCAGGGAGTCCAGATGCAGGTGAATCATGGTAGAAAAAGGGTTGTCCCATGAAGTATCACCAAAATGGTGAAGTAAGGTACGCAAATTTGAAAATACTTATGAATGTGAGAAGGAGACCATCCAAAGGTGATGCTAGCAACTTGGAAGGGCATTCATTTCTGGTTAAGCACCAACTGATCTATGCGTTCCACCCTCATAGTAGGCCAGAATAATGACAGGTTGATGTTTTTCTCAGATATTAGGAAATTGGGATTACCCGAGGGGGGTTGGGAGGTGTCCCTCTGTTGGTCAACTGCTAGAAATGAGGTAAACTGTGCATGTGCCTGGAGAGAAGAGCAAAGAGGGGTAGCCTGTATCTGTTTAGGGAGGCATGTTTTACATAAGAAGGGAAGTGATTTGTAGTCAATATTATATTGGGAACATAAACCTTGTTCTATTTCTACCCAGAGAGAGGAATAGGAGTGGCCGGCAGCCTTTGGAGGAGGGTTGAACCAATGTACGATTCATGAGAGGTGTATAGACAGATAATAAAGGGGAACATTGGGGGCTTGCAGACCCCCACCTGTTTTGAGATGCATGAGATGGAGGTAGTTCCTTCAAGTCTTCTTCTCCTTCCAAAGAAAGGAGGTAAAAATATGGTGAACTTGGGAGAAACAGAATAAAGGAAGAACACTGTTGAACATCAAAAGCAGGTACAACAAATGGGGTAGTATGTTCATCTTGAGGATACTCATATGGCCTCATAGGGTAAGGGGAAGCTGAGACCATGTGAGTAAATCAGTTCTCATTACCGTCAATAGGGTGCATGTCAATGAAGTTTGTCATTCTGTCAATGCAAAAATTGGTGCGGCCTATCGAGTGCACTACTCACTCACTCCAACAGCCAGGATCTCAGTAGCTAGTGGAGTTCTACTCCCTCAACTCTTTTATGCCCTCCCAGTTCTCTACCATGTCAATGCTCATGTGCTCTGCAAGTGAGACACTTCTTATAACAACATCTGTAGGTTCGCCTTATCATCTCCTCGCCTAACTCATCACTGCCTACTCTATTCTGGCTTAAACCGATTGCCCCCCAAAGCCCATCAGTCATGCACTCTAGGGTGTTTCATTGTCTCCCTTATCAGAACACCTCATCCTTGCCTCTCTGGGGGATATGCTTACCCCAGTTTCTCACTCCTGCTCCCTTAGGTCCTCCTCCATGCCTATGCTCACCATTAGGCCCTGTGCAACCAAAATGGGAGAACAGGCTTTTTTCTATTTTGCTCCTAGGTTCTGGAACTCACTCCCCCTCATGTTAAAATCTCCTCCTCCCACCTTTCTTTTAAACATTCGCTGTTCTCTCACCTCTATGCTCTAGGTAACTGCTACTGCACATAACTGCTATGTTGCCGCCTATGTCATCATGGTATTAGCTGTAAATGTCTAGCTTATATTACTGTGTCTTTTTGTGTGTTTCCTTTTTACACCCAGCTAGGCTAGATGACTGGTATAAGTGTGCTCTGCCACAAGCCTATCCTACACTGAATTGTTGCTATTATTGTTACTATTATCTGTGCTTTGTATTAAGGACTGTGAATTCAACCTCTGATTTATCGTAAACCTATCTGTAATTATTGTACCTAAGTTGCTGTTTTGCTCAGTACTGTTGTCATTACTGTATTTCAATTTTGTACTCTCCCGGGTCGTGACTGAAAATAGGCAGGTTTGTTGCCTAGTGCACTTACCCGGTTATCAAAGCTAAAAAATAAATAAATAAATACATAAGTAAGACTGAGCTGCTTAAATTTATTAATTGAAGGTATAAGAAATATTCCTAAGTATTTCAACTTGTCAGATTTCCATTGTAACCCCAAGTGGTCCATATCCGCTCAAATTGTATACTTGTTAAGGGGCAGTACCTTGGTTTTACCCAAATTTAATTTATAGTTTAAAATCATGCCAAACTGTGCAATAATATGCAGGGATGCTGGGAACAAATCAACCAGAGAAGACAGATGCATAAGGATGTCGTTCACGTAAATCGAGAGTTTATATTCTTGAACACAGAGTAGGATTCCCATCACCTGGAGGGAGGGCTTAAGCTTCCTAATTAAAGGTTCTAGGAATAAATTAAACAAATGAGGGGATTAGGGCAGCCCTGATGAGTACCCTACTTTAGAAGGAAAGGGGAAGAAAGCACACCATTGCAGGAGACCTTAGCAGATGATGAGGTATAAAGAATCTGGATCCATCTAATAAATTTTGTGGGAATGTGAAAACCGGGAAGGAGAGCAAACAAATAGTCCCATGATACTCTGTCAAATACTTTCTCTGCATCCAGGAAGACCAGCATTGCCAGAGTGTGGGTGTCCCTGGATGCAGAGAGAAGATAGGAGATTTTACTCAGGTGGTCTGCAGACAGGTGGCCCTTAACAAAACCAATTTGTGCCTTACTAATAAGTGCATCACATACCTGGTCTAATCGATTTGCCAGAACCTTAGCAAGTATTTTAAGATCTGTATTAAACAGGGAAATTGGCCTGTAATTAGAAACCAGGGTAGGATCCTTATCTGGTTTGGGAAGGACTTCTATAATAGCTGCAGTGAGGGACAAATCAGAGATACCTTCTTGAAAGAAATACTGAAAGGTGTCCAGAAGAATTGGGGCCACCTGTTCTTTAAACACCTTGTAAAAGTTATCAGTGAACCCATCCAGGCCTGGTGATTTATTGGGAGGAAGATGATCAAACACCTCGAGGATCTCCGATAAAGAGAGTGATGCATTAAGGACTGCCACCTGGTGGTACTGTAATGTCGGAAGGGGGATATCATGGAGAAAGGCATCCAGTTGTGCTGATGAGAGGGGAACTGGGGGGGGGGAGTAGAGATCTTGATAATAGTCCTTAAAGGCCTCAGTGATTGCAGAAGGAGACGTGAGTAGATTACCCGAGGATGAGTGAATAGAGGTTACAATTCTATCCGAGCTTTGGGATTGGAGACAAAGATCGAGGAGCTTACCTGCTCACTCTCCCTGATCAAAACAGTAGACTTTGGACATCAACATTATGAATTCTGCTCACTCTCCAACAAGCGTGTTGTACTGGGCTCTGAGGGACTTGAGATGTTCCCATTGTTCTATAGGGGTATCAGGCGGAGTGTGCTCTTCTGCGTGTTTTATCTGTTCAAGAACAGAGGAGAGGGAACTAACTAATTGCTTTTTACATTTGGTAGAAAGGCATATAAATTGCCCTCGGAGTGAACATTTGAGGGCACACCATAATATATCTAGTCTTGGCATAGAAGGGGTGTTCGTAAACTGAAAACTGTGAATAAAATGTTGACTTTTGTTGTATAAGCTCTTACGATTTTAATAACTGATCATTCAACCTCCATGTTCTCTCTTTGCCACTGGAGAGGGAGAGATCCAAATAAAGGGAAATAGGATGATGGCCTAAAATAACTTTGGGAGTGTAACAATACAAATTTACCCCTACAATAAGGTCTTTTCCTAGAAGAAAAAAGTCAATCCGGGAGAAGGAGTGGTGAGGAGGTGAATAGAAAGAGTATCCCTTCCTTGCAGGATTGAGTATCCTCCATGGGGTCAATGAGGCCCAGGGAGTACATTAAATCATGGATGGCCCTGGAACTAGGTGAGGGGAGATGCTTGTGGGACCTGGATCTGTCCAGAGATGGTGAGAGGACTGTATTCCAGCCCCCTCCTAGAATCATGGGTAAGGCAGACCAATCAGCTAGGATGGGAGCCAGGAAAGTAAAAAAGGCAGGCTCCTCTGAGTTGGGGCCATAAACAGAACCAAGAATGACTTCAGTGTGGCCTAGAAGGGCCCGTCTGAAGATGTACAAGCCTTAGTAATCTGTGATTTCATGTAAAAGCTGGAAGGGAATCTTATGGGCAACTAGGATGGCTACTTCTCTTTGACGGGAATCCAGGCCAGCACCAAAAACCTGCCCCACCCAGATTCTCCTCAACAGAAGTTGTTGAGTGACAGGGAGGTGGATCTCTTGCGAAAAGGCCATACTTGTTTGTAAGGATTGTAAATGAAAAAGAATTTTGGTCCTTTTCAAAGGAGACTGTGCCCCTTTAACATTCCATGAAAAGAAGTTATACTGAGCCATCATAATACAACTGGTATAAAAGGAGTGAAACGGTGATATTTAAGTGAGCCCAATACCTGTAGGGAAGAGAAAACATAATAGTACCCAATCTGGTGGCATTACCAACCCATGACCACCCCCAACTACCCTCAAACCCCATAATAACTAGTGAATTAACACCTTAAATGGAATCCTACCCCGCCCCAGAGCCCTGTAAAGTGAAACTTGAGTAATCATATAACAAGTGTCCCAACCAGAAATAGATAAGCTCCAATCCCAACAATAAATGCATGAATGCCATCCCCAACAACACCCAACCCCAACCCACCCTGGCCCCAAAAATAACACTAAAGTCAGCTGGCCCACTGCCGCTGTAGTTGGATTTTCGCTTCTGGCACCAGAGACCCAGGTTTGGGAACAGACTTGGTCATTGGAGGGCCAGCCAGGGTAGAAGGATTGAGCATCCCATGACTGCTCTCCTTCTCTGGGGGGAGGGGGGATGGACACCATCGGTGCATGGGGGAGACCCCTAGTGGAGGCCAGGGGCACCACAGCAACCAATGCCAGCAAGGTTCCAAGAGGGCGGGATGGACGCTGGTGTCATTGCATGTTCCCGGCCCCCTATAGGGGGGAAAATCAAGCCTGCCTCTGTTGCCCGCCCCTTTGTTGCAATCAGCTCTCCAGGCCAACTCCCACCTTATCCCATTGTTTGTGGCACCCTATGGCCAGGGGTGCCATGTCTCCACCCTGGGGGGCTATCCAGGGGTCCCAGGAGAGCTGCTCATGTGGGGATGCTGCAGTCTAGGGGTTCGTGATTGGATAGACGCCCAGCAAGTGGAGTGGGCACAAAAAGACTAAATTAAAAAAAAAAGAAAAAGGAAAAAAATAACACTAAAGTCATAAGAACAGACTACCCAATCAGCTATCTAATTATACATTCTAACTGGGTCTAAGGGGTTGTAAGTTATACTTAACAGTCAGCACCAAACAGTTGGCAACTCAATCGGCCATTTAGCAATTGAACAGTAAACATGCCAGATCCATATTAGAAAAATTAAAGACTCCCACCCAGAAGGGCAACCGCTCCTTCTAGGTATGACTACACAGCCAGATAGGCAGTATAAATAGTACTGTCTTAGAATCAAAAGAAAAAAAGAAAAAGAAAAAAGGAGGGGAGGAGAAGGAGAAGGAGGCAAATTCCAGGGTAGGGAAGAGGAGAGTAGAGACTAGAATATTAACAGAGGTTAATACAGTCAGGAAAAGTTAAGGGGTTGAGCAGAAGAGGGAGGGGTGGGAGGAAGATAAAAAAGAAAAAAAGAAGAAAAGAAAAATTAAAATGTCTTTTGGGTGGTTAAATCCAATTGAAGATGAGTTTCTGCCAATGGGCCATCCAGGCAATTCGTCAGAGCAATCCAGGAGGAAGATGCCACATGACTGTGCGCAAGATCTTGAAATGTGCAGAGTCTGTGCAACCAATCCAACCATCAGGGATCTGCACACCCTCGAGAGGAACCTCGTGAATGTGCACATGGTTGCAGAGTGGCACAGATCACACACTCACACGGCAGACAGAGAACTGCAGAAAAATCGAAGGAGCAACGTCGCACCGGTAAGCACAAAAGTAAACAGCAGATGCTGGGGCTACCACCAAGGCTCCTATATGATTAGAGGAGTCCCAGAGAGCCAGGTATCAGCTGGTGTGTGGTAGAAGTAAACATCAGCCAGAGCACTCAGGGGGTGACCCTCATCAGGTCACAGCAACATAGTCCGCAAAAGGCCATCTGAAGTCCACATTGGGAGAGTAGGGAAAGAAACAGAGGCTAAGTAAAACTTTGACAGTAAGCCCATGGGTTGCTGACTCCAGTAGCAGGCCAGATGTTCAACGGTCCAAGAATAGGTCAGGGAATAGCGAGGAGAGTTCTTATGTAGCTTGAACAGCATTCTCAAAGGTCTTCCATAAGTTATTGCAGAGGACAGAAAGCCAGGCAGGGTAAAAGCATTGTGAATTCATGATATCTCACAAATGGAAAAGCCATGAGTGAGATATTGTGATGTCATTGGCCTCGAGTGGAGATAAATATGATATCTTCAGTCAGGCCATGTCATGTTCTGTTTATACGACATATGTTTTGGGCCTTCAGCACAACCCACATACATGTTTTGTGCCACAGTCCCCCACATACTGTATGTTCTGGGCCCTGGACTCCCCAAGATAACCTGGCACATTCTCCACTTAACAATGTTTCCTATATATTTCATTTATCAGACAGGAACTGCAGAGCCCCTTTCCCAAAAAAAAATATTTTATAGTGCCATAATTGGTAAAGAAATGTTTATATGAAACAAGTTATGTGGTTGATCCTGCCATGCAGTTTTACTGTCTGTGCTGATTTGTAGCATGACCAGGTGCACTGTCTCTGAATAAACAAAAAAAATGTGCTGCTTTTAAAAAGTTATTTTACATAAACATACCTAGTTGATCCTGCCATTTTCCCCAGGTCTTAGTAAAGCACTTTCACTTTTGCTGTAAATTTGTAGCATGAATCAACGGTTTCACAATAGTACAACAGAAACTGGCAGTGAATTTTTAACATGATTGAGTGATGTTTCCACAGTAAAACATGACCTGCCACTGATTAAAATAAGCAGTTTTCCCCATCAAAGCTTAAAAATACTATGCCTTTTTGTGAACTTACTTCACCTTCTTTCAAAACACTCTATGGACAACAGAAACAGGAGAGACAGCGTGACTGAGTCACAATAGAAAACTGCTGCTGGTGATGCCTCTCCCTATACATCCCAGAATCCCTTCAGCCCCCCCTACTGCCTTCTCACATCGCTTGCCAATCTTAAGGTCATCTGATATGATAACCCCCCAGGTCTCTTTTCATTTTTGCTGTTGTTACAATCCCCCTCCCCCCACTGTGTACTCTATCCATTGTTTTTTGGTTCCTAGGTGCATTATTTTGCATTGAATCCAAGCTGCCATACTTCTGACCATTCCTCCTACCTTGCCAAGTCCCTTCTCATCCTTTCCATGCCCCCTTAATAACCCAGTACTGACACTGTAGTGGAGCATGAGGGGGCACTGCACTTCTGAGGTGCCATCTTCCAGATGAGATGTTAAACTGAGGTTCCATCTGCCTGGATTGGTGGTAGTTCAGGTGGATATTAAAGATCCCATGGCACTTATCGAAAAGAGTAGGGGAATTTTTTATTCATAACTCAAAACAAACTGTACAAAATGTATTAATGCATACAAAATTAAAAAGAAAGAAAATCAAAACAAAAATAAGTATTACATCATACAGTGAAGTTAAACAGATATTATTCAGATTAATAGAACCCCCTCCTCACTAAAAAAGTAAGGGAAATGTCTGAGTCCAAAATCAAAGCATTAAAAGGAACGTATTACAAAATACAAAATTGTAAGCAAAAGGAAGGCAAAACATAAATAAGTGTCATGTCACACAGAAACAGTCCGAGTATAGGGATACAGCGTAGTGAAATATAAAAGAGATCTACAGAAGCAGAAAAACACATAATGTGCAAGAAAAAACTTAAGAAGCATTATCCGGCTCAGTCTTCGCACCCTTAAGATAGAAGGCTTCTGCAAAACTGTGCTCAAGGGTGTCATTAACATAATGTTAAGGGGTATAACCACAAAGTAGGATACGATCCAGTCAACCAGTATCCAGCCAGGTCATGTGCCACCATCACAGTCTATATAGGTCAGGCAAAATGGACCTTTGTTCCACAGCCTGTCAATGAGCAATATCTCTTTTTAGGTGATGTATCATTTGTATACTAGTTTTAAGTTGCTCTCTAATAGTTAGACTGCAATGTGCTTGCCATATTTGGAATTCAATAAATCCCATAAGGATTCTCATGGTACAGTTGTCGTATTTAACCTAGAATCCTGGGAGAAGTCCACTAATCCAAACTTCTATTGGCAGATTCCAAAATGGGTTGTTAGGCCACATTTGACGGAAGTAATCCCAGAATGAAATGGCAAAGGGACAGTCACAGAACAGATGCTGCATAGTTTCAATCAGTTCTTCACAAGGGGGGCCCATTGGGCAAAACCTTTCAGTTAAATCTTTATGTCTCATGTTTCCCTTCACTCCCAACTTCTGATGAGTGCATAACCATACAAAATCCCACATATAAGAAGGGATTCATTTAATGGTCAAAATGTGGGCAAGGGATAGCTGTACAGGGTCAGGCAACCCCGCAAACCAGGGATATTCAAAATAGAATGCCTCCTGAACCCATGCGTACAATTCCTTTCATGATCTACTAGTCAAGTGACCCCAAATGACCTTCCAAAGTTTCAATTTGCCCACCACATCCTGCAAACAAGGAGGCAGCTGAGAGACCTGAATCTGCTTCTTGAGGGCATTAGAGGGTTCCCAAGATGACAATATTGGCCCCAATTCATCTAGAATCCACAGAGACCAAGGGCTGCTCACATGAAGAAGGACTGGTACAAAATTATAGTAGAAAAATGTAATGAACAAAAACCCCAAC
Source organism: Neoceratodus forsteri (assembly GCA_016271365.2). Classification (NCBI taxonomy): domain Eukaryota; kingdom Metazoa; phylum Chordata; order Ceratodontiformes; family Ceratodontidae; genus Neoceratodus; species Neoceratodus forsteri. The sequence continues at coordinate 999,076,076 of CM057455.1, read as the reverse complement.
AGGTTTATCATACTCAAACTCCCTTGAGCCTTAGGAAGGTATGTTATTCCCCATTTCACTGGGTTTAGTCTACTTTCCCAAAGGCACTGAAAAAAGACACTGTACGGGGTCATTTCTATGGACCCTTGGGGGGGGGGACTGCTGCTAAAAATATATAACCTGACAAAAGATGTGTTTTGATCCAAAATATCCTTTTGGATTTTGACATACACCATTAATTCCATTTGAGCACCTGTGTCCATGCCTCTGATAATTTTAGCTCCCAATTATAAAGTTGCAGGTGTGGACCACCAAAAAATATGCCCAAAATCCTCTTATACCCGAATTCCACTGGGATTCCCCAAACAGCCACTACATCTGTTGCCTCATAACCTATGGGGAGGATACAACTTTTCTGATGATTAATTTCTGACCCTGAAATGGCCAAGAAATCTTGTAATTCTCTTTGGGCTACCCTTGCTGATGCACAATCAGCTAAAATCAGCCCTAAGTCATCCGTGTATGCAATTGTAATTATAGGGTGATCATCGCTACCCATGGAAAGATCAATGATATCATCCATGTGGTTCAATCGATGGAGCAGTGGATCCAAAGTCAATAAGTACAACAGAGGGTTAAGTGGGCAGCCCTGGCGTACCCATCATCCCATGCTCACATGTGCCCCTTTCCAATCTCCAACACTGGGGATAATACTTATACCCCTATAACAGGTCTGTAGCCAGGATATCAAGGTTGTGGGAAAGTTAAATGACCAGAGGGTTTCCCAAAGAAAATTATATTCTACATGATTGAAGGCCTTTGACTGGTCTAGGCTAACCAAATATCCCATAATCTCCATGTTTCGTCCTTTACTCAGGATTTCCCGAAGCAGTATCAGTGTATCCTGTAACTTTCATGACAGTATGCCACTGAACTGTGAAGGGTGAACTATGGGGTCCTAAACCTGATAAATGGGTTCCTAGAACCTTCATTAATATTTTACTATCAGTATTAATAAGGGTAATGGGTCTCCAGTTCTTCAACTCCCCCCGATCTCCTGACTTAAACAGGAGAACTAAAAGCCCTTTCAGCATATTACTAGGTAGCTCACCTTTTAACAATGCTTCATTATAACAGACTGACATCTTCTCCCCCAAGACCTTCCACAGAGGTTTCTATAGTTCATGTTGGAGACCATCCGAACCGGGGGTCACGTTGGGTGAATGGGACCATATAATTTTTTTAGTTCTAACACAGTAATGGGTCGAGTGAGCATGTCTTGATCTTCCACAGAGATCTGAGGAAGACCACAGGTATGAAGCCACTGAGTCATGACCCCTTCTGGTAAAGTTTGGCTAGTAAAAGCTGTACTGAAAAAACTGTGTCATTCTGCCAACAAAGCTGTAGTACCCATTACGGTGTCTCCAGCCGCTGTTGTCAAAGAAGTCATACTTCTTTGAGTTCTATAATCAGAGCATGAGTCAAAGGGTAGAGTGTCCTTACATTTTCCAGACACCCCATACCTCTGCCTTTTTTCAAGGTGATGCATTACTTCCAGCTGTGCAGCTGCTAATTCAGCTTTTAATAAGGTAATATCTTTACTATTATCCTTGCCATGTCTGTCTTGCAGATCAGTCAGGGTTTTCAGTTGATTCCATAAAAATTTCTGCCCATCCTGTTTCAACTTCCTGTTAAGACTACCCATATGTTGAAAGTATGTCCTTATCTCCCCTTTCGTGTCTTCCCACCAATCATTCTTTTCCTCATACAGAAAAAAAACAGATTTTATGACCATTAAAAGATATCTAAAACCTTCCAGTATCGGGACAATCTCCAGCAATGATAAATTCAACTTCCAGACTCCCGGACCTCTTCTCTGCTCCGGGTGACTCCCTACCACAAGCTCCAAAAGCCTATGATCTGATGTAACCAGGTCTGTCACCCGTACAGATTGTAACCTTAGAGCAGCTGACAAAATAGTCTATCTTGGACACTCTGGGCCCACAGAAATATGTGTTCAGGGCATTCTCATATAACACCAAAAAGACATCAATGAGACCCACATCTGAAATTACCTCACTAAGGCAATGGGCATCACAGTAAATTTTTTTTGAAGTCATATGAGAGGTCCACTCGGGGAGGGCACAATTAAAATCTCCTCCTAAAATGATGTTTGTTTGAAAATAAAAATGGTTTTAGTGCTCGAAACAGTAAAACCCTATCATGCTTCGATTGGGGGCATACACATTTATCAGGTGGAGGATCATTCCTTCCCACTTAATATCTAGCAACAGAGCATGGCCCTCGAGCAATTCTAACTGCTGGAGCACATGAACGTGAGGGAAAAAAACATATCCCCACCCCTGGGCAAACATCTGTTCCCTGGGACCAGAATGTATCCCCCCAGCTCCAACAATCCAAAGCCTTCTGCAGATCTAATGGGGAATGTAGATGGACATTCTGTAAAAAAAGGCAATCCAATTCAGAACCGGTAAATGAGCATAAGTACCCATTCATTTAACCTCAGATTGCATACTGTTTGCATTCAGAGTAGCGATTAAAAAATTATTACGCAAAACAGACATTTAGGAAAACAAAGTGTCATTTCACTTTACTGGAAGCCCTGGTCACGCTTCCACTTTTTAAAATGACCGTGCTGTTGTCATCAGCCAGTTCAGAGTCTGACTGAGGGCCCTTCTGAGAGGATCGGGCCGAGATTTTAACCCGAATCCCCATCTTTCTCACATGGAATATCCTGCAGAACAGCATATAAGTTAGGGTCCTCCAAAGGCGCAGTCATGTTTTTTTTTTAATTGTCTGGGTTTAGTGCCCTTTCCTCGTTTAGGCTGCACCACCATAAACACTGTCTCCTGTGGCACCTGTATCATGGGGGGGGGGATCCCATATCCACGGACTGTATTTCCTGAACTTGTGGAATTATTTCAGGCAGTAGGATGGTTCCATCCGGGGCCATAGAACTAGGAGACGGTGCAACAGTGTCTGGCCCAGGACTACCACACAGCCTCCTGGGATCTGGGGTAAAAGACTGCATAGTGGCCACTTTAATGTAGTAGTCTTGGACCCCAAAATCAGAGTCTACTGTATTTTGTGCCACCCAGGGGCAATCCATAAAAGTGTGACCCAGATTGTCACAGAGGTTACATTTGGGGGTCTTGGAAACAATGGGTGCTGGGGTGGCCTGTTTCTCCACAATGAGTGCACTTCAGCACATCACAATGGGCACTAATATGTTTGGTGGAGCCACATTTGAAGCATATTCTGGGTTGGCCTGGGTAGAATAAAAACCCTTTGTCCCGGCCAATGAAGAAAGAGTTGGGGAGGTGAACAATATCTGTCTCAGTCTGCTGTAGCTTTATCTTTACTTTTCAACCCCCATTCCAGAAACCCTCCTCATCGAGAATTGGGGTTGGATTTCCTTGAATCAAACATCTTTTTTCCAGCCAGTATAGTATGTCTGTGATATTAATTCCCTCATTACAAAAAAGAATTGTAATGACTCAGAAGGGTTGTTTGGTCAGGGGAATAACCAAGAAATCTACCCATAAGGGGTTAGTTTTAAGTTTGGCATACCTGCACTAAAAACATTCTAGCAAGGCAGGTGTTCAAAAAGTAATGTCATAGGTGGTTTCACCTTGTGCATGAATGAGCACATAAACCTCTGAAGAGGAGAAACCCAGAGACAGTTTCAGGAGAACCTTTCCAATGAAAAAACGATTGGGAGAGTGTCCCAAGGGCCCATATATCGTAGCTGAATGGCATTATGACATTTTGCTAGTTCCACTGGTTTGTGGAAATGACTAGCATATGTGGGTTTTCCAGGCCAGCCTGATCAGCAGGGAGGTCAGGAGCCCCTGCATGTGGAATCCCCTGACCAGCAGAATTAGTGCCCCCATGATCAAGTAATATAGAAATTGCCGGTACCCCAGGAGGGGTCCTGTTACCTGTCTGGCCTACTGGGCCCTCCTGGGATCCATTCTCAATTGGCAGTAGTGCAACTCCATTAGACTGGGTGGCAGGTGGACCTCTGGGCAAAGGAATCACCAGGTCTGGTTGCCAGTCCCCATTCTGAGTGTAATCCATCCTGCCATATGCAGGGCCTTTTCCAGTGACCAGGAGTTGTCAGCGCACTCACTCCATGGTTGCTGTGATGTACTGTGAATGACTTGCAAAGGCATAGCAGGCCTATCATCTGCAGCCAAGAGTTTGGCGGGTCTAGAAGATCCATCACTGACAGGAGATGTTATCGATCATTTTCTTTTCCTCTCATGCTCCTGCACAGAATCCTCCATGGAGAGCAAGGTACTTATCCGCACTAATTCTGCCTCTAAGCACATTTTCTTTTCTGTTAAATGTAATCATTCCTCTGCATCTGGAAAGAGTCCTCCATCTCTGGCAATGTGCTGGCCACCCAGCGGGTACCTCCCAGCCACCTCCACAGCGGGTCCCGGGTCTGAGTGATTCATTGCAATACCTTTCTTCAGAGCCAAATCCGCCATCCATTCATCTCCAAGTCCAGCCATAGAGTGAGAGCACTCGGCAGCAACAAGGATCCCCCTACTGGAAGAGTAGGGGAAGATTTTATTAAAGTATCAGACAATGGAGTTTGCCATTTTAAGGGGCAGACCAGGTTGTCCTGGTGCACACCTTCCCTTTTCAGCAAGATGGTGTGCTCAGAAGGGGACGGGGAAGGAAGGGGAGGGCCAGGGGATAGAACAATGGCCAAGCAATAGGAAAGGGAAGGGCAAGTGGAGGTACATAAGGGGCAGCACAGGAGTGTTTCAGCCACTTTTGCTGGAGTTTTGATCGAGCTAATTGAAACTGCAGCACATCGGATTGGCAGATTAATTGGAAGGTTTGTGCACTATGATAAAGAGGTAAGAAACAAACAAATAATATGGAAGAGGATGTTTAAAAAAATATTATATATATATATATATATATATATATATATATATATATATATATATATATACCATAATTATATATATATAATAATTAAAAGAAAGAGAATCAGACAGCTAGAAATTTTTGAGAAGCTGAGTAGTCAGTAATGTGAGAAAGATATGCATAGTTTAAGGTGGTTTGCATATTTCAGTGATAAGTAATGCTCTTTGTGGAAGCAGATGTGAAGAGCTACAGTAGTGCAATGAATTTATTTTATTGTTTATTTATTTATTGAAAATGTTTTACCAGGAAAGGCACACTGAGCAAAATGATGCTCGTCTCACGGTGCGACCTGGGGGGGTTACAGAGGAGGCAAGTAAACATATAAATAGTTGAGCTTAACAATAGTACAATTCAGAGACAGTGCATAGGTGGAAGGGATTACAATTGAGCATGTACATAGGGAGAACAGTAAAGTACACCACAATATCAAATAATGACAGAGTATACAGAATCTTGGTTACACAGCAAGTTAGGAACAGAGCAGAACATGAACAATAGGGTTTGGAATACAAATCATGGTACACATTGAGGCAGCATGAGGTACATAAGTGCAAGTTTCAGAACAGGGGTAGTGACAGCAAAACTTGAGTGCCAGTAGCAGAAGTTGAGCTAAAGTGAGATGTAACAGGTTGACAGGGGGGATTAGGAGAGCAAGATGGGGGTAGGGAAAGGAGGGACTAGGGGTGATTAGCTGTGAAGGAGGGGAGGTTAGGTGGGAAGGGGGAGGGGGATGGGGAGCATGGGTTGAAGGGAAGGGGGGAGGGAGAAATTGACAGTGGGGGACTGAGTAAAGAGAGAGTGTAAGTGCGCAGGGTAGTAGATAAGCCAGACAATTAGGCGATAGCCGGGCCGCTGGTCAGGCGCAGGGGGGAAAATTTTGTTGGGCCTACTTCCATAGCAAGTGGTCACAAACAGGCCCTTTCCATGTGATCCTGTCATTCTTCCATCTTCCCCTGCTTGCTATCCCCTTCTTCCCATCCCCTGCCCACCTGTTCCTTTATCTCTTCCCAGGGGGATTTAAAAGGTATGGTTGTGGAATAGAGGAAGCCTGCAGCAGGAGGCTGAATTTCATTTGTATAGGCATAGTTTTATCGAGATTTGCATATAGCAGCGATAAAAAATGTTTGGAGAAGCAGAGAGGAAGGGCTTTCTGATGCTGAAATCCCAAAAGCACAGCTTACAAGGTGCTTTTTGGCAGAAAAGGTGAAGCTCTAAAAAGGGCAGCTGATAGGGAAGTGGTACAGGTTAAATGAGGCTGAAGGAATGCCAGTAAGAGGGAGAATCACTTTGCATTCAGCTGGCTTTGCCCAAATTAGAAGTATGGAGGAGTTGGCCTAGCAATGAAGAGCCAGGGGAACAGGATGGTAGGGAGGTTCATGCCATGTAGGAGGGGTTCCTAACCGGGAAGGGAGGTAGCATGCAGCCTGCAATGGCCCTGGTGTTATTGGGGGGTAATTTAAATCAGAGAATAAACTGGGGACCGGAGATGAACAGTTCCGATGGTAGAGCCTAGCATGGAAAGACAGCATGGGACGGTCGCGGGTAGCCACATGGCATGACGTCACATGCCATGTGGAGGCCGCAAGGTGAGCAGGGGCCTAATAATGGAAGTAGGGGGACAGATAAGGAGTTATGGGGGAAGGAGGAACCCAGGAATGGTAAATGAAGGATGAGGCAGCTAATTTGTGGCCTGAGGCCATGGAAAGGAGAGTGTACAGGCTAGCATGGTACAAGCATATGGCGTGATGTCACACACCCGTAAGACCATGTGGTCCAGCCACAAGGGTCTTGACTACAAAGGGGTAACAGGTTACTGTTGGCTGACAAGGGGACAGTGAGCATTGGGGGGGCCCATGCAGGCGGGTTGTAAAAAAAAGGGATAAAACCATAGGCTCACGAGGCGGGAAGGGTGGGGAGGCTCAGGCCCTAGCAGGCCACAATACAAGAAGCATGGCAGCAGTAGTCATAAAGGGAATGGGCCTGACAAAGGTGGGTCCTTCAAGGGGAGGGGAACAGATTTAGGCCAAGAGACCATGTGGCGCAACCACAGAATGCGGACAAGGAAAGGGGTGAATGAAAAGACCCAGGAGGGGCTACAGCCTGAGGCATGCAAGAGCATGCAAAGGGAGAAAAGTTTCTTTTAAGCCTGGGAAACACAGGAGGTGACACCGGAAGCACGTCAAGATGACTATCAGCCTGAATATCGCGGAGGCGGGCACGGAAAAGGGGAATGATCGGATCTGGGAGGATAACAGCAGAGGGATGCGAGAGCTTTCAAGTGGAAAGAGGATTAGGCCTGGAAGCCGACAGGAGGAGGTGCTCGAGGCGCAAAAAGGCTATGACCATCCTGAGGCCCGGGGGGGTGTGGGTTTGGGAAGAGATAAGGGAACAGGCGGGCAGGGGATGGGAAGAAGGGAATAGCAAGCAGGGGAAGATGGAAGAATGACAGGATCACATGGAAAGGGCCTGTTTGTGACCACTTGCGATGGAAGTAGGCCCAACAAAAAAAAAAAGGGAGAGCTGGACACATTTTGTTACCTCTAGGCGATGGTTTAATAGAGGGCCTGGCCATAAGAATGACTACAGTAGACAAAAATCTTAATAATAGAAATCTTGTTTCTTCTCTTCAGTTGTCTTCACAGTTTGAAAGGAGCACGGGATATGGCACCAAAAAAGAGCAGGCCTTCAAAAGAAGACGCTTACAAGGCTATAGTGGAACTGGCAGAAAAAGCCAACAGAATGTGGGAACTGGTGGAAGGGGAGGAACCAGGGAGATCCGGGAGAAAAGGAAAGCGGGGAAGGGTAAAGGAGGCAGAGGGAAACGGATGGCTGAAAGGCCATGTAGCCCAACCAGGGTACAACCACTGACATTGGGACCCACCAAGGTGGCTGATCCAGTACCTCTGCAGCCTGTTGACCCGGTACCGTCAGTACCTCTCCAGGACCAGGTCGGGCCCTCCAGGGGAACCCAGACTGGATCCCCATGGCGTAGTGGTCCCTCCGCAGCCGTTAGTGGTGCAACCACCCCTTCAACCACAGGGGACCATAATGGAGCACCAGGAAGACAGCATGCAACAAGGAATGGGCAAGGCCACAGGTAATGCACCCGGTTCAGAGGGTGACAGTATCAAAGTGTGTCGGCACTTGGGTCAGGGGGTTTAGGGCAGATGGAGGCAGCAGTGGCAGAGATTAGGTCAGAAAAAGAGGTACCGAAGGAGAAGGAAGGAGGTACAGAGAAAGAAGGGAAAGGGACAAGAGAGATTGGTTCCCCTGGGATGAAGGTAGGAAAACATGTCCCACTGGCCAGAAAAGAAAAAATCTGGAAAGGAGAGTATGTGGATTTCTTTGCTTTAGTAAGCCGGGAAGCAGCGGTGAAATATGAAGAAGCAGAGAAAATAGGAAAGAGTGAAATGGCAGCAGCAGTAGTCATGTTAGGAAGGAAAGAGGAGGACAAATTCACAAAAGGGAAGACGTGGGATGGGTGGTTTGTAGGTTTTGTTACATTTTCAGCCATAGTATTGGAAAAGAAACTGGAGCTGGGCATCCCACTCATCACATACTCCCTAATAATAAGGCGGGCAAAGGCAAAAGGGTGGGGTGGATATACTATGACAAATTCTTTTGGCAAAGAATGGCGACATACGGGGATGTAAGATGGGATAGAAAGCAACTAGACTTGTGGACAGATTATGTAAATGATCAGTCCACACCTGAAGGGGAGTTGGGGAAGAAAGGAGCCATGCCTCAGAGGTGTTGCTGGGCTTAGAATAGGGCCTCTTTGTTCTTGGCCACAATGTCATTTTCGGCACGCATGTTTGAAATGCAGGGGAGCACATCCGACAAACAGATGCAGGGAGGCATGGGCCCAGGGAGCCCAAGGATCTGGGGGTCATAGTTCAGGACAGCAGTTTTTTCATGAGGGACAGGGGTATAAGGGGCAAGCATGGAACAGAGGGGGGAGGGGTAGAGGGCATACGAGCAGAGGGAGTCAGAATCACTGACCAGCGAGGCCAAGCACTGAACAAAAGGGGAGAATTGGGAATGGGAGAAGGGAAGAAAAGCAAGGGGGCAATTTAGTGAAGCCAGAACCTCCATCAGGATAGAAGCATGGAAAGGTTGGTTGGATAGATACCCGGATAGACAAGTGGCTGAGATGATTGGAAAAGGTTTTCGCATAGGTTTTTCATTGCAGTGTGAGGGCCCAAGGCAAGCAAGGGAGGTGAACAATCTGGGTTCGGTAAAAGGGAGAGAGGAAATGTTAAGACAGAAGATAGAGAAGGAAAAGGCAGCAGGGAGAGTAGAAGGACCATATCATACCCCTCATTGCAGAATATGAGGATTTCTCCATTGGGCTTGGTCCCCAAAAAACAGGAGGGAGAATACAGGGTGATTCACCACCTATCCTTTCCTGAAGGGGATTCGGTGAATGATTTTATCGACGAGGAATATAGTAAGGTGACATATGCCACATTAGAAGATGCAGTCCGGATCATCCGGGCAATTGTTGATGCATGAATGGCAAAAACGGACATAGAGTCCGCTTTCAGATTACTGCCGGTTAGGAGAGAAGACTGGGACCTATTGGGGTTTAAAATTGGGGGACAGTACTATTTTGACAAAGCCATGCCCATGGGTTGTTCTATAGCTTGTGCGACATTCGAAGCATTCAGCACCTGTTTACAGTGGATATTTCAAGAGAGAACTGCTTACAAAACAGTAATTCACTATTTGGATGATTTCCTTTTTATAGGCAGTGGGAGAAGAGAGACAAAAAACATGTTAGCCAGCTTCCAAGAGCTGTGTAAAGAACTAGGGGTTCCATTGGCACCTGAAAAAACAGAAGGGCCCAGTAAGGTGTTAGAATTTCTGGGTATTGAGATAGATTCTACGGGGGAAATAGTTTGGCTGCCAGACAAAAAAGTGAAAAAATGGAGGGAATTGATTCAGATACATACCAGTAGAAGAAGAGTACAACTAAAACAGGTACAACAAGTATTGGGACATCTGAACTTCACATTCAGGGCTATTGGGCCAGGGAGGGCTTTTACCAAAAGGTAGCAAGGGCTACAGCCAGAGTGATCAGACCACACCATTGTGCAGACATGACAAAAGGAGTCAAAGAGGATTTTAAAATATGGGAGGAATTCCTCAGGGAATATAATGGCTGCTCCTTCTCACAGGAGAAATGGGTATAACACAGACCTCGATCTTTACACAGACACAGCCGAGGGCCTAGGCATGGGGGGGCTACCTTAGGGGCAGATGGTTTGCAGAACCATGGCCATCAGACTGGGTGAGGGATGGTAAGGTAAAAGATATAACATTGTTAGAGATCATGCCCATCTGGGTATGCATCCTGGTTTGGGGGAAAGAATTATGGGATCAGAAAGTGACATTCTGGTGTGACAATAGAGCAGTGGTAGAGGTTCTAAACAACAGGGGAGACAGGTCAGAAATGGTCATGCAAGTTTTGTGACTTTTGATGCTAAGGGCCTTGCAGCTGAACATGTCATTCAGAGCAAAACTCATAGAAGGGGTACAAAATACCCTGGCTGACAGCCTTTCCCGTCTGCAGCTGGATCATTCCTGGAGGCTGGAACCAACAGCGGAGGATCAAAAAACACCCATACCAACGAACATCTGGGATGTTGGCAAGAAGGAGCAGAACTGTTGTTTCGCAGTTCATGGGCACCATGGACTCTGAGGGCCTACGATGGGGCCTGGTGAGTGTTTCAAACATTCAGGGCAACACACCATATGGAGGTAAGTAGACCACTCACAGAAGAACAATTGGGGAAGTTCACTATATAGCAATGGCAAAAAGGAACAGCCCACACCACGATGGGGGTCTATTTGGCAGGGATTAGTGTTATTTGCAGCCTAAAAGGATGGAAGGACCCAACGAAATCATTGTTCATTATAAAAATAATGCAGGGATGGGGTAGGTTAAAACAAGGGTCAGTAGATAATAGAAGACCAATAGGGGAACAGTGGCTTGCGAAACTAAAGGATGTGTTACTGGCAATATGCAGATCAAAGGCTGAGGCCCAGCTATTTCACACGATTTATGTTGTAATGTTTGCAGGGGCCATGAGAGTGAGTGAGGAGGTAGGCCATGGCAAGAAAGACAAGGAAGGGGGATTAGAATGGGAAGACATAAGCTGGGGATGAAGGAGATACAGATCATGATTAAGAGGACAAAGATGGATCAAAGGGGACAGGGTTGCATGGCAGCACTAAAGAAACATGTAGAGGACGCAGTGTGCCCAGTGCAGGCTTTGTGGGCTTTCGCCGCAGAGTATGGAAACAGGACAGGGAGATTATTTGTGCATGGTGATGGAAGAAGGGTCACAAGTTATCAAGTCACAGCTTTGCTCAAGAAAGGCATGCAATTCCTGGGGAAGGATCCGATTAATTATTCATCCCACTCCTTACGGATAGTGGCTACCTCACAGTGGCAGGCGAGACTGTGAATAATATTTTGGAAAAGGGACGCTGGCGGTCTGCCAGTTATAACAGATACATTTGAACACTGCAGTGTGGAGACTAACGTATCATCTATGTTTTAGTTACAGATCTGGAGCCAAATGGGGAGGGGGGACAGGTAGAGGGATATTATGGTGAAGAAACTAAGACCAGATATAAGATATTTATTTTGCTTAAACCCTATAGGAAGAAGGAGGATCACGGAAGTCTGGATCTGCTGCCACTCTTATATTTATTGGGCAGAAAGGAGAGCTGAGAAAAAGGCTGCTGGAAAGCAGCTTTACCAAGATGTGAAACAATGTAGATTGGTTTGGCGTGGCATCCGGGGGATGAGATGGGCACAACTGCTTCCCACCTTGAAGGAGCTTAAGGAACGGCGACTCATTCCAGACTTAATTATTATACATTTAGGAGGTAATGACCTTGGGGGTAAGCCGTGGGTAGACACATACATGCAGGTAAAAAGGGACCTAGAGACAATACAACAGTGGTGGCCTCGGGTATGCCTTGCCTGGTCAGATATGATACAGAGGAGGGTTTGGAGACATGAGCACAGCCATAGAGCTGTGGATAGGGCCAGGAGAAAGATGAACAGAAGGGTAGGGACACTCATAAGGAAAATGGGAGGACAGGTAATACTGCGGGGTGTGGAAGAGTGGGTAGAAGATTTATACAGGCCGGATGGCATGCATCTGTCAGATCTAGCCATAGACATGTTTAATACAGAAATTATGGGTTTTATAGAAGATGGAGGAGGCATGCAAAAAACAGAAGATAAAAAAAAAAGAGAGAAGAGAAGAGAAGGACTGGAAAGGAGGTTCCCTGAGGTATGGGGGAGCAATACCCTAAGTGAGGGGAAAGCCAGTCGCCCAATGCAAGCTGGAGACCAGCTAATGGGGAAAAAGGGAGGAAGGAGGTGAAGGGGGGGAAGAGAAAGGAATAAGACAAAAAGAGGAAGAAGCTGAAGGAGAAAAGCGGTCTCGGTTTTCACCATTACCTAACAGAAAAGGAAAAGAAGAAGGCACCCAGGTTTTCACCTGGGGGGAGCAAAAAGAGGAAGAAAGAGGGATGATCAGAGATTGATATATGGATGAAAATAAACAAAATTGTGAGAGATATAATAATAAAAGATGATGAAATGGAACATGGAATTATGATATATAAATAAATTAATTGCCAATCTGAGCACAACAACAAACAATGGTCTCTGTCTTTTTGTGAGGGAAAAGGGGGGAATCCAGGACAAACTAAAACAAAGAATAAACTGTAAGGTCACAAAAAAACAAAACAAAACAAAACAAAAGCAGAACACAAATACAAAATGCAAACCAAAGTCGAACAACTGCTTTCAAGTGATAGGTACATCTGTGTCAGTGAACCAAGGCAAACTTTTCCAAAGTTGCAACAACCGAGACTTATCTAACATTTTCATCTCAGAAAAATAAATCTTCTGCAATTCATACAAAATTTTACAAAATAGTTCTAAATGAGAAATTTGAAGTTGCTGTAAGGTAAAAAGGCATCTAGAATTCCAAACATACCATTTGATAATCACAAAAATAATATACAAAGTGCTTCTATCCCATTTCAACCAGGAAAGAGGATAATCCCCATACATCAATCTAGAATAAGTAACATGGTGGAAAACAGGCCTATTAGTCATGGTATACAAAAAATTCCAAAATACCAAAATATAAGAACAAGAAAAATACAGGTGTTCTAGAGTTTCAGGTTGAAGGATACATAAAGGCCTGGAACAATTCAGTTCTGCCATCTGTTTATGTTTTTGATTAGCCTTAACATTGAGGCATTCATGACAGGGCAGCCAGTGGAAATTTTTCATTTTAACTGGTATCCTACAGTCCAAAATATAGTGTTTTAAAACCACTTGGAGCTGCTGAGGACACTTAGGAAAAGGATCAATCTCCCAGAAATGTAATGGAAGGACTTGGGAATAAAGCTGCTTTTTAGTGTTTTTTAACACCATCGTATGGGTAATACCCAACTGCTTAAGCTGGACAAAAACATCCTGAAGATAAGCCAGAGGAGGAGCAGAGTGTTTAATTTGTCAGGTCTGACCAGCCACCCAATAAAACTACCACAAGGAAATAAGAGTGTAAACAACTCACACCCTAATATCTAGTGGAGGAAAGGAACAGGGGTTGCAAATTAGAAAGAAATTGACAGTAAAAAAAAGAATAGGGTTCACCATATTCTGGCCCCCATTTTGTAAGGGCAAATAAAGAACAGTATGATGAAGAGGATTGAGCCTACTGCCCCAAAAAGATTGAAAGAAAAGACTATAAACAGTGGCTTCGTGGGATTTGGGTACTGGGAAAATAGCGCAGAGAAAAAGGAAAATGGGCAAAAAAATGGGCAAAAGAAAAGTTTTAATAAGATAAATCTTTTTCCTAAAGGACATTTTCTGCTTAGACCAAGAGTGAACTAAAGTATTCCCCAGCTGTATCTTAACAGCCCAGTTTACAACATCCATTTGGGCATCAGCAAAAAAAATTCCCAAAATACGAAGAGCCTCGAAGGTGAGGGGATACCAGCCACGGTGGGTGGAGGGGTGGAAGAAGCCCTTTACTTTTAGTCACATTAAGTTGCGTCCCAGAAAGAGAACCAAAGTCATGATAACATTGGATAGCTGCTTCTGCCGGAGCAACATCCTTGGTCAAAATAATGAGATCATCAGCATAGACAAGGGCCCTATATTGACTGGGTAAGCTGATTGGAAGAATGTCCGGGGCCGAATTAAGGAGGCGCAAAAGAGGGTCAATGGAGAAAACATATAATAAAGGGCTAAGAGGACAGCCCTGGTGGACACCCTTCTGGATGGGGATATAGGGTCCTAAATAGCCATTAATACATGCTTTAACTGTTGCACTTTTATACAGTAACTGCAGTCATGTAACAAAAGAAGGGGAAACACCATATCGGGTTAAAGTATGCCATAAAAAAGAATGCCTGACATTGTCGAATGTCTGTTTTTGGTCCAAGGAAAGCAGCACCCCCTCTAGAGGTGAGACATTATGACTATTAAATGCCTCACATAATAAAAATAACAGATCCATTATCAATCCCCCAGGGACAGTATAAAACTGGGCAGGGGAAATTAAATATGGGGCTACTGTTAAAAGGCGATTATTCAAAATTTTAGCTAACAACATAAGATCATTATTCAGAAGACTAATAGTTCTCCAATTAGTAATATCAGATTTCTCCCCTTTCTTAAAAAAATAAGCACACCAGTAGCCATATCCAAAGGAATGTCATAGAATTGCAAAAGATAGTTGAAAACTGTAGTGAGTTTCTCAGAAATCTCTTGAACCAATATCACATATAATTCAGAGGGAAGACCATCAGGACCGGGGGATTTCTTAGAGGCTAAAGTTTTAATAGTGTCTGAAATTTCAGAAACAGTCAAGGAGTCAGATAAAACTGAAAGATGGTCCTAAGGGGCTGAGGGAAGTGGAGGAGCTTGAAAAAAGGGTCAAAATCTAACCAGTTTGGATCAGAGCTACCAAATAAAGAGATGGCATGATCACTGGCAAGCCGGAGAAGGTGAGGATTAGAAGTATGGAGTACCCCCGCAGGGTCCCTGAGTGCTGACATCAATCTGTGGCCAAGATGCTTCTGATTATGAAGCAGAGAGCAAACTTCATGAAGCGCCCCAGTTGTACAGTATCTTTGTTTGAAGTGCAGAACTGCATTTTGAGAGGAATGATAGGATAACCTTTTATTCTTGATAAGAGAAATCTGGTCTGAGAAGACCTGGTTAGTGGAAGAAGAGAGGGAAATTAAATGCTGCAAGTGTTTGAGATCATTCAGATAATCCACATAGGCGGATGATCGAACGTGCTTGCCAGTCTGCATAAGTAATATCCGGAGTTTGGGCTTAGTCTCCATCCCACCAGAGAAGTGGATTCTCATACAGGTCAAAGGTTGTTTTTTTACAATGAAGAAAATAAAGAAGTTCCTGAAGAAAGGAGGTTTGTTCCAAAAGTTTAGTAATCAGCTTCTGATAGCCAGGACCAAGCAGAGCCTCAGAACTACCCAAACGCACTGCTAGAGAATAATGATCTGAATATTCCACTGGAACATTAGTCCCATTAATCTGTAATACCTTAGAAATAAACAGAAAATCAATCCTAGTGGACAAAGAACCCTTATAAAAAGTTTGTTCCCGTTTTTCAGAATGTGTCAAAAAAGCATCCTTCAACCTTGCTAAATGTGTGATGGAGCAAAAAGCAGTCATATCCCCAAAAATTTTCTCAGTAGTCATCAAGGACCCTCTATCTAATTTACTGGTTCCACAATTAAAATCCCCTTCCCAGATGACATGATGAGCCACATGGAGATAAGGACTAATAAGGTGGAACATTGTGGTCCACTCTGCCTTCGTTTTGGGGAGCATAGATGGAAATAACCCTAAAGGAAACAGCATTTATATGAAAATCCAATAAAAGGGCATGGCCAGGAATTAAATCCAATAATTTCAGAACAGTGGGTTGGAGATGGTGAAACAGGATACCAATACCAGAGCAACTCTCCATGCCCAAGGACCAGTAGGAAACTCCAGAGGTCCATTCTCTCGTGGCTCATGCAATAGCAGGAATGGTATGGAGCCTGGTATCCTGTAATGAAAAAAAATACCTGGGGGTTGAGAGCAGAGAAAATGAAAAACCGCCTCTCATTTCCTGACACTCTGAATGCTATTTACATTAGACGTAGAAAAAACAGGGAGGAAAGCAAATGCATGAAAAGAGTTAGGGAAGGAGTTTAACTCTTCTTTTTTTTCTTGACCCTGCTTCTCTTAGGGGCAGGTTTCTGACCAGAAGCCAGAGCATCCATGGGCACAATATCACCCACAACATCCTGGGAGTGAGAGTTAACTGAGGAAGTGGCTGACTGAGCCTCAGAGATGGACTCATCCTCCAGCACTTGATATCTGTTAAAAGTGACAGCAGGGGTAGTCTTGGGTGCCTTAGGCAATGGTAAGGACTCAGATTGATGCTTTATGGTAGTGATTCTCCCACCCAATGGGTCTGTCACAGGTTGGGGAGGTGGCATCATAGCCTGGGATGTCTCAGGTAACAATTCCAGTGGAGTCCTCGTTACTAAGTGAAGATCACTAGGAGCACCATCAAGAAGGGGGATAGGGGGGTGGAGGGCGGAAGGAGTGGGGGGAGAGGAGGGCGGACAGAGGTGTCCATTACAGTACTAGCAGAAAGAATATCTTCCCCTGTCATCGGAGGATCCCCAACATCCCTCCGAGAGACAGAATCACATAAGGAAGCGGTCCAAGTAACTGTTCTGTGGAATGTTGTATATCGAACGCTCTCTGTGCATTGGCTACTAAAAGCCGTTGTTCCTACAGATAAGCAGAAGCCTGTTTTTGATGAGCTGCCTCAGGGCAAGAAGCATAGGCATGACCAGTAGTACCACATAGATTACTAACATACTAACATACTAAAATGCCAGCAGAATAGGCCTAACGGTCTTTCGTGTCTGCTCGTTTGGTCAGTCCCCAACCTGGGTGCTGACCTTGCTGTCCCCCTCGCCTTCTCTGGCTTCTCCCTTCCCAGTTCCGGATATTCTTGCTGCATTGGATTTTGCTTCCAGAACCCTTCCCCTGTACCTGCCCCACCCTCTCTTGAAC
The DNA here is from genome assembly GCA_016271365.2 of Neoceratodus forsteri. Classification (NCBI taxonomy): domain Eukaryota; kingdom Metazoa; phylum Chordata; order Ceratodontiformes; family Ceratodontidae; genus Neoceratodus; species Neoceratodus forsteri. The sequence goes on along the minus strand of CM057455.1, from coordinate 999,058,978 downwards.
CCCTCCACTGTCTCTGCCTCCACCAGCCCCTAGGCAGTGCATTCCATGGCTCCACCACCTCTCAGTGAAGTAGCACCTCCTCCTTTCTCCCTGAATCTTCCCTCCAGCTTCCAGCCATGCCCTCTAGTGGCCCCTTCCTCCTTCCTTGAAGCACCCCAACTGTTCCTCCCTATTTACCTCTTCATGTACCTAAAGACCTCCATCATGTCCCCGGTCCTCTCTCTTCCAATGTGTACATATTTAGCTCTTGAGCCTCTCCTCATAGGTCCTGTCCCCCAAGCCCCAAATCATTTTGGTTGCCCTCCTCTGGACCCTCTCCAGGAGGTTAATGTCCCACTTTAAGTGTGGCCTCCAAAACTGCACGCAGTACTCAAGGTGCAGCCTCACCCAGCAGTTATACAGAGGGAGTATCACTTCCCTCCTTCTGGAGGTGATCCCCTAGCGATGCATCCCAGCATCCTGTTGGCCTTGGCTGCTGCCCTCCTACAAGTCTCAGAGTTGTTCATCTTGACATCCACCACCACCCCAGGTCCCTTTCAGCCATGAGACTTGCCTAGTTCCCCCAGGGTGCACTTGACCTGGGTTTTCTGGCCCCAGGTGGGAGTACCTTGCATTTCCTGCATTGAACCTCAACTTCCACTTTCTAGACCATCTTTCCAGAGCCTCCAGGTCCCCCTGTAGGGCCACCCTCCCCTCCTCCCCATCCACCACCGCCCCCAGTTTCGAGTCATCTGCAAAGAGACTCATCTCACTCCTGATTCCTGTCCTTATGTCAGATACTTAGGCGTTGAACAGAAGGGTCCCAAAGACTGATCCCTGTGGGACCCCACTAATGACCCTCCTTGGGGATGAGACTATCCCACCAACTACGACCCTCTGGGTCTGGTCCTGGAGCCAATTGCCTATCCATCTGATCATCTGGTTCCCCACCCCATTTCTCCCAGCTTATCCAACAGGCCCACATGAGGAACAGAGTCAAATGCCTTGCTGAAGTCCAGAAAGAGGACATCTACTGGTCTACCCAGGTCCAAGGCACTTGTCACCCAGTCATAGAACTCCACCAGGTTTGTCTGACACGATTTCCCCGGGATGAATCCATGCTGTCTATCATCCAGGCACCCTGACTTATCCAGGTCCCCCCCAGCCTCTCCTTGACAATGCCCTCCATCACCTTGCCCACCACCGAGGTCAGACTGACAGGCCTGTAGTTCCCTGCCACCTCCTTGATCCCCCTTGTGGATAGGCACTATGCGCCACCTTCCAGTCTTGGGGCACCCACCCTGTCCTCAGAGAGATGGTGAAAAGCTCTGCCAGGGGTTTTGCCAGGACATCTGCAAGTTCCTTCAGCACTCTGGGATGTAATTTATCCGGCCCCGGTGCTTTCTCCGTCTTAAGGGAGCTGAGGGCTTCCCTCACTCTCTCAGCTGTGATTTCCACTTCCGGTACCCCTTCTCCCTGCTTAGCCCTCCCCCCACCTGCCAGTGATGCCTCCCTCTCCCCAGACCTGCCGATCAGTAAGGTCCCCCTCCTCAGTATCTCTGTCTCCTCCCATGTTGATGCAGCACCCCATTTTCCCTGGTGAAACTGAGGTGAAGTACTCATTTAGTACCTCAGCCTGCTCCCCGGTCTTGTGCCCATCTCCCCTGATTTAATCCTGCTAATCTGCCCCTTCACCCTTCGTTTTCCCCAATGTATCTAAAGAACCCCTTGTTCCCTCTCCTAATTTCCTGGCCAGGTTCTGCTCCTTCCTTGCCTTAGCCGCCTCACCACTCTAGTGGCCCTTCTAGCCATCAGCCGTGCTCCCCTCGATCCCTTTCACTCCTTGAGCACTTGAATCTGCTTATAGGCTGCTTTCTTTCCTCAAGACCACCTCCTGACCTCCCTGGTCCACCAACAGGGTTTTTGGGCCCCACGCATTTTCGTTTTACTCTTGCACAGGTGCTGATAGCATCCTGCACCCTCTCCTGATGATTTCCACCTACTATCAGCATCCATGTCTGACCCAATCCCATCCAAATGCTCATAAGGATCCTTCCCATTTCCTTAAAATCTGCCCCCTGAAGTCGGTTACTTCTGTCTTTGTGCAGCCTTCTACCCTCCTAGGTCCAGGCAGAACCAGACCGTGGCATGGTCACTCCCCGCCAATGGGTCCCTTACCTCCAGGCCCCCAATCTGGTCACTGTCTGCCAGGACCACATCCAGTATCCATGCCTCCTGGTCGGTTCCCTCACCTGCTGAGTTAGGAACGTGTCTTGAAAGACATCCAACAACCTCTGTTCCTTGGTCACAGAGGATGTCATAGTCTCCCAGTCTGTTCCTGGCATGTTTAAGTCCCCCAACACCACCACCGTTCCTCTGCCCAGTCTGCAGTGTCTCCTAACATCTGCCACCAGACTGTCCTCCAGCTCCTCCGCCAGGGCAGGGGGTCTATACACCACTCCTATTTTTACTCTCTTGCCCCCCCTTGTTATCAAGGTGACCCAAATCGCCTCCACGGTTCCCTCCGCCTCCTCTACTCCCCTTTGCCAATGCAGTTTTTGACTATCATTGCTACCCCTCCTCCCCTTCCCTCCCCCTGTCCTTCCTGAACATAGTGTATCCCTCCAGGTTCGGGTCCCAGTCATGTCTTGCAGTGGCCCAAGTCTCAGTGACCACTGCACATCCACTGCTCCTCAGTTAGCATCGCCTGGAGCTCAGGCATTTTATTGCCCAAGCTCCTGGCATTTAGCAGGACTACCTTCCACCCTTTCCTATAGTTCCATTTCCCTGCTCATGTTCCCATGGGGATTCTGTTTTCCCCTGGTCTGCACTTTGCCAGTTGGCCTTTTCCTGCAATCCTCCTGGTCCCCAGGGGGGTGGAGACAGAGTCCCTCCTTTATCGGCACCCTCTTGACAGCCTTTTCTCCCATCCCACCCCCCTTCACAAGTTTAAACCCCACTTTTCAGCAATGAACCCCTCTATTTTCAACTTAAGGATTCCCCTCCCCTCCAAATTGAGATGTAGTCTATCTCTAGCATACAGCTCCTTATCCTCCCAGGTCTCCCCCCAATCCCCCATCAACCCATACCCTCTGGCCTCACACCACTCCCTGAGCCACTGGTTTATCTCCCTAATTTTCCTTTTGTGTTCCCCACTAGCCCTTGGCACTGGCAGGATTTCTGAGAAGGAAACTGTGCATCCTATATCATGACAGACCCTGGCGAGCTCCCTGAATCTTGCCTGTATCTCTAGCTCGCTATTTCCCTCAATGTCATTTGTACTCAGGTGGACCAGTATGTCTGGAGAACCCCCACAATCCTTTGCCAGCTGATATACCTCGTGCTTAGCCTTGTGCACCGTTAGTCGAGGGAAGCATCTTGTTCTAACTGGCCAGGCTTCTCCCTCCCTATCCCATTTGATACCCCTGATCATAGTATCCCCCAGCAGGAGCACTCTGACCACTCCTTTTCCTCCATCCCCCCCTTCCATGTCCCTCATCCTTTCTACAGGCCCCTCCACCCAGCTGGCTCCGTGTTCCTCCCCTTTCTGGGTGCCACATGCCACCTCCTCCTCTCCAATCCTATGCCTCTCCTCCTCCTGAGTATCCTTCTGTTCCTTGCTAATTCCCCCCTCACTGCTCGCAACTGGTCCTTCTCCCCCATCTGCTAAACTAGCCTGGCTCATCCTCCCTTCCTTCCTGTCTCCATCCTCCTTGCTAGTCGTGCTCCCCTGGCCTAAACCCTCAGCTCCCTTTACTGAATCCTCCTTGTACTTCTGGTCCTTCTCCTTTACCTTTCCTCCCAACTGGTTCTTCTCCTTGTGCTTTCCTCCCTCTTCCCCCTGCCCCTCCTGCTCTGATTCACTGCTCTCCCCATTCTTCTGCATTCCAGGTCCCCCCCGTTCTTCCTGCTATCTGGCCCCTGCCTCCTGCCTCCCACTCCCTTTCCATCTCTAACTACCCCTGTCATGGCTACATCACCCCCCTCATCCTTGAGCAGAAGAAGAGAATTGAAGCGGTTACTGAATGTAAGGTCTGATCCACTTCCCCGCCTTGCTTCCTTCTGTCCAGCCCTAGCCATCTGCCTACTTCCCTGAGAATGTTGTCCCTCCGTCCCCCCTTTGTGAGGGCCCCCAGTTACCTGCCTGCTTCCTTGGTAGTGTCCTTTTGGACCCCCTCTGCCAGGTTTCCTATGTGACCCCTGAGTATTCTCCTGCACCCTTACCTATGCCCCACCCCAGTGCTTGGTGCAACCCTGTGGAGATTCCCAGCCCCCTTCCCCAACCATACCACCCCCCTTCCCCCAGCTTTCTCCTAATCCCTGCAACCTCCTCCCTAAGCTGTGCTAGCTGGTAGCACACTGGGCAACCACCGAACTTCCAAGCCCAGTCCAGTATCATGGCTGCTCCACACCCTGTGCACCCCACCACCCTCCCAAAGATGCCGGCCCTAATGATGTGTGGCTCCATCCCCTTCCAAATAGGTTTCCTTGGGTGAGCCACCAGGTTCCCCCCTAGTCATTACAATGAACAAGATTATTACAGTGAGCACTGGTATGACCTAAGACATGACATGATGAACATTTTTGGTGATCACAGACACTAACTCCCCTGTGCCTGCCCCAAAAAAAGCTGTTAGACAAATGTTGAAAGCCTGCATCATCAGATCTCAAGATAACCCTGATATGCCAACCTCCCATCCAAATTCCCTTTGAGTCAAAAATGGCTTCAGGAGGACCAGTAACAGTACAGCAATGCTTCAGCCAATAAAGGAGATCAGTAACACTAACACCCTCATTGCAAAACAAGACCATGATTGTTTTATGGGCCGGCCTGGTTAAGGAAACAACCTCAAAGGGGGTCCAAAGGGGAGTATTTTTCTTCTGGTCTTAATAATACCAAACTTTATCAAGGCCACTGCCCAACTTAAAGCTAACATCAAATACATTTTCACCAGACACATAGGTCAAGGCATACAATTCAGACACAGAAAATTGCAAACATTCTTTCAAAAGAGTCTTCTCAACATACACACGGTCAGGGAAGGCATCTAAACCCCCCCTTATGAATAAGCCTAACTGCATTATGTCGTTTAGCAGGATAAGTATGCTGCTGAAAAAATGAAGCATAAGTCATTGTTAGGTGGAGGCAAAGTCTTATCTTGTACAGCAGGCCCATTTCTGAGCTCTGCAGGAATGTTTCTAGGGATATCAGAAAAGTCTGAAATGTCACTCATGCCATCCCCAAGAGCGTCCTGTGGGAGATCTGCAGGTTCTTCCGTGAGGGCAGTGTTAAGAACAGGGTTCTGGGTTAACTCCAAGTCATGGGTTAAACGTAGTGGAGATGAAGCAACAACAGTAGGTGCATAAGAAGAAGGACTATTAGGTAAAACAGGGACAGTAGAAAATGTATTGTCTGTTTTAGACAAGGAAATAGTACTCACAGTGGGAGGCACAGTAGTAGGAGACAAAGAACCCCGTCGGATTTTTATTGGTGTAAAGCCCAAAATCCAGTGCCAAGTATCTGGAGAATGCACCCAGCCAGCTGCTGCTAGGGAGCTAGGGAGCTGTCTACAGACCACGAGTCATCCTCTGGTACAGGAGAATCTGTCCAATGAAATTTGCTAGGGAGTCCTTTTTTGGTAATGCGATCAGGTTGATGTGGGGCCGTAGAGGCTGAGAAGGAAAAAACAGAAGCAGAACGTTGGTCCACATCAGTGGTGAACACAGTAGCCAGTACAGCATGCACAGTAGCAGTAGAGGTGTCCATAGCAACCTCGGCCACTGCCGGTTCAGCGTCTGTGTCAGGCCACCCTTCAGTCTCCGGTTTTTGGGAGTGAAATTGGCCCAATAGTTCCTGCTTCCTACAGAGATGCTCCATTTCCTCCAAGAGCAAACACTGTTCCAAAGTCTGCTGCTCCTCTTCCTGCTTTCAGGACCCAGCCACAGTTGGGTCAGAAGAATCCTGCTGGTGAACCATACTTATTCCAGACTCAGGCAATTTAAGGTCCATGGAATTGTCCTCAGGAGTAATCGCTGCAGCATCAAAAAATATCTCAGAGTCAAGCAATTCCGGTGCCGCGGAAGAGACAGACGCCTCAACCTACTGCCCCTCCATCACCTCACCTGTCAGCACAGCAACTGACTCAGCCATCCTTCGATGGCCAAAGGGTCCATCTACTGGTGAGTAGGGGAATTTACCCAGTGTCCTGGCTAAATGTCCCTCATTCACTAAAAATACCATCAACTGTTTAATCTGGTTCAATCTCAGTTGCTTACCATCTGTCCCCCCCCGCCCAGTCACCCCTGAAAAAGGGACTTAGAGGCTCAGTGGGCTTACTGGGTCAACAAATCTAAACAAACAAATAAACAAACATTGCTTGCCAACCTTAAGGTCATCTGATATGATTACCCCCAGATCCCTTTCCATTTTTGTTGTTGTTACTACCTCCCTCCCATTGTATACTCTTCCCCTGGGTTTTTCTTTCTAAGGTGCATTATTTTGCACTTCTTTGCACTGAATCCAAGCTGCCATACTTCTGACCATTTCTCCAACCATGCCAAGTCCCTTCTCATCCTTTCTACTCCCCCTTGTGTATCAACCCTTTTGCAGATCTTTGTGTCATGTGCAAAGAGGCATACTTTTTCTTCCAGTCCCTCTGCAATGTCACTTATAAAGACATTAAAAAGGAATGGGCCAAGTACTGAACCCTGTGGTACCGCACTAGTAACCCACCTTTCTTCAGAGTGGACTCCGTTTACTATTACTTTCTATGTCCTGCTGTTCAGCCAATGTTTTACCTAGGCTACCACCCTGGGACCCACTCCCAAGTTGGCTAATTTGTTTATTAATCTTTTGTGTGAGACTGTGTCAAATGCTCAGTTTAAGATAGGAATGTCTAGATGACTTATCCAGCCAAATAAAAGAAGTAATCAGGGATTGAATACTTTTGAAGAAGGAAAGGGGGAATATCATGTTTAGTATGCTCAAGGGGTAGAAGAGTCTAGGAAGGATATTAATTTTAATTATGTTAATCCTACCCCACAAGGAGATGGGGAGAGCTTTCCATCTTGTTAAGTCTTAACGAATCAGCCCTAGGAGACCAACCAGATTCAGTTTCACCACAACAGAAGAATCAGAGGTGAGAGATATGCCCAAATATTTGAGAGATAGAGAAGACCATTGCATACCAAATAAGACAAAGTCTTGACTATAGGTGAAATGATTAAGGGGGTATATTTCGGTTTTACTGAGATTAAGCTTATAATTAGAATAACAACTAAACTGGTAAACTATCCTTAAAGCCTCAGTCAAAGAAGGAACCGGTTCAGAAAGATGCAGTTAGATATCCGCATATACCGAAACAGAGGGAAAGAGGTTCCCTCTGAGATGCATTTTATGCTGGGAAGGTCTTGAAGTGACCAGTAAGTGGTTCAAGATATAAGTTAAAAAGAAAGAGAGATTGGGGACAACCCTGTCATGTGCCAGAGTGTAAAGTGAAAACAGAAGAAAAAGCACAGTTGCAGTAGATCCTAGTCGATGGAGAGGAATAGATCATTTTAAGCCATTGAAGAAATGGGGCCGGGAAGCCCATCTCATGTAGTGTAAGCCACAAAAAGGACCAGTCCACTTAATCAAAGGCCTTCTTGGCATCCAGAGAAACTAAGGCCATTGAGAGAGGGGAGGTTTGGGTGATGTTGAACAGGTGACTAAGCTTACGGAGGTGGTTTGTGGCAGATCTCCCAGGAACAAACCCCACTTGTTCTGGACTCGATAATCCAGACCAAAGTTCTTTAATTCAGGTTGCCAGTATTTTGGCCAGAATTTTAATGTCAAAATTTAATAAAGAGATGGGATGATAGCTCACTGGATTGGAAGGGGGCTTGTCTGGTTTAAGAAGGAGGATTATAGTAGCTTCCAGAAGTAAGGAATCTAATTCCTCTGCAGAGAACATATATTGTCAGAGCCAGAGTAGGATAGGCGACAGCTCTTTGAGAAAGATTTTATAAAAGTTTGAGGGAAATCCATCAGGGCCAGGAGCTTTATCTAGGGTAAGACTATTTATTATGGACTCCACCTCTGCTAGGGAAATAGTGGCCGGAAGAAAATCACATTGGTGATCCATAAGGCAGGAGAGTGGAACAGAGTCCAGGTATGATGACATTTCTACGTTGGTCGGTGGTGAGGGGCGTTTACCATATAGATTAGAGTAAAAGTTTCCAAAAACTGTCACCACTTCCCTAGGAAGAGTTTTTAAGGACCCGTCCAGGGCACAGATCGAGGGTGTAATCCTGGATACCTCCATTTGCCTCAGTCTGAGAGCAACTAAGCATCCCGCTTTTTTTTCCTTGCTCAATGTATTTGGACTTAGTCTTTAGAATAGTATACTCACCTTTCTCTTGGAGAAGCGTAGCATATTTGTCTTGAAGGGATAATAGAGTTCTTAAGGACTCAGGGGAAGATGTAGGGGACAGGGATCATTCCAGAGTGCATATTTGGGCTAGAGTCACTAGTGCCTCTGCTTCTCTGCGATGCTTCCAGGTGGAGGCCAGGTGGATGAATTTGCCCCTCAAAAAACATTTCAAGGTGCACCATTCATGATTCTGTCTCTTAACAGTATTTTGGTTAGTGGAGATAAAGGACTGAATTAGATTAGAAATTCTAGTAGTCACCTGCTCATCCTTGAGGAGCTGGGTGTTAAGTTTCCATGTATTGTCATGCTGTTGATTAGAGTTTGGGGAAAGTAGCAACCAGGCCACTGCATGGTCAGAGATTACAACGGGTTCAAGGGTGGCATGGCAAAGACTGGGGAGTAGGGAGAAACTAATAAGAACATAATCAATTCTAGATGATGAATGGTGTACCATGGAACAGAACGAATAACTGCGGGACAGAATATTAAGTATTCTCCAGGGATCACATAAATCCATTAGCTCCATGAATTCCCTCAAGGCTTGCTGCACAGCTGTAGGAGGCCTAAGAATACCTGATAAGCAGTCAAGGTCTTGTGTAGGAGGGATATTCCAGTCCCCACCTACAATGAAGTGAAGGTTGAGGTGGGGAGATAACTTGTGGGCTAGTTCCATAAAAAAACCTGGGTCGCCCCCCCACCACCAGCCCATACACACTGCCCAAGACCAATTCCTGTTGATCTAGTAGACCTGTAACAAAGATATACCAACCCTAAGGGTCCAATATGGAATGGTTTGCCTGAAATGAGACAGTACGACCTATTAAGATGACTACCCCCTTACTGGAGCTTGATTCCCCAGAGGCAAATACCTGACCAATTCCTTGTCTGCGTAACTTATTTGCCTCATGGGGAGGAGATGAGTTTCTTGAAGAAACCCTATCTGGGCATGAAGTATGGAGAGGTGCTTTAATACCTGATGCATCTTGAGCTGTTCTTCAATACCCCTAATGTTCCAAGACACAACTTTGATACAGTTGTTGCAATAATCAGTAAAATCAGACCAGATAATCCTATAGTATAGGATGTGCAAGCACACTCCATCCCACTCCCCAACTTCCCCTCCCTTAGGCAGCTGAACCAGGTGTAAGAGTAATCTAAACAAAATATTGGAATGATTGCCAAAACAAAAAAAGCATCTATGACTCAAAAACCACATAGTGCTCAAAACACAGGTGATAGCGGTTCAGTGGAGAAACCCTCCCTTCCCCTCCCATAATAAACTCTCAGGAAAACAGAGCCAGTTTCTGAAAAGACTGAAGTCTGGAAACCTTCTCGAAACCTTTCAATAAGCCAGGTATTGTGCTACCAAAATGATGTAGAATCAATTTTCCTTATCTTGCTTCCCCCTTCCACCACACCATCCCAAACCAAATTCCACCACATCGTCTCCCCCCATAACAAGAACTATGTACAAAAGCCCCCCTCATGTAACTAGATGTTAAGAAGCCTAGACCAATATAAGACTGGGGGGGGTCTGTATCCCCAAGGCCCTGGAACCACTGTTAATTAAAAGATAAAGCTGGCTTGGACACGCTCCTATGAGGGTAATACAGGTAGGAAAATGAGAAAAGGCCATCCATCTCTGAATCAGAAGGAAGGATCTCCCATACCCCATCATAGGGCATGTAAATAATATCCAGTTGGGACATCCTTTGGGAGAACTGCTTTGCTTGAATTAAATGCCTGTTACAAGCTGTACTTTTTACTACTGCTGCTAATTGAGTGCCTGCTTTTACTCTGGGTTTGAATGAACTGCACCTGAAACTCTGTCATTCTACATGAGGGGGTCAGTGATTGAATGAACTAGGGGCTCCAACACTATAAAACCTCGCGCCGATCACTGGCGCGAGCGCCATGGCGCGAGCAACGTGAGTGGCACGAGCGCCACTCAGTAGAGAAATTGTTTTAACTTGTTTGGCAGTAAGAAGCTTAATTATGGGGTCTGTTTTGTATATATGTTTGGGGAGTTGGTTTGTATGGGGATTAATAATCATGAGTACCTTTGAAGATAAAGAAGTTAGAGGTGATATGATGAAGTTATCAGGTATGTATTTTATGGGAAATGTTCGATTTAATTGTGAAGATGGATTCATTCGGAGAAGGAATCACTTTACAAATGAATCCCGATATTATCAAAAGAGTTCTTGTGTTAAGCATGGTTTTTATGGGTTAAAAGTAACAGGAAGTACAAATATGTTATGTTTAATGCTGTTAATTCAAAGTGGGGATATTGAGTTAAATCTGGGACCTAATTATAAAAAAATTAAGAAGCTTTCGATGGTTCATGAGAACGTTAGAAGCATAGTCCATAAAATGGACGAGTACAGGGTATGGGCAACTAAAACTGAGTATGATTTATCAGCAGTATCAGAAACATGGTTACATACAGGTATAATGCAGGAAGAAATTCAACTTTCAGGATTTTCTATAGAACGTGCAGATAGAGGTAAAAGGGGAAGGGGTGATGTTGTTTATTAAGAATACTCTTGGCCCCTATAAAGTACTGTTAAGTATGAACAAGGAAGGAATTGACTGTCTTATTATTGAATTAATTGCGACAAAATTAGTGGTAGGAGTGTTTTATGCACCCCCTAAAACAAAAAGTAAAACATTTGATGTACTAGCGGAGTTAATTTTAGAAAAAATAAAGGACAAACGAGTAGTTTTAACAGGGGACTTTAATGCAGATTGGTTTCAGACTAGAGGAGAAATTGGAAGTAGTTTTTCAATTCTGGGTTTGCACCAAATAATACAAAAATCTACAAGAAATACAAAAAATGGAACTTACGGTTCTCTTTTAGATTTATTTTTTGCATCCCAGGACATAGTAAAAACCTGGGAAGTATTACCTTTAAATTTGGGGGATCATAATCCTATTACTTGTACTATTGAGTTACAACAGTGCATTACTCAACAATTAACTAGTTATTGGAGCAGAGATTTTAAAGGGTTTAATGAGCAATCCTTTGTAAATCATCTAGGGCAAATCCATTGGGATAGAATTTATTTGATACCAGACATAGAACTGGCTATTCAAGAGTTTAATGACATGTTTTTGAATGTAATACAGTACCATGCGCCATTAATAAGAAAAATTAAAAGGAATAAAGAAGCTCCACGGATCACCGATAAGATAAAAAAAAATTTAAGGATTAGAGATAGGATATGGAAAAAGGCGAGAAAAACAAAGAAAGAAGCAGATTGGAATACCTTCACGTTTTGGAGAAATAAGTGTAAAAATATAATTAAAAACATAAAGAATAAATATTATCAGAATAAAATAAATAATTCCTCTGACTCCAAGCAGTTTTGGAAGTTTATAACAGAGCTGAAATCCCCAAATAAAGACTCCATGGGTGGGATATTCAAAAGGGCTGCGCCATGTGCAATAGGGTTGCGCATGAGCAAGTCCGGAATTGCGCCATTCTGCGATATTCAGCAGGAGGCAGTTGCGCCACTGAAAACAGGCTGAGCAATAGTGCAATGCAAATGAAGGCATGCGCAACCCGAAGGGGGTGGATCCATGTATAAAGAGCACAATGCGATATTCAAAGGTTTGCGCAATGCACAATAGCAGAACAACCGGAAGGTGCGCCACAGCGGAAATGAGCCAAAATAAAAAGGATCAAGTAAGAGGTGCAAGAACGCTACAGGGATGCCAAGCGAGACAGACAGAGAGAGACAGACAGCGACAGACAGTGACAGTCCAGAACAGGGTAGGCAAGGGAAGTTGTGTGGGCCATAGGCTGCAGAGGCCAGCGGGGGTACCCGGTGCAGTGGAGGTAGCAGTCAGGACAGCGGGGGTAACAGAGCAACATCAGCCAGGGGGGGTCACAAGCTAGGGAGATGGACAGTGCCAGCTTCCACATGGAAGCTGTAATGAGGGGGGTGAGAATGCATGCTGCAGGGGGACGTGGTCATGGAAGGGCCCGTCGGTGGTACGCCCCCAACAGGCAGTACCGTGCCCCGCATCAGCTTTGAGCTGTACACAGATGTAGAGATTGTGGGCTGGTACTGCCTGAACAGGGCAATACTGAGGTGGCTCTGTGAGCTGTGCAGTGATGTGATGCAGGCACCCTCACGACGGAGTCACGCTCTGTCGGTGGAGACCAAGGTGACAGCCTGCAGGTGCCTGCTCGCCATGGGCACCTTCCAGAGGCTGACAGGGGACACCACAGGCATCACACAGTCGGCCACATCATGCATCCTCACCCAATTCCTCAGCGCACTGCTGCCACATGCTGCGGATCACATCCATTTCCCCAGCACCGTGGCAGAGCGTACAGCAAACATGCAGGAGTTCCACAGAGTAGCATGTATGCCTGGCATTCTAGGGGCCATAGACTGCACCCATGTGGCCATTTGCACGCCATCTGGCCCCGATGGGGCTGCATATAGGAACAGGAAGGGCTATTCCAGTGTCAACTGCCAGGTGGTGTGTGATGCCACTGGGCACATAACCAATGTCTGTGCCACACACCCTGGCAGAGCACATGATGCCTTCATATGGTATCAGTCCACACTGTGCCATCGATTTGAGAGTGGGGACATCCCCACAGGCCATCTAGTGGGTGAAGTACGCATGTAGGAATTGCAAGCGTGGGGGCAGGGTGGGGAATGCTGCAGGTGCTATGGTAGTAACACAGGAGATATTGACAATATGGACCTGAACATGATACTCATCTCCTCCATCTCCACACAGGTGACAGTGGATACCCACTCCATCCCTGGCTGCTCACACCATACCGGCGCCCCATGACCCCATCGCAGCAACGCTATAATGAGGCACATGCCGCCACATGCAACATCATTGAGCGGGTGTTTGGGATGCTCAAGGCACGCTTCCGATGCATAGACACCTCTGGCGATGCCCTACAGTACAGCCCCTCAAAGGCCTGTGGGATATTCCTGGCCTGTTGTATCCTGCACAACATGGCCAAAGACTGTGGGATAGCCATTCAGGTCGAGGAGGGGGACAGCGATGGGGATGCCAGCGGCGCCGGTGATAATGGTGATGAGCAGCCCCCCCTTGGACGGCGGAACCCCCGACTGATCCAGCAGGCCCAGCTGCACTGGGACACCATCATGAAGGAGCATTATGCACGACACAGATAAGTCAAGGGGCCATGTGCAACCAACACTGTCCTGGCACAACCCACAGGCACACAGAGTAACACACCAGGGGTGCATGACGGCAAGGGGAGTGGAAGGGACCAGGCACACTAACACACCATGAGGGAGGGGTGAACAGTCATATGGACACACACACACACACACACCAGGCACAAAGCGTACATGGGCAGGTGCATAGCAGAGCAGGAACAGACATGGCAACACACAGATCCACAGACCACACCCACCACCTGTACTGTCCAAGCACGTGTGTCAGATGCTGGGCACCCTTGCATCTTTGCAGTACAATGCAGGCATCATCATGCACATGCACCTGTGGACAGCAGTCGGGATGGTGTGCAGGTGGTCCGTGTGTCAGCGTGATGGGCAGGGCACCCACCAGTGCACTGCCCACCATGACGCACATTGTACACAGGGCAGCACCAGACAGGGCCCACACTGGGAGACAGGTCAGTCATGTTGCTCTGTTCCACGGCCACCGCGGATGCATGGGCGGCCCCGCCGTGACCCAACAGCACTGGCAGGCTGAGCAGGGCCACATGGGGTGGCACCGATGGACTACCAGGGGTCCCACTGCTGTGATCGCGACCTTGTCCGCACTGGGGTCTGTAGTATGCCAAACATACCTGCACCAGGGGTGCTCGGGATGCCCACAGCAGAACCTGGCATCGACAGGCTGGGTGTCACATGATTCCGGGAATGGGGAGTGGAGAGCGTACTGTGTGGGGTGCGCGGTACAGGGGCACCTGCTTGCTGCCCAATGCAGCCACGACAGCAACCAATGCCTGGGTCTGCCTGTCAATGGCGGTGGTCACATCCATCCGCATATGGACCATCTCTGCAAGGATCAGAGCACAGTCCCTGCTGTGCCACTCCACAGCCATGCACAGTGCCTCCACAGACGTTGCAACCCGCCTTTGCTGCTGTACTGATTCCCGCAGCAGGCGGGTGTGCTCTTCAAATGGGTACTGTGCCACAACGACATCCTGTCCCCCAGGGTATGGAAGGTCCTGATGCTCAACACCCCTTGAGGGTGGGCACTGTTCACCAGGACCAGGAATGGGCATATCAAAGGGTGGTGGGCATGTGCCACCGCTGGACACTGTACCCCCAGACCTGGTGGGTGACTGCTGCTGCTGCCCCTCCAACCGCTGTGCCCCAGGGACCACTCGTTCCACTGCTGTGGCCGCAACAGTGCCAGACACCTGCACAGCCACCGGTGCTGCCCCACCGGTGCTGACAGGCACAGCCTGGGACTGTGCCGACATGCTGGCAGCACACGCTGAACCAGCTAGGCCCAGGGGCACGGTGGCCTGCTGTGTGTCCCGTCCATGGGACACACACATGTCACTGCCCATTGCAGTCCTTTGATCATCAATGGTGCAGGTACACGCTACGGCCACAGTCACAGCGTGCTGGCATGCTTGCATGCCAGACTGCTGAGACACAGGCTGTGCACCCCCACACCTGACTCACTGACAACAGAGTTGGCAGCCAGGCATGCATGCTGGTGCAGTGCATGCTGGCTGGGCGACAGAGGTGGATGGACCCTCCTCCAACTCCGGCAGGTCTTCCTCACTGCCTGGACCCACCACCACTGTCCCCTGAAGACGAACAGGATCTGTAACAGAAAGTGAGGACATGTGAGTGCATGTGAACAACCTCCCCCAACACCACCACACATGTCATACTGCAATGATGGGCTTCCACCTGTCTGGAATCCACCTCCTGGTAAGCCCTCACTAGCACTCCACTGCATTGATGCAGCAGTCAGTCCTCAGCCGGGTCAGCTCCGCCACTGCTGGCTGGCCCCCGCCTCAGCACAGGCATGCGTCAGCCTGAGGGCTGCCACCTCTCCTTCACCCTCCTGTGGTCTGTCCCATCTTCTTTGCATTCCTGCACGGAGCACTGGTGGCTTCCGTGCAGGTTCACTGCCTGAGCTACCCCTCCATGCAGCCACACAGGCCTGAGGGGTGCCCCGCTGTCCACTCAGTAGTGGCTCCTCCTCCAGGTAGGCCTGGAAGAGGGCCTCTGTCTCTGCCGTGGTGAAGTTGGGCCTCCTCCTCTGCCCACCATCCTCACCCTCACCTTGGCTCTGCTCAGTCATGTCGGTCTGTATGGGTGGAAGTGGACACCTGTCACTGTGCAGTCTACAGTGTTATCCCATAACCATTGTCCAGAACATCACACAGCATGCAACCCACCTCTCACCTGCAGTAACCGAATCTGGCCAGCTCAGCCCAATGTCGCACATTTTATAGCGCAATGCATGCAAATTAGGAGTGGAGCAACTGTAATGAGATGCAAATTGCGCCACTGTGCCTTTGAATGGCTGATCAGATGATTTGCATGTGTCAGCTGAATATCGCGCCGTTGCACTTTGCGCAATACGGTTGAGTCGGCTGAGCCAATGGCGCATTTCCGTGACTGTGTAGTACACCACATTGCACATGCCCAGGTGGCTTACGCAGGCGTCTGCCGCACTGATGATGTGCTGTGCGCGATCAGCAATTCAGGACATGGCCACCATTGTGCCAGTGGCGCTACAGCGCTGGGCACCAAATGGCGCTGTGGCACAACTGCGCAATAGTCCACTATGGCACTGGCACACAGGTGACCGTTCGTACAGGAAGTGTAGACGTCTGATGGCGCTGTGCCTGGCCATGTGCCACTGACCCCTGACCTTGTGCCCGACCTTTGCCCCCTGGCGCTGTACGTCTGGCATGTGTATGGCTCTATCGCGCTGTTCGGTGACAGCGCAGTAGGGAATGGCAGAGCTGTACTGACAGCACGATAGGGAATGGCAGCGATGTACCGCGCAGCACTTCCACGTGGGGTTGCTGCGCTGCAGAGTGCCATATTGTCTACTATAGCATTAGAGATTGCATGCAGGAGAGCCCCTCAGTGGGATGCCCTTGAGCTGGCCAACCTTGTGGCCACTGTGGAGCCACACTATGGCCCATTCTTTGGTGAGGTGCCACTGGACAGGGCCAGGACCCAGGTCTGGGAAGAGGTGGCCACTGACCTGGAGGTGGCCACTGGCCACAGGAGAACGGCCGAACAGTGCAGGCACCAGTATGGGGACCTGAGACAGAGGGAGCCAGAGCTACTGGCACGTCTGTGGTCGCATGCCAGGAGGGGCACAGTGCCTCGTCCAGGTGGGTGATACGTCTACACACTTGCATGGTCCTTATGGGTAACACTGTCTCATGTGTCCAGCACATAGGGGAGGGATGGTCTAGGGTTGGCTGTGGTGGTGTTTACAGGGTATGGGATGGGTGGGTCTGGCTGGGTGGGTGGGCGCACACATTTGGGAGGGGGGAATATGCTTTGGGTTTGTACTGATGTGTTTTTCTCCTTTTGTCTCCCACAGGCGTGGCCGAGCGGAGGAGGAATATGGAGCAGCAGCGGAGGGTGATGGCTGCAGGACCAGATTGTGACTGTGAACAACCACAACGCCAGCAGCATCCCGATGAGGGTGAGTGCCATGACACCATGATTGCTATTGCATGCTGTGTGACAGGGTAGGAGGCAGGGCATGGCCACCATCCATGGACACCACTGCCATGCATGCAACATATGACAGTCAGCACTGTCCAGTGCCACTGCATGTCTGGGAGTGCGTCAATGGTGGTCCACGCGTGCACTGGGCACATGGCTGTGGCACTACCTGCTCACCGCATAGCCATGTTACTGTATGGCTTTGGTTGTGCTGTGCTGGACATGGGCGGTGGGTGTGTGCAGTGGTACACATGGCTGTTGCTGCCTGGTTGGGCATGTCTTGTGGACACGGTCACTGTGGGTGGGTGCACACCATCATAGGAGCATGGCACATGGCTGTCTGCTATGCATACTGGGTGGGCTGCAGGGGGATGGACAGTCACACCCATTGACTCTGATCCCTTGTCCTAGGTGTGCGGATACTCCTGTGAATACAGCGGTCCATCCAGGACCTTGTGCGGGTGGCGCAAGAGTCCCTTGCCATCCTGCAGGATCTGCAGCAGCATGGCGTGAGGAGGAGGAGGAGGCAACCCAGACAACAGCCCCAGGCAGCAGAGGACCAGGCTGGCCACCAGTGAAGAGAGACAACCTCCCCCCTTTGACCAACCCTCACACCCCGCCTTCCCTCTCCCATATGTTCACCCTCGCCCTTACCCACCCCCACCTTGTTCCTGTCCCTCCACCCCATGTTTGCACATAATTCTAAATAGTTGTTGTTATATTTTTGGAATACAGTTATTTTGATATGAATACTGTGGTGGTCTCTGATTTGCAGCTGGCTATAGGTGCTCAGTTGCAGTGGTGTGCATGGCATCTGGGGTGGTTCAGTCATGGGTATGTGTGTGTGTGCGTGGGAAGTGTCTCTGGTGTGGAGTGGCCATCAATCGGTATTTGTGGTGTGTGTGTTGTTCCCTGTGCATTGCATTACTGTGTGCAGTGGTCCACGTGCCTGCTCTGTGTCCATTGTGCCCCTGTCAACCCATCCTTGGCCTGTGCAGCTGACACCCTTGCATGTCTGTGGCCTGCGAGGTCTGCTGCCTTCTCAGTGGTGGCTGTCCCTGCAGGTCATCCACTGTGACCATCACCATGCTGGGTTGCCTCCTGTCAATGGTGTGGTGCATGTTTGCCTCGGGTGACACTATGGCCTCTGCAGTTGCTGTCCCACCTCCATGCTGCGGCCTGTGTGTATTGCAGGGGCTGTGCACCACTGTCTGTGACTTGTGCTCCAGGCATCTGCTGGTGGCGTACAGAGCCACAGTTCATGCACAGGGTGGGTGTCACCCCTGTGCCATGAGGGACTGCAGGCTGTGTGTGCTCAGTTTTCATGGGCCCACACTGGGGGCTTGGCTGCCACACTACTGTGTCCCTGTGTTAGTGTCCCTGTGGGTATGGGTATGTGTTTGCCCCTGCACTGTGCTGCATCCAGTGTGCTGCATGCTTCCACACACCACTGTGGGTGTCTGTGCAGGCTGCTGTGGCTCATGGTGGGTCTGGCTTGTATGGTTCTGTGGTACACGAGGTTGCAGTGTGGCAGTGGGTGGGTGGTGGTATGCATGAAGATTCCCGCAGTGGTGGTCACTGCTCATGGGGTGTGTCTTGGGGTCACGGTGCAGGGTGTGCTGCGCATGGGGGGGCTGCTGTGCCATGGGGTGGTCTGCCCTCCTTGTGTGGCAGTCTCAGCTTGCCGGTGGGTGTGCTGGGGCACCATGGCCCAGCTGTGCTTTGTTTGCTTGTCCCCATGGTCCGATGGCTGTTCCATCCCTCCCTCCCCCAGTTATGCTGTGCTTGGGGTGTGGGGGTACATTGTTGGTTCTGCAGTGTGTCCCTGTGCCCATCTGTGGCATGGGTGGTGGGCCCCTGCCTACCTCCCTGGTTATGCAGTTCCATTGCTCTGCTGCTGGGGGGCTCCCTGCTTGCACTATGGCACCTCTGGGCTGCTCAGCTGGGCAGCCCTTGTTGCGTCATAGTGCATCGTCTCTGCTCAGCTTCCCCTTCCTGGTTGTGCTATAGCGCAGGTTGTGCGATATTCAGATGCTGGCTTGTTGCGCAATTTGGCTTGCTCCATGTTTGAATATCGTATCTATTGCGCATGTGTGCAAGTGACTTGCGCTTGCTCCTGCTGTTGCGCACTTTTTGGGCACAGTTTGAATATCCAGCCCCATAAGTCCTACTTTGGTACAAGATGGAAAACTAGTTACTGATACAAAGGTTATAGCGAATATTTTTAATACGTATTTTTGGGAATTACCGGATTTAAAGTTGCTAGATTTGAATGTGAATGGAATGGATTTCTCTACTGTATCAGACACACTGATAGCCCATACAGGAATATTTAAGTTTGAAATTTTAAAAGAGAGGGATATACTGAAAGAGCTAAAAAAATTAAATAAAAGTAAATCAGGAGGTATTGATGGGATTGAGGCCCAATATTTAAAATTGGGAGCACATGTAATAGCCCCTATTGTACCCTATTTGTTCAATTGGAGTTTGAGTACTTCTACTGTTCCTGAAATTTGGAAGATGGGGAAAATTATTCCCATTTATAAGTCTGGGGATCGAACTATTCCTTCAAATTATAGGCCAATAGCCCTTTTGCCAATTTTATCTAAAATCTTGGAATGTGAAGTCTATGAACAGGTAAATAATTTTTTAGATACAAATACTGTAATAGTAGATGAACAACATGGTTTTAGAAAGGGGAGATCCACAAACACTGCCCTGTTGGAATTTAATGACCTGGTTGCTACATCTATGAACCAAGGATTGTACACTGGGGCGGTGTTTGTGGATCTCAGTAAGGCTTTTGATTTAGTTCAATATGATTTGCTTTTGACTAGGTTAAGGGCCATAGGGATTAAGGGCCAAATATTAATATGGCTTGAGTCATACTTGACAAATAGATATCAATGTGTTCAATGTGGTGCAATGATGTCGGCCCCTTGGAAACTAGAAAGAGGTGTTCCCCAGGACTCTATTTTGGGCCCATTATTATTTAATATTTAGGTTAATAATTTGGTTCATGAAATTAAACATAGTGAGGTGAGACTGTACGCAGACGACACTGTTTTAGTGACGTCTGCTGACAGTCTCACAGGTATGATGGATTCGCTTCAAAGTGATTTGTTACAAATGCAAAAATGGTTCAGTAAATCTGGTCTTCTTTTGAATGCTAAAAAATCACAAACTATGTTATTTTCGATTAGTTCACATAGAGGAAAAGAGCCCAAACCACAATTACATTTACAAGATGGTACAACGATTGAAAATGTATTAACATACAGATACTTAGGGTTTCAAGTAGGTGTTAGAATGACATATGTAAATCATATATCAGTTCAGGTAAAGAAAGTGAATAAAAGATTAGGGGCCCTTAGAAGAGTTGCGGGAGCTTTGCCTTTGGTGGCAAAGGAGCGATTGGCAAAACAGATGCTGTTACCCATATTGGAGTATGGTTCTATAATTTACATGAATTCAACTAAAACTGCTTTAAATTTGGTTAATCAAATATATTATAGGATAGGTAAACTTGCTTCCAGAAGTATTAAAAATGAGCATCATTGTATAATTTATAATAAGTTAAATTGACTTCAACCTGAAGCAAAAAGAAACTATCTCTGGCTTACTATATGTCATAAGATAATTCACAAAAAGTATAACCATCCTTTGTATAAGCAATTAAAAAGAAAGATAAATAGCGAATCATATATAAAGACTAGGAATCCATTAAGCAATATCCCAATGTATAGAAGCTTTAATAGACTAGGGGACAGTATGCTCCAGAATAGAGTAGCATTAAGTTGGAATGGTTTGACTGAATCACAGAAAACAAATTTAGATTTTTTTTAATTTAAAAATGAATTGTTTAATAGTTTGTATTTTTTATGTATGTGTTTTAAATAACGTGTGTATGTAGAGTGCGATTATGTTTGTTTGTATTAGTTTTGTTTGTATTAGTTACGTTAAATGTCAATTGTTAATTGGTAATTGTATTAGAATCTACATGCAGGACTTTGTTGTAAACGGGACTTTGTCCTAACAAATGAATTTCCTGTGAAAAAAATAAACTTTTAATCAATCAATCAATCAATCAAAGGTATACTTAAGTATAGACAGAGAGAGCACATCTAAAATGGTACACAGGACCCCCCCCCATAATCCAAGATGCGATGAAAAGCAACCCACAGCAGAAACACATCCTGGCCCCCCATCCACCCACTCATCCATCTTATGCATCCTTACAACATAATAATATAATTAAAATATTGAATCTTGTAGTTGTATAGGGGTAGTTGGTCCTACCTGAGTACAATATCTTAGGAGGGGTCTGGGTGCCTGTCTCAGCTGGTTTGCCCCGGTGCAGTGTCCACATCAAGGGATAGTAAGAAAGCAAGGGGAGCCAAGTGAAGAAGGGTTGGAAAGTAAGAGGCACATTAGAAAGCTAGAGAAGCAGAGTGAAGGGAAAGGAATAATCAGTAGTGTAGAAGCATTAGTTGTCTCGAGGACACTCAAACAGTAAGAAAGTATCATGGGAATAGAAGGAAGCAAAGAGCAATCCACTATCTCCCAGGGAGAATTTCACACCAGGTAGATCGGGCCGAATATGTACTTGTAACATGCCAGTAAAAGTAATCAACCAACAAGTAGCATGTGGAGTAAAAGAAAACTCCCCAACATGATGACTGGGAGCCTAAGTTGAACCAAATTAGAACCCAAAATTAAACTGCAAGCTGCCCAGTAAACATCTTAGGTGGTTCAGCCCAATAAGGTTACTAGGAACCAAAACAATAGTCTCACATAAAATTGTCCCATCAGGAAACAAAATCTAAAGTCCAGAGTTCCATACAGAGTATAATAAATGAGAATAGAAAAAAATTGTTCCAAATCAGATTCATGCCATATCCAGGTAGCGCTTGGGAAGATCGAGCTGCCAGGAACAATAACCATTCAGGATAATACACTAATGGTGACCACTCAAGATACATGTACTGGATCACAGGTCCGATCTACAGGACTTTAACAAAAATACCAACTTTTAAGTAAGTTCCTTTAAAGAACAAATGCTGCACCTATAGTATAGCTAGGCATCGATCAAGGATTCTTGAAGAGATCTGGTAGGTGGGAGGTTAGTTGCTTCAATGCTTGAGCAGTGGTATTGAAAGATAGCCAGGAGCCTCCAGTGCAGAGATAAAGACAGGCAGGATAGGCCATCTTAAATCTGAGACCTGCCGCTATAAGCTTACTGATAATTGGATGGAAGGCAGCTGTCTTTTGCCTAATTTCCAGCAGTAGGTCTTGTGTCACATAAAGTTGTTTTCCTTCCCAGAGGATTGCCTGGAGTTCTTTGGTTTTGGCCAGGACATGCTGCTTTTCAAGGTAATTGAGAAACCTGGCAATTATAGGTCTGGGAGGGGCAGAATCAATGGGGTGAGGATGCAAGGAGTGGTGAACTTGTTCAAGTTAGTAGGTCGGGTTATGAGGAGATGGGCCAGCTACCTTAGTCAGTAGTTTTTGCAGGAATGTTATTGTCAAAGAGTCTTCCTCCCCCTCTGGGACCCCAAAAATGTAAGTATTATTTAGATGGGAGTGGCCTCTAAATCTTTGGTCTTAAGTTGGGGCTTCTGAACTAGTTGCCTCAGTTTGATTGTCTTGGGCTCCATGCACTCCTTCCATCCTTCCAGGGATGTAACACAAGTTTCAGTGTCCCCGACTCTTCTGCCCAGGTCTCCCATGTTGGTGTGGAGAGATCTTAATTCAGCAAATAGTTCTGCAAGGGTGTCTCTAAAGGGTGCCAGTTCCTGTAGAAATCTGTCTTCTATTAAAGGTATTGAAGTCATTGAGGAAGCAGATGCTTTACTTTGCTGTGCAGTTTGTCCTTTATTCTTTTCTGTGGCCTTCACCGGAGTGGCTGGGGCTGTGTGTCTCAGCAGGGCCTGCCTGGTATCCATCTTCTTCGCAGCAGATGATGCCAATCATGATGCAAGGTAGGCTTATGGATGGCTTCAGCAGGTGCTCAGGTATAAGATTAAGCAAGACTGTAGTGTTTTGAGCTCTGATAGTTGATTATTTGATCAGTGAATGAGTGGTGAGGAGGGAGCTCCAAACGAGCTGCTGTGGGGTTGCAGACAGCATGTGATCCCTGGTGAAAAAATATTAAACCTTGCAAAAGTTACTCAAAATAAACATTTCCCATTATAGTCAATATGAAAATTAGCTGTGCATCATGAAAGTTTCGCAAATGCCATTTTTACTTTCGCAAATGGCCCTGTTACTTTTGTAATTTCACCATCTTGTTTTCAGTTAGTGACAAGGAAAAATGCCTGACATTTAAAATTGGGACCCGTCTAGGTAAGCACTGACTGTTGTGTTTACCTAGTTGGGAGGGGGTCCTGAGGATGCTAGCTCTATCTTTTTTGGGAGGTTAAACTCCCCAGAAATGACTTTTCCAACTTCGAGGAAAAAGTACTTTTGCAAAATACTTTTGCAAATGTGAAAGTTTCCTGATTTTTTTTTAAGAAACTTTCACAATTTCTGAAAGTATTTCTCGAAAGTATTGTCAAAATAACTGCAAATCTTTGCCATCCTCCCACAACAAAATGGTTTGGTCTTTTGGGCTGCAGTTTGCAGAGTGGCAAGCCCTCGTCACACAGATGTGCCTTTTTGTGATTTGCTGCCAAAACACTCAAGGGGCCCATAGTTACAGCATTCCAAAGTTGAGAAATTTCCCATAGGATAACATTGCGGTGCCCATGACACAATTTGGGGCCCATATCTCAAAAACGGTTTGAGATACAGATTTTTCATTGCAAAAATTGTTAGGAGGACTATGTACAGAAGTAGGCTGGAAAGCCATGAATACCATGATATTTGAACTTTTTTTCCACCTTGTATGGTTACTGAGATACTTGGGAATTAGTGTTCTAATTGCTCATTTTCATATCCGCGGGCCACTATTACGCCCTCAGTTAACACTCACAGTGCTTTTTGGTGCCCGTACCTCAGAAACAATGTGAGATATGATTTCGGTCAATTTATGTTGTGAGAACTACACACTGTCATGATTACAATGACATTTAAATTTGTTTCCTACCTGCTACAGTTCCCGAGATATTGGCAAATTACTGTTACAAGGGTTCCTTGCCTTATAGGGCTGCTGTATGGCGCCATACTTATGTGTATGTGGGAGCACAGGGCCTGCAGGGCCGGAGCTCCCTCAAACACATATCATTATTCACATTTGGGCCCTGTGGTCCCAACAACACATAACATTTACTACTTATATAACACTTTTTCAAAAAGAAAGGAACTTCTTTGCAAAAAAACTTCATTAATGCATCAGTTAGGGTTGTTTCCACACCGACAAAAGTGTGGAAATTCAATGTCAGGGTTACCAACCTGCCACCCTACCCCCACGCCCCCTCCCCAAAACCCTAACTCAGCATACCCCAACCCCTCCCCCACTCACACACACACACACACACACACACACACACGCAAGACACGTGCAAGATTGTAAGACACTGTACCACTCCGGCACATCTGTAAGCACAATAATCACAACACTGTTCTGATTTCACATAACACTATGTAATGAAAAAACTAATACACTATAATCGACTCTATATTACCAGTACAGTATGATGACACATTATTGCTGGCATATCTTCTTAATAGAATGACACTTACTCTGTACACATTTTAAAAATATTGATTTATATGAGTCATAGTTCAACAATTGGATCACTGCAAGTATTGTTGCTACCACATAGGCATGTGGTAGCAGGACAGACAGATCTGACACATACAGTTATTTGGAGGTACTGCTCAGGTGGGAAACTGCCACCATCACATTTTTATAATGCTGCATTACCTGGAAATGCTGATTAACAGTATGTTACGGTTACCTTTGCATGTTACAACTGTTGCTTTTACTTCTTACTTGTAAACTATGCTACAAAAAAAATTACTTTTGTTATTACCACTGTTTGTTATTAGTACTGACTCACTGTATCACAAAAAAAGAATGCAAACATCCTATGATTGTTGCAAGGCTCACACAAACTGTAATTTCTAATACACTATGGCCAAGATAGTCAGAGCACTTGGGCATGGCGCAACTGAGTTGCACTGGTGCGAGTCCCAAGATGCCCTACCCAGCGATATTCAAAGGGAGACATGGTGCAGCTCAAATCCCATTGCGCCAATGTGCAACCATAATGTATGCAGTACAAATGCAGGGAGCATTCCAAAGAATAAGTGGCACACTGGCATATTCAACTGTAGAGCAAGGTACAAGTCTGGAGCAAACCCCAAGTTGCTCCAGGCAGACTTGAGCCAATAAATATAGGTACAAACACACAGACAGCAGATGCACAACAGGGTGCACAGAGAGAGAGAGAGAGAGAGAGAGAGAGAGAGAGCATGAGAGAGTGTGTGAGAGAGAGAGGGAGAGAGACAGACAGAGAGGGAGAGAGAGAGAGAGAGAGAGACACACAGACCGACGGATGGACCGACAGAGAGTAAGAGGCACCCAGGGAGACACCCGGTGACTGAGTGATGGACAGTGGCCCATTCATAATGGACGCGGTAATGAGGGGTGTGAGGAGGTAGGAGGAACAGCAACATGGCTGATGAAGGGTCCAGTGGCGATATGCCCGACACAGGTGGTACCGTGCCAGGATCACATATGAGAACTTCAGTGACACCAGAGATAGTGGGTCAGTACCGCCTGAACAGGGCACTTCTGAGGCAGCTCTGTGAGCTGTGCAGTGATGACATGCAGGCAATCACCAGACATAGACATGCCATGGCAGTGGAGACTTAGGTGACCTCTGTGATATGCCTGCTCACCACGGGCACCTTCCAAAGACCAACAGATGATACTACTGGCATGTTCCGCCTCCTCACCCAGTTCCTCAATGCTCTGCTGCTACATGCTTTGGAGTACATACATTTCCCCAGCACACAGGCATAGCGTACAGCAAACATGCAGGAGTTCCGCTGGGTGGCCCACATGCTAGGTGTGATTGGGGCAATAGAGTGGACCCAGGTTGAAAACATCCGCACACCACCTGGTCCAGAGTGCCCAGTGTACAAAAATTGAAAAGAATACGCATCCATCAACTGCCAGGTGGTGTGTAATGCCATGGGGTGCATCATCAATGTCTGTGCCACACACCCTGGTAGTGCACATGATGCCTTCATATGGCACAGTTCTGCGCTGTGCCACAGGTTTGAGTGGGGAGACATCCGCATGGGCCACCTTGTCGGTGAGTAGGGCATGCACCAGGGTGGCCAACAGACACAGCCCTGGGGGTGGGGGAGGGAGATTGGGGCAGGTGCTGTGGTGTGTGTGGTGGCTGAGAAGGAGCGGGTGACAGCACAGCACGGGGATAACCATGTAATCTTAAACACAAGTGGCAGTGCATACCACCTAAGGCCATGGATGCTCACCCCTACCAGCAACCATCGTCCCCCGTGAAGAAAACCCCACCGAGGAAAGATACAATGAGGCACATGCCAGCACATGCAATATGATTAAGCATGTCTTTGGCATGCTAAAGATGTGATTCTGTTGCCTGGACAGGTCAGGCGGTGCCTTACAATACAGCCCATCAAAAGCCTGTCATATTCCTGGCCTGCTGCATCCTGCACAACATGGCCGTTGACTGCAAAATAGCAGTCGAGGTTGAAGAGGGTGACAGTAGTGGGGATGATGGTGGTGAAGGCCTGGAGGACAGTGGGCAAGCTGTCCTTGGCAGAAGGGACCCTCGAATGGTGCAGAAGGCACGGTGGCACATTGACACCATCACAAGGGAGCATTACGAACAATGCAGGTTAGTTCACTGACACACAGGCAAGGCCCACACAGCCCAGCACACAACACAGTGGCAGGGATATCTACAGTGGTATGCATGCAGGGACGGGGGAGCACAACACACGTGGCAGAGCCACTGGCACACGGGCTCACACACACAGACACACACAACAATGGCATGCACACATACACACACACACACACACACACACACACACTTGCACACACACACACACACACACACACAGCCACCCACACACATAGTGAGGGACATGGCATGGATCAGAAGCATGACACCGGTGCACAGGCACGACCAGTGCTGAGTTGCCCTCATCACATCCATGCCACAGGTCCCAGCAGCATGGTCCACACACACAGGGGGCATGCAGCACAACACACATGTGCGCCACCACATGCATGCCATACCACCACCACCCATGTGCGCTTGGCAACAGCAGCGGGTGGCAGATCAGGGCAGCAGACACGTCACTCCAACCATGCAGTCCCACAACTGCCACGGCCACATGGGTGGCCACGCTGGAGCCAACTGGCAGACGCATGCTGTGCTTCGGTCATGGGGGGCATGTCGGATGCTCCCCCAGGGGTTAATGTGTAGGACCGCGACCGAGTCCATGCAGGGGTGGTGAGGTGGACCAAAAGGCCTGCCCCAGGGGTGTCTGGGATGCTGACATTAGATCCAGGCATCCACTGTGCTGGTGTCACCAGACGCTGGGACTGTGGCGTGGAAAGTGCACTGTGGGGGGTCCTCTGCTCATGGCCGAGCCCAGTGGCTGCCACCAATGCCAGCCCAGCTGCAATGGTACCGGTCATGTGATCCATTGATGCCACAATGGCACCAGTCATGCTGTCTATTGCTGCAGTCATGGTCTCTTGCTTCTGGGTGAGCCTGTCCATAAGCCTCGCATCACCCCTGTCCTGCTGGTTGGCCATCTGACACACCTCTGCCTGCAGTGCGCACACCTCAGCGGCAAGCAACACTTGGTGTTCCATGGATGCCCGCAGTAGCCTGGTGTGTTCAGTCAGCCTCTCAGCATCCTGGTCCTCCTGGCCTGTCCATCAAGCTGGGGTGCTGCATAGCCTCCCAGTCAGGTGGACGCTGCACAGTGGGCCATAAAGGGGGCACGGTGCTGTGTGGTGCACCGGTGGTGGGCACCATGGCATGCTGTACAACATCACCTGCATCCTACTGCTGCTGCCCAACTGTCTGCTGGGCAGTGCCCCGTGCCTCCGCCACAATGATAGCACAACCACCACCCACACTGGACACAGCTGTTGAGCCACACATAGCTACACTGGCGGGGATGGGTGACAGCTGTGGAGCTATGGGCATGGCGATGGGATCTGCCTGTGCCTGTGTAGCTGGAAGAGGCATGTTGGGCACCACCACCCCTATGCTGTCCAGTACCACAGTAAGGTCATCATTGGTGTTGGACAGCACCCCAAGCTGGGTCTCTGCACACAGCACCTCCAGGCTGTCATCGTGCAGGAACCCAGCCAGGGGGTCATCTGACCCCATGTCAAGCACAGCTGCATGCTCAAGAATGCTGAGACATGGCCTATCCCAGCTCTAGATGCCTGTTGATGTAGAGGGGCAGGCATCCATGTCCACAGCCACCACCACCTGGTCCTCTGCATGGAGGTGTGCTGGTGCTGCAAAACAAGAACAGAGGGCTAGTGGGGCAGCATACCCTATGCCCCCCCAACCCCATGCCATCATTGCCACTTGTCACTCTGCAGCAATGTGTGTCCGTGTCCACACACGCTTGTGGTGATGGGCATGGCCTCAGACACGCCTGCACATTACGCCCACATCAGGCACACCTGGTGGCTGGTCATACTCACTATACAGTGAGGGGCTGCCGCTTATCTGGAACCCACCACCAGGCACACCCTCCACCACCATGTGGCTGATGGTGGATGCCACAAGCTTCTCTATGGCCATCAGTGGTGGCATGGTTGATGGCCCACAACCCAGTCACCCTGCAGGATGCCCGTACAACCACAACCCTATCCTTGATCTGCTTTCTGTCTGAGCCAACCTTCTTCTTGCACTCCTGTGGGGTGCGATAGTGGCATCTGTGGGTGTTGACGTATCAGACCACCTCCTTCCAGCCTGCCACCCGCTCCTGCGGCATGTCCATAGCACCATTGAGAAGGCCCTCCTGGTCTATATAGGCCCCAAAGAGGGCATTGCTCTCAGCAGCTGTAAAGTTGGGCCTGTACCTGACTCTTCTCTCCTTTATTTCCTGACATTCTGATACCTGTGGACATGAACAGCAGCAATGAGCCTCTGGCTAAAAGGCTGTAAATCTGATTCTTCAAATAAATAAATAAAAGCAGAATGGGTCAGTGCCAGCACATTGCAATGCAGCACTGTGTTGCAGTGTTTGAATAGGCTGCTATTCATCCATGTTGCCAGTCACTTACCTGAATGTATATTTATGAGCATGTTGCTATATATGTAAACTTGATTTTTTCAGAAATTCAGAAGGTTATTTATTTGCTGTATATATTTATTCTCCTTATGAGGATTTTTTATGATGGTATTTATTTGTATTATAGGAAGTCCATGTATGTTTTGTGGGCACTTTGGTGTTTAATATTGTGTCTGATGACTTGCACTGTCACTTTAAATCTTGCTGTATAAATGGGATATTCTCACCATTGTTGCCTCGACCTTGAGAAAGCATGAGATTTGTGGAATAATGTTCGGCTGTTTGAGGAGGGGCACATTTTTAGCTGTGTACTGGCATCTGGTGCAATAAAAGTGGATCTTTTTGCCTATAACTTGACTGCAACATGCTGTTATTTCACACCAGTGGTGATGTGCAGCTGAGCTGCTGTCTGCTTCATGTGAGTACGCTGCTTTTTTGGCTCCTCTTTTTGCTTACAGCTGCCTGTTCATTTGTATTTAAGTGCTTTTTGTACTGTTTGGTGTGCTCAAGCAAACCACTGGTGTTGTTCATAGGGCGTATTTTTCGGGCAGTATGAATGCAAACGCCTATAAGGTTGGTCATGATGCCCCATTCCCGCGGGCTTCCTTGAGTGTATTTTTTAAATCAGTTTTTGCACAAAATAGATCCAATTATTTTTTGAAGCCACAGATGTCTCATCAATCTAATGGTGGCACTTTGAATTCAGATTCTGTTGAGTTGAATGACACTTTGGATATTAAAATGTCTTTTTTGCGACTTGAAAGAGTAGTGTTGAAAGCCAGGAGACTATATTGGCAAAAGACATCCCTCACTGCATATCTGGTTGTTAATAGAGCACCATGAGGTTTAAGAAGGACTCTCACCCCAGCGTTTGGCCTAGATAGAGAAATGTTTCTGGACGGCTGGCAGAAACATCTTTTAAAATCTACAGCAGGACTAATTGAATACATTTTGCAAGATGCCGAGGAGCTTGAAAAAGAAATCAGAGTAGAACTTAATGAGAAAGAAAAGGTGGCTTTAACATTTGAATCACATGTTAGATATTCGGCTTACTGGAAAAAAACTGGAGGAAACTATCAGGAGACAGGATATTAGGATAGAAAGAATAAAAGCAAATACATTTGAGCATGATCATAGAGATTATGAAGAAGGATGAATATTTAATTGGAAAGACCATGGAACACCACAAAAGTCTATTTTAAAGAAAACTAGAAAAACTACACCTCATTATACTAGAGATGTTTATACCAGTGGCTCTGACTCTGATAACAGTGTTTCCCTTTTTTTGTTGGCATCACAGGGGGAAATTCCATCAAATCAGGAGGCATTCAAAAATCAGACAAGACAGGGGGGACTTGTACAAACTATGACTCAATTCTTCATGTGTTCCCACCATACATGTACCCAGGAACAGCATCAGGGTGAGCAACTTGGGACTTGTGTGAGTCGTCCTTACCCCCACCCTCACCCCCCCCTTCAAACTATGACTGTGCTATCTGACCCAAGGACAATGTATGGCAAAGCTATCCATTTACCAGAGCATTTCCCCGGATGGAGTTGGAGAATAACATGCTTTTGAATGGACGTACAAGGAGGGGAACAAGAGGGAAGGGTAGAAAGAATGGCAGGACAAGGGAGCTGTAACAACTTTCACAGGAAACCATGGGGCCACTACAGGTAACAGAGGAGGGGCCACAGATATTAACATCATTAAATACTGAATCAACAGGAGAACAGAATAACATAGTCTATAACATATCTGACTATGTATTAATGGATGTGGAACTTTCTGTTTTACAACAGGGCCTCTCCTTTGTTCCCACAAGGAATTTGAATGAGTTCAACATGACTGTGGACATTTATAAATTCACTCAAAAACTTAATCTAAAGGTTCTCTTTCATAAAGAAAATGAAGAACCATTAAATTATGATTCTTCTGATATAGTTGGTACCCATTTACCTGTTTTGACATCTGGTTGTGAACAACAAAACCTGTTTGAACTGAATTCCACCTATATTCCACCACAAAAAAGTGCAGTTTCTATTTTTGAAAAAGCTTGTTTAAGAGATCATGAAGCACTGAGTGTGTCACAAGCAAAATACTATAATTTCACTGTTTTAGAAAGGGAGGCAATTGAAAATCTTAAGAGAAATGAGCATATAATTATTAAGTCAGCTGATAAGGGGGGAGAGGTGGATATGTGTAATAAACCAGATTATGAATCTGAAATGTTGAGACAGCTTGCTGATAAAGACTTTTGTATGTGATTAAATAGTGACCCCACAGACAAATATAAAAAGGCTATTGATGTCATTTTGTATGAGGCTTTAATGCAGAATTTAATTAATCGAGGCACTTTTGAATTTTTGTCAGCTAAACATCCTATTAGTCCTGTGCTTTATGGGTTACCTAAAATCTACAAACGTTTGAATAACCCACCATCATGGCCAATAGTGGCAGGGATTGGGTCCTTAATGGGCAATCTGGCCAAATTTGTGGATTACTATATAAAGCCACTAGCAATGAACACAAGATCCTTTTTGAGTGTCACCACGGATTTATTAAACTTTTTGGATGATATTGACATCTTGCCTTCTTCTTTGTTTGTCAGTATGGATGTATGTTCACTATACACCAAAATTCCTAATGATGAGGGTTTAGAATGTCTTTATGATGCATTGTCTTTTGGAACCTCCGATTCACAGCCTTTTGTTGAATTTATTGTGGTACTGGTAGAAAAGGTTTTGAAGCGCAATACTTTTCTTTAAAAGATCATATGTATTTGACGTTAAGGGGTACGACCATGGGGGCTGCCATGGCCCCAAATTATGCCATTTTGTACATGGCTGATTGGGAAAATAAGGTAATCTACAGTGATGCTAATCCTTTCTACCCCTTATTGATTTTTATAAGCATTACATTGACAATTTATTTTTTATATGAAAAGTGACAAAGGATGAATTAGTTCTCTTCCCAGAGTATTTGGAGCAAAGCAATCAGAAGTTATGTTTTGAGGCCCATTCTGATGTACAGGAGATCAATTTTTTGGACTTATGCATTTTCAAAAAATCTGATGGTAATGGTAAAGGGGCTAGACTGTACAGAAAAAGTATTGATAAAAATTCTGTTTTGCTGTATAATAGCTGTCATCCACAGCACATTACTAAAAATATTCCTGTTGGACAATATCTAAGAGCAAAATGAAATTGCTCAGATTTAGCTGATTATGAGAAATGTGCCATTGATCTTATTAAACATTTCCAAGCAAGGGGGTATAATAAAGATAATTTGAAAGAAGCACAGCCAAAAGTTAATAAGATGAATAGATCAGAATTATTGGTATATAAGAAAAAAGATGTTTATAATAAAGACAATGGGAGCAAATTAAAGTTTATCACTACGTTTAGCCCACAGGCACATCTGGTTAGAAAGATCATAACCAATAATTGGCACAGTTTGACAGCAGAGCGAAAATTGGATTTTGTTACTCAAGAATATTCATACTTTATTTACAGAAGAACATAAAATTTAAGGGATGCTTTGGTACATAGTACTTATTGGAAACCTCAAAAGAAAGAAAGAGAACTGGTTTTGCCAAATGGCACTTTTCAATGTAGAAATTGTTCCTTCTGCAAATACATTGGGACAGGTGAATTTTTTAGACACCCTATTTCTGGTATCACATATCATATAGAGGGCTTTTGTGACTGTAACACTAAAAATATAGTCTATGCAGTTGTTTGTGACAGCTGCACTAGTTTTTATATTGGAAAAACTTCACAGAAATTTAAACTGAGAATTGACCAACATACAAGAAGTATTGTGAGCCAGGATGATGTTAGTGCTTTGGCTCAACGTGTTAAAGTTAAGGGGAAGAAACATCAATTTACCTTTCAGATGCTTGAATTATTGAAAGAACATATTCGTGTATGAGATTTGGATAAAAAATGGAGACAAAAAGAATCTTTTAGCAGTTTAAAACTAAGTCATATATAACACCAGGGTTAAATGATTTTTTTCCAGTTATCTCCATATTTATGAGCATACTGTTATATATGTGAACTTGATTTTTTCAGAAATTCAGAAGGTTATTTATTTGCTGTATAGATATATTCTCTTTATGAGGATTTTTTATGATGGTATTTGTTTGTATTATAGGAAGTCCATCTATATTTTGTGGGCACTTTGATGTTCAATATTGTGTCTGATGACTTGCACTGTCACTTTAAATCTTGCTCTATAAATGGGGTATTCTCACCATTGTTGCCTCAGCCTTAAGAAAGCGTGAGATTAGTGCGAAAAGATTCAGCTGTTTGGGGTGGGGCAGTTTTTAGCTGTGTACTGGCGTCTGGTGCAATAAAAGGTTATCTTTTTGCCTATAACCTGACTGCAACATGCTGTTATTTCACACCAGTGGTGATTTGTAGCCGAGCTGCCGTCTGCTTCATGTGAGTGCCATGCTTTTTTTGGCTTCTCTTTTTGCTTATAGCCGCCTGTTCATCTGTACTTACCTGAATGGTTGCAATACCGGTCTATGGCCTGTGCTGTTCCATGGCACTTTTAAGGTGCAAGGCATGCAAATCAGCATGTGTGCAACATTAATGATATGCTAATGCTGCCCACTGCACTATGCATTAGTTCATGAGGTGATCTGCATGCAGCATCTCAATATTACATAATTGCACCATGTACAATGGGGTTACGCCAGAGAATCTCCGTGATGCAATACATGTGCATGTGCAGCACGCATGCCCGCAGTGCGCATGTGCAGTGCGTGTCCCCACAGAGCGCATGTGCATAGCACTGACCACTTTGCTATTGCACAGCATGTGCAACATGAACTATGCCATGGCATGGCACATGCGGCGCTGGTATGCCATCATGCATGCTATCACTGCCTCTATCACACACCTGCACGCTGCATGTGGGGTTGATGACCTCTGACCCACGGGTTGTATCATGACTCCATTCCCCCTCTAGGCCCTAGCATGCTGTACATGCCCATGACTGAGCTATGGCCCCACACTGTTCAGTGTCTGTGCAGCCACATGTTGTGCAATTGCAGCCTTGTGTATCCTATCGCGCATCCTGCACATGTGGCAGACACATGCGCTGTTCCACGGCCATTTTCCTCTTGAACTCGGCTGCCAATCACGGTGCAGAGACAGAGCAGGAGGGCAGACAACTGGATGGAGGTTGAGCTCATCAACCTGGTGGTTATGGTTCAGCCCTTTGAGGGGCAGCTGTATGGCCAGGTGCCACTCCAGCAGGCCAGGGCCCTGACGTGGCACCATGTCGCAGAGGCCCTGGAGTGGAGGACTGGTGTTGGGTGCATGATGGAGCAGTTCAGGCATCGGTATGGGGACCTACGGCAGAGGGCACTGGACCACCTGCAGCATATGCAGGCCTGAATCCTGCAAGGTTCCGTGCCATATCCAGATAGGTGTGCTCATGTTGCTGTTATGCCCAGGTGTAATACTGTGGTGTTGGCAGGGCTGCATGGCATGGCCTGCAGCAGGGTACTTCATTGGCCTGGGGGTACCATGCATTGGACTTGGCTGCTGCACAGGTAGCAGCCATGCTAGTGTGTGGGCCTCAGGCCTGACAGGGACACACCAAGTGCAAAGAGGACTGTGTGGTGGTGGGGGGCTCCACATGCATGACTGTGTACTGATGTTCACCTCTCTTCATTCCCTGCACAGGGCTGAAGGACCATAGATGGGCCAGGGCAGCAGTGGAGGTGGCTAGGGTGGCACAGCCTAGTGGGCAGCAGGTGGCACCAGCTGCACAGCAAGAGGCAGGTAAGCATTGTTGCACTCCTTCTTGGTGTCACAGTGGGATAGTGGTGGGGATAGGGCACAGCCATGGCCGCCTCTGCCATGTGCCTTGACAGCTGTGTGTGTCACACAGTCCATTGTGTGTGCCACTATGTGCCATCCCTTGGCCACCATGTACTGGCTGTTGGTGGGGTGGGGGTGCACAAGTCTTTCACCATTTGTGCTGTGGCACTGCTGTTGCTGTGTGCCATCTGATCCTCTCATTGTGGTCCTGTGGCCACTGCACTTCAGCATCTGTCTCTGTGCACCACCATGGTGTGCCATATGGATGACTGGCATTGCCCTCCGTGTGAGGGTCCTTTCTGGTCTCTCCAGGGTTGTGTGCCCCCACTGTCCAATGTACACTGTGGGTGGGTAGGGGTCCTTGGGGTATTGCACTGATTGCCTGTCTTGTTCCATCCCCTAGGTGTCAGCTCTGTGGCAGCAAGGAGGGGCCCAGGGGTGTGGGTTAGGACCCAGAGGCAGATCCTGGCTGTGCTCTGGAGAATACTCTGCATGATGCAATCCATCCAGCGTGTCACCACAGCCATGAGGAGGGAGCAGTGGCACCAAGGGCTGGTCAAGTGTGGACAGCATTGACATGTCCTTGTGTATAGTCCCCTTTCTCTTGCTATCCCTGTTCCCCTGCAGTCCCCCAGCATCTTGTACAGCCCCTATTTCCTGACCCCATCCTACATTTTACCTCCCCTGTCCCTGCCCCTGTTACTGTGCTTCTCTGCTGTTTACATGTTATAAAGCATTTATTTTCCTGCATGCCTGTGTCCATGTCTGCTTTGCAGGTGGCATGAGGAGTCATGCTGCAGTGGTTGGGTGTTGGCCCATGGTGTTGGTGTGAGGGGGTGCATGTGGGTTGACTGTGGTTCCCTGCTAAGTCCAGTGGTGTTTCCTGTTGAGGTGGGGGCTGTCTCCCGGGTGTGGTGGGTGTGTTGTGTTTTCAGAGTCACCACTGGGCTGTGATCAGGGCTAGGCAGATGGTTGGGGGTGTGGGGATTGTGCATGTGTCTGGTTGTCATGCTGGCCTTGTAGGCCACTGGGGTGTAGCTGTCCACATCCACTGTTCCACTCCCAGTCCCATGTGTTCTGGCCACCTGCCTGGGTCCTGGGTCATTCACTACCTGGTGTTGGTGCTGCCTGTGGGTGTGTGTGGCATGCAGCATGGGTGTGTTTGGGTCCAAGGCTATGGGGGGGCATGGTGTGGCATTGGCCACGGCCAGCTGGCACCTGATTTGCCATGGCACATCTGACTTGCAGTGCTTTGGACTTGTGCTGGCCTTTGGTTCATTTCTGAATATCTCAGCCAATGAGTGCATAACATACTGTGTGTTTCATCAGCTGTTAACTATTGAAATATGGACATCTGCTTAAATCTTGTTATTGATGTTTGTAATGCAAAAATGCTTATTGCAAGCCATCACTCATGATTGCTCAGCATGTGTGTGTACCCCCAAGGCACTATGATGGCTGCAGAACTCATACAGTTGGGGGACTGTGAAGATGCCTGTGTCTTGTGGAACATTTACAGAGTTGTATGTTACTTCTGTTACCTTATCCTGTGTGTCTCTGGTTGGCTGTCTTGCCTTGGCCCTTCACTTGCTTGCATATGTGTGTGTGTGTGTGTGTGTGTGTGTATGTGTGTGGGGTGGGGGAATGGGAGTTAGTGTTTTGAGGAGGGGCATGGGGGTGGGGTGGTGGGGTGGTAACCCTAATGTTGAATTTCTACACTTTTGTTGGTGTGGAAACAACCCTAACTGATGCATTAATAGAGTTTTTTGCAAAGAATATATATATATATATATATTATAGTAGCACTATAGCGCCACTATAGTTATAGTTGAATAGGCAGTTTAATATTAAACCTCAAAATTTTGCACTTTAATAATTTTGTAACCATTCAACAGACTTGCATGAAATTTGGTATGTATTGTCCTGTGGCATAGATCACCTGATGTGGCAAGTTTAATTTTGACCGGATGTGTGGTGTTTGTGAAGTGCATAGTGAAAAAGTGTAAAAGGCGCTTTTTTCCCCAGTTTTTGCTGTTTTTTTCCTCATCATGCTGAAGCCACACCATTTGGAATATTGATCTGAAATTTTCTGCTTAGAAAGTGCATGCTCCAAAGAACAGTTCAGCATTGGTATGGTGAAAAAATATTAATCCATTCCAAAGTTATTCAATTTTGAAAGTTCAGGTTCTGAGCAGGCTCATTTCAGTCTCTTGGATAGATACACAATTGTGAAAAGGGATTTGGGCTCATGAAAAAGGAATTTTGAAAACTCACAAAGAAGGATTTATAAAATCCCTCTTCGTGGGAAAAAAATTCCCTTTTCGCGAGCCGCCATCTTGTTTTCATTTTTCCTCAAAAACAAAACGT
Source organism: Neoceratodus forsteri (assembly GCA_016271365.2). Lineage (NCBI taxonomy): Eukaryota > Metazoa > Chordata > Ceratodontiformes > Ceratodontidae > Neoceratodus > Neoceratodus forsteri. The sequence continues at coordinate 999,021,416 of CM057455.1, read as the reverse complement.
TATCATTTGTCCCACAGATGTCATCTGTAGACATCCAAGTATGGATTTTGTTCATGGGGATGTCCTGCACACTTCTGTGCCTTTTGTTTGCTTTACTTTGGTCAAGGAATGTTCATTTTTAATTTAAAAATTCTTTTTTGCAACTCGCTACCAATCCCTTTTCGCAAGCTGTCAAAATCCCTTTTAACAAGCCAATCCCTTTTTGCGAGCTGTGAAATCCCTTTTGTGAGATGGTGACCAGATGGTCTATCTCACAAAAGAGGATAATTAACAAAAGGGATTTTGACAGCTCACAAAAGGATGGGCTCGTGAAAAGGGATTTTGACAGCTCGCAAAACAGGATTCCTTTTTATAATCCCTTTTCCTGAGCTGTCAAAATCCCCCTTCATGAGCTGTCAAAATCCATTTTCATAAGCAATCCCTTTTCATGAGTGCCAAAATCCCTTTTTGTGAGATGACAGCTAGATGGCCCTACCTCACAAAAAGGGATTGGCTTGCGAAAAAGGATTTTGACAGCTCAAGAAAAGGGACTGACTCGTGAAAAAGGATTTTGACAGCATGTGAAAAGGGATTCATTTTTATAATCCCTTTTTGTGAGCTGTCAAAATCCCTTTTTGTGACATGGCAGCTAGATGGCCCCACCACACAAAGGGATTGGCTTGCAAAAAAGGATTTTGACAGCTCATGAAAAGGGATTTAGCTTGTAAAGATGGATTTTGACAGCTCATGAAAAGGGAATTTTAAACTTTATGGTTTCTTTTCCACTTCACTGCAAAAATAATGTTTGAAATTAAGAGCTGAAATTTTCAGGATAGAAAGGACTTGCCCCACAGATGTTACTTTTGCTAACTTGGTGATAAAATTGACATTACTTCCATAGTTATAACATTTAAGAGTGTGGAAATTTCCCATAGGATAACATTGTGATGGACGCAATACCTTTCTGCACTCATATTTCGAAAACAGTTCGAGATATGGATTTTTCACTAAATGCAGCTAATTACACCTTTAGGTGCAGGTTGTCAGGCCATGATTACAACTGCGGTGGAATTTTTCCCCATGTTCCTATGGTTACTGAGATTCTGCACCATTTGCATCACAGGGGTTAATTGGAATGTCTCTAGGCCTGTGCTGCATCTCTACAATTATAGGTAGATGGGAGCATAGGGCCCAGAGGGCCCTGTGCTGCCACATATGGATACCAATATGCAGTACTGGGTATGCAGGGTCCTCCATTATGAAGTACTGGGAGTGCTGGGCCCGGAGGACCCTGTGCTCCCACAGAGAGATGACACTTCATGACAATGTCTAAACACTTATAGAAAGATGGGAGTGCAGGACCCATGGGGCCCTGTGCTACCACAAATGGATACTATTATGGAGTGATGGGAGCATGACTGGAGTGCAGGGCCCAGAGGGCCTGCGCTCCCACAGGGAGATGAGGTTGATTACAATGTGTATACACTTCCCTGTGCTCCCACATGATGGAGGGTCCTTTACAACCACTACACATTATAGACTGATGGGCACACAGGGCCTGGAGGGCCCTGCACTCCAACAAACATATAAGGGTACAATTAAGATTTCTCAAAAAGTAAGGAAATTCATTGCAAAAAAACTTTGTTACTGCATCAGTTAGGGCTGAAGCAATAAAAGTAGGGAAATGAGGCATTAGGTTTGAGACCCTAACACCTACCCACACCCAACCCTACCACCCCACCACCACTCTCCACAGACCAACAAGCATCGGGGTGTGCCTTGAGGTCCTTGGGCCTAACTCTCACCCCATTCTCCTATACTGTACCATTTCAGCTTCCTTATACATGGAATGGGGTGAGAGTTGGGCCAGATGACTCCAAAGCACACCCCAATGCCTGTTGGTCTGTGGAGGGTGGTGCTGGGGTGGTAGAGTTGGGTGGGTGAGGGTGTTAGGGAGGAGGCTGATAATTATTGGCCACTCAGCATGACATTGGTGGTGAGAAAGTTAATGGAATTACTGCTGAAGGAACAGATTGTGGAATATCTTGAATGCAATGGGTTACAACACATGAGGCCACATGGATTCATGGGGGGTCATGTCAAATGAATCTGATAGATTTCTGTGACTGGGTGATCAATGATCTAGAGTAGGGTGGAGCAGTGGACATGGCCTGCCTAGATTTCAGTAAGGCTTTCAATACTGTTCCATATAGGAGACTAGTAAGCAAGCTGGGTAGCTTAGGCATGGGCCCAAAGGTGGTAAACTGGTTAAGAAGGTAAGAAATTGATTAGAGGCTAGGTATCTGAGGGTGCTGATAAGCAGAGTTCAGTCCAAGAAAGGGGCGGTGACCAGCAGGGTACCTCAGGGATCAGTGCTGTAACCGGTCCTCCTTAAGGCCTTTATAAGTGACATTGCAGAGGAGCTGAAAGGGAGGGTCTGTATCTTTGTAGATGAGACCAAAATCTGCAATGGGGTGGACACCCTAGGGGTGGTGGAAAAGATGAGTAGAGACCTGAGAAAGCTCAAGGCACTGTCAAGTGTATGGCAGCTGGATTTCAATGTAAATAAAGTGCAAAATAATGCTCTTGGGGCACAGAAAATCAGGGCTGGAGTACAAAATGGGTCAAGTGGTATTAATGACCACCAGGCAGAAAAGAGATCTGGGGGTAGTCATATATGATGAGCTAGTGGTGGCCAAGAAGTATGAAAAGACAGCTGATAGGGCAAGTGCGAGGTTGTGGTGCATAGTGAGAGGCATCACCAGCAGAAAGAAGGAGGTGGTTTTACCTTTCAATAGATCACTGGTAAGATCCCACCTATAGTACAGTTCTGGAGGCAACATCTCTGGAAGGACAAAGCCAGAACAGTCCAGAGGAGGGCAACTAAAATGATGAAGAGTCTGCATCAGAAGCCCTACGAGGAGAGATAAAAAGCACAATATGTACACCCTGGAAGAGAGGAGGGGGGGAATTATATAGACCTTTAAATACTTCATGGGGGGTAAGCAAGGTAAATGAGAGATGTATTTTTCAGAAGAAAAGATGTTAAGGTGCTCAAGAACAAGGGGACATGTTATGAAGCTAGAGAGGAGTAGATTCAGGAGAGAAGTGAGGAAGTACTTTTTCACAAAAAGAGTGGTGGATCCCTGGAACAGCCTTCCAGTGGAGGTGGTGGGGGCAAAAACAGTGGTTGTGTTCAAAAATACATGGGATAGGCAAAAGATAATCTTAAGGGAAAGAAAGGGGGAGGGAGAAAGGGTCAGAGATCAAGCTGAGTCTGTGGTGGGGTTACCACCATTTAAGAAACTCGAAGTGGGACGTTACAAACTGAAATAATGATTTTTCACAGTACAGTGTGTAACCTGGGCCAATTCAACAGATTTATTTTCTCTCAAGAATGAAGGCAATTGTTGTAGTTTTTAGATAGTAATATTGTTTCATATCATCTGGAGGTATTTTAGTTATTGTAACATAGTTTTCTGCAACATACATAGATACATAGATACATAGATATATAGACAGTATCAACAGATAAGGGCCTTCAGCCCACCCAATCTGCCCATTTGAGCTTGTAGGTTCACTTCATGTTTTCCTAGAAGTCTGTTGCCCCTTAACCCCAACCTCCAGAATTCCTTTATGTCTATCCCATGCATTCTTAAATCCTGTGATTGTTTCAGCCCCCACCACTTCCTCTGGCAGGGTGTTCCACTTGTCCACCACTCGTTCTGTGAAGAAATTCTACCTCACATTTCCTCTGAATCGTCCTCCCTCCAACTTCATCCCATGCCTCTAGTCCTGGAACATCTTTTTTGCTTAAAAATAGTGTATTCCTGCACCTGTTCTTCCCTGTTAGATACTTGCATGTCTCTATCATATCCCCTCTCTCCCACCTCTCCTCCAGGGAGTACATATTCAATTCATTCAACCTGTTCTCATAGGACTTGTGATGCAATCCATGTACCATCTTTGTTGCCCTCCTCTGAACCTTCTCTACCCTGGCTATGCCCTTACGTAAGTAAGGTCTCCAGAACTATATACTGTACTCCAGGTGGGGACTCACTAGTGTCTTGTATAGTGGAATTATGACCTCCCTTTTCCTGCTGGTGATGCCCCGGCCTATGCATCCCAGCATTCTATTTGCTTTACCTGCTGATTGTCACACTTTTTCCCTACCTTGAGGTCATCAGAGATGATAACCCCAAGATCCCTTTCCTGCTTGGTGAATGCTATATCCTCACCCCCAACTGATAAATTGTGCCAGGGTTTTTGTGCCCCATATGCATTATCTTGCACTTCTTTGCACTGAATTTCAACTGCCAGACCCCTGATCATTCTTCAAGTTTCTGCAGGTCCCTTCTCATTCTGTCTACTCTGTTACAGAGTTTTGTGTCATCAGCGAACAAGGAAATTCTACCTTCTAGGTCCTGCGCAATGTCACTGATGAAGATGTTGAATAGGACCAGTCCCAGCACTGATCCCTGTGGTATCCTACTGTTCACGCTTTCCTCTATGGAGTGACAGCCATTTACCACCACCCTCTGTGTCCTGCTGCCCAGCCAGTTACCTAACCACCATACCACTGTCCTGCACACACCCATATTCCCCAGTTTGTGTAAGTCTTCAGTGTGGCACTGTGTCAAAGGCCTTGCTGAAGTCCAGATAGGCCATGTCCACTGCCCCCCCAACCCACCTCCCTAGTCACCCAGTCAAAAAATTCAACATGGTTTCACTAGGGGGAGGTCTGACATGACCTCCCCCTAGTGAAACCATACTGCCTTGGGTCCTGTAGTCCATTGACAATCAGATGTTCCACCAATCTTTCCTTCAGTAGTGCTTCCATGATCTTCCTCACTACCAAGGTGAGGCTGACTGGTCTGTAGATCCCCGCTTCCTCTTTGTTCCCACTTTTGTATAAAGGGACTACATCTGCTGTCCTCCAGTCTTTGGGTACCTCCCCTGTTTCCAGTGATCGGCTAAACAGGATTACCAGAGGTTCAGCCACCACCTCTCTTAGTCCTTTATGGACCCTGGGGTGCACCCCATCTGGCCCCATTGCTTTATCAACTCTTACTACTTCCAGTTCCTTAAGGACCCTTTCTCATGTAAAGGGACCTGTGTCCATTTCTGCACCATTCCCATCCTTCGTACTCCCTTCAGACCCATTACCCTCCTCTTCCTCAGTAAAGACTGAGCAGAAATACCTGTTCAATATGTCAGCCTTACTGTTGTCATCCTCCACGCGGCCCCCATCCTCCCCCTTCAGTCTCACTATCCCTCCCTTTGCCTTTCTTTTTTCACTTATGTACCTGTAAAAGGTTTTGTCCCCTCTACCCACTGATTTTGCAATGTACTCTTCCGTCAGAGCTTTGGCTAACCTTACTGACCTCCCTGCCTCCCTTTGCTTCTCCTGGTACTTTTCCCTATCCCCTTCTGCCTGTGTCTTTTTGTATTGCCTGAATGCAGTCTTTTTGGCTTTCACTTTCTCTGCTACCTCCTTGGAAAACCTTAATGGCCTCCTTTTCCCCTTGCTAACCTGCTTAATGCATAATTCTATTGCTCTTGTAATCCCCATTTTTAAATACTGCCCACTGTTCCTCAACCCCTGATTGCTGCCCCATTCCCCTTAATGCCTCTTTCAAGCATCCCCCACTTCCCAGAGTCTGCCCCCCCCTAAAATCCAGGATTTGTGTGTTTGTGTGGTTTCGTTCTGCTCCTTCTGTGATTTCAAACCACAATGACTGGTGGTCACTGTTCCCCAGGTGCTCCCCTACTGTTACCCCCATCACACTGTCTCTGTTTGTGAACACTAGGTCCAGTATTGCCTTCTGCTGAGTTGGTTCCATGACCAGTTGCTTGAGGGAGGCACCCTGAAGGGAGTGCAGGATAAATCTGCTCTTAGTTGATGCAGCTGCTGAGATGCTGCAGTCCATGTCTGGAAGATTGAGGTCTCCAACCAGCACTACCTCACCCTTATCTGCCATTCTTTGAATGGCTAGCATCAGCTCCCTATCTGTTTCTTCTTCCTGGGCTGGTGGTCTATAGACCACACCTGTGCGGATGGCTGGCCCCATTTTCCTTTCCAGCTTAACCCACAGTATATCTCACCCATTTTGTTCCTCCTGGATCTCTGTGGCCCTTATGTCATTTTTCAGATACAGTGCCACTCCTCCTCCCTGCCTACCTGCCCTGTCTCTTTTGAATATGTTGCAGCCAGGTATGTTCATCTCCCAGTTGTGGTTATCATTACACCAGGTTTCTGTGATGGCTACAATGTCCAGGTTCCTGGCATTGGCACATGTGGCTTTCTATAATTTGACCTCCCTGGGCTGTTAAGCTGTTCTACTCCAGCCTCTTCCCTGGTTGTCATTTATCCCTGGTTCTCCTTGCTGTCTGCCCTTCTGTTGAATGTTGCCCCTTTTCTGCCTATCCATCTCATGGTGCTTATCTCCATCTTTTGCACACCGCTTTGAAGAGATATCCACTCCTCTGCTTCACTGGTTCCACTGCTAGCTGTGGGGGGGTTGGCAATTAGGTACCCTCCTTGCTTGCCTGCCACCCCCCTTGGCTAGTTTAAATGCTTTTCAATGTAGCATTTACACTTATTATTGAGTGCTTGAATTCCCCTCCAGGATGGATGCAGGCCATCAGGCTTGAACAAGCCTCCATCCCTCCAGGTGGGTTCCCAGTCACCAAGGAATCCAAACCCTTCCTCACAGCACCAGTTCTTCAACCATGAGTTAAAGTTCCTGGTGCATGCATCCCTAAGTTCTCCCATGCCTCTCACAGGTAGTGCTTTCGAGAAGGTGACAGAAGTAGCTATTTGCTTGAGACCCCTCCCCAATTTCCTAAACTCTTCATGAACTTCCTTTGGCTTCCCATTTTCCAGGTCATTAGTACCTAGGTGGATAATGACATCCAGCTCACCCTCCCATCTTGCCTTCCCAGTGATCCCCAGGATCTTCCTTCCATCCCTCCATGCCGTGGCACCTGGTAGGCACCTCACCTCCCTGTCCTCCCCCTCCTATGTTCCTAGCTAGATCCCTCTTATGATGGAGTCCCCCACCAGGATTTGCTTCCTCCTCCTCCTCTGGGGTCCACTGCTCTCCCCACTGAGGTCACCTCCTTGGCTAACCTCCACATCCTTTCCTTCCACTTCTCTGGGTACCTCTATTTGGTTGTCCCCATTTGCCAGTGTGGCATATGAGTTCTTGAGTGGAATAGGATCTGGGATGTGCCTCTGCCTGACTGCTCTAACCCTCCCTGAGCTCACTGTCATCCAAGTGCTCCTCATTCTCAGCATCCTTTGAGGAAACGGAGTTGGACTGGGTGGTCTCTGGGTAGGGGTAATGGTACTCCTGACCCAGTTTACTTCTGCTCTGAGTCTGGCTACCTCATCCTGCAGTCCAGAGAGATGCATGAAGATAGGGCAGCTCCTCAGTGTCCAGAAGGTCTGCCTGAATATGGCTGCCCTGCAGCCACTGCATTGCACCACTCCCCACATTATACTGCACTTATACTGCTATTCCAGTACTTGCCTGTTACTGAAGCTCTCCTAGTTCCCTTTTTATTAATTTACTGTCCTAAAAATCCTGTCACTGATCCTCAGATACTTTTCCTAAAAAAAAAAAAAAAAAGGAAAAGGAATGAGTTAAAACACTTATTATGCTTAGGGCAGGCTTCTTCACACTTATTCCCCTCCTGCTCCATAACCCCTACTACCCCCTGTGCTTAGCTCCTGTCACTCTGATTTAGCGGGGTATAAAATTAAGAGCTGGGGGGGGGGTGAAAATTTGCAGCAATTAAAGACAGCAAAGGAATAGACAACCACTACAAGCACACCAAACCAGATTTTAAATGTTCAGCAGCCTAAAAACAATTCTAAGCAAAGACAATAAAGGAATTACAGTGTCACTAAAAGCCCACAATCTAAGTTTAAAACAAAAATAGCAATGAACAGTCAATAAAAAAAGCACTGAAATTAATCTGTTTCCTTCCCCTTCTGGCTACTGGCTTCTAGAAGAAAGACAAGAACAATTTATTTCTACTATAAGATCATGACAGTTAGCACTTTTGATGTGTTTTGCAGGAATGAACCACCCAAATTAAGACTGTCCTCATGGAATCAGGACAGGTGATAACCCTACTTTGTAGTGATGCTGTAAGTAGGGAAAAATGGGCAGATTGGGTGGGCCAAACGGTCCTTATCTGCCATCAAATTCTGTTTCTATGTTTCTATGTAGAAGAAAAGAGTGCAGCGTTGTAATCTATTTTAGCTGAAAAAGTTGATTCCTTTTTTTTTAACAATGTTACAGATTTTTCAGTGTTCTCTTGAGTCACACTGTGTGGTCACAGCATCCCACTTAATATAAGCTTCTGAATGGCTTTTAGTAGAGAACTGAAGGATTGCCTTATGGCTTTGAAGCTGTCCAGTTTTGTAAAAGAGATTTTTTTCAGTTGAAGAATACCCAGTGACAGGCAAGGCAGAGTTAGAGTCTTTTTAAATGGGACTGGGGCTTGTGGCCCAAGGGTCAACCCTCCTGGGGCTGCCCAAGAACATCATACCTAGATACCTGTCCATGGGTCTGGAGTGCTCCCTTTTATCTGGCAGTGCTGTGTCAGAGGGTAATAGGCTTGTCTCTTCTCCTTTCTCTCTCTTTCTAGCAATGTTTTCCATTCCTTGTTTGACAATTTAGAAGAGTCTGCTGTTGAAGTACTCATTTTGCCATTTCTATGTACTTTAGGTCAAGAAAGAGAAACATGTTGTGAAAAGAATGGTGTCATCCTAAGGAACTGAACAGAAGCTGGCCCGCTGGTGCAGCGGCATAGTGTCAGTCTGCGACACTGACGTCCCGGGTTTGTGAACGGACCTGGGAAGTCAGAGGGATGGCTGGGGGGAGAAGGACTGAGTGTTCTAGGTACAGCTCTCTTTCTCTGGGAGGGGAGGGTTGTGTGTCCAGTGCAAGTCAGACTCCGAGCGGAGGCTGGGGTCACACAGCAACTGGCAACTAGATACCTTAGGAGGCATGCAGATGCTGGTATCATTGCACATCATGCCTCCCCATTAAAGGGGAAAAATCATCAACTGCCTCTATGACACCCTGTCCACTTTCCCAGCTCCAATTGTTGGTCCCTGGCACTCCCAACCAGCCAACCTATCCCATCATCTGCTGTGTCTAGCCACCTCCATGCCCTGCCTTGAGGGGCAAGCCCAGGAGGCACTGCTGGTTGGGTCCACTGCCAGCACCCTTCTCCTGTCATTGCGGGGTCATGTTGATGGGGTGGCCCACCCTGGGGAGCAATCCAGGGGGTATCACCTGTAGGGTAAGTCCCAAGGGGGTGAGGATGGGTCTGGGGGTCAGCAAGAGCTTAGGTTCAAAAAGGTGATGTAAAAAGCATACTAAATAAAATAAAAGGAGCTGAATTGAAACACAGCCTGTAGCTGCTGGCCATCTCACTCTTCTGCAGCTTGCTGTCATTAAGTCAACACAAAAAACAATGGTAATTTTTAAAATCTCACAACTGCAAATGGCTGCCTCCTGCCATGAAGAACTTCCCACAATCTCCGCAGGTGAAATTCTTCCCACTCAGACACAGACATTTATTTTATTTTTTAATTCCTTTTTTTCAGAGATCATGCCCACTCACTCACACACATACCTCAACAAAACTGGAAGTTGGCATCACTGCCAGGGGTAGCGTTGCCGAAGTGACACAGACTGCCAGATTCCCGCTAACATAGATGGTAGTGTGCTGCTGGAAAAGATCATCACAAAACTTCTGCCATGCCACTGTCAGCAGGAAAGTGCACAACTTCAATGCTAACATTAGGAATAGGAATGGAGGGGAAGGGAGTGAAGGGGAGGGAGAAGACAAGAAAAAAAGAATAGGTCACACCTACATAGAACTCATCAGATGCAAGTGTCACCTACTGGTGGAGGAACTATTTTACACTTCTTTTCCTATTTTGTGTTCACTTTTTATTATTTCTTTGTTTTAATTTCACTTTTTTTCTTTAATTGTCCTAAATACCTTTTTATAAGCACAATAAGACACTCTGTGATAACTGCAATTCCAGGGGCAGCTGAAACTCAGTCTGCAGCCTCATGCCTACCTATACCTCTGAGAGTGTTGTCATCACTGCACAATGCACACCCCATCATGACTTATTGCTTGCCTAAACAAAACTATTTAGTTCTTTAATAGTATTTATACTTACTACAAGTGAGTCAATCAGAAATCTCTACTGAGATAACTAAAAAAACAGAAAAGATTGAGCATTACAAGTACTGGATCTAGCAGGTAAAAAAAAACTGCATAGCTTATTCACAGTAACACAAACTAATTCTAGATCATTGTGGCAGCCAGGTCCAATACTACATTATGCCAGCACTGTGGCTGTACAATTAATGGGTTGCTCCAATATCATTAATGCTGCTTGTTGTTTTGCTGTCTGTGTAGTGACTAGCTTACAGGAAGCAGTGCACTAGCGTAATGTAACTCAATTCAAAGCTCTATTACAGCATACTCTACTGCTGGCTGAATTGCTGTCTGAATAATGACTGGCTTAGGCAAACCCTGCACTACTTCAAAATAATTTGATCCATAGCTTTCAGCTAAAGTATACCCTGCTCTAACTTTTGCAGATTGGTGTACTGTTTAATGTAGAGCCCACCCCACTCAGCCCTGGTGCAGTGAGACCGATTGCTCGACTAAGAGTGCACTATGGTCTGATTATTCCTTCTCTAGAGTAAAACCTAGTGCAGACAGCTCACTGATTAGCCAAAAGTATACCTGTACTAACTACTTCAGTCCTGGATGCCCACCAATTTCCTACTCTGGACCCAGGTACTGGTGTAAACTCTATTGTTGCAGGTAACAATAAATACCCTATCTGGGTGGAGTGAATATACAGTCCAACCCCTTGGACTTCCTTAGCTCCCAAGGCTCACCCTATCTAGGTGATATATGTGTGTGTGTGTGTGTGTGTGTGTGTGTGTGTGTGTGATTCTCCTTAAAGGTAATAAGCAATCATCACTAAAACAACTTATCTGGGTGGAGTGTATTGACTGCCTAACTCTTGGAATCCTTTGACCCCAGGATCACCCTATCTGGGTGTTGAGTGCATACAATTACACAGAATGGTATCACGCACTAGGATCACTTGACACTAGTGTGTGTACAAGCAGCTGCCCTGAATCATAACCACTAAGGGACTCCACCACTTGGAGTACCTGTCTATCAATATCATTCAGGTTTTGCATCCCGTAATCATACAGGTTCCCTTTGTCTGGCTGCTGCAACACTTATATGCATCCTTAAATGTGTACCATTTAGTGTTACCTGCTAAAGTGTACTACCCTAAATTGTACTGATACCTGTGTAATAATAAATAGATCTGTTAACTGGTGCCATGCACCTCTCTGTCAGATTTGAGCCCCCCTAGTGGTTGTAGTACAGCTTTAAAAATGTTTTTAGCAATACTGTTTTGAGTCCTCTACCAATAGAAAGGTACTGTTAGTGTGCCAAACTAGTTGAAGATGATGCTGCTTCTTCCCAGGAAGTGCCCCTGGACACCAGAAGCCCTTGCTTGGCCTATCAACTCCCAAGGCCTCCAACCAAGGTCAGTCCCCCAGGGTAGCAAAATCTAGCAAACCTAGAGGAGTGCTACAACTACTCTCATGGCATCTATGTCGCCCCTGTCAACAAAAAGTCCCACTCCCTCAGGAAGAAATCTCTGAGACTGAAACATGGCCTGAGTGACATAAGAAGACATGCACAAATTCTAATCTTATTGTCTGGCAACAGCCACCCAAACCCAGGCCCCACAAACAACTGTGGTTTAGGGCCAAATCATCAAGGGAAACTAAACATAGTCTACTGTTATAATATCAGTGCCCCCTCTCGTGAATCTCTTATTAGCCAGAGCATACTGTATAAGAAATGAAGCTAGAGAGTGGTTTCCCCATAAGACAGAGTGAAAGCAGGGGGACCTCAGCTCAGCATGCCATGGTACAATTTAAAATATGAAGCTTTTTCCTGACCGATGAGTGGGTCGCCTTGTTATGGTGGTCAGGCTGATCATAATTCAGCTGAATGATGGGACCAAGAACCCCTCTATCATATTACAATGAGGGGAAAAAATCAAGTAAAAAAACTGAATTGATTTTAATGAACTGTAGGCTTTAAAGCAACTTTGGGGGGGAGGACAGGTATTATAACTGTTTGCTTTTGTTTGGTCACATACCAGGTGTACCCCTGTAAAGTTAAAAAAAATATAAGACAAATTTGATAAAAAATCTTTATGTATTGGCCAGGATTGAGCTTGCGAAATCTTTAATATTGAACAAAACATAGTCTCCCTAAACATTGGAAGCCTTCTCTCAAAATGTGTTCAATTTGAAACCTGGGTAGCATTAGCGCAACCAAATGTAATATCCTTAACTGCAACCTGGGTCAATCCCAAAATCTCTGATGCTGTCATCACCCTGCCAGGCTTTAACCTCTTTAGAGAGGACTAGCTGAGTAATCAGGGAGGAGACTGCATAATCTACATATGGTCAGACCTGCAAGGCTCTAAACTAGAAATCAGTGGCTATACTGGAGATTGCAAAGTCTGGCAGATAAACTCCTGCTAGGGAAGGGATACAAATCCCTCATAGTAGTAACAACCTACATGCCACCTGGTAAACACCAATTTGGCCTCAGGTCCTCCTCCAGCAACTTTCAACAAATTTATTGAAACTGGGACACAAATGTTACTGGAGACTTCAATATCAACTGAACTTTCAAATCCAATGTAAGCCATACGGATATGCTTGCCTGCCTCTTTCTCTTCCAATTGGTTATTGATAGTACTAGATCCATTTATAAAAGGGGCATCAGAACCTTAATTGACTGGATCCTGGTGACTCATACTGATAGGGTGATTGAAGTCAGAATGCTACCTGACACCACTCCCCAGTGCAAAGCATATGGGTAGATACAGTCCAAGCCTCCACCTCAATTTACCACAAGTAGAGTCCTATGCAAAGATAAGGTAGCGGACACTCTGTTACACATGGCTCACATTGATTGGACCTACCTCGATGACACCCCCAAAATTCACTCTGCTCTAGACTTCTTTATAAACAAATTCACTGCAGCCTGTGGCAAATGTGCCACCCTCAGAAAGTGCAAGATGCGAGGTACCTTGACAGGATGGATTTCCCTGAACTCCTAGCCATTATGCAAGAAAGGGACAACCTATAGTACCAGGTAACAGAGACCAGGTCAGCAGTGCACCTACAAAGGTGCAAAGAACCTTAAAATAAGTGGACCAGTAAGATAAGGCAGATAAAATCTGAATTCTGCAAGGACCAGCAAACCCCAAAATGGAGCAATGGTAAAAACTTCTGGGAGAACATATCTGAACTTCTGGATAAGGGTGAAAAACATCCTCCTAAAATGCTCAAAACTGATGGTATAAAGATCATGGACCCAAGACAGATAGCAAACAAATGTAATGTAGTCTCTAGCTTTGTCATCCCCACAGTCCCACACAGGTGTCACGAGATGCTAGTGACATTGAAGCCTTATGCAGCCATGATACAAAACCAGGTCATCCTAAATTCTATTTCAAGCTTACTTCCACCAAATATACCCTAAAGTATGTCAAAAGGGTTGTTGGTAAAATAAGAATAGTGGGTGATGTGCTGGACATGAAGTTGCTAGCCCTGGCCCATGAGGAACTTGCCCACTCCATATCTAAAATATTCAGTTTCTCTCTTGTATTCCCAGTTCCATGGGATATGGAAAGCTACACTGGTCACAAAGGTTTTTAAAATTGGTGACTGCCCCAACCTGGCTTACTTCAGGCCAATATCAACACTCTCCCCCTTTGTCCAAGGGTCTGGAGAGAATCATATCAGACCAACTTGTCACCTACTTGGGGAAATTACAGTATCCAGTGAACAGAACAGCACTGATTCAGAAAGCTTCATAACACCAATACTGCCCTGATACAGTGCACTAACTACCTGCATGAGGCCCTTGACAATGGTTACCTGGTTAGAGCCATCTACATCAGTCTGACTATGACTTTCAACCTTGTCAGCCACAAACTACTTTTTGGCTAGCTGTTCTCCCTTTGTCTGTCTCAGGACACATAGCTTGGTTTCAAAGCTATCTCACAGTCATTCTCAGTGTGTAAAGATTGATAGCTTTCTATCTGATGACAGGAGTGTCTCCACTGGTTTGCACCATGGATCAATTTTTGGCCTGCTCCTATTTGGTCTGTTAATCAACTACCCTCCAGAGGTCTGCCAGTCTGCAAGGGTACTCCTTAACACTGAGAATGTCATCATTTTCACCATCAGTGCAGACCTTGGTAAAATCTCTGCTGACCTCCATGGCAGTTTTGAGTCACTAGAAAAATGGTTCACCAACAACCTATTCTCAGGCCCACAAATGAAAAAAAGGTACTCCTCGGTCATCTTGAATTCCAAGAGCCGTAATCAAGAATAGGTAGAATCCTTTAAGCACCTTGGTGTAGTTATGAATGATACCCTAATCATTTTCCCTTCGTATGGACAACAGTGTTAGCATGGTTAACAGAATACTGGGTGCCCTATAATGGAACCACTTCAGCCTTACCACTGAAGTCAGACATCTTATTTTACCCATCTCTGTCCTATCACTTATTGACTATGACCTCCCTGTCTATGCGGCTGCATGTGACAAATTATTAAACAGAGTCTAAATGATATACAACAAGGCCTGTCACCTTGTATTGGAGCAATCAAGCTTGTCCATGGCTGCACCCTTAATTCCTTCACCAGCTGTTTACCCCTACGTGGAAGATCAGAGTACCAAATCAGTCTGCTTGCTAAAAGAGCACAGTTAGGCTTAACCCCTCTGGCTATACAAAATTGCTTCCACCCCATTACCATACAATAAAATATCACAAGCAGGACTAGGAATGCCCTAGAACTGCCTTTCCAGAGGACCAGCCAGGGAAAACATTCCTTTGCTGTAAGAACAACAGGATGGCTGAACAAATTACCTGAATCCCTAATAAGTCTCCCAAATGTTGCCCAATTCAAAAAAGCTCTATGCCTCTCACCCCTAGTTCCAATTGAGCCTGCATTAACTAATCTGCATACATACTTAACTGCTTCACCAACTTGCACTGTCACTCAACACTGTCATTAAAATTGCATTTGCAAAAATTCCATTTCTGTAGCTATGTATCTTGTTGATTGTCCTGACTATATTCCTCTGGAATTAATGCACAAACTGTATGTAACTATATTGTCTGACTCAAACGTGGAAACTTTGTAAATGGGCACCTGTGCTCAAAGGTATTTTCTGAATAAATAAATAAAAAATAAATACATACATAAATAAACAACACTTCCTACATAAAAAACAAGTATTTTTTGGATATTTCTGTTTATCCCCTCCTTCACCCTGCCAGTCCCACTTCCTCAGGAGATCGTTGTAGTCTACTCCTGCAAGCCACCTTACCTTGGTCTGATGTTGGTCCCCCATGGAGCCACGGTTTGCTCCCCCCAGGCGGGGATGAGATGGGGCCCATACACTCTGATAATCAACCTTTCATTGGTCCCAGGTGGCCAGGTAGGTGGATGCAGATGAGGGCTAGCTCCTGGAACTCCATCTCCCCAGGACTGGCAGGCATTTTCTTTTGTATCTCTGGGCATCGCAAGTCCCCTGATGTCTTGACATGAACACCGACATCTGCGACACCCTACCCCTCCAATGTAAGCCTCTGGTGCCCCCTGAGTCTCAAACCTCTGTCCAGGACCAGCCAAGCACCAGAAGTGCTGATGTTCTGCTACTCCCCCTGCCTCCACCAGGGGTCAGTAGACACTGAGCCATTTCCCCACTCTCCCTCCCCCCGGAGAAGGGAGCTGTTGTGGGATGCTTCAGCCTTCTCCTCCCGTCTGGCCCTCTGGTGACCCAGGCTCGTTCGAACCCGGGTCACGGTGTCGCAGATGGAAATCCAACCGCTGCACCGGCGGGCCGGCTAAAAACAAAAACAAAAAAACAAGTATTTGTCAATGCCAAATGTTTTATTTATTTATTTATTTTTATTGATTGAAATGTTGCACCAGCAAGGCACACTGACCAACAAGTTGCTCGTCTCCCAGTGCGATCTGGGTGGGGTACTGTTGGATGAAGACTTAGACATACAGTTTAACATTTGAAACAAACAAGAAATTAAACATTCAATTACATTTGTAACAAAACAGTTAAAAAAATATAAATAATAATTCAGTCACATAACATAACATAACATTCAATTGAATATATCATACCTGTGAAATATGCATTTAATTACAAGAGGCATATCTGAGGAACATAGTGCATATTGGTGAAAGGGGAGGAGAGCGTGCTGAGAAACAGGCTGGGGGGTGGAAGGTTTAATAGGTGATGTGAGTCATGGAGAAGAGCAGAGGCATAGGAGGACAGTTAAGGAGTGTTAAAGTAGGAGCAATTAAATGAGAGAAAGTTATGTAAGGCAGAGGCAAGGGAGTGGGAGGAGGAGGAGGAGGAGTGCCTTATTTGGGGGGGAGCTCCAGTTTTGCAGAAAATGATGGGTAAAGCCTGACTGATCGATGAGAGTGGTATGAAGGGGGACCAACAAAGTACGAGTGACAGAAGATCTGAAGGAATGGTAGGAGGGAGGTGGGGAGAGCAAACATGAGAGGTAGGAGGAAGGTCTCCTAACCAAAATTTAGAAGTGAATTTGGCACAATGAGTGAGGTGCCTGTTGGCAAGCAGGGGAAGGGATATGGTGTGGTAGAGGTCACAGTGATGAGTGCGTGATAGAGCATCATGGGCAAATCAACAGAAGGAGTTAAATAGTGTCCAATCAGGTTAGAGAGGATTTGGGAGCGGCACCATAGACTGCTTCTTTGCTTGCTGGTATTAGCAATGGAAGTGCAGGAGTTAGACAAATGCAAAACAGGAATGGCAGTGAAGTATTGAACTTCACACCAACCCCACCTCCACCCTGCAGAGACAGACAGGCATTGGGGTATGCCTTTGGGTCATCGCCCATAATGATCACACCATTTCACCTCACCCTATCCTGCAGACACCGACAAGTGTTGAGGTATGTCTTGGTGTTCAGCTTTACAGTCACCCCATTCCATAAGGACATACACTGAAAAGGGTGCAGTATAGGAGAATGGGGTGAACTCTGGGGCCAAAGAGTTTAAGGCACACCTCAATGCCTGTCACTGGCTGCAGGGCGGGGGTGGAATGGCATGAACATTACAGCCGGCTATCCAAAGGCACACTCCTGACGCCTGTCAGTCTGAACACGATGGGATATTATGGTTAGAAGCCCCATGCCCTGGGTGTTTGTTGGCATTTACCCTCCAAATTTTCAATATGGCCTTTTTGTGACACCACCTGATGAAGGCATTTGGGGCCTCTACTCATGAACAGTGGCACTGTGATTTTGTTAATCTGTCCCGAACATTGATTTCCCACAGCGACCACACCATTCTGTGCCAGATGTGCAAAACCACAGTTTGGGCAGGATGTGAAAAATGACAGCTGCACCATTCATAAGGAGGTGTGAAGAGATGGCAATGTTGGAAGTCTAGAGTAAAATATTAAAAATTCTCAAAGTTATAAGCCTGCGTGAAAACTGCGCAATGCACGTTCGTAACACAGTCATTTTTTTGAATTCTTTCACCAAATTTTCAACATAGGCATTCTGGGACCTCTGCTCATGAACAGTGTGATTATGATTTTCTTAATCTGTCCCGAACTTTGGTTTCCCACAGCAACCGCGCCACTGTGCGTCAGATGTGCAAAACCACATTTCGGGCAGGATGTGAAAAATGACAGCTGTACCGTTCATAAGGAGGTGTGCAAAAATAGCAATATTGAAAATCTGGAGTGAACATATTAAAAATTCTCTAAGTTATGAGTGTGTGTGGAAATTGCACAATGCAAGCTCATAACATAGTTATTTTGTGGAATTTTGTCACCAAATTTTCAACACAGGCGTTTGGGACATCCGCTCATGAACTGTGATTTTCTTAATCTGTCCCGAACATTAATTTCCCACAGCGACCACACCATCGTGCGCCGGATGTGTGAAAACACATTTCAAGCAGGATGTGAACAATGACAGCCATACTGTTCATAAGGAGGTATGTAAAATGGCAATGTGGAAAATCTGGAGTAAAAATCTCAAAAATTCTCAAAGTTATGAGTGTGCATGTAAACTGCGTAATGCATGCTCATAACAGTCATTTTTTGGAATTTTTCACCAGATTTGCAACATACACTTTTTGGGAGCCCACCTCATGAACAGTGGCACTGTTGTTTTGTTAATCAGTTCCGAAAGGTGATTCCATGCAGTGACCGCGAAATCACCTTTTGGGACTAAACGCCATGACAATGACTGAATTCATGAGAGGGGTCCAAAGAACCCCATGTTGAAATTTTGGTGCCAAAAGTTGAAAAAATGGCTAAGATATCCACATAAGTTGAAAAAAAAATGTATGTAATTATACAGCTTACGGGCATTTCTTCAGTTCGTGGTCTGCTTTGAAGAATGCAGATGTGTGTCCGGTCCACTGATGATCGTCCCACCCTGCTCTGGAGGTAAGTATGGGGTAAAGGGGCATGTGGGGAGGTGAGGTGCACAGAGGGTGGGTGTGGGTTGGGGGAGGCAACCTGATGGCAAGTGACTGTTTTCTTTCTTTCAGGGGGAAAAAACAATAAACGTTGCAGGATTTTTTTTTTTGCAGGTTTGCTTTGGGCACACTGGGATGTACTCCCAGTGTTCCACCTGCTTTTTGGGGAGTGGGGACTTAAGCTGATGGGGACTGGGCCCCCCCATCGGCAAAGAAAACCTGTTTGGAGGGCATGATGCTGTGGGGGATTGGGCACCCCCCTCAGCACACAACAAATGGGGGAAGACATTATGCCAATGGGGATTGGGCTCCCCGTCACAAATGAACTGAGGTGGGGGCATGCCAACAGGGGGATTGGGCACCCGCATCAGCATTTATGGGGACTGTGAGTGGACAGCGAGAGCTGCCACCATGTTTTTGTGAAATGTTACACCAGTCAAGGCACCACCCTACAATGACGGGTCGCTCCCTCATTGCAGCGGCTAATTTGTTTCAAGTTGGTGGCATACTGGCTGAACTAGTGCCAGCAGCAGCATGCCATTGCCCAAGAATGCAGTGGTGGCATTGGCAGCCACAGTGCCGCACCTCCAAAACCCGCTTCTCTCCTAAGCTGCCACATAATGTTTCTTGTGCGTAAGCAAGCATAACAATGATTGACAGGTGCAATTTTCCTTTCAGGAATGAACTCCTGCAGTTCTGCAAAGTTTTTTTTTTTTTTTTTGCATCCTTTATAAAGTTAAAATAATTTTCTGCTGTTATAGAAGTGCTATGCACTCATGAAATAATGCCATTTTGGGAGTCTAAATAGTTAATAACTATACTCAGTTCATGAGCTGTTAGACCCACTGGATGGCTGTATTTTTTTTCAAACTGAATAAGGAACTACAGAATAGATTCACTGAACTCTAAAAGGGCATTTATTTCAAGGTATTATGGTAGTAAGTCATAATTTTTGCTGCACTTTTGACTTATAAAATGGGTTACACATGGATCAGAAATTGCTTATGTGAAAGTATTCACTCAGGCTCTAATCTAATGAAGATGCAAAATTACCAAAATGGCTTTGTATTTTTTATGTGCTTGGCAAATGTTTTCCAAGAACATTACTTTTTAGAGTATGATCAGAGACAAATATTATTTTGGTTCTTGCACACTTTCTCCTTCTTGCTGAGGCATACAATGATCATCATAAAGTGTACTGGGGGATAGTTTTAGACTGAGCTTCCAGAGGGCTGCATCATAGTACTTACAAACCACTTCACCAAAAACTAAAATGCATTGAAATGCACATACAGTGTTTTGAGAAAGTCGTTGATTCTTCCTATCGATTGTCCTTATCTCTCTCTCTCTCTCTCTCTCTCTCTCTCTCGCACTTTAAGTACAGTGATAATAAGGAGCAGGGACAATATGGGTGTGAGGAAAAACCTAGTTTGGGCAGATTTAGGAACCTGATTGACTGCTGCACTTCTGTGTGCTCAGAGTGCTCTGTGATTTATTGAACACTCCCTTCCATGTCTCAGCTCTGATAAAAAGGGAAATGATTTGTTTGGTTTAACTGAAGGAAAGCCTACACTCTCAAAACAAAACCAGTCAGTCAGCATAAAATTAACAGGCTACTGCTGACTGACTCCCCTCTGCTTTTCAACTGTCTGGTGCCAGTGACCCGCAAAACAGATACGTGAAAGAGCATGTACCCTTCGGTCTCTTTAGAGTATTAATTTACCCACAGATAAGACACTGCAGATAGGGACCATACTAGTGCTAATGTAATTCTTAAGCTGTGATATGGCAGGGGTTGTGTCTGTTCAGAAGAGTTTGTTCACCCCCTTTCTCTTGCTTCCATCTTTCATATGTGGAGTAGCATTTAAAATATTGGGGAAAAAAACAGAGTAGAGAGCAATTTGTAGACTGACAAACAGCAGAATGTGTTATATATGAATGGAGCAGGGTACTATATAAATACTGTAACAATACATGATTGGTGCATATAAGGTTTGAAAGGACCAATCTTAGGCACAGAGGAGATGTTTCTGCCGATACTATTCAGCCAGCTGGGGGCCCTATAAGCAAAGGATCTTTGACCCAGAAAGGTATGGCAGTGAGGAAACTGTAGGAGTTTTGATTCAGAGACCCTGGTGGGTCGAGGATTGCTACTAGGTCATAGAAGAGCTCGGATTCCAGGGGGTGCAAGGCTCATGGTAATTTTCTTTGCCATAATGCAGGTTTGGTACTTTATGTGGTTAGACAGTTGTAGCCAGCCAGTCTGTGCATATAGGTGACATGTATGAGCTAGGTGGTGGGATCCAGTGATGAGCCTATGCTTTGTTGAGTGATGTGGAGATATGTCTGAGAGCGGTTGCTGAGGCAAAGCCATAAATTATCAGGCCATAGTCAATTATGGAGACAACAGAGCTCTGAACTGCAACCCTTAATGCATCTGGGGTGAGGTGTTGCCTATGCCTGTAGAGAAGCCCAAGGCGGGTGTTAGCAGCTTTGGCAACACTATCGATGTGAGCACCATAGGAAAGGTTACAATCAAGAGAGATCCCAAGGTATTTGAAAGAATGAACCTGTTCAAGGGCAGCTACAAGGCAATTTGTAATAATGAAAGGTTGTAGCTTGTGCTTGTTGTGGGAGCTGATGAAAAGCATGGACTTGCTTTTTTTTTATAATTTAGGACCAGTTTATGTTGCCTGAACCAGTTTTCAACTGAGGCAAAGCCTTTTTGAAGGTTGTTCTGCAAGGGTTGGAGATCTTTATGGGTGGCATGGATAACGGCGTCACCAGCATGGAGGATGGTTTGTTCAGGGCAGGATTGTGGAAGGCTATTCAGGAAAAGACTGAAAAGTAGGGGGCCTAGTATAGATCCCTGTGGGACTCCTGATAGGATAGGCCTTGCATCAGAGAGGACATCAGCAATTTTGACTCTTTGGGAGCAGTTTCCTAGATAGCTTTGAAACCAGGCCATGGAGATAGGAGAGAATCCGGCCTCCAGAAGCTACTGAAGTAGGAGACCATGGTAAATGGTATTGAATACCTTGGTTAAGTCAATAAAGACTGAACCTGCAAGGTAACCATTGTCCAGGGAACTGTGTATTGTTCCAGTGAATTCAAGGAGGGCAGAGGTAGTGCTGTGCCCTTTTCTGAAACCACGTTGTTGAGAACACAGTATATTGTGTTTGTCCAGATAGTCAGTAAGTTGGTCAGCTAAAATGGAGATGGGTCGATAGTTTCCATGAAGGGCCTTATCTCTTTTGTGGACAGGAGTGACAATTGCGGATTTCCAGACTTCAGGGAACTGGCCAAGGCAGAGGGAGAGGTTGAAGATCTTTGTTAGAGGTCCTAATACTTCATCGAGAGTGAGGGACAGTGGTTTCAGGTCCAAGGAATCCCCACTATTTCTGGATTTGGCAATTGCTTTCACAATGTGTTTGCGGGTTTCATGCATCCTGATGGTTTTAAAGTAGAAGGGTGGGTGAGTAGAGAAGGGAGGAGAACTGGTAGCATGAGCTGAGGTGACATCATCATCGAAAAAGCCAGGAGGAAGGACACTGCTGAGGTCAGTGAAAGCAGAGTTGAAAGTATTGGCGATAGTAGTAGAGTCAAGCGTGTTTGTTCCATCAATGACAAGCATAGTGGGGGAAGTTTTTAGCTGCTTCCCAGTAACTTCCTTGACATTGCTGTAGAAGGCTCACCCGTTACCCCAAGTATTGGTGAGAGCTTCCTTATAGTAGGTGTTTTTATTGAAGTGTATTGATTTAGTGCAGTCATTACTGGCCTGTCTGTAGTTTTGAAGGTCATTTTGGGTGCCGGTGGCCCGAGCCCACTGCCAGAGGTAGTCCCTTGATTTTAGTTGGGAAATTAGCTCTGAAGTGAGCCAAGGGTTGCAAAGGCCTTTGACTTTACATTTTTTGAAGGGGGCATGGAAGTCTTAGGTGGCATTTACGGTGCTGATGAAGTATTCAGAGGCCGTGTTGACATCTGATGCTGTGCAAATAGGAGACCAGTCCTGCTGTCTGAGGTGGGATTTGAGGTGAGGCAGTTGGCCATGTGGAAGGACTCTGCTGGAAATTATTCTTGGGGGGGAGCTTGCAGAATTTATTTGAT
This sequence comes from Neoceratodus forsteri, assembly GCA_016271365.2. Taxonomy (NCBI): domain Eukaryota; kingdom Metazoa; phylum Chordata; order Ceratodontiformes; family Ceratodontidae; genus Neoceratodus; species Neoceratodus forsteri. Next base: position 998,998,671 of record CM057455.1, on the reverse strand, counting down.
CATTCACAGATGACAGGGGAGTGGTCACTAAGTGAGTCCGGGAGGACAGAGATGTTTGAGATGTGATTTGGATGGCTGGTCAAAACCCAGTCAAGGAGTGTGCTAGATTTAAGGTATAAGATGAATGTTTATGGATATTATACTTATAGATACCAATTAAATTGGGGACTAATTGCAAAATTCAGAAAAAGTGCAAGAAAATACTTTTTTAAATTTTATTTTTTAAAACCATCATGAAATTTTCCATTTCAATATCAAAAAAGTATATCGTTATACTTTATTGTTATAGGAAAAGTATACTGATAACATTTATTTTACAAAAATACAGTTCTATCATGATGTAAATATGCATATCGATATAGCTAAAGAAAAATGCCTGTTTATATCGCTAACATAATTACTACTACTGCATAAAATAATGATATGATAGTACCATCTCATAATGGCTAGACTGCAAGCTTTCATTTAAAAAGAAAAGTTAAGTTTCTAGCCCAAACAGTTTTAGAGAGTTAGACCTTTCGAAAGATATTGAGCCAGATTCTCAAAGGGCCACATTGGTCTTATATCAAGCCCGGCATCAAACCTGTTTGATGAAATAGCTGGGCCAACAACTTTGCCACACACTGCACCCAGTCCTAGAAGACTGGGTACATTTACAACACTTTTCCCAATTTACATCAGCTTGAGCCAAATATTTTGTGCAGGTCCCATAAAAAGGGTAGCCGGGAGTACCACAAGCTAGACCAGAAAAAGTTGATCTAATTTGTGGCAATTGGCACATAGGATCGAGAATCATGGTCACTGACCATGAGAATGCTGAAAGCACCATACGCCATATGTTCAGCACACCCGGGGCTTGTGGCAATCACAGCATTTTGTGACTCCTGCCCATTTTCTTTAAAATGTAATAACATCGGAACCATTAAGGCTAGATACTTAACTTTTTTTACATGAAAGCCTGACATCAGCCAAGTAGTTATATCATGAACATATCACTAAAATTTTTCTAAATGAAAGCTAAGAGCCAGTCAAGTGGTTATATTATTAACATATCACAACAGTGACCATATAGCGATATAAAAAAACTAAATGTTTCATATCGCTATAAAAAACATAAAATGGTTCACTGTATTTTTAAAGTCCTGTTTTTTACCACATTAATTCAACATGTGTATGCATGTAGCAACCCAGAACTGTATTTATTGTTAAAATGTTACAGCTTTCATAATGCAGTTTCAAACAGTAAAAAAATAGCAAATAAGATTATTTTTGGAAATGGTTGGACGATACTAGTGATTGTTATAAGAATAAAAACATTCTTTTCTAATTTTTGCATTTTCCTTTTTTAAACAGTTTACAGATCTCTTTGTACATGAACTAATGAATTCCATTAAATAAATTCAAACAGTCTAATTAATAAATGCACAATATCAGTAATAGAAACATAGAAACATAGAGACATAGACTTTGACAGCAGATAAGGACTGCTTGGCCCATCTAGTCTGCCCATTTCCCTACCTACAGGATAGGCTGCAGATCCTAGTTGACCAACAGCCTATTTCTTCCTACCCCCCCACAAGAATTGCCTTATGTCTGTCCCATGCATTCTTGAATTCTCCCACAGTTTTAGACCCCACAGCCTCCTCAGGAAGGCTGTTCCATGCATCCACTACCCTCTCTGTGAAATAATACTTCCTCACATTGCCCCTGAACCGCCCCCCCATCTTTAAATTGTGTCCCCTTGTTCTTGCACGTCTCTTTTTCTGAAAGATGCTGCCCTCTTGGATTTTGTTGATTCCACTGAGGTACTTAAAAGTTTCTATCATGTCATCTTTCATCTGTGTTTTCCAGTTCTTGATTGCTTCCTATCACTTACACTAGACCCACAGATTCAGGGCTACACAGTTTTTAGAGGCCAGGGAAAACTGTTATGCCAGGTGTCATAATGTGAGTGTCCTTTTAGAGTGCAGATAGGTAATGACTCTCCTAAGTCCATGATGTCAGTGTGCAATGTGCAGGTATATGATGTCAAGATGTAATGGGTTACAGTGGAATAATACAGTATGTGTTTGGTCTAGAGGATGCCAAGAGGGAGAGTGTCTCCTGTTCAGAAGACTGCATGAAGGTTGGGTGTTGTTAAAAAGGAAGAGACACAGTTTGACCTAGAAGGTTGCTTCCTTAACCTGTCTTAGATAGCCCATGCTGTATTTAATTTAAGCAGTGGCATGGGTTTGAGTCATAAAACAGTTGGATGTGCTGCTGTCTCAAAAAAGTTGCAGTTAAAACTCTGTAATAATCTCTGATTAAAATTATACTAACATACTAACATACTAACATACTATTTGCCAGCAGATTAGGCCTTATTGTCTATCAAGTCTGCTCGAACCTAGATTATGTGTAGATTAACCTAATTATGTCAGAATTCTTTTCTGAAGGACCTATAATGGGAACATATAGAATATGTAACAAGGCATGCTGGATAACTTGTTTATCCATATAAGTTGTGGTGACCTTAGATGATCTCACGAGTGACAGAGTAAAGCGTGACCATGAATCCAGTCTCTCCAAGGTCAGCTCAATGAGTATAGATGAACAATTTAGAAATATAAAAAACATAGTGATGGCAGAAAAAGACCAGAGGTCCATTCAGTCTACCAAAGTTCCCTATAATCCTTGGAACTTATTGTAGCTCCAGGGTACTAACCCTCCCTGTCCTCTCCCAGTTCTCTTCCTTGGTCCTGTCACCGCAGGCAACCACAATTACTTTCATTCTATCCTATCCCTGCTTGAATCCCCTGACTGTTTTCACACCCACCACATCAGATGAAAGACTGTTCCAATGTTCCACCACCATTTCCATGAAGCAGTACTTCCTCATGTCCCTCTTGAACTTCCCTCCTGTTAATTTCCACTCATGTCCACGTGACTGCAAGTTGGTATTCAGGCTAAATAGTTACATGCAGTTCACTTTGTTAATTTCCTTAAGGAACTTGAAGAGTCTCTGTCATATCTCCCGTTTTCCTTCTGGTCTCCAGTGAGTACATATTTAATGCCTTGAGGTGCTCCTCATAGGCTCTGCCCTGCTTGCCCTGAATAACTTTTGTTATACTGCCCGAGTTGAATATTCTAGTTATGATGTGTAGTCTGTTTTTAAGGTACTGTTTAAGTGATTTAGGTACATGTACTATTAGTGATTTTAAACAGAATTTGTGAAACTATTTTGCTAATTTGTCAGTGCTGTGCCGCTGTGCCAACCAATTATTGAATTGAGGAATACAAAGCTTTCTGACTAATCAACAGAACACTGAATTCTGATTGTGATCTGACAGCTGCTTCACTGAAGGGAGGGTAGTGATCTGCAGATGTGTGAAGGGAGGGTATGAGCATGGATAAATCTACGCTGTGAAAATAAATCATTTATTATCATTTAGAATGTAGAAACTAACCAGATAAATTATTCACCCCGCATTTCTTTCTCTCACCAACATTGCAGAAGTTTACATTATTGCTCACATCGAGTGAGACACGCATTATGAAGAAAACATTTACCTTGTAGATTTTTTATCTACACTGCCATTACGTAAATATATTTATCAAAACCAGCTTGGGGCAGACACCAGCATCAGTAGTCAGAGCCAATTTAAGTTTCAGTTTCATCTGTGTTTTCCAGTTCTTGATTGCTTCCTATCACTTACACTAGATCCACAGATTCAGGGCTACACAGTTTTTAGAAGCCAGGGAAAACTTATGCCAGGTGTTATAATGTGAGTGTCCTTTTAGAGTGCAGATAAGTAATGACTCTTCTAAGTCCATGATGTCAGTGTGCAATGTGCAGGTACTGTATATGATGTCAAGATGCACATCTCCAAGACAGCTGAAATGAAAGAACGCCAATGCAGCACAGCTCTGCTGATGGTGTCAAAATGCTATGTAGTTCTAATTTATGGCCTTAGTATAAGTGATGGGACGCTGCCAAAAAATCTTTTAAAAAGGTGAGCAGCTCATGAAACTTGTGGATAAATTAGAACTGTTTTTTGTATTCATTTGCATGTGTGCAAAGAACATTTTGTGACAGTGAACGACATTTTAGAGGTGTGTCTCTGTTGGTCCAGTGCAACTCCCACTGAAATGGGCACTGCAGTGAGAGCCCAATGACCAGCAAGGCTGATTCTGATGTCTGTTTCTCTTTCGGGGTGTAAACTTTGTGTATTTGAAAAGAATGAACCGCTCCTGTCAGAGAGCGGCCAGCTTGTTTTATTTGCATATAGACACCTGCTTCCCATTATCAGCCCCTTGGGACTGGGACTAACAAGCTATGGTGTCTCATTATACCTACTGCTTTATTCTCTGATTGCACTGTTTGGCTCCCCACCCACCTGTGCAGCAGATCTCTGGGTACTGAGCCACAGTGCTGTGTTGGGCGAGTGTGAGCACAGCTGCCCATCATCTTGTGCTGCCCAATCACAGTTGCAGAAGCCTGATTTGTCATCAGCGGCCATTGTCAGAGTCAGGGAAGTGTGGAAGTTTCAGAAATGGAAGGAAGTGTGAGCTCCTAATAGCACTTCCATGTTTAGGTGCCAGCATACAGTTCTCACTGAGCAAGTCTGGAGTCCAAACTTGTTTAATCATGCAGGAGCAAAATGTCTGAAAGGCTGCTATTAAAAATAAGCAACAAGTGTGACAGAAGCAGGTGAACCAACGGGAGTACACAGAGCTCTCAGTGTTCCTTTGGTGGGGAGAAAAGACAGGGAGACATGGGGACATGTTGGAGTGTGGGCGACAGGCAGTTGTGGGAGTCTGGAGTCAGTGGGAGGCAATGGAGGTGGTTTGAGCTGTTTGTCCACAGTGACACCCCCCCCCCACACAGTCTGGTGTGTCTCTCTGTGTGTTTCTTGCCTACAGAGCCATCTGGGTTGTACCCACAGTCATGTGCCATTTCTCAGCAGTGCTGTCAGTATCCTGATGAGGCTGGGATGCAGTAGTGGCAGCCAAAAGCCTGACAGTTGGACACGCAGTGCAGCAGCCAATGGAGAGACAGGGTCAGCAGGATCAACTGTCCTGACTGCAGGAATGTGATTTGTGGGCAGCAGTTTCCAGTGAGAGTTCCCTTTCCTGTGCAACCAGCCCCCAGCCCCCTTCCATGACTTCTAACAGACCCCTCCCCACAGTCTGGTGTGTCTCTCTGTGTGTTTCTTGCCTACAGAGCCATCCAGTTTGTACCCGTGGTCATGTGCCATTTGTCAGTGGAGCTGTCAGCATCCTGAAGTGGCTAGGATGCAGTAGTGGCAGCCAAAACCCAACAGTTGGACATACAGTGCAGCAGTCTGCGGAGATACAGGTATAGCAGGGGCCACTGTGCTGATTGCAGGAATTTGTTTTGTGAGCAGCAGTTCATAGTGAGAGCTCCTGTGCAAGTGGCCCATGATCCCCTTCCATGACTCCTGACAGAGCGACACATACACATGCATCAGCAGACCGGCTGCTAAGAGAGAGAGAGAGAGAGAGTGAGGGGCAGAGAAATGGAGCAGCATCCCACACTGCGAAACAAGTGACAGTGGTTTTGCAGCAGCGCATTGTGTCCAGTGATGCCAATTTGACATCATATGTCTGCTTCTCCCCACGTAATGAATGAGAGAGTGACCCAGTGGCAGATCATGGGAGTACGAGGAGGGTGAATCAGAGGGAAAGAGAGAGAGAGAGCAAGGGGAGAGAGGCACAGAGAACCACAGGGAGACACTTTCAGCGCTGCAGTGTGACTTAGAAATCGGGCAATATCAGAGTACAGTAAGTCATTGTGGTGCCACATAGCTCGTCCCAACAGGCGGACGGGTGATACTGCAACTGGAGCAACTGAGACTCACTGAGAAATAATGAGCTGCAGGCAAACACTGAGTATACCCCAATGTAGTATGTACTGGTAGCCTCAGTTAGTTGCTAATGTGTTATTTCTTTGTAACTGCACACTGTTTGTGTGTGTTTTCTTTTGTGGGGAGGAGGGGGACAGCAAAGTAAGGGGTGTTTCAGTGTAACACAGTATTATGCATTAGAAATACCACAAATCCTGTCAGTAATGTATGTGTGACATTTGTGACTAGCAAGGCTGATTCTGACACCTATTTCTCGTTTGGGGCATTCAATTCCTGTATTTGAAAAGATTGAACAGATCCAGTTAGAGAGTGGCTAGCTTGTTTTATTTGCATATAGACACCCCCATTATTAGCCCCTCAGAACTGGGACTAACAAGTCAAAGTGTCTCATTACTCCCCTCAGGGAGTCCCGTGTTCTGCCTTGGATCTTACAGACTTTAAAGAGCAGTTTTTCACTTTAGCTTATGTTTTTAAATTTATATGACTTTCATTGTTTCAGCTCCCATTTTGTTGTATAAGCTGAAAGATGGCACAACCTTTTTTTTATGGATCGTTTAATGTTGTTTCCTTCTTGCATTTGCCATGGTTCAGTGTGCAAAAACAGTCATGGTTTGAGTTTACTGAAGCCCGAGTCTGTATAACATTAATTAAAGGAAAAAAAAATAGACTCAGGGTTTGAAAGACATAAACAGCATGGCCGCGCTCACAGTACCATCGTCATGGACCTGCTTGCTTATGTCCGATGAGTGACAGCTAGTTTGTTCCTCATTAGCTGTGGTACAGGTGACAGCATGAGCAGTGGCTTTCTGTACCTGGTTTCTGTTATCTTAGAAGTGCTCTGTCAGAGCTCACAGAGAAAGAATACTGTTATAATAAAACACTCAGTCGTGTACCTTTCATTCAGTGTTGTGTGAACGGCACTCCTGTGCCATCTTTATAGCGATAAAATTGTATTATATAAGTGCCATAAAAGAAGAAAAAAAAAAATACAAGTGCATAAATAATACCTCATCAGATTAGTCGGCATTTTCAGCAAGGGTACTTATATTGGGATCCATGGCACCGTGTTGACAATTTCTTGTCAACACAACAATTCCACGACATCACTATGTTGAATACAATTGCGGTTAGCATGATGCCGTGGAGAGCAAAGTTGTTTTCTGCAGGGGGCTCTGCCCTCCGCACCCCCCCAACATACTATTATCAACTCCAAGACAGATCTGATTCAGGGATGGGAGGGCAGGACCTTGTGAAAGGGTGCCAGGGTCCCTAATGGACTTTACAATGATATGTCGATGTTGTTGGCATTGATCACATCACTGTAAAGCTGTCGCTGTAGAGATGGCATATCCTTATATTGTATTGTTTATAAAAAAGTCACATGGTGAATGAAGGGTAGTATGATCCTTTCATCTGTCACTGCTTATGAGGGATGTCCCTCCCCCCTCTGTCACGCATAGAAAAGATGACACACACTGTTCAAATCATTATCTTTAATTGTACACCATTTATTTTTGAGTCAACGTATTACAATAGTATGAATTCCTGTTTTTAAATTCTGAATTTATAGCAGTTTTTCCTGTGTCTGCATCATCTTTTTTTTGAGAGATGGAGGAGGGACATTCACCATGTAACTTTTTCATAAACACTTAGTGCCCCTGCTGTAAATGCTAACAAACCTGATGAGGTATTATTTATGCACTTCTTTTTCTTCTTGTTTTACAGCACCTATGTAATTTTTGCTGCAATAAAGATGGCACAGGACTTCCATTCACACAACACTGAATGAAAGGTATGAGACTGAGTGTTTTATTATAACAGTACTCTTTCTCTGTGAGCTCTGACAGAGCACTTCTCAGATAACAGAAACCAGGCACAGAAAGCCACTGCTCATGCTGTCCCCTGTACCACAGCTAATGTGGAACAAGCTAGCTGTCACTCATTGGACATGAGCAAACACATCCGTGAGGACAGGACTGTGAGCGTGGCCGCACTGATGATATCATGTGAAGCCTAAGTCTGTTTTTTTCTTTAACTGACATCATACAGACTCAGGAATTAGTAAACTCAAACCACAACTGTTACTAGACTCTGAACTGTGGATGGCAAAAGTAGGTAGGAGACAACGTTAAACGCACCATAAAAGTAAGGTCTGAGTCTGACATGCCATATTTCACCTTATACAACAAAATGGGAGCTACAATACTGAAGAAACAAGCTCCACTGATGTCATCATTGTGAGGATCAGACCAAGTGCCCTAATGTCACACCAATATTCAAAGCTAAGACTGCTTTATTGCTGTAAAATCAAAATGGAATTTCCTAAGGAATCAATGTTTCTGGTCGGAAGTTTACGGCAAAGCAAATGTCTTTAGAAGGATATGGGAAGTTAATATGTATAATGTTGCAGTTATAAGTTGAATTCTCTTTCTGGTTGATGGAAGGGCATGGGGATTTATGGAAGCACTTCCAGCATGATATTGAGGTGTGACCACTGCAATACATCCCCTGCACTCTTTGCACCAGGATATGAACAAACCAGTGTGTACAAGCAGCACCCAGTACAACACCATGCAAAGGAACATCTGACATTAACAAATGCTTGTTTAAATGGAGAGACTCTTTAAAAACAAGCATTTGTCAATGCCGAATGTTTGCTTGCTGGCATTGGCAGTGTTAGTGTAGAAGTTATAGAGCTGCGTAATAGTAATGGCAGTGAAGTATTGAACTGAAGCCAACCCCACCACCACCCTACAGAGAGTGACAGGCATTGGGGTGTGCCTTTGGGTAGTCAGCCATAACGGCCACGCCATTTCACTACACCCCACTGCAGACACTGACAAGTGTCACGGTGTTCCTTGGGGTCTTTATCTTATGCGCACCCTCATTCCATTAGAAATACAGTGATGGTGCTGATATAGAGAATGGGGTGAACTTTGGGGCCAAGAGTCCAAGGCATACCTTAATGCTTCACTGGCTGCAGGGTGTGGAATGGTATGAGCATTACAGGCAAGAATCCCAAGTCACACCCTGATGCCTGTCATTCTCTACAGGGTTGGGTGTTATGGTTGAAACCCTAATACCTCAGGCATTCATTGGTATTTTCACTCCAAATGTTCAACATGGTTTTTGTGACCCACCTCATGAACAGAGGAATATATCAGTTTCTTAGCCAAAAGCTGCTTATGCACAGCAACTACTGGCATTTAGCACCACAGGTGCAAAACATTCAAACAGGATGTAAAAATGACAGCTGTACTGTTCATGGGGAGGTGTAAAAATGGCAATGTTGTAAATCTGCAGTAAAAATATTTAAAAATGGTAAAGTCATGGCGTACATAGAAACTGTGCTTACCCGTAATATAATTAGGTTGGGGATTTTTTACAGCAGATTGTCAACTCAGGCATTTTGGTGCCTCCGATCATGAACACAGTGTCACTGTGATTTTCTTTATCTGTCCCGAACAATAATTTCCCACAGCGACCACGATCTCTGCACTGAAAGTGTGAAAACACACTTCAGCCATGTTGTGAAAATGACAGCTGTACTGTAAATAAGGCAGTGTGGAAAATGCCACTGGTGAAAATCTGGACTTAAAAATATTACAAAGTCATGAACTTACGAGGTGCGTGGAAACTCGCAATGCTCACTCCTTAGCACAGTTATTTTATGGACTTTTGTCACAAATTTTCAACATAGCCATTTAAGACCTCTGCTCATGAACAGTGTAACTGTGATTTTCTTAATCTGTCCCAAACATTGCTTTCACACACCAATACATGTGCTACATGTGCGAAAAGCTACATTTAGGCAGCATGAAAAATGGCAGCTGTACTGTTCATAACAAGTGTAATAAAATGGCAATGTTGAAAATCTGGGTGAAATATTAGTTGCAAACTTATGAGCATGCATAGGACTTCATAGCATGCTTCGTAAAACAGTCATTTTTAGAATGTTTTCACCAAATTTTCAACATAGCCATTTTAAGACCTCTGCTCATGAACAGTGTCACTGTGTTTTCTTAATGTGTCCCATACATTGATTTCGCACATCGACTGCGCCATTGTGCGCTACATGGGCGGAAACACATTTTGGGCAAGATGTGAAAAATGACAGCTGTACTGCTCATAAGGAGGTGTGGTAAAATGGCAATGTTGAAAATCTGGAGTGTAAATATTGAAAATTCGTGAACTTACGAGGTGATGTAGGAACTGCACAACGCACACTCGTAAAACAGTAATTTTTGGAATTTTTTCACCAAATTTTCAACATAGCCATTTTAAGACCTCTGCTCATGAACAGTGTCACTGTGATTTTCTTAATGTGTCCCATACATTGATTTCGAACATCGACTGCGCCATTGTGGGCTACATGGGCGGAAACACGTTTTGGGTGAGATGTGAAAAATGACAGCTGTACCGCTTATAGGAAAGTGTGGTAAAATGTCAATGTTGAAAATCTGGAGTGAAAATATTGAAAATTTGCGAACTTACGAGCGTGCATAGGAACTGCACAATGCACACTCGTAAAACAGTCATTTTTTGAAATTTTTCCACCAAATTTTCAAAATAGGCTTTTTGAGAGCCCACCTTATGAACACTGGCAGTGTCATTTCATTAATTGGTCCCAAAAGGTGATTTCATGCAGTGACTGCGAAATCACCCTTCGGGCCTGAATAACGCCATGACAGTGACATCATTCATGAGAAGGGGTCCCAAAAACCCCATGTTGAAAATTTGGTGCAAAAATTTCAAAAAATACCTGAGATATGCAACAAAGTTGAAAAACCCCTATCTAGCCCATTATACAGCTTACCGGCATTTCCTCAGTTCTCGGTCGGCTTTGAAGAGTGCAGACGTGTTCCTGGTCCACCGAAGATCGTTGCGCCAAGGTCCAGAGGTAAGTATGGGGTGAGGGGGGTGTGGGGAGGCAGGGTGTGCAGTGGGTGGGTGCGGGTTGTGGGAGGGGGGCCAGGGAGACTATGTGGGACCGTTTTTTCTTTACAGGTGTTCTTTTTGTTTCCAATGATGACGCAGGACGTTTGCCACGCTGGGGTGGGCTCCCAGCATAGCACAAGGATGGTTGGGAGCATTCAGCCATTGGGGGATTGGGCAGCTCCATCACCCAAAGCATCGATTGCCATGCTGGGGTGGGCTCCCAGCGTGGCACCCAGTTCTCGGGGGGGGTGAGGACAGTGGAGCCGATGGGAGATTGGGCACCCCCAGCTATATCATGAGTTGCCACGCTGGGGTGTGCACCCAGCATGGCATTTGGAAGGTTTTGGGGGGCCGGGGAGCACAGCACCGTCGGCTATACAGTGTGTGCGTGCATGCAGGGGGGCGCACATGCCTGCGTGTGCGTATGTGTGTGGGGAGCTGTGCATGAGCAAGCGATATCTTATGGCTGCTCACTGAAGCGTAGCTCCCCCTTTGAACTGTATGCCACTGCATTTTGGAGCTTGTCATAGACAGCTCCAGCATGCATTGGCTTACAGGGGCTGCACCTGCCAACACACTGATTGAATTGGAAGAGCGGGTGACACACCTCCGAAATCTCGGATGATGGCACTATGTTTCTTGCACATGCGTGCAAGCAAACATAACAAACATAATAAATGTATCTTAATTTTTGAAGACCGTTTTCTTCTTTTTTGTGCATGCATATGTGACGTATGAATGAGGGATCCACTCACTGTAGATCAAGGGAGGATGTGAAATGGTGCAGGTACATGGGGGGGTGAACAAAGTGGTAGACAGTAAGCCCTACCAGAGCTTCAGGCTGATATAGCACAGCGATACATGGGGGAGTGTGAACAAAGTGGTAGTCAATAAGCCCTACCAGAGCTTCAGGCTGATGTAGCACAGCTGGACTAAGGCAAGGGAGGATGTGAAATGGTACAGGTACATGGGGGGGTGAACAAAGTGGTAGACAGTAAGCTCTACCTGAGCTTCAGGCTGATGTTGCACAGCTGGACTAAGGCAGAAGCACCCATGGCATGTTCTTATAGTCCCCATGTATATGTCCATTTATGTTCTTACAGCGCTGATTGCCTAACTGAGCCAAGATGTAAAACAGACACTAAAATGTCAGGTTTATTTCAGGTGACCATGTTCTTATAGTCCCCATTTATATGTCCGTTTATGTTCTTACAGTGTTGATTGCCTAACTGAGCCAGGATGTAAAACAGATACTAAAATGTCAGGTTTATTTCAGGTGACCAGGATCGTAGTGGGGAGAGGGGGCAAGTGAAACAATGTCCTGAGAATGTGCTTAAACTTATTAACCGTTGCTGTGCCAAGGAGTGATACACCGGTCCAGAATCCCTATATGTTTAAATTATGTTTGCAGCCTAAAGGTGCTTAGGTGGATTGGCATTTACATTACTCAGCGGCAAATCTTTTTCATACTTTTTGTGATCATCGGTTAAGATATAACCACAACTGATGACAGACACTTGGGGGCATGAAACTGTGCTATCAGCAAAGTTGCATTTGCAAAGCCCTGAATATTTATCTGTTGATAATGAAATGAAAACTGTCAGCTGATAACATTCAGCCACTGTCCATTGCACAGAATAGACATCTCACTGATAGATCTGGAGCAAAGGGACATGCACTTGCCAATAACACCACTACAACTCCAGACACGGAAGAAAGAAGTTCATGCACTTTCATCGCTGTTAACTTTTTCAGCATTTTAAAACAGTTACTTAGCATCTGCACTAAGATGTTACAGATCACTGAACTGAATTGTGACACCAGAATCCCTGCGATCAACATTTGTCAGCAAAAGTGAATTGAAAAAATCAATAGCTGTATAAAATGGTAAGTGACATGAGTCAATAACAACATATCTGCATGTAATACTTGGCTTACAATTTGAGCACCACCATATTCCACACCATAGCATCAAACAGGGATGCCATTTATAATTCAGCTAATGTCAAGCAGTTTTCGAGCCATAAAAAGTACTACTGTATCAGTATGGTGGCAGCAACAGGATCAGAAAATTATGAAATAAAATGCAACAGCACCCCCCGTTGGCCATATGTTGTGCGGGTGGAGGGAGTGCATGAGCACCCAGGGGTGGGCTGTTAGGCGGCTTCAGATTCACCGGAGAAAAGGGTGGATTCAATTGTGAGCTACGGTTGAATTTGTGTTTTCCTTTTCTATACCTAGTTTCCGCTATTTTGTTAGGGCACATGTCCAGCCCTAAGATGTTTAGGGTCACAAGGTGATGTGACTTCATTGAACATCTGATTTGAGAAAGAGCTGTGTGATTCTATCTAAATGCCAGCTCACGGCAATTCAGAGAAAAAAAAATATTTTGAAGCTGCATTACCAGACTAAGTGTGCAGTTTAGTGAATTACCACACAGGGGTGTATATATGACAGCACTAAAAGGCACATTAAAGTGCTTCAGTCATGAAAACCTCCCCCACTGGCTGCTGCTGAAATGCATAGCAGTATGTTCTCCTTTGTGCATTCTGGCTGTTCTTTGCTTCAGCTGCAGGTAGTACAGTATGCTCAAGTTCGTTTGCATAGGTTTTAGCAGCGAGGAGTTCACATTGACAGAGTCTAGTAAGAGAAAATGCTTGGAATTACACATACAAAGAAGTCTGAGTTTTCACATCAAATGCTGAGGTATTTTTTTTGGAGGATTAGAACCCATGGAGTCCATGAAGGTGTGCTTTGGAGAGCTGGCATGTGTAAGGACTGTTAGGCACCCACACATTTTGGTGGTCCTGCTTTGGCAGGGAACAGTTTATTAAAGTAATGATGTGTGGCTTGTCTCTCTAAGCTAGACAAGACTACACCATTCTATCAGGCAACCGACACAGTTGATCTGTGTGTGTGGGGAGCTGCTCAATGAAGGCAGTTCTCTTCAACTGTATGCCACAGCATTTTCAACTGCTCACAGACAGCTTCAGCAGTGATTGGAGAACTGTGACCACGCCTGCAAACACACTGACTGAATTGGAAGATGCTGACACACCTCTGAAAAACTCAGATGATGGCACTATGTTTCTTGCACATGCGTGCAAGCAAACATAAAAATGGATGCACTAAAGTTGCAAAAAACCAAAAAAGAAAGACTGTACCTGCAGAAAGGTACTTTCTAAACCTTCGTGTTATAAGAAAAAAAGAAACCATTGTTTGGCTGAAAATAAAAAGAGACAGATTTGTTACAGTTCTAGGTGAGTTATGGACATTGCTGTGTTTATTTTTTATGTAGTTTTAATGTCTTTGGACCTTTTTTATGCATGTGCCACTTAAAATTTCCATGATACTATGGGTATAAATAAAGCTCTCAAATGTGTGTCAATCATTTCTCAACAAACCCTTACCCCAGATAGAAATGAAGTGCTGGAGTCTGTCCCAGTGATGTTCAGCTACTCTGTTTGTGTTTTGAAGCACTAAGAATTAAATAATCACTTGATCATATCTCAACAAGGATTTATTTGTAGCTTATTGTGGTGAGTGACCAGGCTTTTGCTTGCTTCTATGATTGTGTCTTGCCTGGAGGCACCAGGCTAAGTAGAGTGGCTATAGAAAAATTAGGGCCAGATATACAAAACTTTGCACCTGGTGCAAACCCGTAGCACTGGAATAGTGCTGGAATTGCACCTGGCTGCAATATTCAAGGAACGTTTAGTGCCAGTGGTGAGTGATACCGCTGATACTAAAAATTAATGTGTGCAGGGGAAGGAGTGTGCGGAAGGGCCATGAATGCTGGCACAGTGGCATATTCAAAAGTTTAGCACTGCACTACAGGTTTTTGCGCCACCTGTAGCACGGTGTTTTACACCGCCTGCAAAAAGCATGCAGTAGTGGGGCGGTGGGGAGATTTCCAGTACCTGATGTGTAACTTCACTACACTTTGAATTACTTTGAAGGCAGTCAGAACAGCAAAGGCCCAAACCAAGGAAAAGATAGCCAACTCAGTTAAGAAGGGGGATAAAACCTTTTATAGGTACATCAGGGAGCGAAGGAAGACCAAGGGAGGGATAGTGAGGCTTAATAAAGGGGAGGGAGGGTGGGCAGAGGGTGACTGTGAAAAGGAAGAGATACTAAACAAATATTTTTGCTCAGTATTTACAAAGGAAGAGGGGGAGGTACCTAAAACAAACAGTAGAAACACTCTGGATACAGAAGTTGATACCAGCCCATTTACAGAAGAAAGGGTTCTGAAAGAACTCTTAAAACTGAAGGTGGACAAAGCAATGGGCCTGATGGGATTCATCCCAGAATTCTAAAAGAACTAAGGGTAGAACTAGTGACACCACTGACTACCCTCTTTAACAAATCATGGGAGGATGGGGTGGTACCCTAGGACTGGAGGAGGGCAGATGTGATTCCCCTTCACAAAAGTGGAGCAAGGCAGAAGCATGAAACTACAGACCTGTTAGTTTAATCTCAGTGATAGGGAAAATGATGGAATCAGTTCTGAAGGAAAGAATTGTCGAGTATCTAGAGGCTAGAGGGGCACAGGACCCAAGGCAACATGGATTCACAGCGGGAAGCTCATGCCAGACAAATCTGATAGATTTCTTTGACTGGATGACCAAAGTAGGAGATCAGGGAGGGGCTGTGGACATGGCCTACCTAGACTTTAGCAAGGCATTTGACACAGTCCCACACAAAAGTGGGTCCCAAGATGACAGCCTGGGTAAAGAATTGGCTGGAGAATAGGACACAGAGAGTAACAGTAAATGGAGTTCACTCTGAAGAAAGGGGGGTTACTAGTGGGGTACCGCAGGGTTCAGTATTAGGACCAGTCCTCTTCAATGTCTTTATAAGCGACATTGCAGAGGGACTGGAAGAAAAGTATGTCTCTTGCAGATGACACAAGATCTGCAACAGAGTTGATGCACAAGGTGGGGTGGAAAGGATGAGAAGGGACTTGGCAAGGTTAGAGGAATGGTCAAATGTATGGCAGCTTAGATTCAATGCTAAGAAGTGCAAGGTAATGCACCTGGGAAACAAAAACCCAAGGGAAGAGTACACAATGTGGGGTGAGATACTAACAACAACAAAAATGGAAAGGGACCTGAGGTGGTCATATCAGATGACCTAAAGGTGGACAAGCAACGTGAGAGGGCAGCAAGGAGGGCTGGGGGGATACTGGGATGCATAGGGAGAGGCATCACCAGTAGAAAACAGGAAGTTATTATCCCTCTGTACAGACAGCTGGTGAGACCCCATCTGGAGTACTGTGTGCAGTTCTGGAGACCCAATCTCCGCAAAGACATAGACAGGATGGAAGCTGTCCAGAGGAGGGCAACTAAAATGGTGCAGGGTCTGCACTGGAAGACATTTGAAGAGAGACAAAAGGAGCTTAATATGTATAGCCTCGAGGAAAGGAGGGAGAGGGGGGACATGATAGAAACGTTCAAGTACCTCAAGGGAATCAACAAAGTCCAAGAGGGTAGCATCTTTCAAAAAAAGAGGTGTGCAAGAACAAGAGGGCACAATTTGAAGATGAGGTGCTCAGAGGTAATTAAAGGAAGTATTTTTTCACAGAGAGGGTTGTGGATGCATGGAGCGGCCTTCCGGAGGAAGGTTGTGGAGTCAAAAACAGTGGTGGAATTCAAGCATGCATGGGACAGTCATAAGGCAATTCTAGGGGATGGGGTAGGAAGAAGTAGGCTGCTGGTTAACTAGGATCTGCAGCTTATCCATTAGGTAGGAAAATGGGCAGACTGGGTGGGCCAAGTGGTCCTTATCTGCCATCAAATTCTATGTTTCTATGGTTCTACTATATCTCTCTCCCTGGTAGTCTAGTGGTCCCCCCAACCCCAGCATGATCCTGACCCCCATTCCATTATATATGTTTGTAAATCCCTGGTTGTTTAGTGGTCCCCCACCCCCAGCATGATCCCTGACCCCTGTTCTGTTATATCTCTTTGTAAATCCCTGATAGTCTAGCGGTCCCCCCACCCCCTAGCATGATCCCTAACCTCCATTCTGTTCTATATGTTTGTAAAGCACTGGTTGTCTAGTGATCCTCATACCCTCAGCATGATCCCCAACTCCAAATCAATTAATTCCCTGGTTGTCCATTGGCACCCCTCTCACATGGCAGTGATGACCACCCATCCCCCCCAAATCATCCCCTGAATGGAGCCAGCAGCTAGCTCAGCCCTCCTCTCACCACCACAGCTGGCCACCAACTGAGTTATGAATGAGAGGTACTGTAATGAATGAGTGCTTCATCGTGGGGTCAGGGATCATGCTAGGGGCTGGGGGGAACACTAGACTACCAAGGACTGTATACACACACACACACACATTGGAACAGAGATCTTGATGGCAGATAAGGACTGTTTAGCCCACCCAAACTGCCCAGTTCCCTATATAATGGATATGCTGCAGAGCCTAGTTAACCTACAGTCTATACCCCCCCACCAGGATTACCTTATGCCTGTCCCATGCAATACATATATATATATATATATATATATATATATATATATATATATATGTGTATATATATATATATTTATTCATTGCAAAAAACTCCATTAATGCATCAGTTAGGGTTGTTTCCACGGTGACAAAAGTGTGGAAATGCGATGTTAGGGTTACCAGAGCCTGACCCCCCAACCACCCACCCCCTCCACAGACCAACAGATGCAGAGGTCTGCCATAGGGTCGTGCATCCCAACTCTCACCCCATTCCATATGTAAACAAGTTGGCATGGTACAGTAAAGGAGAATGGGGTGAGAGTTAGGCTGCACAACCCTATGACCTAGGCATCTGTTGGTCGGAGGGGGTGGGTTGTTTAGGGTCAGGGTCTGGTATCCCTAACATCACATTTCCACACTTTTGTCGCTCTGGAAACAATCCTAACTGATGCATTAACATAGTTTTTTATAATGAATTTCCCTTCTTTTTGAGAAAGTATAATATAAATAGTAAATGGTATAAGGGCCTCACTCTCCCACCAAGCTGATCATTTCTGCATAATGATATGTGTTTGTGGGAACGTGGGCCCTCTGGGCCCTGTGCTCCCACTTACACATAAGCATGGAGTCATACAGCAGCCCTATAGGTCATGGAAGGCTTGTAATATTAATTTGCCCATATCTGGGGAAAAGTAGCAGCTAGTAAAACAAGCATTTGTCAATGCCGAATGTTTGCTTGCTGGCATTGGCATTGGTAGTGTAGGGAGGCAGTATAGTGCAGTGGTTTAAGGCTCTAAGCTGCAAATCTGGTGACATTCAGGAGACCAGACCTGGGTTTGAATCCCACAGCTTCCACTTGCATACTGTGTGACCCTGAGCAAGTCACTTAACTTTCCTATGCTCCCAGGTCGTTCCTGTAAAAAAGCTTTCAGCTTAGTGTGCTACTCCTGGTTGAACAACTAAATAAAAAAAAAAAGAAAAAAGGAGTAAGAGAGCTGCATAATAGGAATGACAGTGAAGTACTGAACTGAAGCCAGCCCCACCACCACCCTGCAGAGACTGACAGGCATTGGGGTGTGCCTTTGGGTCATCAGGCATAACGGCCATGCCATTTCACCACACCCCACCTTGCAGACTCTGACAAGTGTCACAGTGTGCCTTGGGGTCTTTGGCCCTTATGCGCACCCCATTCCATCAGGAAATATGGTGAGATGGATGTGGTATAGGAGAATGGGGTGAACTTTGAGGCTGAAGAGTCCAAGGCACATCTCGATGCCTCTCACTGGCTCCAGGGTGTGGAATGGTATGAGCATTACAGATGAGAATCCCAAGTCACACCCCTGATGCCTCTCAGTCTCTACAGGCAGGGGCGTTATGGTCAGAAACCCTAATGCCTCAGGCATTCATTGGCATTTTCACTCCAAATTTTCAACATGTTTTTTCTGTGACCCCCACCTTATAAACAGTGGCAATATCAGTTTGTTATCTGAAAGCTGATTTTGCACAGCAACTACACCATTTGGTACCACAGGTGCAAAACCACATTTCGAACAGGATGTGAAAAATGACAGCTGTACTGTTCATGGGGAGGTGCAAAAAATGGCAATGTTCAAATTCTGCAGTGAAAATAGAAAAAAACTGGTGAAGTCACGAGCGTGCATAGAAAATGTGCAACGGACACCCGTAATGCAATTAGGGGATTTTTTACAGCAGATTGTCAACACAGGGATTTTGTAACCTTTGCTCATGAACAGTATCACTGTGATTTTCTTAATCTGTCCCGAACAGTGATTTCCCACAGTGACCATGCATTTCTGCATTAGAAGTGTGAAAACATATTTCGGCCATGGCGTGAAAAATGATAGCTATACTGTTCATAAGGAAGTGTGGAAAAATGCCAGTGGTGAAAATCTGGACTGAAAATATTAGAAATCCATTAAGTTACAAGGCTGCGTGGAAACTGCACAATGGTTGCTCATAACACAGTCATTTTATGGTTGTATTTCACCAGATTTTTAACATAGCCATTTTAACACCTCTGCTCATGAAGTGTCACTGTGATATTCTTAATCTGACCCAAACGTTGATTTCGCGCACCGACTTTGCCATTGTACGCTACATGGGCAGAAACACGTTTTGGCCAAGATGTGAAAAATGACAGCTGTACTGCTCATAAGGAGGTGTGGTAAAATGGCAAGGTTGAAAATCTGGAGTGAAAATATTGAAATTCGCAAACTTACGAGCGCGCATAGGAACAGCGCAACCCATGCTCGAAAAACAGTAATCTTGGGGAATTTTTTCACCTAATTTTTAACATAGACATTTTAACACCTCTGCTCATGAACAGTATCACTGTGATTTTCTTAATCTGTCCAGAACATTGATTTCGCACACCAACTGTGCCGTTGTGCGCTACCTGCGCAGAAATACATTTTGGGTCAGATGTGAGAAATGACAGCTGTACTGCTTGTAAGGAGGTATGGTAAAATGGCAATGTTGAAAATCTGGAGTGAACATATTGAAAATTCGTGAACTTATGAGCATGTGTAGGAACAGCACAATGCAGGCTTGTAAAATGGTCATTTTTGGGAATTTGTTCACCAAATTTTCAACATAGGGTTTTTGGGGGGCTACCTCATGAACAGTAACACTGTCATTTTGTAAATCAGTCCCGAAAGGTGGTTCCACGCAGTGACCGCAAAATCACCTTTTGGGGCCGATTAACGCAATGACAGTGACAGAATTCATGAGGTGGAGTCCCAAAAACCCCATGTTGAAAATTTGGTGAAAAAATTCCCAAAAATGTCCAAGATATGCACTAAAGTTGAAAAAACCCTATTTATTACATTATACAGTTTACCAGCATTTCCTCAGTTCGCGGTCATCTTTGAAAAGTGCAGATGTGTTCGGGTCCACGAAGATCATCGCGCCCGAGCTCTGGAGGCAAGTATGGGGTGAAAAGGGTGTGTGGGAGGCAGGATGCACAGAGGGTGGAGTGCGGGTGGGGGAGATTGGGTCAGGACAGTCAGAGATGAAGGTTTTTTTCTTTCAGGTTTCTTTTTTTTTTGAACTTAGGCGGCGCGGGACTTGTGCCATGCTGGGGTGGGCTCCCTGTGTGGCAGCTGGAAGGCTGTTTGGGGGGCTGCAGAGCCAATGGGGGATTGGGCACCCCATTGGCCATATGATCTGTTGCCATGCTGGGGTGGGCTCCCAGCATGGCACCCTGTAGTCTCTTGGGGGGGACAGTGGAGTCGATGGGGGATTGGGCACCTCCAATGGCCATATGATCTGTTGCCATGCTGGGGTATGCTCCCAGCGTGGCATCTGGAACTCCGTTGGGTGGAGCACAGCACAGCTGATGGGGGATTTGGCACCCCCATTGGCTATACAGTCTGTGACTGGGGGGGCATGATCACACAGTATGCATGCGTGTGTGTGGGGGGAGCGTGCATGAGCACGCGATATCTTATTGTTGCTCATAGAAGCATAGCTCTCCCTTTCAACTGTACGACCACTGCTGTCATAGACAGCTGCAGCATTCATTGGAGAACTGTGGCCATGCCTGCAAGCACACTGACTGAATTGGAAGACGGGTGCCACACCTTCAAAAACTCAGATGATGGCACTATGTTTCTTGCACATGCGTGCAAGTAAACATAAAAATGGAAGTGTGGTTGTAATCATGAGAGTGAGTAGTTCCCACAACATGAAGTAGACCAAATCTGTATTGCGCATTGTGTCTGAGATAGGGGCAGCAGAAAGTGCTGTGAATATGAAGTCTGTGGCCATAATAGCGGTCCTCGGACATGAAAATGAGCAATTGGAGCAGTAAATCGCAAATATCTCAGGAACCGTACAAGGCAGAAAAAAATTCAGATTTCATGGGTTTCAGTACCTTCCAACCTAAGCCCCCTTCAAGGGGGACTAAGAACTTTTGCTATGAAAAGTCTGTATCTCAAACCATGGACGCCGTAATGTTATCCTATGGGAAAATTGTGGAACTTCGGAATGTTGTATGTTGGGCCCCTGTAAAGTTTTCGCACTAAACCACCAAAAGGTACATTTGTAGGACCAGAACTTGCCACCCTGCAAATTTCAGCCCAAAACACCAAACTGTTTTATTGCAGGTGAGTGGCAAAGAATTGCAGTTATTTTGAGCATACTTTCACAAATCACAAAAGTTTCGAAAAAAAAAAAATCACGAAACTTTCACATTTTAGAAAGCATTTTGTGAAAGTATTTTTCAGAAAATAAAAAAAAATGCATTTCTGGGGGATTTAAACCCCAAAAAACATATGTCTAGCATCCTCAGAACTCGACTAGGTGAACACAACAAGCAGTGTGTTTCTAGAGGGTCCTAATTTTAGACGCCAGGCGTTTTTCTGTGCAGTAACTGAAAAAAAAATGGCCGACTCATGAAAGTAAAAGGGACATTTGAGACAGTAAAAATGGCCATTTGCGAAAGTTTCGTACTTTTTGTTAACTTTTCCCTATGACTATAATGGGAAATTTGTTTTTGGAATAACTTTTGAACGGTTTAATATTTTTTCACCAAATCTTTGAAAGACACATTGATGGCCAAGCTGCATCCTTCCTGAAATTTTCAGACCAAATGGACAAACCTTGCGGGCTGTGGTTGCATGCAAAGAAACGCACAAAAAGTCAATTTTTTTGTGTTCTGTAGCTTCGCAACTGTACATCTGACCATAACACAACTTGGCAGATCCAGAGATATGTGGTACCAGACTGCGCATGCAAAATTTCAGGCAAATCCGTTTTGCAGTGGCAAAGTTATTAAGGTATAAAATTTGAGGTTTTGCAATAAAGTGGCTACTTAACAATAACTACAGTGGCACTATAATATATATATAGACATATATATTATAGTGGCACGGTAGTGCCACTATAGTTAGGGTTCAGGAGCCATTTCCATGTTAAACCCAAAATTTTGCACCTTAATAACTTTGCAACTGTTTGATGGATTTGCCTGAAATTTGGAATGTATGATCAAGATCCATAGGCCTTGGGATCTGCCAAGTTTTGTACTGATCGGATATACGGTTGCGGAGTTATTAAGTGCGACCTGTGAGCGCATTTACGCTTTCTGAATTCTACGGTCGCGCCTACAGGTCGTGACGGTTTATGGATCCGGCCTGAAATCTTTAGGGAACATGCAGCCAGGGTCCCTGATGTGCCTTTCGAAGATTTCGTGAAAAAATATTAAACGGTTCAAAAGTTATTCAAAAAACAGTTTCCCATTATAAGTCAATGGGAAAAGTTAACAAAAAGTTCAACACTTTGCAAATGCATTTTACTTTTGCAAATGGGCCTGTTACTTTCGCAAATCGGCCATTTTGTTTTCAGTTGGTGATCAGAAAAATGGTTGGCATTTAAATTTGGGACCCTCTAGCAACCTAATTTTTTTTGTATTCACCTAGTCGGGCCCTGAGGATGCTTGCCATGTCTTTATTTTGTGGTAAAACACCCCAGAAATATGTTTTTCAAATTTCTGGAAAAAGTACTTTCGCAAATTACTTTCGTGCTCACGAAAGTGTCGCAAATTTTTGCGAAAGCTTTCGCAAATTGCGACAGTAATTTTCTAGTCTTTGGGAAAATGACAGCAATTATTTGGCACTGCACTGCAAAATAACCGTTGGGAGTTTATGGCTGAAATTTGGAAGGAACGCAGCCGACATCTCACAGATGTGCCTTTCACTGTTGTATTTAAAAAATATTACATGGTGGCAAAGTTATGGCACTCCAAAGTTGACAGTTTTTCCCATAGGATAACATTACGGCGCCTGAAGCATTACAGGAATCCTTTGGCACCCTGCTGCAAAATAACGGTTTGGTCTTTTTTCCTGAAATTTGGAGGGAAGACAGCCAACAGTACACAGATGTGCCTTTCAGTAGTTTGGTGAAAAAATATCACATGGCGGCAAAGTTATGGCACTCCAAAATTGATGGTTTTCCCATAGGATAACATTACGGCGCCCGACACTTAACAGAAATCATTTGGAGCCCTGCTGCAAAATAACGGTTTGGTCTTTTTTCCTGAAATTTGGAGGGAAGACAGCCAACAGCCAACAGATGTGCCTTTCAGTAGTTTGGTGAAAAAACATTACAGGGAGGCAAAGTTATGGCTCTCCGAACTTTTCTATTTTTCCCATAGGATAACATATGTCATTACGCCTTTCAGGCCCCTGATCTCGGAAGCGGTCAAGAGATCATGACTTTTCTCAGAATATTTCTTAGCCCCACAATGGGGCTACAGAATCCAAATTAGCCAGACAGTTGTAAATAATATGACTTTTAAATTTTTTTTCTACGTCGTACAGTTCCTGAGATATGATGTTTTTAGTATTCCAAGATCTCCTTTTCTGCGCCGATACTCATTATTTTGCATACATTATTTGTACTGTCTATCTCAATGCAGGTTTTGGGGAAAACCAGCCTGTGCACTTACATTACTGTTACTGTTGCCCTTTCCACTTGTGGATCCGTACCCGTTTCACTTACCATTGAGCGTCTACGCCACCATGTGCGTTATCCTGCGTTTTCATTTGCGCTTTGCGTTTCGTTATTTTTGCCATTTCTGTCTACAGTACTGTTTATCTTACTGTTTCACTTTACATCACCATGCCCATTGACATTTCTGTTTGCAGGCACCATGTTGCATTATGTGACAACACATCACGTGGCAGACCATTCCGTCTATGCCACCATGTGCATTACCCTTTCTGTTCTCATTCGTGCTTGTGTTACCATGTGCACCACTGTTAGCATTTCTGTTTGCGTTGCTGTCCCTGTTAGTATGCCACAACACATTATGTGGAGGGAGCGGCCCAAAGGGCCTCCGCCGCCTACCCGCTGCATTACATTCACTATTTCTCATTATCATTCTCAAAAGAGAGGAATTAGAGGCAAAAACTCAGATATTGATGGATTAGTTCCACAGTGACAGAGTGAGAAGTGGCTGTTAGGTTGAAAACCCTTGATTTCGCCTACTCCTCACTCAGCATTGGTGCTCATTGGGATCGTGGGTCCCACCTCACCCCATTCTCCTATACTTCTGCTGCTTTACACATGTCATGGGGTGAGAGTTAGGCTGACAATCCCAATGCTCACCCCAATGCCGTGGGGGTGGGTGGGGTCCAAGGGATTTTAACCCCAACAATTTCCTCACTTTTGTAGCTGTGAACAACCCTAACTAATGCATTAAATGGAGTTTTTGCTCTATAATATATATATATATATATATATATATATATAGTTATAAAATGGGAAAAGAGATCAGCTCCAAATGCCACTTCTGATTGTATAAAACACATCACATGACCGTACGTATATCAGAGCGCGACCGCACAACTCCACTTTTAACCCCCTCCAGAACAAATCTGCCATTTTTAAAATTGATAAACCACTCTGAGGTGGCGGTCACGCTCTGATATATGCATGCTTTGGGTGGTTGATGCACACTATGGCGTGCGTATATCAGAGTTTGACCACACACCTCAGAGTGGTTTAACTATTACATGTACATATATGTGTGTGAGAGGCCTTTCGGCACCATGCATTTCTGCTTAAAGTTGAACCAGCATCATATTCTGTGGTGATCTGCATATGCAGGTCATGATGCTTTGCATTGTGGGGGCATGTGTGATTTTGTATTTCTTTGAAACTTGGCTTCCCTGCCAAATGCCCTTTGGGGGTAACCATTGCCTCAGTGCTTGTGCACAGAGGTGTTTTGTCTCATATATATATATATATATATATATATATATATAGATGTATATGTATATATATATATGATCTGTTATACTGATTGCAATGATGCATGGGCAAGTTGTATGCACTGCTTGTGCCTGCCAGCACCCATATCCTGCAGCATCCAGCCTGTACTTCCATTCCCACCAACAGTGGTATGCTGTGAGCACACCTTGGCCTGCAGCTTCCAGTCAGCACTGCCATTCTGACCAAAAGGTGGAGCTGTGTGCTCCATGCAGTAGCACCAGGCAAACTACATGGACTTGTGAACTGAGCAGCACATAATGAGATGCAAATGTGACTGTTTGCCAATGGATTACCTAGCTAGGCTCATTTGCACATGAGCTTTGAATATAGCAAACTTTTGGCCCTGGCTAACCTGTTTGCACTGGGCTAATGTGTTAGCACTGTGCAGTCGGGTTAGCCCTGGGCAAACCTCACATCAGCATAGTACAGTTCTGCAGTGTGTGGCCTGCTTTTTTTTTGCAGTTGTTGTGAAACACCTCTTTGCAATCACACACAATGTCCTCCACCTGCAGCTCCGACTTGCTCCACCTCTGTATCCATTGGGCTGCCGTTGCATTTTGCACTTCCTTGTTGCTATATTCAGAGCTGTCTTATTTCCTGGGCTGTTTTAGCACTGCACTCCCAGCCCAGTTTGCCCAGCTTCCTTAGCATGCTATATTCAGCAGGTTTAGCACTGGGGCTATTCCTTTTGAATATGGCAGACTATTGGTTCTGTGCTAATTTAGCACACTGGTCAGTGCTAATTTATCCCCGGGGCAAAGTTTTGAATATCTGGCTCTTGACTTTGTCAGCAGAAATGTACTGCTTTGCCTACCCAGGCTGCCCAGATGTTCCCTTCCTAGTCTGTCTCCCCAGACTCTAATTGGCCTCCAGTAACCTGCCCTCCTCACTGCCTATTTACTAACATTCCCTGATGTTTATACCACACAAGCTTGAAACCCCCCTACTGGTTTTGTCTTCACCACTTCTACTGGTATTCTGGTTTAGATATTGTCTACTCTTTTAGTGAAGTAGTACTTTCTCACTTCCCTCTTAACCCCCCCACCCCCAGCCTCGTTGCATGCCCCCGGTCTCGATGCTCTTACTCATTTGAGACTCTCCTGCACCCTGTTCACCCCTGTGGGGTACTCATTGGTCCCTTTTATGTCTCCTCTTATTCTCCTCTCTTCCAAGGTATACATGTTGAGATCACTCATTCCCCCCATTAGGGCATTTGGTGCAAACCCTGCACCATTTTAGTTACTCTCCTCTAGGCTGCCTCTACTCTGTCTATGTGCTTTTTGAGGTGCGGCCTTAGAAAGCACATAGACAGGGTGCTTTCTGAGGTGCGGGCCTCCAGAACTGGGCAAAATACTTTAGGTGGGGTCTCACCAGTGAGTGATACAGTGGCAACATCATCTCCCTCCTCCTGCTGGTGATAACCCTGCCTATGCCTCCCAGCATCCCACGAGCCCTACCCACTGCTTTGTCACACTGCTCTCCCACTTTGAAGCCATCAGTTATGGTAACCCCCAAGGTCCCTTTCTTGATTAATGACTATCAGTACCTCCCCTCCATTATATACTCTTCTCCTGGGTTTTTCTGTCCTAGTTGCATGATTTGGCACTTTCTGGTATTGAATCCCAACTGCCATGGTGGCTCAATCCTTTTATCTCCTCTCAGAAGAAGACTACTGTATCAAGTATTCAGAGTAAAGCTGTTCCTAATTCTGTACTGACACTGCTGGCCATCATGATAATTCTACATAGGTGGCTATTCGTAGTACTTGGAAACTTTCCACTCCAGAGGCAGAACGGAGGACAACAGTTATGACTATAAGCAGTGATCCCATGATGGTGGGGGACGACATGGAACCCTCTCCCGTACAGCCAGGCCAGGAGGCTGCCAATATCAGGTTCCTGCATCAGCCACTATTACTCATGCTGAGACCTCACAATCTTCTTTAATCTGCTTCATTAGGTAATTCTCAGGGGTGTTTCTCAGGGGGTATAGGGGCTTCTGGTATGGAAAGTAAACCCAAGCCAGGGGTTACATACAGCTGTGCAGGTCTCCCTAAGGAGCAGTCAGGTCATGAGAAGATGGGCATGGTTTCTTTGTTAGGGACATGGGAGGGCAGTCTGGGGACTTCCAGGATTCTGCCTGCCCCACTGAGGTTCAGGTTCAGTCAACCCATCAGCAGAACATGAAGAGACCTAGGTTTAGATCCAGAATGTGGTACTAGCATTCTAAAGCAATGTTTCCTGCTGCATTCAAACCCACCTGGTCACATTCCTAAGTACCTTGTGTCTGTACATTATAGAACTGAATGCTCTGTACCCACCCAGTGTCAGCTTTCCTTTTTCAAATGTTTGTGACAACTGAACATTTGTGTAACATGAGAGAAATATGTTCTATAAGGTAGCTTGCAGGGAGGACTAGGCAGTGAGTTCTGGTTATGATTTCATAAGTAGCTCTACACTGAAACTGGAATTTTTGAAAAGGGAGTGAAATTAGGATCACAAAATGGCTTGTAACTTTTAACCACATTCATATGCCATAGCTGTCTGTAGGCTATATCGCCAAATTACAAATTATTGTGTATAATCACTCTAACACACAGCTGCCATAAATAGCTAAGAAAGCATATTCTGCAACCGTATGGAACCCAAGGGTGGCTTGGTTCACAGAAGAAAGGTCAGGAGAGGAACAAGGGGCAAAAAGAGGAGATTCCTACCATAGAGAGGGATATCAAAGGAGAGAGAGGAACCAACAGAGAGATGGATTAACCAGAGGAAAGAACTACAGCAGGAGACCCCTGAGGAACCGGAGATGAAGCTGTCTCTAGTCATTAATACTTTAAGCTATGACCTTACCTCTACTTAAATCAAAGTGTTAGAAAAAAGATTATCATTTGTCCCGACCTACAGAGTATATGAACTTGATCTTATTGTTGAGTTCCATAAACTGACTAGGAATTTGAACTTAAAAGTCATACTGGTAAAAGGTGGGTAACACTAATAATGAAACCTCTGTATTGGCTGATACACAGCCATTTCCTGACTCTGCTCACTATGGCACACAATTTTCTAACAATGAACAGATGGAAAGTATAAACAGTGGATTGAAAAAGAGATCTACGTTCATATCACCATATGACTCAGCAATTTTTACCTTTGAATGATTATGTGAAAATAACATCCGCAGCCTGAAGCAGAATTTACCCACACCACACTTTGAAAACTGCCCCACAGAAGAAAGGGAGGCCCTCAACTTGAGAAGCAATACAGATATTATTATTAAACCTTCAGACAAAAGAGGAGCCCTCTCAGTGTTAGATGCAGTTAAATATGAGGGGGAATGCTGAACTAATTGTCTAAAAGGGAATTCTATACACCTTTATCATATGACCCAACCAATAAGTTTGAAAAAGAGATGTGTATCTGTATGAAATGTACACTGATGTGATTATTACAAAACAGACACATTAATTTCTCATTGTACCTCATCCTATCACAGCAGTTATTCATGGCTTTCCCAAAGTTTACAGAAATCTTTTGGACACCCCAGCATACCTTAATGTGGCCAGTATAGGCTGCTTGGCAGAGCCACTGCCACAACATGTGGATGAACAGATTAAACATTTAGCTTGTAATGTTTAAGTTACATTAGGAATACAACCTGTGTTCTACAAGTGTTGGAAGACATCTATGAAGATCAAAATTGGTAGCTAGCTATGTTGGTTATGACTGCCTTATATAAGAATATACCCTAGTAAGGGGGCCTGAAAGCCTTCAGGGGTACTGTGCCTGAGCAGACCAACTTTAACACTTCCCATGTATAATTCATTATGACTCCAACAGAGAAGGTTCTAACCTGTAATGCAGTTATGGTTGCTGGACACTTTTATTTACAAACAAAAGGTACTGCCATGGGAGCAATTTATGCACCCGCATATTTTAACATCTGCCTGGCCCACTGGGAAAAACGGTACATTCTCTCTGCTGAACAAAATCCTTTTTTACAGAAAATGTATTTGTACAGAAGATGCATATATGATCTCCTGTTAATTTGGAAAGGCACCAGAGAAGAGTTGTTAGAGTTTGTAAGTTATTTGGGATCTACTATTGAAAATCTGACTTTTCCAGTTACATCTAGTAAACAGGCAATTTATTTTTTAGATCTGCATATCACAAAAGAAGAACATTATGAGAGGGGTGGAGTGAATTCATGCCTGTACCACAAAACTACTGCCAGAAATTCTATGTTTTGGTTTGAAAGTTGTCACACCAGATATATAATAATGTTCCAGTGGGCCATTACATCAGGTTAAAAATGAACTGCAACGCTGATAAGAATACAATTAAAATGTGGATGCTATGAGGGAGAGATTTGAGGATGGGGATACAGCACACATTTTATAGAAAGTACTATCACACGGGTGGAGGGGATGCAAGGATGAGATTTGCTGGGGGATGGGGAACTGTAATAAGAATAAAATCTGAAAAAACAAATGTTGTCACTACCTTTTCCCACAGACATATTTGGTCAAGAGAATTATTAAGAAAAATGGGAATATATTAAGAGCAGAACCAAGGATGGAACCATAGAAATATAGACTTTGATGGCAGATAAGGACTGCTTGCCCCACCTAGTCTGCCCCTTTCCCTACCTAGAGGATAAGCTACAGATCCTATTTAACCAACAGCCTATTTCTTCCTACCCCCCCCAACAAAAATTGCCTTATGGCTGTCCCATGCATTCTTGAATTCTCCCACAGTTTTAGACCACACAACCTCCTCAGGAGGGCTGTTCCATGTGCACATCACCCTCTCTGTGAAAAAATACTTCCTCGCATTGCCCCTGAGCCGTCCCCCTGTATCTTCAAATTGTGTCCCCTTGTTCTTGCACATCTCTTTCTCTGAAAGATGCTACCCTCTTGGACTTTGTTGATTCCACTGAGGTACTTAAACATTTCTATCATGTCCCCCCTCTCCATCCTTTCCTCAAGGGTATGCATATTAAGCTCCTTTAGTCTCTCCTCGTATGGCTTCTTTTGCAGACCTTGTACCATTTTAGTTGCCCTCCTCTGAATTGCCTCCATCCTGTCTATGTCCTTGTGGAGATGGGGTCTCCAGAACTGGACGCAGTACTCCAGATGGGGTCTCACCAACTGTCTGTACAGGGGGATTTCAACTTCCTCTTTTCTGCTGGTGATACCTCTCCCATACATCCCATTATCCCCCAGCCTCCCTACCACTCTTTCTCGCATTGCTTGCCAACCTTAAGGTCATCTGATATGATCACCTCTAGGTCTCTTTCCATTTTCGTTGTTGTTACTACCCCCCATTGTGTAATCTTCCCTGGGTTTTGTTTCCCAGGTGCATTACTTTAGAATTCTTGCATTGAATCCAAGCTGCCATACTTCTGATCATTCCTCCAACCATGCCAAGTCCCTTCTCATCCTTTCCACCCTCTTTGTGTATCAACCCTGTTGCAGATCTTTGTGTCATCTGCAAAGAGGCACACTTTTCCTTCCAGTCCCTCTGCAATGTCACTTATAAAGACATTAAAAAGGACTGGACCCAGTACTGAACCCTGTGGTACCCCACTAGTAACCCCTCTTTCTTCAGAGTGGACTCCATTTACAATTACCTTCTGTGTTCTGTTGTTCAACCAATGTTTTACCCAGGCTACCACCTAGGGACCCACTCCCAGGCTGGTTAATTTGACTACTAATCTTTTGTGTGGGACTGTGTCAAATGCATTGCTAAAGTCTAGGTAGGCCATGTCCACAGCGCCTCCCTGGTCTACTACTTTGGTCACCCAGTCAAAGAAATCAATTAGATTCGTCTGACATGACCTTCCCACTGTGAACCCATGCTGCCTTGGGTCCTGTGCCCCACCAGCCTCTAGGTACTCAACAATTCTTTCCTTCAGAAGTGATTCCATCACTTTCCCTACCACAGAGTCAAACTGACAGGTCTGTAGTTTCCTGCCTCCGTCTTGGTCCCACTTTTGTGAAGGGGAATCACATCCGCCTTCTTCCAGTCCTCAGGTACCACACCATCCTCCCATGATTTGTTAAAAAGCGTAATCAGTGGTGTCACTAGTTCTCTGCTTAATTCTTTTAGACTTCTGGGGTGAATTCCATCTGGCCCCATTGCTTTGTCCACCTTCAGTTTTAGGAGTTCTTTCAGAACCCTTTCTTCTGTGAAAGGACTGGGATCAACCCCCCTCTCCAGAGTGTTTCTGTTAATTGGATTAGGCACCTCCTCCACGTCCTCTTTTGTGAATACTGAACAGAAGAATTCATTCAGTATCCCTGCTTTATCACTGTCACTCTCTGCCCACCCACCATCCATTCTATTCAGCCTCACTATCCCTCCCTTTGTCTTTCTATGCTCCCTGATATACCTATAAAAGGTTTTATCCCCCTTCTTAACTGAGTTACCTATCTTTTCCTCAGTTTGTGCCTTTGCTATTCTGACTACCCTCCCTACTTCCTTCTGCCTTAACTGGTACAGTTCTCTGTCCCACTCATTCTGTGTTTCCTTATACTTCCTAAATGCTATCTTTTTCTCCCTAACCTCCACCATCACCTCTTTTGAGAACCATAGTGGCTTTTTCTTTCATTTTGATTTGTTTATTTGCTTCACACAAAGGCTTGTTGCCTCTCTGATGGCAGTTTTGATATTTGCCCATTGTTGCTCTACCCTTCCTTCTAGCCTGTTTGCTAGTGCTTTTCTAAGGCACTCTCCCATCTTGCCAAAGTCAGCCCTCCTGAAGTCCAGATCCCTCACTTTTGTATGGCTTGACTCTGTAGCACAGTTTATCGTGAACCACACTGTTTGGTGGTCACTTGTTCCCAAATGGCTACCCACTTCTAGATCTGAGAATCTCTCACTGTCCCCATTTGAGAGTACGAGGTCTAAGATTGTTCCCTCATGAGTGGGTTCCAAAACTAGCTGTTTGAGGCATGCCACCTGAAGGGCATCAAGAATGGCCCTGCTTTTGGATATGGCTGCTGCAAAGGTGCTCCAGTTAACATCTGGCATGTTAAGGTCACCCATCAACAATATAGTCCCAGTAGAGAAGTTTTAATTATACCAGTAGCTCCTTCCTCCTGGAGTTCTGTCTGTCCTCTGGCGGAAGCTATCTATGGCAGTATTTATATCTGGTCTTAACCAGGCTCTTTCTAACTAAGCCAATCCCCTTACTTTGCAAATCTTTCTATACTTAGTTAATTTCACAGATAACAATTCCCTTCTGACACCTGTGACAAGCCCCTAGATAAGTACACAGATAACACAGATAACAGATAACAATTTACTTCAACTGCCTCTGACAAACACACCAACTCCTTTTTTTACCCTTAATTGAAGGTCCCAGTTCAAGAGATCTAGTTCTTAGTCCCAGTAGAGAAGTATTTTTTACCAGTAGCTCCTTCCTCCTAGAGTTCTGTCTGTCCTCTGGCAGAAGCTATCTAGGGCAGTATTTATATCTTCTCTTAACCTGGCTCCTTCTAGCTAAGCCACTCTCCCTACTTTGCAAATCTTTCTACTCTTAGTTAGTTTCACAGGTAACAATTCCCTTCAGACACCTGTGACAAGCACCTAGATAAGTACACAGATAACACAGATAACCTATAACAATTTACTTCAACTACATCTGACAAACACACCAACTCCTTTTTTTTACCCTTAATTGAAGGTCCAAGTACAAGAGATCTAGTTCTTAGTCCCAGTAGAGAAGTTTTAGTTATACCAGTAGCTCCTTCCATCTGGAGTTCTGTCTGTCCTCTGGCAGAAGCTATCTAGGGCAGTATTTATATCTGGTCTTAACCTGGCTCCTTCTAGCTAAGCCACCCCCCCTACTTTGCAAATCGTTCTACACTTAGTTAATTTCACAGACAACAATTCCCTTCTGACACCTGTGACAAGCACCTAGATAAGTACACAGATAACACAGATAACAATTTACTTCAGCTACCTCTGACAAACACACCAACTCCTTTTTTTTACCCTTAATTGAAGGTCCCAATACAAGAGATCTAGTTATTAGTCCCAGTAGAGAAGTTTTAGTTATACCAGTAGCTCCTTCCTCCTGGAGTTCTGTCTGTCCTCTGGCAGAAGCTATTTAGGGCAGTATTTATATTTGGTCATAACCTGGCTCCTCCTAGCTAAGCCACTCCCCTACTTTGCAAATCTTTCTACACTTAGTTAATTTCACAGATAACAATTCCCTTCTGACACTTGTGACAAGCACCTAGATAAGTACACAGATAATAGATAACAATTTACTTCAACTACCTCTGACAAACACACCAACTCCTTCTTTTTTTTTTGCACCACTGAAATGCCCCAAATGGTCTATAAAAGGGTTAACCATGTTGCCAATAGTGTGACCAGAGGCTTATATGTGTCAGCTTAACAGGAAGACACCAACAAACAGCTCCAACCAGGAAACCACAGATATTTTATTTATTTATTTTTTATTTATTAAGTCTAGGATTACAAATACCTTTGAGCCGAGGCTCTTTTACAAAGGTTCCACGTCAGAAGTACAATCATACAGTATCATTTACATTACAAACATTTAGTATATATATAATAAATACATTTGTATATATGAAGTCAAGTCATGTACTTACAGGGAATAGGGAGATACAAGGTGTATGGGGAACTAGAGATAGGATTGGAGGGGGTTGGAGAGAAAAGATCACAGAGTGTGAGGAGGTGGGGAGAAAAGGGGAGGCAGGAGGGGAGGTAGGAGGGGGAAGAAGGAGGAGTGAGGGTGAGTGGGAGAGGGGTTGGAGTATAGCAGCCAGGTGGCATTGTCAGAGACAGAGAGGGGAAAGGGGATTAGTTGGCAGTGGTGTATGCAACATGCCAGGTGTGGAGGCACATCAGGTGGTGGCAGCAGCACGGGGAAAGGAGGGAGGACTGCTTAATCAGGGCAGTCACAGGAGTTGGAGGCAAGGAGACAGAGGCGGAGCCTCAACTTGAAGGCACCAAGTGTGGGTGAAGCAGAGATGTCACAACAGAGTCTGTTTACCCAGCTGGGTGCCCTATAGGCAAGGCCCCTAGAATCTCATGTCAGAATTTCATGCAGAACTTGCAATTCATCAGAGAACTTATGTGTGCCGCAGGAATCTTACCTTCTTGTTGATTTTTATTAATATTTCTGTTTTCCAAAGAATCTGGTTCCTTCCCTCTTTTATATCCTAAACCCCCATGTTCTCAGAATGTGATGTTATCATTGCTATAACATCATATATTAGCTAATGAAACAGTTCAATTCTGCCACAGAAATGAACAGTCACTTATCTACCACAGCTCCCACTGTCAGAGACGGTGGCACAGCACATCACGCATGGTGATATTTGCTCAACCTGCACTACAGCCTAATCCAATTTTCAGTCTTACATTATTGCACTGGGGCCAACTTAAACAAAACCTTGTCAATAGTACAGACCTGTTAAGTCCATACCTCACTTTGTACAAACCTATTAGTGCCTTTAAGGTATAGAGATGCCATCTGAAATGAATAACTGGTAAAATGAATTTAACTGTCATTTTTAAGAAAAATAAAGTAATTATGCCCAGAAAAGTGGAATATAATAATGTGTAGACCTGTTGAAAGATTAGACCTGTTAAATAAATAATTGCACTGTACGCATTTTTGCCAGGGTTATTGATTACATATTGTCACTGGTTGATAGAATCACCTAAAGTTATGGAGAAATGTTGTGTGCAGGGACAGCTGTTGGGCCAGAGGGTAGCATGCTGTGTTTCCGTGCCGGCAACTCAGGTTCAGAGATTAGCTCTGGGAGCTGGCTGGGCAGCACAAGGATTGGTGGAACACATCATTGCTTGGAGCATGGGAAGGTATGGTACAGTGTTCTGTCACATGGTGGACACATTGTGCTGGTCTGGAGAGCTCTATCTCACAATCCGTTCACATGCATGTCACGGCCTGATGGTGTTATGCAGTGTGTCAGGGAAAGCAGGTTGACATCAAAAATGAGTTTTGCAATAACTCCTCTATTCCATTTCTAATGGGACCTGTATGAATGAGGATGCAAGTTCATGGAAATTAAAATATATATATATATATATATATATATATATATATATATACACATATACACACACCACACACACACACACACACACACACACATGCAGAGTATCTGTCTCTCTCACCACACACACACACACACATTTGTATGTATGTTACAGATTGTGTATAAATATATAAGAGATACACAGTGGGAACCTCATGAATGGTGTAGAAAGCACATACAAATATATAAGTGATAGACAGTGGAAACCTCATTAGTGGGATAGATAGCATGCATATAGAAATACCTTATTTATCACACAAGATCCCCTCTGCATATGTCATTTATTTAACAGGCTAGGACCTTAAGGGAGAGACATTTGTTTTGCTTTTTTAGGCATAAAATTATTTTTATAATTCTGTTATTTTTTGAACTACTGCTACTGTACTTTACACCATCCTGATTGCTATAAAAACTGCCATAAAAGTGAAGTCAGGATGACAAGCTGTCACTGTGATGTGGTAGTTTGTTAGTGCCACAGAATTTCCGCAGAAATTACAAACCACCACCGCAAAAGTTCTGCGGCAATGGTAGTCTTGACACAGAACTTGGTCCCACTCTGCTGCAGAAAAGTAGGGGCCCTGCCTATAGGCAAAGGATATTTGACCTTGGGTTGTGCGACAGCGGAGAATTTGCAGAAGTTGTGGTTTAGACCCCCTGGTGTTGTGGGTGTTGTTTTTGGGTTGAAGGAGGGCACAGATTTATGGTGGAGCAAGGCCCATCATTATTTTCTTTGCAATGATGCAGGTTGGATATTTTATTCTGTTTGCGAGTTGCAACCACACAGATTAGGAGTAGAGGTCACATGTATGAGTGAGACGATGGGATCCAGTAATAAACCGACAGGCCTTGTTGAGGGAGGTAGAAACTCGTTTGAGAGAGGTGGTGGTGGTGGTGGAGCCATAAATGATAAGGCTATAGTCATTAATGCTAACAATAAAGCTCTGGATGGCGACTGACTGGGCTTCAGGGGTTAGATGTTTCCTGTGGCAGAACAGAAGGCCCAGCTGGGAATTGGTAGCTTTAGCAACATTATTGATGTGGGCAGTGTAGGAGAGATGACAGTCCAGGGTGATACTAAGGTATTTTAAGGTATGAACTTATTCCAAAGCGACTCCTTGCTGAGTTTTAATGGAGAGGTGGTGTTGCATATTTTTCTTATGGGAGCTGCTGAAGGACATGGCTTTTGTTTTTTTCTGATTTAGTATCAGTTTATGCTTTAAGAACCAGTTTTTGACTGATGAAAAGCCCAGCTGGAGGTTAACTTGTAGCAGTTTTGGATCATGGTGAGAGGCTAGGATTACTGCATCATCAGCGTAGAGTATGATTTGTTCAGGACAGGAATCTGGTATTGCATTTAGGAACAAGTTAAAAAGGAGAGGGCCCAGGATAGAACCCTGGGGAACACCTGAACAGACATGTTTGGCATCAGCGAGCATATCACCAATTTTCACTCTTTGAGTCCAGTTGTCTAGGTAGCTTTTAAACCAGTTTATGGAGCCTGGTGCTAGGCCTGCGTTCAGAAGCTGAGCAAGCAGGAGGGTGTGGTGGACAGTATCAAAGGCCTTGGTTAAATCAATGAATATGGAACCAGTTTGCCAACCAGTGTCCAGTGAGCTGTGGATTGAGCAGGTGAATTCCAGTAGTGCTGAGGAGGTGCTATGTCCTTTTCTAAAGCTGTGTTGCTGCCTGCACAAGATGTTGTGTTTTTCTAGAAAGTCAGTAAGCTGGTCTGCAACAATACATTCCAGGACTTTAGAGAGGGGAGGTAGAATGGAGATTGGGTGGACGTTCTCATGGATGGTCTTGTCAGCACTTTTGTGGATTGGGGTAACAGTGACTGATTTCCACTTGTCAGGGAACTGGCTAAGGCTGAGAGAGAGGTTAAACATCCTGGTCAGGGGCCAAAGTTCCTCTTCTAGAGTGAGGGACAGCAGTTAGAAGTCAAGTGAGTCATTGCTAGCTCTGGATTTGCAAATGACTTTGGTAACATACTTGTGGACTTGATACTTCTTGACAGTTTGAAATAGAAATGTGAGTGACTAATAGTGGGGATTGGGGACATGGGAGCATCATCTTCTTCAAAAAAATCTGGGGAGAGAACACTGCTGAGGTCAGTGAAGGCAGTGTTGAAGGTGTCCGCAATGATTTTTTGGTCGAGCATAATACACCCATTTATGTTGAGCATGGAACGGGGAGATTTTGACTGTTTGCCAGTGACTTCTTTTTATGTTGTTCCAGAAATCTCTTCTGTTGCCCCAGGAGTTAGTAAGGGCATTCTTGAAATAGGCTTATTTCTTTTGTCGTATAGATTTGATGCAGTCATTCTGTGCACATTTGTAGTTTATAATGTCAGCTTCCTTCCCCATGGTTCTAGCCAGTTCCCAGAGGTGGTCCCTTGATATTAGTTGCCTTAGGAGGTCACCTGAGAGCCATGGGTTACAGAGGGCATTAACTTTTCACTTTTTAAAAGGAGTGTATTTGTTACAAGCCTTGTTAAAGATTTTGATGAAATGGTCCAGTGCCATTGCTAGTTGCAGTGAAGATTGGTGACCAGTCTTGTAGAAGGAGGTGAGATTTAAGATAAATTAACTGCCCATGAGGTAAAACTCTACTGGTGATGGTTTTTTTTGGGGGGAGGGGTTAGTGAATTTGTTAGACCATAAGCAGCTGACAGGGGAGTGGTCACTGAGTGAGTCAGGGAGTACAGACGTATTTGTAATCTGGGTAGGGTGGCTGGCAAGGATCCAATCCAGAAGGGTGCTGGTGCCAGTTTTGGAGTTTTTTCTGGTTGGTGCATTGACCATCTGGGTAAGGTTGGCCACTGCAATGGAGTCCTTATGTGACCCTGCCTCGGCAGAGAGCCAGTTTACATTAAAGTCACCTAGGAGGATAGATTCAGAGTCCGGTGGAAGTGATATGATGAAATCTAATACAGCGGTTAGTCCATTTCCTTGCTCTTTAGGCAGGATGTAAATGGCAACAACTGTGAGGGCTTTATTGTGTGCACCTAGTAGGATTCTGATGGGAAGAATCTGAGCAGTGGTAGTCTGGATAGCAATATTAATGGTGTGACCTAGTAGGGTATCTTTAAGGTACAAGGCACATCTACCACCTCTTTTAGACATCCGATCAAGTCTAAAGACATTGTATCCAGGAAGGGTGATTGCTTGGTCCAGGACCGATGGTAGAGGACGTTCATCCCGTAAGTATATTTCTGTTGCCAGGGATACAGTTGAGGATTCCCAGACTTATAAACAGTATAAGATTAATGACTTTTCTAATTGCAGCACAGAGGGTGTCATGTACAAGGCAGCCTGTAAGTGTGGCAACTTTTATGTGGGTTAAACCACAAGAAAGTTTAAAATCTGTATTGGTGAGCACCAAAGGCCTATAGAAAAACATGATTCCACAGATGCTCTGGCAACCCATGTTGCCTCAAGAGGACATGAATATAACTTCACATTTCAAGGTTTAGAAAAAGTTACTTTACCAAGGAGAGGTGAGGATCAGGACAAGATGTTCTTAAAATGGGAAAGTTATTGGCCATACTCTTTAAAGGCCATGCAAGGATCTGGACTAAATGAACATTTTCAGCTGTCCACATTTTTGGGGGTAATATCCACCAAGTTCAGATAGGGATTATAGTGTTTGAACTGTAGACTTTTTTTAGGAATGCAGATAAATGTTGCACAGTCGTAGAATATGCAGTTTT
Source organism: Neoceratodus forsteri (assembly GCA_016271365.2). NCBI lineage: Eukaryota > Metazoa > Chordata > Ceratodontiformes > Ceratodontidae > Neoceratodus > Neoceratodus forsteri. Next base: position 998,959,784 of record CM057455.1, on the reverse strand, counting down.
AGCTATTTATGGCATGTTGTGTGTTAGAGCGACTATACTAGCACACATTAATTTGTAAATAGATGATGTAGCCACAGGCAGCTCTATGAATGTGTAAGATATAGACAGAATTGTATACATTGCTCCAGTATAGCCATTGAGGCAATTGGATACACAATACTACAAACCAGGATAGAGATCTGTGTTAGGCTTTGAGCCATTTATGATAGGTGTATATACTGTATTTATTCTGTGATGGAGCCTACAACTTATTTGTCACTGTTTTACTGAGGTATTATGTTTCCTGACTTTCTGTCCCATCACCTTCATCTTTTCCCCCTTTTTCCTGTGAATCAGCATAATTGTTAAATCTTTTAATTGAAATAGCAGTAGTAAAATTATTTTTATACAGGAATAGAAAACATTGTCATTAGGATAATTTTACCCTGTTTACAAGACAAGTCCTGTGGTCCAAATAAATATCCTAATTGCTCTAAAAATTATGGTTCCAGTCAGTAACGTCGTGTAACAAAATAGAGTGGGCAAAAATAAAGTGGTAAGAACAGTGTCACCATCAATATTGGCAGTACAAAATGAAGCGTGCCAGAACAATGGAGGCTTCATGACACGCAGATAGCAAACAACGTTCACCGCATGGAAACACTGCACTAGAACCACAGGGGCCAGGAATACAAGCCAGCATGCCATCTCCCCTATCCTGTGCGTTGTGTGTGTTGCTGGAGACATGCTGGCTTCTGCTTCTGGCCACTTGCATTATACACGGCCATCCACATGGTGGCCATGGTCCACCTGTCCTCCAGGGTTACCCCAGTGCACGTTCTCCATCATTCAGCATTCTGGGTGGGGGTACCCCACCATGTGGGTACCTGTGCCATTAGATTACCATGGTAGATGTCCAGTGGCCTGCTTCCCCCAGTGGTTGTTGCACCCTGCCCTGTTCCATCTCCCTGCACCCCTATGCTGTTCCTGTGCATGGGTGCCTGCTGCTGTATGTTACAGTGCAGTGCCTCCATCCAGTGGACATTGTTTTCTACCTGCGTGTCATGTGGCCTGCATTGCTCTGGCACACTACATTTTGTGCTGCCAATTTTAATAGTGACACTGTTTTTGCCGCTTTATTTTTGTCCACTTTATTTTGTTCTGAGATGTTACTGACCGGAACCAAAAATTACATACAAATGTAATACAAATATGGTAAGAACAAGTAATTACACATTCCATAATGCACATGACATTTGCAAGCAAGCAACTATACACAATTACAATTTAGTATACTGTCAAACGTTCTTCAAGAGCTTTAACAAAGGCAGGATGAGAAGACATTGTGTGTAATTCAAAAAAATAATCATTCAAATAGTGAGTGTTGGATAGTATTTGTGAGTATGGGGTGGTTGGGAGTCACCTTGACTGTTATATAAAGTGATGGAATTTGACACTTGAATGTGAATGTATGCACAAACACTTTATAATTATAGTTGTAGTGACCGTATGCAGGTGGTGGTTCCTCACCCTCCCATCATGCTTTGACAAAGAGCATGTGATACGCTCAAAAGGTTTTTGTGGGTAGGTGAGTGCTACGTAGATGTAATTTTTTTAATAAGAAACTTTATATTGGAATCAGACAATTAATGCTGTTGTTTTAGTAGTGTGGTAGCCTTAGCGTGGTCTTTCTTTTTTTTTTTTTACCGTGCCCCCACCAGAGGCTCAGCCCAGCTTTGCTCACCACACCAGCATGTCCAAGACTTACCTCCCTGAGGCAGGGTCACTGAGCAGGTAGCCCTTCCAAATGGACACTGGGGTAGATGAAACTCAGCTTGCCCCCCAGGTTGGGGTCATGGGAGCGGGACCCCCCAGCGGACATGGGTAGGCGGCAGGATTGCAGCAGGGGTAGCTTCAAGATCAGGGATCAGCATTTTCTTTTTCTGCTGGGATCCCAGGGGTGGGGAAGTGCAATGATGACTAGCATCCACCCCACTCCCCTAATGTACGGTGCTGGCTGTGGTAGTACCCCCAGCCTCTGCCAGAGGTCCACATGACACCAGACACTCAACCCCATTCCCCTCAGAGAAGGAGATTAGTCCCTGGGATGCTCAATCCTTCTCCCCCTGGCCGGTCCTCTGACTTCCGAGTCCATCCCTGAACCCAGGATGTCGATGCTGCAAGTGGATGCCTTGCCGCTGTGCTGGAAGGCCGGAAGTCTTTTTTGTTTTTACAGATTTACAGTGCACATCTGGGGCTTGGCCAGTCTATTCCAGTAGCCACCTTCAGTTGCATTATTTTTTCTAACAGCAGATGGCTTAGCTGAATGCTCTTATTTGGATAATACTCACATCCCTCCTCATTTGACTCCAATTACTTTACAGAGAAAATTGCTTGAGGTATGCATCAATACTACATCTCAGTTACAGTGACTAGCTGGGCTGAGATTATATTATTTATTTATTTAAGAGTTTCACCAGAAAGGCACGCAGAGCAGTATTGCTAATTTCCAGATGTGTCCAGCGGGGGCGGGGGGAATAAACTGTGCACATACAACAACAATAAATACAGGGATAAACAGTTCACATATAATAACAATAGATGCAGCACAAGTTTGGAAATAATGCATAGAATACATGAAGGCCCAGATATTCAAACTGCGCCCAGAAAGTGCACAGCAGCAGGAGCAAGCACAAGTCCATTGCGTTCATGTGCAAGAGGCGTAATATTCAAAAACTGAGCCGGCCAAGATGTGCCTACAGCCGATGACTGAATATCACACCACCTGCACCATAGCGCAACTAGGGAGGGGAAGCTGAGCATATCTGATGCGCCATAGCGCAACAAGGGATGTTCAGCTGAGCAGTCCAGAGGTGCCAAAGTGCAACCAGGGATGCCCTCCAACAGCAGGGCAGCAATGCAACAGCACAACCAGGGATGCAGGGGCCCACCACCCATGCCACAGATGGGCAGAGGAACACACAGCAGAACAGACATTGTCCCCCCACACCCCATGCACTGCACAACTGGGGGAGGGCTGGAATAACCACTGGCCCATGGAGACAAGCAACCAACCCACAGCTGAGCCATAGTGCCCCATCACACCCCCTGGCAAGCTGTGACCAGCACACAAGGAGGGCTGATCACCCTGTGCCACACCATCTCCCAATGCAGAGCGCACCCTGCACTGTGACCTCCAGACACCCTGCCCAGGAGCAGCGTCCACCAGTGCAGGATACCCAGTGCATACCACCACCTCCACTGTGACAATGCAGCCCTGTGCACCACAGAACCATGCAAGGCAGCCCCACCATGAGCACCCATGAGCGGGTGGCAGCACACAGTGATGCAACAATGGCATACATAGTGCCACCACACACAGCCCCCCTGAGGTACAGCTGAGAGACCGACCATGTGTCGGCACAAGAGGTACCCCACACGTGATAGGGCATGCCCCAGACCCCACCACCAGTGGAACAGCACCTTGCACACCCTCCCAAGGACACAGCCTGACCCAGCACTGGCCACAACAGCCAGTGAAGACACCCACAGTGGTGTGTGGAAGCATGCACCACATCGGATGCAACACAGTGCATGGACAAACACCCACCCATAACCAAGGGCACACCAACACATGGACACAGTAGCGGGGCAACCAAGCCCCCAGCGTGGGCCCGTGGAAACCGTGTACACACGGCCAGCAGTCCTCCATGGCACAGGAGTGTCAGCCACCCTGCGCAGGCACTGTGGACCTGTACGCCACCATCATTTGCCCAGAGCACAAGTCACAGACAGTGGTGCACATCCCCTGCAACACACACAAGCCACAGCATGGAGGTGGGACAACAACAGCGGAGGCCACAGTGTCACCCGAGGCAGACATGCACCACACCAGTGACAGGAGGCAACCCAGCATTGTGACGGGTACAGTGGCTGCCCTGCTTGGACAGCCACTACTGACAGGCCAGCAGACCGTGCAGGTTACAGACATGCAAGGTGTCAGCTGCACAGGCCATGGATGGGCTGACAGGTGCACCATGGACACAGAGCATGCACCATGGACCACTGCACACAGTCATCCAGTGCACAGGGAACAACACACACACCACAGACACTGACTGATAGCTACTTCCACACCATAGTCACTTCCCTACGGACAGACACACATACCCATGACTGCACCACCCCTGGCACCATGCACACCACTGCAGCTGAGCACCTATAGCCTGCTGCAAATCAGAGACCACCACAGTATTCATATCAAAATAATTGTAATCAAAACATCCAACAAAACTATTTACAATTATGTACAAATGTGTGGGGAGGGCCCAAACAAGGTGGGGGGGGAGGGAGGGTGAACCAATGGTACAGGAAAGGAGGGGTGTGAGGGTGGGTCAGGGGTAGGGGAATCAGGGGCATATTTATGGTCAGTGGGAGCCCCACTCCCCACTCCGGCTGCTCCGCCTTCCATGCCTCCGCCTGACCCCCAGCTGCTCAATCCTCTGCAGGATGTCCAGCGATGCCCTGGCCACGGTGAGAATTTCCTGCAGCGCCTCCTTGATCATGTGCAGCTGGCAGACACCTAGGACAAGGGAACACAGTCAATAGGTGTGAATGCACAGCCCCATACAGCCCACCCACTGTGTATGGCATACAGCTGTGTGACATGCCTCTGTGATGGTGTGTGACCACCCACAGTGATCGTGTCCACAAGACCTACCCACCCAGGTGTACACAGCCATGTGGACCACTGCACACACCCACTGGCAAAGTCCTGCACAGCACCACCATGGCTGTTTAGTGACATGGCTATATGGTGCGAAGGCAGTGGCACAGCCATGTACCTGGTGCACGCATGGACCACCATTGACGCACTCCCAGACATGCAGTGCCACTGGACAGTGTTGACTGTAACAAGTTGCGTGCATGGCAGTGGTGTCAATGGATGGTGGCCATGCCCCGCTGCCCGTCCTGTTACACAGCATGCAATAGTAATCATGGAGGTAAGGCACTCACCATCATCAGGCTGGTCCCTCTGGGGCTGTGGACCTTTGCCCCTCCTATTGCTCCAGTCTTCCAGCTGGCACCTCCGCTCCCTCACCAGCCATCTCTCTTCTGGCCCTAAGGTGCAAACATGGAGAGAGGAACATCTGTACAATCCGGTAGCAAAGTCCCCCTGCCCCCATGTGTGTGCAATCTCATCCAGCCAGACCCACCCACCCCACACCCTGATAACATCACCACAGCCAACACCGGATGGTCCCCCCTCATGTTCTGGACACATGCAACCATGATGCCCATATGGAAGATAAAAGTGTATGGACGTTACACCTACCTGGCCATGGCACCGTGCCCCTCCTGGCATGTGCCCGCAGGCTGGCAAGCAGGTCCGGGTCCCTTCGCCTCAGGTCCCCATACCTGTGGCAGCACTGCTCTGCCATCTGCCCCATTCCTGTGGCCTCCTCCAGGGCGTCGGCCACCTCCTGCCACACCTGGCTCCTAGACCTGTCCAGGGGTGCCTCCCCAAACAGTGGGCCAAAGAGTGGCTCAACAATGGCAACCAGGTTTGCCATTTCAATCTGGCTCCACTGGGCAGCTCTCCTCCGCGCCATCTCTCTTGCTCAGTAGGTTCAAAATGGTGCTCTGCAGCGCAGTTCCACCACGTGCAGATGCTGCGCGGAACAGCACTGCCATTCATTATCGTGCTGTCACCGAACAGCACAATAGTGGTGCACCCATGCCTGATGCATGGCGCCTAGGGGGCAAAGGTCGGGCACAAGGTCAAGGGTCTCTGGCACACGGACAGGCACAGTGCGATTGGGACCCAATGTGTGTAGTGCGATTGGGTGCCTGTGTGCTACCTCCAGTAGCTGTTGTCTCAGTGCGCCATATAGGTGAACATCGCTGTAGCGCCACTGGCACTATGGTGGCTGTGCCCTGCATTGCCTCCCATGCACAGCATGTCAGCAGCGCGGTAGGCGCCTGTGTCAGCAACCCGGGCATGCGCAGTTAGGTGTGTACTGTGCATGTCACAGAACTGCGCCCTTGGCTCAGCACATTCAACACAGTTGCGCAAAGCACAAAAGCATGATATTCAGCCGTTAAATGCAAATCAGCTAATCAGCCATTCAATGATGCAGCACTGCAATTTGCATCCACTTAAAGTTGTGCCTCACCTCATTTGCATGGGTTGCGCTATAAAAGTGCGACATTGGGCTGCACTGGCCATAGTCAGTTACTGCAGTCTATTGGTGAGTTGCATGCTGTTTGGGAGTGTTGACTGTGGATTTTGGGACATGCATGGGACTGCACAGTCACAGGTAACAACTTTCATTCTCACAGGCTAAATCATGACCGAGTGAGTTGTGGGTGAGGAGGAACAGAGTGGTGGAAGGAGGAGGAGGAGGCCTAATTTTACCAAGGCCGAGACGGATGCCCTGTTTGAGGCCTACCTGGACCAGGAGCCGCTTCTTAGCGGACGGCAGGGAACACCACAGGCCTGTGCTGCTGCATGGGAGGAAGTGGCGCGTGCAGTGAACCTGCATGGCAGCCACCAGCGCTCTGTGCAGGAGTGCAAGAAGAAGATGGGCACAGACAGGAGGAGGAGGATAAAGGAGTGGTGGCTGCCATCAGGGCAGTGTGAGCTGCGACAGGTGGGGGACAGCTGGAGGTGCTACGCCTGACCCCACAGGAGGAGAGGGTTGCTGGCAGCATGCAGCATTGTGCCATTGAGAGTGTTCCGGTGGTGGCTTCCAGATGGGTGGTAGCCCATCACTGCATGGTAGGTCATGGTCTGTCTATTGGGAGGGCAGGGTAGGTCACATGCAGTAACACAACTTTGTTTTCCCTTGCAGATCCTGAGCATCTGCATGGGTCAGCGGTGGTGGGCCTGTCCACTGAGGCCAGTCAGATGGAGATGGAGGAGGGCCCATCCACCTCCACAGGTATATGCGGCTCAGTGCGACAGTGGGGCCACCTGGCTGTCCAGACTGATGTTGTTGGAACAGGTTCGGAGGAGGCCATGCCCATGTCCCAGCGTGCCAGTGTCCACAGATGCCAGCATGCTGTGACTCGGGCTGGTGCCAGGTCCGTCACCGATGATGATGTTGCTAATGCCATGGGCAGTGACACGTGTGTATCACAGGATGGCTACACAGCAGGTAACATCGCGGCCATGGCTGTGGGTGGTGCCACCGTGGAGGCCTGTGTGTCATCACAGTCCCAGCCTGTGCCTGTCAGCACCAGTGGGGCAGCACTTGTGTGTGTACAGGACAGTTGGACTGTTGCGGCCACTGCAGCAACACCAGTGAGCCCTGGGGAGCAGCAGCCAAAGGGGCAGCATCAGCAGTCGGCCAATGGGCTTGGGGGTACAGTGTCAGGGAGTGGTGTCAGTGCACCACCTATGGACATGCCCTGACCTGGTCCTGGTGTGCAGCGCCCACCCTCTAGGGGTGCTGAGCATCAGGGCCGTGCACACCTGAGGGACAGGATGCCGAGGAGGCAGATGACCTCTTGGATGAGCACACCCACATACTGCAAGCGTCAGTCAACCAGCAGATATGGCTTGCGACATTGGTGGATGCACTGCGTGTGGCTCTGGAGTGGGCAGAGGAACGTCGCAGCAGAGACACCGCTCTGATCCTGGCAGTGATGGACAGGTTGCGGAAGGATGTGACCGCTGCCATTGACAGGCAGACACAGGCATTCACTGCTGTCATGGCCACAATAGGCACACAGTTATTTACCCATGCATTGCAGACACCACGCAGTGCACTGTCCACCCCCCGGTCCCGGCGTTGAGCGACACCATCCTTGTGGACACCAGGTTCAGCTGTGGGCATCCTGAGCACACCTGGCGCAGGCATGTTTGGTGTGTTGTAGACCCCTGCATGAGCACAGTCGCGTTCATGCAGTGGAACCCCTGAGGGACCATCAGTGCCACCCCATGAGGCCAGTGGTCAGCCTGTCGGTGCTGGTGGGTCTCGGCAGGGCCGCCCATGCATCCATGGCAGCTGGGGCACTGTGGCGCGTGACTGACCTGTCTCCCAACGCGGCTACCATCTGGTGCTGCCCTGTGTGCATTGTGTCATTCAGCGGGCAATGCACAGGTGGGTACCTAGCCCTGTACGTGGACACACAGTCCATCTGCACACCCTCCCGGCTGCTGTCCGCAGTTGCGTATGCATGATGATGCCTGCATTGCCCTGTACACCAGTGTGCAATGGTGCTCAGCATCTGACACACACACAATGACAGGCAGTGGGGGTGGTGGTCTGTGGACATGTGTGTGGCTAGGGGTGGCATTCTGGGTCAGTGTGCCTCCTACCCTTTGTGCATGTCTGGTGCATTGTGTGTGTGTGTGTGTGTGTGTGTGTGTGTGTCCGCGTGCCATGTTAGACCTCAATCATCACTGGTGGTGTGTGTGGTTCCATGCCCGGACAGTTCCCTTGACGGCATGCACCCCTGTCCATGCATGTTTGTGGGTTGTGCCTTAGCCACTGGTAGTTGCACATGGCCCCATGACTTACCTGGGTTGGCTGAAGTGCTCCTCCGTGATGGTGTCCCGGTGCAGCTGTGCCAGCCAGAGCAGTCGGGGGTCCCATCGCCCAATAGGGGCCGCCCATCACCATTGTCACTGGCGTCCTCATCGTCCCCATCGCTGTCCCCCTCTTCGACCTGTATGGCTATCTCACATTCGTTGGCCATGTTGTGCAGGATGCAACAGGCCAGGAATAGCCCACAGGCCTTTGAGGGGCTGTACTGTAGGGCACTGCCGGAGGTTTCCAAGCAATGGAAACGTGCCTTCAGCATCCCGAACACCCGCTCGATGACATTATGTGTGGTGGCATGTGCCTCATTGAAGCGTTGCTGTGATGGGGTCGCGGGCCACCGGTAGGGTATCAGCAGCCAGGGACGGAGTGGGTATCTACTGTCACCTGTGTGTAGAGGGTGGAGGTTAGTTTGGCAATTAGCATCACCCTGCCCCGGGGCCATGTAGGCCACTACCCATGTCACCTCTGACCATGCCCCCCCAGGCCCTTGATTGTCTATGTGGTTTGCATACTCACCCACTAGGTGGCCAGTGGGGATTTCCCCACTCTCGATTCTGTAGTACAGTGCTGACTGGTGCCAGATGAAGACATCATGTGCTCCCCCAGGGTGCGTGGCACAGACATTGATTATGCACCCCCTGGCATCGCATACCACCTGGCAGTTGATGCTGGCATAGCCCTTGCGATTTATATATGCAGCTCCCTCGGGGCCAGGTGGTGTGTGGATGGCCACATGGGTGCAGTCTATTGCCCCTAGCATGCCAGGCATACGTGCTACCCTGTGGAACTCCTGTATGTTTGCTGTGTGCTCCATCGGTGTGCTGGGGAAATGGAAGTATACTCCGCAGCATGTGGCAGCAGTGCAATGAGGAATTGAGTGAGGTGGTGTGACGTGGCTGACTGGGTTATGCCTGTGGTGTCCCCAGTTGGTCTCTGGAAGGTACCCGTGGCAAGCAAGCACATGCAAGCTGTCACTTTCATATCCACTGACAGAGCATGGCTCTGTCGTGTGGGTGCCTGCATCACATCACTGCACAGCTCACAGAACTGCCTCACAATTTCCCGATTCAGGTGGCACCGGCCCATGATCTCCGTATCACTAAACAGCTCGAGGCTGGTGCGGGCTCGGTACTGTCTGTTGGGGGCATACTGCCAATGGGCCCTTCCACGGCCACCCCCCCCTGCTGTCCGCCTTCTCACCCCTCTATTACTGCCTCCATCTGGATGGTGGCACTGGCCATGTCCCTGGCTTGTGTTCACCCCCCCAGCAGCTGTTTCTGTGTTCCCCCTGCTGTCCTGGCTGCTACTTCCCCTGCACCGGGAACACCTGACTGTGCTGGCCTCACTGCTGTGTGGCAAGTACTTCGCCCTTCTGCACTGTGGCTCCCCACACCTTCCTCTGAGCCTGTGGGTTTCAGGTGCCCTTTCCCTGGCCTGCCCTGTGTATCCCTGCTGCCCAGTTTCTCTTGCTAGAGTTCAGCCTCATGTGCCTTCCCTGTAGCATTCTTGCGCCTCTCCCTTGCTCCTTTTTATTTTGGCTCATTTCTGCTATGGCACAACTTCCGCTTGCTCCCCTATTGTGCATGGCACATGTTGTTGAATATTGCACTGTGCCATTTATGCATGGTTCTTCCCCCTTCAGTTGTGCATACATTCATTATCATTGCGCTGTTGTTCAGCGTGATTTGGGGGTGCAACTGCCTCCTGCTGAATATCGAGAATGGCGATTTTCCGACTTGCGCTGGCGCAACCCTATTGCACATGGTGCAACTCTTTTGAATATCTGGGACGGAATGTACAATCTACAATTAGCATACTATAACAGTGGATGACAATATACAGTAAAAATAGCAATATCCATAGGACACATAAGTATCTTGCAGTGGGTGATGACCCAGTGCTGAGCAATTTCAATGGGATGTTCCAGGAACACAGCAGTGAGGCAGGGCTGGGCAGGGTGTGGTGAGAGTAGGCTTAGGGTTTAGCTTAGGTAGGTTTAGGGTAAGGCAGATGGCATGGTGTGATGAGAGAATGCTTAGGGTATGGTAGAATATATATAGAGGATTAAGGGTGCCAGCCTGAGAGGAGGATTGGAGCTGGGCATGGAGGTAGGTGAGGTTGGGGTAGTCACAATGTGGATACATGAGGTTTGAGCCACTGTGTGGTGAGACATTAGACTAAGAGTATAGCTCAAGGAAGGGTACAGAAGAATTATCAATCTGGGAGATGGAGAGGGTCTGAGGTTAGAGACAGGTGAGATTCAGTGTAGGCACAGACTGGGGAGGTGCAGACACAGAGTAGAGATGAAAAGGAAGCTTGAGTCGGTGCATCACAGATAGAGGGGGGAGGGCATTACACAGTTTAGGGCAGCAGTATGAGAATGTGGACTGATCTACAATGGTGGCCCTTTTGGGGGAGAGCCAGGGATCTATGACTGGTGTTGTGGAGGTAGTAGGAGGGAAGGGTGGGGGAAGAGATACTAAAGGTAAGGTACTGTAGGAGGGTAGAGTCCCAAACCAGAATTTGGCCATAAAGCTAGCAGAATGGCTGAGTCATCTGGATTCAAGAGATAGGAGGGAGAAGGCTTTATAGAGATCACAGTGGTGGGTCCTTGGGGGGAGGACAGCAAAATGACAGAAGGAGTGAAAGAGGGTGTCCAAACTGGCAAGGGAAGACTAGGGAGTGAAACTGTAGACTATGTCAGCATAGTTAAAAGTGGGGAGGATTATTTTCTGTACAATTGTGCGGTGAGCCGGTAGAGGAATTCAATCACAGTTTCTTTATTATACTCCAAGCTTGGGGTGCAGTTTCTTTTGGATTGCATTCACGTGTACAGAAAAGTCCAGGTGCTGGTCTAGCCAGACCCCATGTTACCTAAATGAGGTGACATTCTCTAAAGTCATCCCCTCCAGGGTGTGGAAGATAGTGTGTGTGGGGGAAAGTGGGGTCTAGAGAGTCTCCTTGTGCTGAAGGTCATGGAGACAGTCTTTTGGCATTTTGGAACAGCTGGTTTGAGTGCAACCAATGCTGCACCTTGTTGAAATCCTGCTGAAGTCTTTCTGCCACCTCTGATCAGGAAGGACCTGAGGTGTAAAGATGGTGTTGTCCACATACATATGTATGGCTGTTGATGAGCAGACAGGAGGTAGGTCATTTAAGAAGATAGAAAATAAGCTTGGGCCAAGTACTGAGCTATGTGGGACTCCAGTATTGATGGGGAGGGGAAGGGAGGGGAGGGGAAAGGGAGTCACCTATCTTGACCTATAGTGACCTACCTTCTAGGTAGGATCAGAACCAGGCGGTGACTGAATCTTACATTTAGTTTGCGTAGGAAGAGGAAGTGCAATACTGTGTTGAAGGCCTTAGCTAGGTCGACAAATATTATGGACGTGAACTACCCCTGGTCCATACTGGTGAGTATGGAGTCAGTGAGCCAAAATAGTGAGGTAGTGGTAGAGGGAGACTTTCTGAAGCCAGACTGTAAAGGGGTGAAAAAGGCAGAGGAGTCATGGTAGAGGGAGAGTTGGGAAAGCACAATGTGCTCCTGTAACTTACCTAGGATGGGGAGTAGGGAGATTGGGTGATAGTTACCAGGGATGGTGGGGTCAACACCCTTAGGGACAGGGATGACTGTTGAGAGTTTCCAGGATGCACGGACAGAGGCATGAGAGAACAATAGGTTTAGTAGTGTGGCAAGATGGGAGGAGATAGCAGGGGTGGAGAGATAAAGGATCTTGGAATTGAGCTCATCAGGGCTCTTGCCCTTGCATGGGTTTTGGGCTAGAAGGGCCTTATGGGCTTCAGGAGAGAAGGTGAAAGGCGGGACAAAGGTAGAGTTGGAGGAGGGTGAGACGGGGAGGTAGTGATGGAAAAGGAAGATGGGAGAGTGCGAATGAGTGATAAGTTACAGGAGGTGAAAAAGGCCTTAAATGTTGTAGCCGGGGCTCTGCCAGGCTGGAACTACCTACATTGGGGAGTGGAATGAGGGATTGAGTAGGAAGCGAGAAGAGGGATTGAACAACCTTCCAAAATTTGGAAGGGTGGCTTATATTGGAGTTAAAGCAGGAGGCGAAGCATTCGGCTTTGGCATATTTGGTGGCTTTGGCACATGCACCCCTAAGGTAGCAGTATCTAAGGAGATCTGAGTGGGAGCCATAAGCTTTATTGGCTTTCCAGGCTTGATCAAGAGCACGTATGCAGGCCAGTAATCGACAGTGACCCAAGGGAGGTGGGATCCTCTTACTTTGTGTATTTGAGGGGGGCATGCTGATTTCAAATGCCCAGAAATTTGGAACAGAACTAGCTGAGGGCCTCATCAGTTGAGGATGCAGAGGAAATGGGTAACCAGGTCTGCATGAGCTAGTTCAGCTAAGTGGAGGGTGAGATTTAGGGAACAAAAAGAATAAAGCAAAATCAGTTTTGGGGGAGCTTGAGGTCAGTGGACTTTGGGGATGCAATAAATCAAATGGTGATCACTCAGGGTGTCTGGGAGAATGCCAGCTTTGATAATACAGTGAGGATGAGAGGGAGAGCCCAGTCTAAGAGGATGTGGTTTGGGCTTTTGCGGTTGAGGTGGGTAAGTTCAGTGATTAATTGGGTTAGATTGATGGATTTAACTTCAAAACATGTTTTGCCATAAGTAGGTGAGAGCCAATCCTGGTTAAAATCGCCTAGGATGTAAAGCTCGCCAGAGGAGGGGTGTGTAGTTAGGGAGTTGATTAGTTCTGAGATTGATGATGAGAGGAGACTAGGGTGGCAGTATGTGCCAGCTATAAAAATGGGAAGAGCTGGTGGGAAGGACAGTTTTATAAGGATGAGCTCAAAGGTAGAGGGGGGAGGAGGTTGAAAGCACAGGGGAAAACTGGAATTTGGATGACCTATACATAGCTACTCCACTTCCCTTACTAGGCCTATCTTGATGAATAAGGGACTAGCCAGGTATAAAGAGGCTATTATCTGATATTTTAGAAGACAGACAGGTTTCAGAGAGAATCAATATATCTGGCTGAGAGTCTAACATGAGAGGCTGGAGAAGAGTTTGTTTAGGGATCAGGCTTCTTATGTTAAGATGGTCAATTTTTAGACCTTTGGGAAGTTGAGTGGGGAAGAGGAGGCCTGGACCAGGGTTAGGTTCGATGTCACCAGCAGTGAGAAGTAGTAGTGTAATGAGGAGTCTGATGTAGTTGTACACCTTCTTTGTGGGCCTTGAGCTGTGAGAGGGTGGGTGGGGAGGAGTGGCGATGTGAGGGGGGGCTTGGGCCTTGGTAGGGTAGCTAGGAGGTTAGTAGATGGGAGGATGTTTGCTCCTGGGGGCCAAGGGTAGTGGGGCAGTGCAATTCGAGAGGGGGATGAGGTGAGGGTGGGGGTTGAGGTTTAGTCAGGGATAGGGGTGAATGGGATGGAGGTGTATAATGAAAGGGGGAGGGAGACCACAGTATATAGGAGAGCGTGGATGTAGATGGTGATGCAGAGCATGGCAAGGAATGACAGTAACTGTAGGGAAATAGGTTGTCTGTGGATGGGAGATTGTCATGTCAAGGCAGAAAGTATATAATAAGGGGGTATATGATCCTAATGTGAGGAGGGGGGGTGACTGGAGAAAATTATAGTTAGCCTATTATAGTTATTTTATTGTAATATATGGATATTTAAAATAACACTACTGAAAAGCATATAAAAAATTTCCAGTAATACACTGGAGCCAAAGTGATAATACCATCGTTGCCTAGTGATAATACTATCGTTCGGAGCTCATAATATTATTGTTTGAGCTCCGAACGATAGTATTATCAGAAAACTTGAACAGCGCAAACTCAAGATCGTAGCCGGCTTCCTGACATCCCCAAAGCTGTGAGTGGTGACATTGGTAAACTGCACTTTCTGATTGGATGCGCTTTCTTTGTGGGCGGATCAATAATTTCAAAACCATGGCGGCTGCCTCGCTTAGCGAGAGAAAATTGTTCCTTGCTTCACTACTCCTACTTGGAGTCTGACTAACTGACCACAGCAACTCGCCGCTTGAGAAAAAAAGTTGTTTCCGCTGTTTCGCTTAGCAGTTTAACACTGCACAGTTTAGCGTTTGAATTTTTTTAAAGTTTTCAATTTGTGCCGCAATCACTGGCCCTTCTCACATGAAAATCACCTCAGCACCCCAGTCGAAGATTCCTCATTCTTTGGCAAAGGTAAGCACTGACAATTTCCTCGCATCCATGTATTACAAAATAACAAATACATTTTGTGTTACAGAAATTATCTCAGATCTGGGCACTTTGAAACCTCTCGAGCTTCGCTCTCGAGGTTTGCTGTGCCCCCAGATCCTCTCGATGAATTATTGCCTTGTAATACACCAGAATGTATCTATTATTCTATTTATATTTACTTATACAGTGAAGTTCGCCAGGATTAAACCCAATTCTGCAGCATACTGCAGCAGAGTTACTGCAGTAAACAATTACATTTCAATAGGAATTAGTCCCTTTTGTCATGCAGGAAAATGTGACACTGAGCTTATTCTCTCTCTCTATCTCTCTCTCTCTCTCTCTCTCTTCCAGCACTCACAAAGGCCCAAGCAGGTATGCCACCAAGGGAGGCCATGAAGGAGCTACTGAATGGCGTATGTTATATTATGTGTCATAGTTGTCCCCCTCCTTGCTGTCATAGGGTGCCACTACTTGCCTTGTTTGTCTCTCACCTTAGCAGTTTTGATTTATTTTTTTCACACAAAATAATGAATTAAAGTATTCCCATGGGCCTTATGTGTTAAATATTATAGATCGAGGGAGAATTCCTGACCAATTGGAACACTCCTTTCCTCTGCACATGAGACACCACTCTTATTCTGTGAAGAGTGTCTCATGCACAGCTGCCCTAGAAACAGGCATGTTCGGGTAAGTTTTTTTTTTTTTAAATTAGCAAATTACTTATCAAACTCGAGCAACAGTGTATTAGTACTGCCATTCTGTATCAGAACAGCTTATCTTTGATGGCAGTTCTCATACCCATACAACTATAAGAGTGGTCTGGGCAAAACTATCAACATAAATTACAGAGTTGTTTCCCCTTTTATGTATTTTTAACACATTTGTTGAAATATTCATAAATAATCAGAACTAATCAAGACTAATCAGAACCCCTCATTTCTCTTGTTATTTAATAAGGGTCAGAACTTTACCAAGTTCAGATAGCTCTAGATGGAATTGAAACTTAAATTGTCTTTGATTGCTGATTTTGATGTCTGTTCAAGATTTATTTTCAATTTAACTTGTCCTGTGGAAGGGAATTAGAATATTGTCCTTGAAGGGAATGCCGTGGCAAACTTTCAGTTCTC
The DNA here is from genome assembly GCA_016271365.2 of Neoceratodus forsteri. Taxonomy (NCBI): domain Eukaryota; kingdom Metazoa; phylum Chordata; order Ceratodontiformes; family Ceratodontidae; genus Neoceratodus; species Neoceratodus forsteri. Next base: position 998,943,926 of record CM057455.1, on the reverse strand, counting down.
ATAAATATATTCATGCCATGCCTGTTAAAAGTAACTGCACCAAATAACCCTGATATTTACGTAATACGAGATGATAGGGTGTACTTTGTGGTGGCATGGTGGGTGAGTCTGTTGTGAGGCATTAAGCACTGTGAGTGGCTTCAACCACTCAAGATGTGCCATTATCCTGCCACAAAGCATGGCCTGGAGTGTCTTATTTTGGTTATAAAACTGGTCTAACATATTTTTGAAGGGGCCAAAATGCACAAAAAAATAATGTTTAACATTTTAATGATTTAAAAAAAAAGTTTGTCACACAACAAAATAGTCTTTGCACTTCCCAGCACTACATGCCATCTCAGTTTCAAATATTATGCACGACAAAATACAATTTTTTAAACATTTGCCCATAAAGAGGAACAGTCAACACTAATAACCCCATGCTCAAAAGAAGAGCGGGACACAATTTGCAGTTTTTGAGAATTTTTTTTTCTTTTGTAACTTATGATTTACTGCAGTATAGTAGATTTAATCTGGATAATCTTGTTAACTCTCATACTGACATTTGCTCTAACTAGAAATCCCAGAATCCCCTGCAGCTGACATCAGAACTGGGCAGCAGCTGTAGAAGATTCAACAGCCTGAAGTACATGTTAGAGGTTTTATAAGCTTTGATCTGTTTTTTGCTGGTCCACTGTCCTACTGGGGAAAAGTACAATCAGAGAGGACTGTACTTAGCCTTGGGAGAACAGCGGGACTGACAAACATCTGATCGGAGCTTATAAAAGCTCTATCATGCACTGCAGGTTATTGAATCTCCCTTGGCTACAGCCCAGCTCTAATATCATCTGCGGGGGATTATGGCATTTCAGGTTACAGCAAATGTTATCCTGGGAGTCAACAGGATCATCCAGATTTGGTCTACTATTCTGTAACAAACAGTAAGTCATTTTGTTTTGTATAGAAAATGCAAATTAGGACAAGCTCCACACTGGCATGTGAGTCTCTTATAAAGAAACAGAATTTGTTGACAGATAAGTATCACCCGGCACACTTAGTCTGCTCCTGTTTTCCCTGCCTATTCTGCTAATGCAGACTCTACCTGGTCTCTGGACTCCTCCTTCCACTCTTAGTACTGACTGTTTCCCTTTAAACCCCCTCTATTTTCCCAACCCACACCTACTTACTTGTTTTCTCACCTTTCTTCCTTCTTTATATTATTTCTTCCCTTTTCTCCACCTTGATTCTTTTCTGTCTTTCCTTCATTCAATAGATGGAATGTTTACTATGGATGGAATACAATAATTAAAATCTCAGCTCAGTTCTACTGGCAGAATGCCCCCACAATCATGCAACAGATGTCCTCAGCTGGAACTAGGGTTTCAATTTTATCTGTAGCAGGTTAAAGAGTGTGTTAATATATGATATAAAATAGTTGTCAGTAATGCTGCAATCTGACTGGCTTTTAGGATTTCAACAGCCTTATATTAATCCAAGTTATACTGTCTTGTACAGCCTGATCACAATGGCACATGGATTCTTTCTGTCAGCATTCCATCCTCTAGCACTGCTGAATGACTGGAATGACACTACTTTTGTAATATGTTTCAACACAAGGTGATTCAAGAAAGAAAACTAAGCATGTGGCAGCCATAGAGGCAGAAGCCTGGATCAAAAAGAATAGGCAGCCTTTTGGGCACAGTAGAATACTATAAGCTAGTGGAACTAGCTAGCAAATCTGAATGTTAATATAAAGTGAATATAAATACAAACAAGCATTTTTCATTGCCAAATATTTGCTTGCTGGTATTAGCATTGGAAATGCAGGAGTTAGACAGATGCAGAATAGGAATGTCAGTGAAATATTGAACTTCACGCCAACCCTATCTCCATCCTGTAGAGACAGACCATGACGGTCATGCCATGTCACTTCACCCTATTCTGCAGACACTGACACATGCTGAGGTGTGCCTTGGGGTGTTTGACTTTACAGTCACCCCATTCCATAAGGACATGCACTGAAATGGGTGCACCATAGGAGAGTGGAATTAAGTCTGGGGCCGAAGAGTCCAAGGTACACCTCGATGCCTGTCAGTGGCTGGAGGGGGTGGGATGGCATGAGCAGTACAGTTGTCAATCCAAAGGCACACCCTGGTGCCTGTCAGTCTGTACAGGGTGGGATGTTATGGTTAGAAACCCTAAAGCCCCAGGCGTTTGTTGGTATTTGCATTACAGATTTTCAACATGGCCTTTTTCTGACCCCACCTCATGAAAGTATTTCAGACCTCTTCTCATGAAGAGTGGCAGCGTGATTTTGTCAATGTGTCCCTAACTTTGAGTTCCAACAGTGACCATACCATTCTGCACCACTGTATGAAAACACAGATTTGGCAGGATGTGAAGAATGACAGCTGTACCATCCATAGGGAGGTGTGAAGAGATGGCAATGTTGAAAATCTGTAGTGGGAATATTAAAAATGCTCCACTTCTGAGCATAAGTGGAAACTGCGCAATGCACGCTCATAACACAGTCATTTTATGGACTTTCATCACCAAATTTTTAACATAGGCATTTTAGGACCTCTGCTCATGAACAGTGTCACTGTAATTTTTTTAATGTCTCCTGAACAGTGATTTCCCACAGTGACCGTGCTATTCTGCACTGTAAGTGCAAAAACACATTTCAGCCAGGATGTAAAAAATAACAGCTATACTGTTCATAAGGAGGCACAGCAAAATGGCAATGTTGAAGATCTGGAGTGAAAATATTGCAAATTCGTGAAGTTACGAGCATGCGTAGCAACTGCGCTACGCGCGCTCGTAAAACAGTTATTTCTTGGATTTTTTCCACCAGATTTGCAACATAGTCTTTTTCAGAACTCACCTCATGAACACTGGCATTGTCATTTCAGTAATCTGTCCCAAAAGGTGATTCCACACAGTGACCGCAAAATCACCTTTTGGGACCAAATTATGCCATGACAGTGGCTAAATTCATGAGGAGGGGTCCCAATAACCCCATGTTGAAAATTTGGTGGCAAAATTCCCAAAAATGCCTGCAATATGCACCAAAGTTGAAAAAAAACCTATTTATGCCATTATACAGCTTACTAGCATTTCTTAAGTTCGCGGTCAGCTTTGAAGAGTGCAGACGTGTTCCCAGTCCACCGAAGATCGTCGCACCATGCTCCAGAGGTAAGTATGGGGTGAGGGGGGGTGGGAAGGCAGGGTGCAGAGGGTGGTGCAGGTTGGGGGTGGGGCCACCGACTCAAGAGGGACCGCTTGGTTTGTAGGTTAAAAAAAAACAACGCTAGGGATTTTTTTGTTTTAACAGGGGCATTTGGCACACTGGGGTTGGCTCCGAGCATGCTACCCAACTGTTTTTTTTGGGGGCTGGGCCGATGGGGGATTGGGCACCCGTGACAGGGCACATACTGAGGGGTGCAAGAGCCGAGGGGGGTTGGGCACCCCTCTCGGCAGAAAGCAACTGTTTTTTTTTGGAGGGGGGACATTATGCCGACAGAGAGTGGGCTCCCTCTTTTGAAAATTAAAGAGCTAGTGTACTGCTTGGGATTAATAGTAATTTTCAGATGCAGTCAGCTATCACTTCTTATATCTCAAGTATTTTTTCTTTTCTGTTTGTTAAATAGAAGATTTTCCACCTGGCAGTACTGAGGTGATGTGTGGAGCAGCACTGTGTCTGGAGAGAAAAAAAGTCAGTTTTGTTCCTCCCACTACATCATCAAAAATGAGACCAAACACCTTGAGCCACCACAATCCTTGTAGCCTGAGCAGTGACTTTCCCAAGCTACCAATCACAATGCAGGAAATTGTGACATCACTAGTAACCAGGGAGAGCCAGTCCCTGCTGATTCATGTGAAAGTGAAACCTGTCAGTGAGAAATGGTTCTCATTGGTTACTAGTGATGTCATAGTCAGTGTGGTCGCAGTGTTGCTGTAGTGGGAGGAACAGAACTGACTTTTTTTTTCTTCCGGACAGAGTGCTGCTCCACACATCACCCCAATACTGCAGGTGGAAAATCGGTTAATTAGCAAATTGAAAAGAAAAAATACTTTAGATATAAGAAGTGATGACTGACTACATCTGAAAGTTACAGTTAATTGTAGGAAGTTTCTAGGCAGTACACTAGCTCTTTAAACTGGACAGGGAAGGGACTGCAGCCGACAAGGATTGGGGCCCCTATCATCAAACAAAGGCAGTTTTGGGGGGGTGCATGATGCCGATGGGGATTCGGCACCCCCTTGGCACTGGGGGCTGTGCAATATTGTTCGTGAACATGGTGGCTTGCTGCCGCATTCACAAACAATATTACACTAGGCAACGTTCTGCCCAGCAATGACGTGTCACTCCCTGGTTGCAGCAGAATGGCTGATGCTGCAATGACGAGGTGGCCCCTGATTGCTGTGGCAAAAATGTTACAAGTTGGTGGCATTTTTGAAACCTAATGTCTTCAGCACACCGTGCCTCCATTGGTCCACCAGTGCCAAGCTCCCAAATGCTGTACCTCCATTGGCTACCACAGTGCCACGTCTCCACAACCCGCTTCTCTCCTAAGCTGCCGCATAATGTTTCTTGCACATGTGTGCAAGCAAACATAAAAATATAATTTAAATGTATGGGATGTTATAGGAAGCTCACAGTGATTGTTATGAGAAGCCAGGAGCAATAATAGATATAATTTTTCATATGAGAAATGTTAGATAAAAAGTGATTAAAATGTATATTAAAAATATGATTTATCAATTGATTACAGTTCCCCAAAAGAAGCCAAATATGGCAAAACGTTGAGGCCATGTTATCTGAATAAAAGAAAAAAAGAACCTGAAAGAATAACTCGTGTGTTGGGCTATTTTTAGCCAGAGCAGTCATACAAACATTTTCTCTGGAAATTTTACCACTAACGACCCAGCTCCACCCCATACTACATAGATACATAGATACATAGACAGTGTCGGCAGATAAGGGCCTATGGCCCACCTAGTCTGCCCATTTGAGCTTGTAAGTTCAGTTTGTTTTCCTAGAAGTCTATTTCCCTACCCCTGACCTCTAGAATTCTTTTATGTCTATCCCATGCATTCTTAAATCTCGTGATTGTTTCAGCCCCACCACTTCCTTTGGCAGGGTGTTCCACTTGTCCACCACCCGTTCTGTGAAGAAATTTTTCTCATGTTTCCTCTGAATCGTCCTCCCTCCAACTTCATCCCATGCCCTCTAGTCCTGAAACATCTTTTTTCGCTTAAAATAGTGTTTTCCTGCACCCTGTTCCTCCCTGTAAGATACTTGTATGTCTCTTATATCATATCTCCTCTTCCTCCTCTCCTCCAGGGAGTACATGTTCAGTTCCTTCAACCTGTCTTCATAGGACTTGTGATGCAACCCATGCACCATCTTTGTTGCCCTCCTCTGAACCTTCTCTACCCTGTCTATGTCCCTACGTAGGTATGGTCTCCAGAACTGTACACTGTACCCAGGTGGGCCTCACTAGTGTCTTGTATAGCGGAATTATGACCTCCCTTTTCCTGCTGGTGATGCCTGCCTCATACATCCTAGCATCCTATTTGCTTTACCTGATGCCTTGTCACACTGTTTCCCTACCTTGAGGTCATCAGAGATGACAACCCCAAGATCCCTTTCCTGCTTGGTGCATGCTATATCCTCACCCCCAACTGATATATTGTGCCAGGGTTTTTGTGCCCCATATGCATTATCTTGCACTTTTGCATTGAATTTCAACTGCCAAACCCTTGACCATTCTTCAAGTTTCTGCAGGTCCCTTCTCATTCTGTCTACACCTCTGGTGTGTCTACTCTGTTACAGAGCTTTGTGTCATCAGCTAACAGTGAAATTCTGCCTTCTATATCCTGTGCAATGTCACTGATGAAGATGTTGAATAGGACCGGTCCCAGCACTGATCCCTGTGGTACCCCACTGGTCACTCTTCCTCTGTGGAGTGACAGCCATTTACCACCACCCTCTGTGTCCTGCCACCCAGCCAGTTACCTACCCACCACACTACTGTCCTGCCCACACCCATATTCCCCAGTTTGTGTAATAGTCTTGATGTGGCACAGTGTCAAAGGCCTTGCTGAAGTCCAGATAGGCCATGTCCACCTGCCCTCCTGATCCACCTCCCTAGTCACCCAGCCAAAATTCAATGAGGTTGGTCTGACATGACCTCCCCTGGTGAAACCATGCTGCCTTGGGTCCTGTAGTCCATTGACAACCAGATGTTCCACCAATCTCTCCTTCAGTAGTGCTTCCATGATCTTTCCCACTACCGAGGTGAGGCTGACTGGTCTGTAGTTCACTGCTTCCTCTTTGTTCCCACTTTTGTATAAGGGGACTACATCTGCTGTCCTCGTCTTTGGGTACCTCCCCTGTTTCCAGTGATTGGCTGAACAGGATAGCCAGAGGTTCAGCCACCACCTCTCTTAGTTCTTTAAGGACCCTGGGGTGCACCCCATCTGGCCCCATTGCTTTATCAGCTCTTATTACTTCCAGTTCCTTCAGGACCTTTCGCGTAAAAGGACTTGTGTCCATTTCTGCACCATTCTCACCCCTTGTACTCCTTCAGACCCATTACCCCTTCTTCCTTAGTAAAGACTGAGCAGAAATACCTGTTCAATATGTCAGCTTTACTGTTGTCATCCTCCACGCTGCTCCCATCCTCCCCTTGTCTCACTATCCCTCCCTTTGTCCTTCTTTTTCACTTATGTACCTGTAAAGGTTTTGTCCCTTTAACCACTGATTTTGCAATGTGTTCTTCTGTCTGAGCTTTGGCTTCCCTTACTGACTTCCCTGCCTCCCTTTGTTTCTCCTGGTACTTCTCCTATCCCCTTCTGCCTGTGTCTTTTGTATTGCCTGAATGCAATCTTTTGGCTTTCACTTTTTGCTACCTCTTTGGAAAACCATAATGGTCTTCTCTTTCTTTCTCTTGCTAACCTGCTTAATGCATAATTCTGTTGTTCTTATAATCCCCATTTTAAATACTGCCCACTGTTCCTCAATCCCTGATTCCTGTCCCATTCCCCTTAATGCCTCTTTCAAGCATCTCCCCATTTTCCCAAAGTCTGCCCCCCTAAAATCCAGGATACGTGTTTTTGTGTGGTTTGGTTCTGCTCTTTCTGTGATTTCAAACCACAATGACTGGTGGTCACTGTTACCCAGGTGCTCCCCCACTGTTACCCCCATCACACTGTCCCTGTTTGTGAGCACAAGGTCCAGTATTGCCTTCTGCTGAGTTGGTTCCATGACCAGTTGCTTGAGGAAGGCACCCTGAAGGGAGTCCAGGATAAAGCTGCTCCTAGTTGATGCTGCTGCTGGATGCTCCAGTCCACGTCTGGTATATTGAAGTCTCCAACCAGTACTACCTCATTCTTGTCTGCCATCCTTTGATGGCTAGCATCAGCTCCCTATCTGTTTCTTTTCCTCCTGGGCTGGTGGTCTATAGACCACACCTGTGTGGATGGCTGGCCCCATTTTCCTTTCCAGCTTAACCCACAGTATCTCTCCCCCATTTTGTTCCTCCTGGATCTGTGTGGCCCTTATGTCATTTTTCACATACAGTGCCACTCCTCCTCCCTTCCTGCCTGCTCTGTCTCTTCTGAATATGTTGTAGCCAGGTATGGCCATCTCCCAGTCATGGTTATCATTACACCAGGTTTCAGTAATGGCCACAATGTCCAGGTCTGACTGTACCATGACAGCCTCCAGATCTTCCATCTTGTTGCTAAGGCTCCTGGCATTTGCACACATGGCTTTCCATGATTTGACCTCCTAGACTGCTTCACTGTTCTACTCCAGCCCCTTCCTTGGTTGTCATTTATCCCTGGTTCTCCTTGCTGTCTGCCCTTCTGCTGAATTTTGCCCCTTTCTGCTTATCCACCTTTGGACACTAATCTCCATCTTTTGCACACTGCTTTGCAGAGAATAGCCACTCTCTGGTTCACTGGTTCCATTACTAGCTGTGGGGGGTGAGCAAGTAGGTATCATCCTTGCTGGCCTGCCACCTCCCTTTGCTAGTTTAAATGCTTGTCAATGTAGCATTTAAACTTATCATTGAGTGCTTGGATTCCCCTCCAGGATGGATGCAGGCCGTCAGGCTTGAACAAACCTCCATCCCTCCAGATGGGTCCCCAGTCACCAATGAATCCAAACCCTTCCTCACAGCACCACTGTACTAAGAACATTTGTGATTACTTTCAGATCCTTTGCAGTAAAGAGCTACTGATGCCTTTGGGAAAACTTTGGAAAACACAATATTTAGACACAATTCAGCTGCTATTTCAGGTATTGTATCTTCTATGGCTGCTTTCTCCTCACCATTAATTATTACTGAAGAAAGTCTTACAAAAGCACAATATTTATCCCATGGAGTTTATCTGACTCTGCAGCTAATCTCCTACTTCAAATCACAATGCTCTGTTGTGACATCACAGTCTGTTGCCATGGGTATAGCTGTGATGTCACAAGCAGACTATTATGACATTAGGTTGGGAAGAAGCAATAGGAGCTCATAAACTCTCAAGGAGCAAATATTCTGTTTTCATGCATATGATCTCAGTGATAAATGTGGATAAGAAATATGGATCTAATGAATAACACACGCTGCTTTGTGTCCAAATATTGTGCTTTTAAAAGTTATCTTATAAGCATAAACAGCTCTTTAAACAACAGGTATTTTCCTGGTAGCCAGGTGAGGATAAGAAGTTTCTTTTTATGTTCAACAAAGAAACACCAGAAATTAAAACTGCAGGTAGCCTCTTTTCAGTCTCGTCCCCTTATCTGATAAGATGCCAAACATGTCCCCTTGGGTGATATGTGGGCAAAACAGAACAAAAATATGGCTGGTATATGGGTGAGATGGGACAAATGCTCCATAAATACATGAATGGACAAAGATCCATGTTGAACACTCCAACAACCAGGCACCAATGAGTAGTGAGTGAACACTTCTTCCAGAATAATCATTCTCTGAAGGATCTTTTTTTTGCCATTAATAAACTTTATTTGTTTATATGTTTTGTTGTTACAAAGAACATACTTATAATTACAGTTGTATAGAGAAAAAAATATATACTGTGTCAAGATTCTCCTTCAGATTTCTACAATCTACAATTTGAAACTATCTTCTATTTAAAGTATCAGAATGATAGAAAATAATACATTGGTTACTAATATAACACAACTGGTCTTACATACTCTACCCCCTCCCTTCCCTCCCTCTAGCCTACCCACCCTACCTTCAGCCCTAATACACCACCTCCTCTCCCCAGGTATACACCATCATTTGAAGTAATGAAGAGAGTTACATATACATAGTCAAATATCCAAGTTAGCAAAAACAAATATTACATTATAATAGTTAGACTGTTAACAAGGTATGCAGAGGGGCCCATACTTCATTATAATAATGGAGTCTGTCAGACATCTGGGCTATAATCTTTTCAGCCTGTAGAGCAAAGAGAACTTCCTTTATCCATTCAGTTCTGGAGGGTACTGGTTGGACGAGCCAATGTCGTAAAACAATTTTTTTAGTGCATAAGGATATCATAGCCATGTGTTTGCATTATTTCCTCAATAGTACCGATCCATAGTTACCCAAAATAAAAATTTCAGGTGTAAATGCATCAGAGAGACCAAACAGGGGGTCTAAATTAGCTTTGATAGCAGCCCAAAGGGTAAAACCTTTTTGCATTCCCGTAATATATGCAATAAATTACCAGGCAGTGTCTCACATCTGGAGCAAAGGTTGGAAGAAAGTAGCCCCATTTTGTATAGTTTAGCCGGGGTATAATATAAATTGTGGATTACAAAAAATTGTAGTAAACGATATCTATCCCACCTCACATCTTGATAGAGATGTTCTCTGAAGGATATTAAGGAATGTATACAGTTCCACCTTTGCTGTGCATCAAACTGTTCTCATGGTTTCATGCACCACAAAGTCATAAGTTTAAATACTTATCAGACCTTGCTAGGAGCCCTTTGGTGCCTTTTTTTTGTTCTGGCACAGAAGTGGGTATGTTTATTGGAGTGAGCCTATTATGTGGCACTGTAAATGTGCTATGATGCTCGCTCTGATAAAAGCACTTCCAGACTCCTCCACTGCTACCGACCCATCCCCATAGTCTCCCTCTGGTTCAACCTGCATCAGCACAAGGATTGGTTGTGCAAAGCATAAATTGAGCCTGCTATAGCAATCAGAGCTGGAATTGATCAACACAAATCTCAGAGCACTGCAGCCATGTAAACACAGCTTTAAAGAGGCTGTTTTGAGAAGAAGTCTTTAAAGTGTCTGTTTTGAGAAGAAACCTCAAAGACGTTCATACAAGATTTCTCTGGGAAGGAAAATTCATGAGTTTTTTTGAAACAGATATACATGGGCTGAATAAAAATGTGGGCTTCCCCACACATTACCAAATCCCAAACCGAGTTTTGACAATTTCCACAGCAGCTCTGGGCACTACCATTTAGAATGTATTTTTTTTTTTTTAATCTTCCTCTGTTGTTGGGACATAATTGAATAAAAGGAGACACATATGCAGACACTGCTTAATTCATTTTCTGAACTGGTAGTATTACACATCCTGCATACTTAATGGAACTTTTTCAACCATTGATCCTTTTGTTATAGTATCACATTGATGTAGCTTACCATGTGATGACTTCTCTCTCACCTTTTAATGACATGAGGTCTTTTTCCTGATAGCCACTTGTTACTATATTCAGGAAATACAAAGTCACTCATAACTGCATAATGCAAGTCATCATGGGATATATATGCAAATCACCATGACAGTTTAGGTTGGTTCTACTTTAAGCAGGAAAGTATGGAGCCAAAGGACCTCTCATGCAATCTGCAAAGGATGAGGACGGAAGACATAAACAAATGTTTTTTCTTATACAAAACTTATTACTGTGCCTCATCTGTATCTCACCACAGGGGAAAATGAGCCAGCCCTAAAGTGATCTTACAGATTTGGGTCATGGTAGGCCCAAAATAAGAAAGCACTCTGAAAAGACAGAGGACCTCAGCACAAAAGCTCTGAAGCAAGGTTTACCCAAAAAGGGCATTGACGACAAAGTCAAGTTTCCAAGAAATACAAAATCACACATAACCCCATAATGTAAAGCATCATGGGATATATATATATATATATATATATATATATATATATATTTATATTTATCCACATAGTAACAACATCATCACCCATTTATCCACACAGTAACTACATCAGTAGCTCATTTATCTACACAGTTCTCTTCAGAATTCATTTAGAATGTTCAGCCTCAGAAGCACTACTAACCATATTTAAATGTGAATAACTTAAAAACGAAAAAAGATAACATGGTACTGTGAGCACGAAAATTGCTCAGCACAAAATTATCTACAAAAATGAATACTGTTTCATTTATATAAATCCTGTATATTGTATATGATTAGCAAGAAAACAGAAGAAAATTTAATTTTTGGTTCACTTTTTTAACAAACAAATATGAATAACTTTAAAACAAAAAATAATAACATGGTACTGTGAGCACGAAAAATGTTCAGCTCAAAAATATCTACAAAATGAGTGGTGTTTCATTTATAGATACCATTTTGTTTTTTTTATAATTAGCAAAAAATAGCATAAAATTAAATTTTCTTTTCCCTTTTTTGACAAATTATTTACATCTACCAAAATCAAAATGTTCACACATCTAAACCTGTTGCATAAATGGAATATGCAGTGATTCAGTGTGTGATAATGCATTTATTTTGTACAGTTTCCAGTGACCTCTCTTAACTCTCACTTGTGCCTTCCGCACTTGTGAGTTTACTTGAGGTCACTGGAAACTGTACAAGATAAATACATTATCACACACTGAACCGCTGCATATCCCTTATATATGCAGTAGGCATGGAGATAACAGAGTGTGATAAATCCATTTATCTGAGTAACTGTGTACATAAATTTCATTTATGTATACATTGCTTATGTCATCATCCATTTATCCACACAGTGCTTATGTCATCAGCCATTTATCTATACAGTGCTTATGTCATTTAGAATGTTCAGCCTCAGTAGCAGTATTAACCATATTCAAATGAGAATAACTTTAAAACGAAAAACGATAGCATGGTACTGTGAGCACAAAGTTTATTCAGCACAGAAATATCTACAAAATGAGTGATGTTTCATTTATAGATACTTTTTAGTTTTTTCAGAATTAGAGACAAAAGCAGAAAATTAAATTTCTGTGCACTTTTTTATCAAACAAATGCAAATAACTTAAAAACCAAAAATGATAGATATGGTACTTTGAGCGCAAAAGTTGTTCAGCATAAAAATATCTACAAAATGAGAGGTGTTTCATTTCTAGATTCCTTTTACATTTTCTATAATCAGCAAAAACTGGCAGAAAATTCAATTTGTATTTACTTTTTTGACTAACAAATGCCCCCTACAAAAGCAAAAACAAAAGAATTGCATAAATGGAGTATGCAATGGAAAACTCGTGTAATAAATCATTTATCTGCACTCGAGCAGTTTGGCCTCGGACACCTCATTCATGGCTTACGCTACTTGTGAGGTTACATGAGGTCAAACTGCTCTTGTGCAGATAAATCATTTATTACACTTGCTTCCATTGCATATCACTTATATAAGGGATATGCAATGAAGCAAGTGTAATAAATGTTTAAGTCCACTTGAACAACCACAGGAACACACAGAAAGAACTTTGGTTTAACATCTCATCCAAAGGATGGAGGATAAAAACACTGGAAATGTCACATAACAGCTGTTTGAAAAAACAGCCTGACCACACAGTAAAGCATACTAAATAAAATAAACATTTTTCTGATTGCTCATCCTTTTCATTTTCTCAGGCTCTGTCAGTATCAACACCATCATTGTCATCATCATCCTTACCCTAACATTAATGCCGCCATAGGTAGTTCCACATAGGGAGCACAGTTAGGTGGGATAGATCAGTGGAGGGGAATGGTGTTGCTCCATAGCCACAATATGCTTCTGCCTCAGATTGTGTCAGTCTTAGCACTGCAGCAGAGCTCACTCTTCCAACTAATACAGGGTTAACTGGGAATTTTAGATTTGTAGTTACTTGGCTAATCAGTAGCAAAATGTTGTAGTCAAAACCAAAAATTTGTAGCCAAACTGTAAAAATGAGCTTTAGCATAATTAATAAAAGAAAGAGGCTGGAATGCATACACTCTCATTAAAAACTCCTTTTATTGACATGTTAGCCAGAATTGAGGATGTTTTTGTTTTGCGCTTGTTTTGCATCAGATCAGCCATGTAGATCAGCATGTATGGGACTTCTGAAAATGTTAGTGCTACTTTATACATTTTACATCAACACTGTATAAGTCTATGTAACCCCATTCTGATGTTTTTGTACTCCCCTTCCCCTCTCCCCTGGGTCATACCTGGAAGTCCCAAAGTACACTTATAGATTTTTTAAGCAATTTCAGTGTCCGTTGCACTACTGAGCTGAGACAGTTCAAAAAACTTGTTTTGTCCCGAGAGACTAAATTTAGTTCAATATTTGTTTGCCACAGACAAGGTCAGCCTTATGAGATTGCTGAAATTTAAGTGCTTAAAGAGCCACTGACACTTTGAGCTGAACTTTGAAAAACATAATATTTGGACACAAACCAGTTTATATTTGTCATAAGGTTTATATTTCTTATCCCATTACTTAATACCTAGATAAATGCATGAAAACACAAAAACGGGCTAGTTGTTCCTTGAGGGTTTATTAGCTCCTATTACTTCTTCCCAACCTGATGTTATAATACTCTGCTTGAGACATCACAGTTATTCCCATGGAAACACACTGTGATGTCACAACAGAGCATTATTATTTCAAGCAGGGAATAAGTAGAAGCAGAGGTACTCAAAGTTATAAAGAACTTATTTTTGTGGGAAGTTATTTAGTAATAAACAATGGAGAGGAGAAAGCTATGTATGATACATAAAATAAACCTGAATTGTGTCAAACTATTATTGTTTTCCTATTTTATCCCAAAGATGTCAGCTGCTCTTTAAGAAAAATATTGGTTGACACTAATTTGTCTTATTTAGAAAAAAGTACTACTACTCTTTCTTTGAAAATTTTCAGACTCTCATTCATCAGTGGCACAACTATTAATAAGACATACGTCCTCCCGAGACCCGGCAACTTTTCTTCTTATGGAAACTTGTGAACTAGATTGGAATTAAGCAATACGAGTGTCCATTATGCCACTGACATTAAGACAAATCAATTCAGTTCAATATTTGTTTGTCACAGAGGTCAGTAGGGTTGCTGAACTTTTAAGTGCTTAAGAAGATTAATTAGTCTTATTTAGGAAAAAAATTCTACTGGTAGTGCTTTGAAAATTAAAAAGTTGGGAAGTATGCATGTGTGCAAGATGAGGCTAGACACAATCCCAAAAGCTCCCCCTCTGCTGTGGCTATTAATAATCAAATCAGCACCCATCCATTAGCATTTTTAACAGGAGAAGACTCTGGTACCAGCCAGCCCACTACCAGTATAAATATGTTTCTGATCTTGGACAGCCTAAAATCAGCAAGAGTGCTGCAGAAACTGGAAGCAAAGTGGACCTGAAATGGGCAGATGTCAGATGCTGATGCACCTCAGGAGGCCTTGGAGGAGGTATTGGAAGCATTAGATTGGTTGGTGTCGACTCAGGTACTGCCAGTGCTCACCCCCAAACTAGAAGAGGTTACATCCAAGCAGGATGCTCTCTGAAAGTGCCATAAGGAGCAGGCAGCCAGAGTTATGGCCATGGAGACCCAAGTCTTGGCCCTGAAGGATGACTGCCATGGGGTCCCAGACCACATGGTCAAACTTGAAAAAGAGCTAGCAGAGCTTTGGAAACAACTGGATGTCCAGAAAAATAATCAAAGGAGCAACAACATTCAGATTAGGGGATTAGCAGAAGGCATAGAGGGCCAGATATTGTTAACATATTTATTAGTTTTTAATTATTTCTATTTTTGCTTTTTTGTGTACTGTACTCTGTATGCTTTAGATGTTACTTAAATTATTGTATGATTAGGAGTTTGATGTGTTGAGAATTGTGGTCTAGTAGTTGTATGCTGGGTTTTGTGTGCATGGATTTGAGTTTTTAATTAAGGACTGTAAGATCTTGTTTTTAATTAAATATGTGTAGCGGCTTTTTTGAACAGAGGCACACCAAGTCCGGTGATCACCTGCGGTCACTCCACCTATTCGTCAGGGTCTCATTGGTTCTTCCTGCAGAGTTCCTCAACTGCTGTTGGGTACTGGGGATCCTGCACAAGGAGGATATGGAATCAGGATTGAGGACCTTCATACCTGGTTCCCCTCCTCAGGGCTATGCCTAATTTTAATGACCAGAAAGTAGCCCATCCAGCCTCCACTGCTTGTCCCATTTGAGCTGTTTTTTGTAATGCAAGGTCACTGAGGAACAAAATGGTGATGATGGAGAGTTTCATCACTGATTCATCAGCTGACCTAATTTGATTCACAGAAACCTGGTTGGAAGATGGTGCTGGCCCTGTGCTGGGGGCATCTGTTCCTCCCAGTTTTTCCCTGATGCATTGCCCGAGGAGGGATTGCAGAGGGAGCAGGGTGGCTATCTGTGCTAGAGTCACCCTGGAACTCACTGCACTCCCAATGAGAACTTTCTGAGCCTTTGAATGTATGATAGCCAGATGTGGTTCAGGTGTAAATGGCAGGATCATTCTCATCTACCAACCTCCTGGTGGTGGGACTTATTTCCTGAAAGAGATGGAGGACTTCATCACTGAACAGGTGTTGGGTGCCCCCAGGCTATTCATGCTGGGGGATTTCAATGCCTGGGTTAAAAATGAATCCTTGTATTTTGGACAGGAGCTTCTCCAGCTGATGTCTTCACTGAGATTAATACAGGCAGTTACCTCTAAAACCCATCAGCATGGTCACACATTGAATGTGATCTTTTCATTGGGACTTGGCATTGGTGCAGTCAGGGTTGATCCAGTCTCTTAGTTGGATCATCATGCAGTTATGTTCCAGTGTGGGGTCCCTTGTTCAACCAACCCCTTGGAGATTATCCAGTGATGTAAATCTCAGAGAAAGCAGCTGTTCACTGTTACTGGTGGGGAGCTAGCGGTTAGCAGCCCTGGAAGGAGCGGAGGCTTGCAGTTGGCAGCTCTGAAGACTGAGAGAGGTTTTTCATCCCACACGCCCTCCACAACCCTGACAGCTATTAAATGTGGAAGGTGGGAGGAGCCTGAAGTCTGATGGTCTGCAGTTGACCGGAGGAAGCTGGGCCATCGGTTCACTCGAAAGGGAGCATTCACTGGGAAAAGAGTGGTTTGAACTGCAGTATCCAGGGAATGGAGGCACTCCTGGTAAAGCAGCATTACTCTCACTTTTTCTACCTAACCTTTAAGACCTTGAGAGACTTCATAAAAAGTTTGCTGGATTGAAACTGAAACATGGGGGGGGGGGATTCCTCAATTAGTAACCAATTGGTAACTTCTGGGAAACTGTTGGACTTAAACTGGCTATCGGCTGGATATACTAGACTTTCAAGTTTGTATTTTAACCTGTCATGCAGATCTTAACAATGCTGGCTATGCTAGACTTTCCAGTTTGTGTGTAACCTGTCATGCAATTTGGGTTTAAATCCTGTCATGGTTAGCTTCTAGATCTATGATTGTATGCTGTGCACTGCAACCAACAACGGAACAGGAGTCGGACTGGGGGGGGAGTGAACTCTGGGGGTGACGTTGCAAGCATTGGTGCAGTCGGATTTGGGGGGTCATTTATTTTAGGGCCTATAGCTGGGCTTTGATGCGTATGGTCAAGTTTTCTACTCTGTCTGTAAGGGCAGTCTTTATTTGGTAGCTGGCCCAATGGACATCAGTGGGAGGGATCAGGCATGCTCTGGCACTGTTAGGACAATTGGGGATGGAGAAGCCAAATGGCAGAGAGATGGGGTAGGGTCCACAGAGCATGAGGGCTTGTATCTTTGGAAGGGTAGTGGGGTGCATAGGGTGTGGGTTGGCCATAGTGCTAGCCCTGGCCTGGATGATGGGGGTTGTATGGTGTGCCAAGGGTTGGCACATCTCAGGGAGGAGGTCAAGTGACTAAGATAGGTGTTGGGGGAAGGGGTGAAAAGAGGGTGGCTCTATGGGGGTGGGTGGGTTGAAGTAGGGGGAAAATGGTAAAATGGCAGTGGGTTCAGATGAGGCACCCCAAATGGGAGGGAAGAGACAGGAGAAGAATGGCACGAGTGCAGGGGACTGCACTACCAAAATGGAGGCTGTGGGAGTGGACCCTGGATGAAGGAGGAGAGAACCAGCGGCCATGGGTTGGGGTGACCCTGAGCAAAATAAGGACTGGGGGAATGGCACGAGGTTAGAAGAAATGAGAAACAGGAGTCCTGGCAAGAGGATAGGAGAAGAGTGCTGGGGGGGGGTGAGCAAAAGAGAACTGATAGGGGACTGAGTCAACAAGGGGAGGCCGGAAAAATGGCATATAGCATAATAACAGATTCACACCCCTGGCACTGATAAGTGAGGGAAGGAATATGGAGAGGTGGAGGCTCCTCTGGAGGCAGGTAAGCTAAGGATGGAAATGGGCACAGCAGGCAAGGGAAGGGGAGGAGATACTCCCAAACATAGAGTCTCAGGTGGGGACAGGATATGGAGAATGCATGAGTGCTGGCAGGAGAAATTGGAGTTAGGACACATTCGGGAAGGGAGGGGATGGCAAGGAAGGGGAAGCTCGGTGTGGGGAGGCCTGGGGAGGAGAGGGGGACCTGGTAAAGGATATGGGTATAATACAAGGGGACTAGGTTATGCAGGGGGTATGAGAGGCAGATACGGAGGAGGGAAGGAAGACAGGGCCAGTGCATTCCCTGGTGGGGCTGGGAGGTCTCATGTTCCTGGTGGAAATACTGAGTTGGTTCTGGGTTCAGTAGGAGGAGGGGAAGTGGTGGTGGATGACAGATCTGAGAGGGAAAAGAGCAGGGGCGGGGGGGGCCCTTGATCCTGGGAGAAAAATGGGAATGGACCAGAGTGCTATAGCAGGAAGGGAAGAAACCAGGGAAGTCAGATCAGTGAGAGATAAGGGTTGGAGTAGGAGAGACAGGTCGGAATTTGGCATGAGAGAGAGAGGGGAGGGGACATATATGGTAATGCGGGAGGAGGGGGAAACTGGGATAACGAGCAGATCTAGGGAAAAGGAGGCAGTCAGAATGCTTCTCCTGGGCGACTCCAGGATTAGGGGGATCAGATGGAGAGAGAGTGAGGGAGTGAGGACTTTCTGTGGTGTTAAGTCCAGGAGTATATCTGGCTTGATGGTGCATCAGGCAAAACATCTGGTCTATTCTCTAGCGAGCGAGTGTGGTGGGACCCCTGACATATTAGTGTACCTGGTTACAAATGATATAGAGGGGAACAGTGAGCTGGAGATTCAGGCTAGGTTTAGGGAGCTGGCCAGGGTCTGTCAGGATGTGGGGTGCTAAGTCTCTTTCTCTGAGATACTATCTGTGCCTAGGGCCAGTGTGGAGAATAAACAAAAAATTAGGGATGTAAATGTGTGGCTCAGTGAATGGTGCAGGGCCAGGGGATATGGGTGGGTGGGGGACTGGAGTGCAACCTGGGAGGACAAGGAATTGTATGCAAGGGACAGGCTCCTCCTTAGCTCAGAGGCAAATGAGGTCTTGCAAGTTAGACTGGCAGAATTCATCTGCTCCAGGTGGGGTTTAAACTTGTGAAGGGGGGAGGGAGGGGGATCCCTGGCAGGCCAGGAAGTCCCTGCCTTCTCCCACAGGTGGGGGAAGGGGGTACAGGGCAGGAGCACCCAACAGTGCATGAGGGGGTCCTTGTGGACAAGGAACAGGGATACCTCAAGGCAGGGGAAGGGGGGCAAGGGGCACATTGGAAGGTGGTCCTGATTAACGCTAGAAGCATGGGAAACAAGATACCAGAGCTTGAGGCACTGTTAGTGGAGGGGGGTGGTTGTGGCGGCTGTCACAGAAACTTGGATCACTTCCAGACATGATTGACACCTAAGCCTACTAGGGTATACCATGTGCAGAAGGGATAGGGTGGAGGGAAGGAGAGGGGATAGCATTTATCATTAGGGATGGCATAGGGATAAGCAAGGTTGAGGAGGCGGGGGATCAGGTGGAGGCTTTATGGGTCACCCTGCAGGCCCCAGGGGGTAAGTGGGTGAAGACAGGGCATAGTATATAGACCACCCAGCCAGGGGGAAGAACAGGAGGAAGGCCTGGTGGCTAATCTTAAGGATCACTGTGATAGGGGAGATGGCAAAACCGTGGTGTGGGGAGACCTGAATATGCCAGGAACAGACTGGGGAACTATGGCGTCCTCATCTGGCAGGGAGTAGCATCTGCTGGACGTCTTCCAGAATGCTTTCCTTGCCCAGCTGGTGACTGATCTGATGAGGGAGGGCTGCATCCTGGATGTGGTCCTGTCAGACACTGAGCTCATCAGGGACCTAGTTATTGAGAACCCACTGGCGGGAACTAATCACATCATGGTTTGGTTCTCCCTTGACCTGGGGGTTGGGTAGAACACAAAAAAAGACAGTGGTTGATTTTAGAGCGGCAGACTTTGGGGGGATGCAGTGGATCCTTAGGGGCTACCTAGATGAGATCAGGCCAAGCATGGGCACAGAGGCCCAGTGGGGAAATTATTAAAAAGGGGCTCCTGGAGGCTATCAAGGCCTGCACGAGGGAGAGACACAAGTGGGGCAAGACTAAGTGGTCAATCTGGTGGACAAGAGAGGTCCAGGATGTGGTGAGAGAAAAAAACGCTGCTTATAGCCGATACAAATGTTCTCAGGGGGCTATATCCAAGGGGGATCATGATAAGGTAGCCAGGAGGGTCACCAGGGTGGTGAGGTAGGCCAAGGCAGGGGTGGAGCTGAGATTGGCACAGGGGATTAGAAGGGTGGGAAAGGGTTCTTCAGGTATATAAGAGAAAGAAGAAAAGGGAAGATAAAGGTTAGTAGGCTGAGGATGGGGAGTGGGTGGGTGGAGGAGGTGGGGTTGAAGGTGGAGGTACTAAATGACTTTTTTGCCTCAGTCTTTACCAAGGAGGCAGGGAGTGGCACTGCAAGAGGAGAAGGAAGGGGGACCGGCAGATGAAGTTAAGGAAATGGATGTTGAAATCCCCGGTGGGAGGGTGTGGGAGACCTTCAAGGCCCTAAGAGTGGATAAAGCACTGGGCCCAGATGGGATCCATCCCAGGGTGCTTAAGGAGCTAGCTGATACCCTGGCCACACCCCTGACAAACCATTTTAACTCCTCC
Organism: Neoceratodus forsteri; assembly: GCA_016271365.2. Taxonomy (NCBI): domain Eukaryota; kingdom Metazoa; phylum Chordata; order Ceratodontiformes; family Ceratodontidae; genus Neoceratodus; species Neoceratodus forsteri. Next base: position 998,923,592 of record CM057455.1, on the reverse strand, counting down.
CTGCAGTCGGAGTGGGTGCCTCATGACTCGAGAATGGCCCATATCATGTCTATACACAAGGGTGGCTCACAAGAGGAGCCAGGAAACTATAGGCCAGTTAGCCTGACGTAGGTAGTGGGCTAAGTGATGGAGGTGATCTTGAAGGAGAGGCCAGAGGGGGTTCTGAAGGCATGGGGTCACCTAGATGATTGCCAGCATGGCTTTGCTAAGGGCAGATCATGTCACACCAACCTGGTGGAGTTCTATGAAGGGGTGATGAGTGTGTTGGATCATGGCAGGCTAGTGGAAGTCATCTTTCTGGACTTCAGTAGGATATTTGTCTCAGTACCACATCCGGGGCTACTGGGGAAGCTGGAGGACATAGGAGTGGGGGGGGGGCAGATGGTCAGGTGGATAGGAAACTGGCTAGCGGGGCATGTACAGAAGGTGAGGGTGGGGGGTCTCATCCTCCAGGAGAGTCATTAGCGGGGTCCCACAGGGGTCAATACTGGGCCCACTCCTGTTTAACGCCTATATCTCAGACATCAGAAGTGGTATCAGGAGCGGGATGAGCCTGTTTGCCAATGACTCGAAGCTGTGGCTGGTGGTGGAAGGGGAGGAGGGGAAACTGGCTCTCCAGGAGGGCCTGGATACTCTGGGGAGGTGGTCACAAGCCTGGAAGCTAAAGTTTAATGCTGGGAAATGCAGGGTTCTGCACCTGGGGACCAAAAACCCAACTCATGTATACATCTTGGGGGGGAGGGAATGCAGGTTTCTAAGTGGGGGGGGAGAGAAGGACCTCGGATTGGTGGTAGATGCCAAAATGAATAACTCAGTGTAGAAGGGCTGTGGCCCAAGCAAATAAAATCCTGGGGAGCTTAGCCAAGAGGATAACCTCAAGGAGTCGAGAGATGCTCCTTCCATTGTACAATTGCCTGGTTAGACCACACCTTGAATACTACGTGCAGTTTTGGCATCCCTACTTAAAGAGGGACATTGCTCTTCTAGAAAGAGTCCAGAGGAGGGTGACCAGGATGATACTGGGACTAGGGGAAAGGCCCTATGAGGAGACACTGGAGGAACTCAACCTGTACTCACTGGAGGAGTGAAGGAACAGGGGATATGATACAGGTCTTTAAATATCTCAAAGGGATGAATAGGGTAAGCCCTGAGGGAGTGTTTTAGCTGAGGGAGGTAGGGGCCACCAGTGGACACTCAATGAAGCTGGATGGGGGGAGACTGAGGGGGGAAACAAGGAGATGCTACTTTACTGAGAGGGTGGTGGAGCCCTGGAATGCACTCTCTGGGGAGTTGGTGGCTGCTACAACTGTGGAGGGGTTCAAGAAAGACTGGGATAGGTATAGGGGAGGGTGCATCCCAGAGTCCCAATGGGGGTGGGAGTTGGGGACCTTGTGGGGGGGGCTAAAAATGGTCCCCTGGGAAGGCACTGATCATCTAGCAGACTCGATAGACCATAGGGCCTAATCTGCTGGCTTCTTAGTATGTTAGTATGTACGAAACATAAATTGGAGTCTCACAAACTCCAGCAGGCACTGGATGTCTCGGGCATGTTGCCAACTTGTGCACAAGGTCCAGAGGTAGTCATAGGGCACTGTAATATGGCACTTATGGCTGCCCTGGATTTTATTGAACCTTTCCACATTCGTCTCTTGACCTCCCACCATTGCTCTGTGGTACAGTGCTGAGCTGTGGCCGTTGAAGACTAAGGGGCATAGGTTGGAACATTGCTAGAGAAGTTCTGGGGCTGTGAAAGACAGATTAGCATTGAGAATTCACTGTGCTGAATATCAGCTGGCAGTCAACCTGAAAAACCAGAATTCCTGTCATGGTAGATTGCTGCAGGGGAAAAATGGTCCAGCCCAATTATTTTGAACTGTGGGCAGATTGTTAAATTCTCCCTGTCTGCAGTCTGTTTGAACTATGTTTACAGAAAAGTGCATGGAATTTGGGAGCTTTTTCACTGACAAGGTGTCGACCATTAGGTCTGGAATTTCTTCTTGGGGCCTGGCTGGAGCCAGGGGTGGTTGCTCCTATAATGAAGTAGATCTGCCTGTCTGCAATGAGTTTTGAGTTGTTTCTGAGGCTGAGGTTCTGCAGTTGGTCTTCATTATGCATCCCACCAACTGTATGCTGGACCTGGGTCCAACATGGCTGATTCTCAGCTGCACTGAGTTCCGATGTCCAGTATTCCCAGAGATTGTGAATGGGTCCCTGAGGGAGGGTGCCTTTCCTTTGACTTTGAAAGGGCCGTGGTTGGGCCCCTTCTGAAAAAGCCATCCTTGGACCCTGATGTTCTAGAAAATGACAGGCCTGTCTCTAACCTACCTTTTCTCTAACCTAGGCAAGACAGAGGTCATAGTTATTGAACCTGGTTGCTGGGGCTTTTCTGCTGCAGAGGATATGGATCTCCCTGTATTGGGTGGCCATTCCCTCACTGCAGCTGGTACGATTAGGGATCTGGGGGTTATTTTGGATGACAGATCGACATTTTAACTCAGGTGTCTTCTGTTGTCTGATCTGGCTTCTTTCATTTGCAGAACATCATCAGGATCAAGTCGTACTTAGCTCAGGATGACCTAGCCACAGTTATCCATGCTTTTGTTGCCTCTAGGTTGGACTAGTACAATGTTCTATACCTAGAGCTATCTGGAGGTTTGATGCATCGACTGCAGCTAGTTCAGACTGCTGTGGCCCAGATGTTGGTGGGCTCCTCATGGAGTGGCCACATTACACCAGTCTTATGTGCTCTGCACTGACTTCATTTGCATTTGTGCATCACCTTCAAGATTTGTTTGTTAACAAACAAGGCCCTACTTGGTCTAGTACTGGATGACTTAAAAGTGCTCCTGATTCCACACTACTCAATCTGCCCTCTCTGCACTATTGATGTTGGTTTGTTGGTCATCCCTCGTGCCAGGCTTAAATCCTTGGGTGACAGAGACTCCTTTAGAACTCACTCCCCTTCCACATCTACTCTGCTAGCACTGCGGAGGCCTCTAAAGACTCACTGAAATCTTTTTTGTTTGATCATGTCTATTCAGTATGATATGTTTTGAAATTATCTGCCAGTTACTGTTTTAATGTGATATGTCAGGACTATGGTTGAACTCTGTAAAGCACTCAGAGCCCACGTTGGATTGGATGCTATGTAAATAAACTTGCCTTGCCCTTGCCTTGTCTTAACTTCCTGGACAAGTGGATAACACAAATAGTGAAAGTGGACTATCCAAAGGGTAGAGTGACAAGTGACAGGATGCACTGGTCCATGGGACCAAAGCCATAGGAGGACGCCACCAGACAGGTGGTGGCACAGCTCTACCACTACCCAGATAAGCAGTAGATACTGCAGGCATATAGAAAAGTGGCTACTATAAAAGTCGGTGTAAGTCAAATCTTTTTTTACGTCTTCTCCAGATCTGTGCGACAGAGGTGCAAAGCTTTTGCGCCACTGATGAACACATTACAAAAGAAGTAGGCAGAGTTTAGATTTGCGTACCCAACTGTGCTCACACTCAAAATTGCAGGGGCCTCAATTACCTTTTGGGAACTCGACAAAGCAAAGAAGTTCTGTAGAGACAGGAAACTGATGGAGTGAGCTGACATGGTTTAAAGAGCTACTGATGCCTCAAAGAAAACTTTGAAAAACATAATGATTAGATATAATTCAGCTTGCATTCCATATATATTCTGTATATTTCTCTTTCCCATTATTTATTACTGAGTAAATTTGCATGAATACATGATCTTTATCCTTTAGAGTTCCCTTATAGTTCATCTGCATCCATAGCTTACTCCCTACTTCAAGTCATAATCCTCTGTTGTGACATCACAATCTGTTAGCATGAGGGTGACTGTGATATCACAAGCAGTGCATTATGACCTCAGGTAGGAAGAAAGCAACAGGAATAGCTGAACTCTTCAGGAACAAAAATGTTGTTTAAATGCAAATGACCTCAGTAGTAAATAATGTGGAGGAGGAATATAGAACAGGCATGACATACAAACTCAACTGTGTCTAAATATTATGTTTTGTTAAAGTGTCCCGAAGGTGTCAGTTGCTCTTAAAGCTTTAATCTTTTTTTGGTACCTGACCCCCTGGTTCCTGCATGATGAGGAAGACTTCCCTCCCTCAATTGCTGATCTCCCTTCCCACACTGCTGCTGTGTGTCATCTCTACCAATATGTAAATGCCAAATTGTCTTTTAGTGGAGGGGCCCAGTTGGTTTAAGCTGCCTGAGGACTAACTGATGGAGCCCCAGATCTACCCTCTGACACCAGTAGAAGATGGAACTTTCCTCCCGAGTGGCTTTCCAGCATGGTTGCACAAACACCACACATTCTGCTTGCCTTACCGTTGCTGTGACACACAGGGACACATGAAATACTAGTCCCTGCCACAGTAAGTACTCCATACACCATGGTTAAGGAGAAGACTGGGAAGGAGGGAACACTAGGATCTGGTCAGGCCAGGGAGGTTACATGAGGGTGGGAGTGAAGTAGACAGACATAATGCGACTTGGGTCATGGGGCCCAGAACAGCAACCATTGTTTAATACAGGAAGAAAGAACATACATAGAAAAGGAGAGGAGTTGTTGCAGAAGGGGGGGGGGGAATGGGGAGGGGCTGCTGTAAGAAGTGGGATGGCGTCACTCCACCTGAATGCCTTGAAGCCATACCAATGAATGTGGGGGTCAGATCGTATACTGATCGCCTGTCAACGCCCACACCTTGAATGACAGTACAGCGACAACATTAACAATTTGCTGTACTGTCATCGTGGGATCCGGCACTGCATTCTAGGAGGTCTTGCACCCCCTCCCTGAATCAACTCCGACTCAGAGTTGATTAGTTAAAGTACGGGGGGATGCAGGGGGCAGAGCCCCCCTTATGGGGGGTTTGGGGGGCAAGAAACAAAAGTGTACAGTGAACAGTTCTATCCTGAGCTCAACTGCAATCAACATAGAGCTGTCACTGTAGCGATAGGATGATGGGCCTGCAAGAACTACCAAAATAAAAGTAATGTGCTGGAGGGAGAAGAACCAGATGCTGTTTAAGTAATATGTTCACAAACTGAATGCCACAGGAGGAGGGAGAGGGGTGCTGTGTTAACAGCTTAAGGGTAATTGATTAGCCCAACACTACTGGGTGAAGTGTTGAGAGTAATACAAAGGCGATGGATGGAGTGGCAGGTAGAGAAGCAACAGGGTGGCAAGGACACTCCCACCCCAAGATCTCCAGGGGGTTCACTACAGTTTATGTTCTCATTCTATATTAATGTTAAATGTCTCAATGTTTCTGACATATCCAACCAAGAATCCAAGATAAAACAGAATACCTCAGGGATTAAATTACTTTTTAAATATGGAGGGGAACACTGGCCTTTCAATACGTCTGGGTCTGAGTCTCAGAGAGCATGCCCTTCCCGGAGCTATGGGTGATGTCAGACAGATGGAGGGAACATGTTGGTATGTATCTGGAATGTCCAAGACATTTCCTCTCCAATCAAATGGAAAAAGCTGCTCATGGTGCTGAAGAGACAAGGCACACAGATAGCTATGTTCCAGGAAAGAGAACAATAAAAGAACCCCAGAGCAAATGCAATGGGGTAAGAGCTATCCCAGAGGATATTGGCCATACAGCCACATTTTTAAGAGAACACAAATTGCACATACCCCAATAATGCAAAGCATCATGGGAAGCATATGCAAATGCCCATTAAATAGTTTGGACTGGCTCAACTTTAAGCAGAATTGCATGGTGCCTGAAGGCCTCACGATACAATCAGCAAAGGATGAGAACACCAGACACAGACAAATGTTTCATTCTCATTTGGACTCATCAATGTGCCTTATCTGTACCTCAGCCCAGGGAGAGATAGCCAGCCACTCTATAGGGGATCTTATTGGTTTGGGTCATGAGCAGCCCAAAGCAGAGAGAGAAGAGAACAACAAAAGATCCCCAGAGCAAATGCAAAGGGGCAAGGGTTATCCAGGAGGATACTGGCCTAAATTTTTAAGAAAACACAAATTGCACATATCCCAATAATGCAAAGCATCATGGAAAACATATGCAAATACCCATGAAATAATTTGGACTGGCTCAACTTTAAGCAGAATTGCATGGTGCCAGAAGTCCTCACAATACAATCAGCAAAGGCTGAGAACAGCAGACACGTGTTTCATCCCCATTTGGAATTGTCAGTGTGCATCAGTATGCTCCAGGAAACTCAGTTAATAGCAGTGGAGCAAATCAAACTGGTGAGAGACTGGGTGGGCCACTGCTTTGCTCCCTTGTACAGGGGCCACAGGAGGAGAGTCACAATCCTAGTGCACAAAGGTGCCCCCTTCATCAAAGGAAGAGTGCTTGCAGACCCAAGAGGAGGGAGATCTGTATTTGTGGTGGGGTTGATTTGGGGGTAGTGTGACCTTGTGTAACATCTATGCACCAGCTGCACAGGATCTGTTTTTTTAGCACATGCTGGACCTTTTACACAGGGAGAGGCTCCCAAACTTGAACTGGGCAGGGACTTCAACTACGCTTTAGACCTAGCTATGGATAGTTAAGCACAGGGTGCTAAACTGGAACTGCTGTGGCACTGTGGGGCCAGGGTTTTTCTTCTAATCTCCACAGATCATGGTCATGAACTGATTATCTATCAGCCCCAAGAATGTGGTACCAGAGAGTAGATATAGTACAAATTAGCACTATCACGATATCTGACCATGACAGTGACATTGGTCCTGAGGCTCAACCAGTCCAGACCCCAGCACAGAATATGGTGCTTCTCTGCAGACATGCTCACTAATGAGCAATTTAAGGAGCACCTGAAAGAGCAATGGCAGCTATATGTGGCCACGAATGCACCCTCTGCACTCTCCAAAGCTACTTTCTGGGAGGCAGGCAAAGACTTCATGAGAGGGGCGGTGTTTGTGATTATGGCCGCCAAGCACAAACAGCATCAGGAGCAGTTCAGGGAACTTGACTAGAAAGTTAAGGATCTGGAAAAAGCAACTTACTTTTACCCCAAGCAAGAGAACTGTAGGCTCTTTAAGGTGGCCAGGGAGAAGGTAAATAGAGTTTTAATGGGAGGGACACAGTACAGATTTAAAAATTATGTGATATAAAAGTGCAAGTGCTTAAAAACTATGTACAATTATGTACAAATTTAGTAAAATCTGAAACATATAGCATTCAGAGATAGGTACTTAAACACTTTAAACTGTTGTCAAAATCCAGAAACTGGGGGAAAAAAAACTAATTTGATGACATACAGGCATTCAGTATACAGTATGTAAAAGTGTTGCCATCTGTAAAAGATATAGGCACTTAAACACTGAAAGGGGAAATTAGAAGCAACATGCTTAATTACTGAATTGCCAGAGAATCCCAAAGTGATGTCACAAAATGATCCTTGGAAATTTTACCTCACGGGCCAATGCTGTGAGCACTTCAACTACTAGGGTGAACTGGTCCAACCAATTGTGCAAATTCTGTAAAAGAGGAAAGCACAACATGAATACAACCATTCCAGTGATGAAGTGATGTTAAGATATACAATCTAAATCAGATCTAATAAATGACCTAAGTTACTGAAACATACATCACTTTTTACCTTCCTTATGTGTACAGCCTAGTATTGCAGGTGCCAGTCACCATTGACTGTTTTTCTGGAAAGACTTAAGTTCCCAGACTTTGCCATCGCACAACAGTGGTGCAATGGCACCTTGCATCAAAACATTCAGATGTCGTGATTCCCAAAGGCCCCCTGTGCTAAACTGAGACCCTGTGCACCAGACCAGCCCTGCACCAAGCTGTTGGGTGAGCCAGGGTGCTAAGGGACATGCGGTAGATGCAATCTAAACACCCCCCCAGAGGGTGCACTTCCAAGTACTGTTAGACCAGCCAGGCTGGTCTAACAATCCTTGCACCACTAGAGCCCTCCCTGGGCAGGAGGGAACATATGCCACAATGTCCCACACCCTCCATCACAGTCTTTGCTTAGTGTTTTTCTTGACCAAAGGTTATAAAATACACAAAAAACATATTATAAGGACTACAAATGTGTCACCAGTAGGGACCCTAGGAAACATTACTACCTCCAGATATTGGGTTATGTTGTTCATTACCTATGTTACATTCTCAAGACTACAAGGTTGTATAATAGTAAGTTACAAGAAATTATTGTCTGACTCCTCTGTATATACTGTACTGTCATTGTCCTCTTGACAATTGGTTATTATGTTATTTCAGTGTTGGTTACATTTCATACTATCACCTAACAGTCTGGATGTTGTACATTAACCTACATATTAACTGTCTACCCTTCCACAAGTGCTGCCTGACCACCCTGTAGCTTGCAGCAAAACTCTTGGGTGTGCAGTCCAATTGGTACATGGCCACATTTGCCACAAGCTGTGGGACTTTGGCATCGGGATCCTACATGATTGTGAATTGGGTGGAGGATCCTTAGCACACTAATGATTGGCACAAGCAACCATTGGTGCAGCTTGTGTCGAGCTTTGAGAATCAGGCCCCTAGTCTAATTTTTAGCCCAGACAAGATAGGCATTATTTAAGTTGAATTTCTCATTCAGTGGCCCTTTAATGTGTATCCTGATTTGGTCTGATGAGTTTGTTACTATCAGTCTGTTTCTCAGTGCTGTCTTAATAGGGTCCATGGAGCTGAACCCCCTTCTAATAGTCTGTAGTATGTAGTGGGATACAAACAGCAAACTGGAAAAGGCTAATTATAAGTGGGTAATGGTCTTGCTTTCTATTATTTGCTAAATACAGTATTCCAGTGCTTCAAATATAATCATGTCTTTACATCGAGTGACCAAGACCCTCTTAAAGAGATTCCATTCCAGTTGTAGATAGGTAAGTGGAAAAGATGATTTGTCATCTGTTACTACTCCTCATTTCCATAGTTCACAAAACTTGTTCATCAATCAACTGTAACTCAGATGGTATGGGGACAAATATCTGAAACATTTTAATGTTCTCCAAATTCCCTAATCTTTCTTTAATATTTGGATCAAGTTATCCAGAAGCATCTGATTGATATTACTAATGTCTGTCCTCTGTCACTATCAGTGATAATGTGCACCTCAAATTTCAATTTCATCTTCTTCAAAATGTGTTGGAACATCCTAACTGGTATATACGTCTCTGGCAGTACCAGATTTTAGTTCTTTTCAAATTGCTTAAATGCAAAGCCACACTGGCCTGCACAAAATAAAAATCGAGGCTAGACTGTTGGAGAATGAGACACAACTTGTTAAGAATAAATAGTGCATCTGCCAGAAATCCTGTTACTGTGACACAGTTAAAGATTGCTATTGACTTTAGGAGTCCTTGGACAACTGCCCTATTGTCTTCCAATAATACAGACACTAAACCTTTCCAGTTTGCTCGCATTGCATCAACACAATTGGAAAATGACAGCCTGCTTATTGAATAGACTTGCACAATTTGTTATAGCTCTTGATAAGCTCTTTCCTGAGTCAGAGTGACCTTGTATTTTTTTTAGAATCCTCAAAATATTTATATACTGTTTACTACTTCCTGATATTTTAGAAGATATCTTATCTCATTTGTGTGATGGCTGCTTGCTAAAGTCAGCCAATGTGCAACACAATGCACTGAGAAAATGTATTGGAACTCTTCTTTAAAAGGTGTTGCTATACCTTTTCCAACCCCTGCCACCCTGCCATTATAGCTGTGCCATCGCTACCAGTCCACTCAGTTCTGGATAGAGCAATGCCAAGTTGGTCTAACACTCTCAAAACTGATTTAAAAATATCAGCAGCTGTACATTTCTCAAGTTCCCCTAAAGCAAGGAAATGCATATCAACGTTTCCGTTGTGTACGACTTTTATATAAATGGTTACACTCTGTGTTACAGACACATCAATGCTCTCATCAATAAGAACCAAGAACCAATGACAGCTGTTTAGTTTGTGTACAAATCTTTCTTGAAACACTTTAGACATGGCTGCTTCTAACTCCCTGATACTATCATAGCTTTCATAACATGCATGTCCAACCACATTCAGTTCTTTTAGCATTTCAGTGCCCACATCAATGCATAAGTTCTTTAGTTTAGGAACTTTTCTTGAAGGTATACATTCTTTGGCCAGGACATAGGGTATATTATTTTCATTGCTGCCTAAATAGCATTCTTGACTTTCGGGTTTGATCCACCATTGCTTTACTCCAAGCATTAGCCTCACTGATTTTGAAGCCAGTTGTATAAAACTTGAGGTCCAAGGTTCATCCATGTCTTGTAAGTATATTTGCTTTGTCAACCATGTAGCCTAAATTAAAATAAAGAAGAGTTTATTTATATCTTGATTTACTCTGGAATCCAATTAAAACACAATTAAAGTTTAGTTAAATTTGTCATGGTCATGGAGTAGTTATTTTTTTTATTGTTTCCTGCAGTGAAGGTATTTTTCCTGCATGCTTCTTGCACCATGTGCACAAAAATTTGTTGGGAAACCCCCTCTGCATCATAGTCTACTTGTAGCTACTTATATATGCCGTGCTGTGCCACCTGGAACAAAATTATTTCTTAATGTATGGTTTTCTGCTTAGGTCATCATTTTATTTCCACTTTCCTTTTCTGTAGCTGGCACCGGCTGTTCCTCAGATATAGCAAAGCTGCTGTTTGGTGTCTCAGCATCACCACAATGAATCAGACACTGCTGCATTCCTTTATGCAGAAGTCTGGTTACCCGGCTGACCTCAAACTGTATTGATTTGTTGCTGGCTGTAGGACATCACTGGATGGCTGCTGAGTCAGTCTTCACCATCATGACCATGGACTCTACCAGCTCTGGATTATGTGACCCATCCATCTGAAATACAAACATAGAAACATATAAATTGATAAGGATGGCTTGGCCCACCAGATCTGCCCCTTTTCCTATCTACTGCAATACTGCAGATCCTATTTGATCTCTTGCTTTTACCTCTCTTTCCTATTGCTAGGGTTCCCTTGTGCCTATCCTGGGAATTCTTGAATTCCCCTACCATTTTTTCCCCACCACCTCTGTTGAGAGATTGTTTCATGCATCCACCACCCTTTCTGTGAAAAAAATACTTCCTCACGTTACCCTTGAGTTCCCCCCTCCAGTCTCATACCGTGACCCCTTGTTCTTGAACATCTTTTTTTCTGAAACATGCTGACCTCTTGTATCTTATTTATGCCACTGAGATATTTGAAAATCTCTATCATATCACTCCTCTCTCTCTCGCTCTTCTCTTCCATGGTATACATATCGAGGTACTTTAATCTCTCCTTATATGACTTGTGGTGCAGACCCTGCACCATTTTTGTTGCCCTTCTCTGAACTGCCTCTACTCTGTCTACATCCTTGCAGAGATGTGGCCTCCAGAACTGGACACAGTACTCCAGATGGGGTCTCACCAATGATTTGTACAGAGGTATCACCTCCTCCTTTTTTCTGCTGGTGATGCCTCTCACAAGACAAAATAAACCAAAGTCAAAGTTTATATCCAAAAATAAAACTGACAACAAAACCCTCCTTGAGGTCTCCAGAGTGAGTTTTGTTGATGCAAATCTCAGCAACAGGAGTTGCCTTGCCCGTTGTGTTGAGCTTAACCATGAAACCATGTAATGAGAAGGGTGATCTGCATGAATTTGATATGAATGTTATGCACATTTCCTTTTCTGTACAATGAAACTGTACAATGAAAATGATAAAAATGCCCAAAAGACATAAACTCAGCAGTAATATTCAAGGCAAACCAGTTGTTATGTGGGATGTGAGATTTCTCCATGAAACGGTCATTGTTTCCTGGACTGCTCGGTAACTCAGTTTTCAGCAGAATCTGCTTTATAGGAAACAGTATTTCTTTTTTAAATTAGGGAAATGCAACCTCCCCTGCATACCAAAGAGTCATGTTTGTGTTTTGTTTTGCATTGGCTTCTATTTAATTCAGATGGAAAGGAATTAACAACTGATGCATGTAAAATCGCACAGTGTTGCTGTGTAAAGCTTAGCAAAACACGATGCTGAATATTTTTTTTTCAATAAACATGAGTTTAATAACAAAATCCTGCAGGGGACAAATACTATCCATGCTTTTGAGCTTTTGCTTCTAAACTTTGCTTATTCTTAAGAAGGTGTGGAGTGCAGTTGTGAGTTCTGTAAATTTTCTTTTATGAGTTACATTTAACATTCACTGTAATGAGAGGAAAATGAGTGTTATAATGCTTGAAAGATCCATAAAAAGGTTGATTCTAATCAGACATCCTTAAACTAATAACACCCTTACAATGACTACTCTGTCATGAAGTGAACAACTTTTACATTAACATGATTTATTTTTCAGGTAACTCAATGAAAAATGAGCAGTTGTACTGTATTACATAGTGTACTTATAATGCAGGCAAACCACGATGAGATCATCTACATTGCTAGAGCAAAACAAAGTTGAAATCTTACCCAAGCTGTGGTCTGTCCTAGTTACAGTAATGGTGGTTATTTAGGAAATATGAGTTTTTGGTTACCTGGTGCAGAACAAACATTTTTCCTTGCCTACTCAGACAATATTTATTTATATTATTTGCAATGTTTGGTAAGGGAAGTCCCACTGAGTTGTACCTGCTCATTTCCAGGTGGTTCCTTGGGGGAGGGGGGTTACATGTCCATGTTTTATTGACAGGCATAATATTGGGCAGGACACCATAGAAAATTCCTTACTCTTACAATAAGCGCCATGTGACTTTTTTTTATTTGTTTAAGATTCCTTCTGTTTTCCTGTGTGTGAATTTTAGTGCTACTGAAAGGTGTTGGATTGACAGCACCAGAATCTGAAGTCCTCTGTTTATCCACATGACAGGCATAGTGAAAGCAATCACAGTGCAAGCTTCCTACACCACCCCTCCAATGTGCCTGAACCCTGCCATGGAGGGACCACCACTTAAGTGAGAGGGTAGTTCCTACTCCATGCCCACTCAGTCCTTTGCCTGTCATGTGAGACTTCCAACAAGCTACCAATTAATGGCAGTTGTGTTGGTGGTTTCGTGGTGTGGACACCTGCCAATTAGGAACTGTACTGAGACCATCACATCTCATTTCACATAGGCCACTAAACAGCCCTCAGTTAATAATGGATTTCATCCACTACTAACCTCTTCTGTATTTGAACCCATGACCTAAAGGTAAAAGGCTTCTTATCCCACTACCAATCCACTAAGCCATCCCACTCCCCTGCCATAGGATCTTTAATGTCAAACTAGAGAGCTACCAGAGATGGGCAGATGGGATCTCAATTTAATGACCCATCTGAAGGATAGCACTTCAGCAATGCAGCACCCCTTGTGCTGCAGTACTGTTTCAGTACTGGGTATTAGTCCAAGTTCCTAGTGTGAGACTAGAACCCATGACCTTCTGATAATCTTCCCCCAACAGGGGAGTGTGCAGTCTACTGAGCCACTGACACTTCTAGTAATAGACCAACTTGGTGAGAATGTAACATTTAGAACCATTTTTGGTAAATGTGTTGTACTCAAAAAGTGAAGAATCAAAGTCAAAGTCAATTTTATTTATAAAAAGCACTTTTCAAAATTCCAAAGCACCTGTACATAGTTAAAATTACAGCAATGGATTAAAACAATAAATACTGAAATAAACCTTTTTTCAGCACAGCCAGTTATTAAGCAGCAAAAATGCTAGATAAAAAAGATGTTTTTTTAACACTGCTTTAAACATCTTGGTGGACTGGCACTCTCTAACCTGATTAGGTAGAGAGTTCCACAGGGTCGGGGCCATAAAAGCAAATGATCTTGCCCCTGAGGTCTTCAAACAGACCCTGGGAACCTCTAGCAATCCCTTGTCAGTGGAACAGAGAAGACAGAGGGAGCAGTAGGGATGCAGGAGGTCTTGCAAATAACGTGGTGTTGAAAAGAGCAGCTTTGAGTTCAAATTATGTTGAAGAAATATCCTAAATTAAGTTCTGAGTTTCTCTTCCTTTCTTTTCTTTCGAATTAGCCTTTTTTAATTAGAATAGGATTTGGTTTTATATCACACATTTCATGTACACTAAGTTAAAGTTGGGAGGTCACTGGTGCCTGACGCAGTGATAAATGGTGCCTGATGGGCTGCATCGCTGGATGCTCAGTGAGGTGGGACAGGCTCTGGCAGCACCCTTGTCCTATTCAGCTGCTTCCTAGTGACAGACATGGTCTCCCTGGACTGGAGGGTGGCAGGTTTGCACCTCCATATAGGAACAGAGACAAGGGAGACTTGAGCAAGTACAGACCAGTCAGACTGCCTTCTCATCTCTCATCTTCCTCAATCCCATATGACACTTATGATATACCCCTTGTCATGGTAATTAAGGTAGTGAATATGGCCTGCCCACCCCTGCCATCCCCAGTGGACACCCACCAATTCCTTATTTATATCCGGCCATTTTTGCACTGCAACCCCTGGGGTATCCCACAAAAAGGCTTTCTATCCCTACAACATTTCTCAATTACCTTACATCCATTTTGGCATTATATTAACCCACTATGCCTGTCCATCAGACTATTATTTTGTGATAAATTCCATACCTATATAACAGGACCCTCACCCATTACACAGTGGTTCCCAAGAAGAGGAGGAAATGCTCTGACCACTCCCTATCCCTTTCATTTGGTGCCCTCCTCAAACTAATCTTCTTCCTTCTGATCTGTATTGGTACTATTAAATCAATCCTGGCCCCACTGAAAGTTTTTTATCCCCCTCTGATCTAACCTCCATAAATGGCCTAAGTTTCTTCACTTCAATGCCTGCAGTCTCCTAAAAGTTCTCCTTAATACAGGCATGGGTTGCACATACCCTACCTGACTTCCTGATTATCTCTGAAACTTGCTCAGACCTACAACAAAAGACAGTGATATAAACCTTCCCAATTATCAGCTCTTCAGATCAGATCACCCTTCCAGGTGTGGGTGGCCATCTACATTAAGGATACCATCTCTGCATCCTGCCTCATCAATACATCCGAACCAAAGGAATTTGAATGCTTGTCAATTAAAATATCCCTTCCGAACTTGTCTTCATTTAAATTGATTGGCTGCTATAGGCCCCCCTCTGCAGGCCTCAAACTCCTATCCCACCTAGGATCAATACTCAATCTAGGCCCTGAAGATACCATCATCCTTGGTGATTTGAATTTGAACTGGTTATCTAATGCATCTGCACCCCTAGTAACCTTCTGTGACACCAATGGATTCACTCAATTAATCAAAGATCCAACCAGGATTAACCTAAAAAATTCTATCAACAGCTCACTCCTGGATATTATGTTGGTAAACAAGCCTCACTTATATTCACATGCAGGAGTGCTACCCAGTGATGTAAGTGATCATTGTCCTATAGCTGGCATTAGATCTACATTCAAGCCATCCAACCCTGCAAAATTTCTCCTCAAAAGGTCAAAAAAGAATTTCAAGCATCTCAGGATATCTCCATGATTTGTGCAATGCAACATATTGGCAAGATTTTTACCTTACAACCTCAGTTGAAACAGCTCTCCAGATCTTAAAGGACATTATCACTAATGCCCTCAATATTCATGCACCAATCACCAGTATCAGATCTAAAGTAAAATCTTGTTGTTGGTTCACTGCTGACCTTAAATCAGCTTTGTTAGCCAGAGACAAACTCTGGAAAGGCAGAAAAACAAAGGATACTAGAGACTGGCTTCAATTCAGAAAAGCAAGAAATTCATGCACAAAACAAATAAGAATTGCCAAAGCTGCCTATTACAGAGCTGAATTGGATGCATCCCACACTAATCCATCCAGACTTTGGGGTACTATAAAGGGAATTCTAGGCCAAAACTCTACCCCTGCCTTACCCTCCAAACTGCTACTAAATGACATAGAAATCACTGACAAGCAAGAAATTTTAAATACCTTCAATGACCACTTCACCACAGCTGGCCTAGCATTTGACTCCTCACCTGCAAATCTCTTGAGATCATCATTAAACCTTCAATCCACTGTGGGACAAAAGGCTGCTTCAACATTTTTCTTCAAACCAACATCCTTGAAAGAAGTAGAAGACCTCCTATCTAATTTAGATACTTCAAGAGTGCAGTGCAGACTCCTGGATCCCTACTTTCTTAAAATAACATTACACCTTATCTGCCCCCTCACTCACCTCTTCAATCTTTCCCTAGCTACTGGTTCCATACCCTCCATTTGGAAAACAGCTCAAGTAGTTCCATTACTTAAATCAGGTGATCCCATGGACCTTAACAATTATAGGCCCATTTCCATCCTACCGGTACTATCCAAGATGCTTGAAAAATTAGTAAATTCACAGTTAAGGGCCTATCTGGACACCAACAACCTCCTAAATCCAGCACAATATGGATTTAGATCAATGCATAGCACCACCTCTGCCCTAGCCAAAGTCACTAATGATTGGCAGACTGCCTTGGATAAGAAGAATAGTACCTGTGCTGTGTTCCCGGATTTGAGTAAAGCATTTGATACAGTGGATCATGAATCATTAATCTCCTCTCTTAGCTCTCTAGGTCTTGATTCACTCTCACTCAATTGGTTTAGGTGCTATCTCTCTGGAAGGTCACAATTGGTAAAATGAAAATTACCTATCCACCTCTAAACCACTGCTAAGAGTGTACTGCAAGGCCTCTATTCTAGGCCCCATCCTCTTTGCCATTTATATTAATAATATCGATGTCAACCTCTCTCAATCTAACATTCATCTGTTTGCTGATGATACTGTATTATATGTCAGCAATCCCTCATTATCAAAAGCCTGTGAACTGTTACAGTCAGAATTCTCCATCCTACAACACAACCTATTGGAAAAAAAATTACTTCTAAATGCCAAGAAAACAAAAGCTATGTTCTTTGCCACAAAGAATTGCTCTGCCATTACCCCATCATTCATCACCCCACAATTATCCACCTTATATGGAGAGAGCTGGAATTTGTGGATAAATTCAAATATCTTGCGTCTGGATTGACAATAAGCTTGATTACTCTGTCCATATTGAAGAGCTACTAAAAAGTTGAGACAAAGGCTTGGCCTATTTTTCAGAATAAAACACTACCTTACCAGAGACTCCAAACAAAGACTAATCCAGGCATCATTCCTATCCTCATTGACTATGCTGACTTTCTCTATGGCCATTGCTCACTCTCCTCTTAAATAAGCTGGACACCCTGTATCATAGATCCATCAGATTTATCACAGACCTTCCCTCCAGCACCCATCATTGCTCTCTTTACATGGCAGTTAATTGGACATCCCTACAACACAGAAGAAAAGGAATGCTGCAATCTGGATCTTTAAAGCTTTATCAGGCAAACCCCTCCTATATTACAGACTGTTTCACCCAATCACATCTAGGCCATACACCTTAAGGATCAGTAAGCTCATATATGCTAAAGGTTCCCAATACCTGCACCCGGTTTGGGAGGGTTGCTGTCAGCTATTCCCTAGCAGTCACTTGGAACTCACCCAAAATCTATGAATCTAAATACCCTCTTACCCTTATCATCCTTCAAAAGATTATTCACCGCCTATTTCCAGAGTTGTGCAACTGCTTCCATAAGGCCTAGTCTCATCCAACCTACCCTTCTGTAATCCATTATGTTTAGTTTCTCTATTATCCAGTCAGCTACCACATTCATATAAAAGCCAACAAAAGCCCTATTATTTGTTCATTATCACTGCTATATCTATTATCCCTTCATTTTACAGGTTAAGTTATTTTACTGTGCCTTGTACATATGTAAATTTTGTATATTCTCTTATTTATTTCATTGTACTAATGTTATGCTATTTTCATGTCCTTGTAAAAACACTTGTACTCTTATTTGTATGACCACTCAGGTCCATCTTGCAAATGAGCTACGCTCAATGATGTTCGCCTGACTAAATAAAGATTTTGATTGATTGATTTTTTTTTTGATTGTTGTACGGAAGCTTCTGGGGACTATTATCAAGGAATGGTTGGTAGATTTCCTAAAGAGTCCCAGTCTTCAAGACAGTAAGCATATGGCTTTGTGAAAAGCAGGGTCTACCAAATAAACCTCATAGAATTTTTTTTTTCATAAAGTGTCTAAGGTTGTGGACATGAGCCAGGCAGTGGACGTCCTGTATCTGGACTTCAGAAAATGCATTGGAATCAACAGCACCTTGTGAAGAAGTTGAGCAACTTGGGGGTGGGGATAAATATAACAAGGTGGGTGGAGAAATGGTTAGGAGGAAGAACCTAAAGGGTAGTGCTAAATGGAAGGCACTCTGAGGTTAGAAGGATGACCAGTAGTGTGCCCCAGGGGATGGTCCTTGGTCCTGTGCTCTTCAATCTGTTTTCTATTTGACAAGGTTGAACATTACCTCAGCAGCCTGTACTATGATGGGTTCTGGCAGCAGGAATCATATGAACATAGAGGGATGGGATAGGCATTGCATGATCTTGTTATTAGTGCTGTCAGGGGGCATAGAGCTGAATCAAAGGTTCTCATGTAAATCAATATAAAGCATTGAGTTTGGCCCATGAAAATATGAGGAGCCTTTTGACCTGTTTTGATCAATTTAACTTACGGGTCAAGTCTAACATCTTGGACATAATTGCCTTGAGTGACACTTGGCTTAAAAGTTCTTTTAGTTATCTTGTAGGGCCCCCCAAAAACCATCTCCCCTTGTCTCAGGCATGCTTTGACACAGAATAATCTCCTGGCGGTACTGGACATCTCAGGCATGGAAGCATCATGCAGTGGAGGTGTGGAGGCAGCTGTGGGTGGCTATAATTTGGCCATTACTGCTGTGATCAACTATATTGCACCCATCCATGTTGGCCCACTGACCTTTCATCACAGTTCACTGTAGTATAACAAGCTGAGGTACAGTGTTCCCTCGCATAGCCACCCCTCGTTTATCCTCCACCCTCTGTTACTGCCCGGTTTCCTGTTTGCACCAATCATCTCCGATTTTAATTACCTCATTTATCCACCACCCTCTATGTCTGACATCCACCCGGTCTTTCTGCTGGCTCTGTGTGTATCCCTCCCATGTTAACCTCCCTCTACTGTCCACCATCCACTTCCATGGCATCGGTCATGTTTACCACCACATCAATGTCATCTATATCATCTATGTCATCGGCGTCGTTCAGCATGGTAAAAGTTTGACAATTATTTAATTTAAAAATTCCCCCTCAAAAAACACAGCTTTAGATCCTAATACTGTATCAATCTGCCCATACATGTATTTTATGTTTTAGTTTCGTGTCCAGTATTGTTAAGCATTGTTTCGTTTCATTCATGCTTGCTCCAACCCCCACCAGCGGCGTTCTTATGGATACACTGCATGGCATCATGGTCCTAAAAACAGCGATGTACAAACAATGTTAAATTAAGGTTAGTTTCTTTAATAATGGGGTTTTGTATAAGAAGTAACAGTGGGGCTTGAATAATGTGGGTTGAATCAGCAGTCTGTTAAAAGTGGTGTCCTAGTTAAATTGCCAACTTGTGAGGCAGGATTCAGGATGCCATGTTCACAAACAGCAGAACATCATTAATGAGTGTTAACCACCAAACTACCATATTCCAGCATTGCTTTAAGTTGTAAAAAAAATGTTGGATATCAATTTCAGTGGCAGCTGAATAGAACAGTATAAAAGGGGTTGGGCTGGGTGCATGGTTATGGCATGGTGGGTAGCAGCAAATGGAACGCAGCAAAGGTGGAAGTTGAAAGCATGGCTGAATCGGTGGTTCCAAAATGGTCTCAGCTCATCTTTACCATAGCACAGAAAGCTTTGATTGTTAAATATGGTGCAGAGAACCTGAGTGCTAGCCAACCAGATGTAGCATGACACTTTTCTATGCTGTGGAATTGTATGGTGGCTAGGCGGACCATCGGTGACATCCTGGCCAGGAGAGAAGAGTGGATGGGGCCATGAAATGTCTCAAGCAAAAGCCAAATGTTCACGGAAGCATGCTGAGTTGGAGGAGGCACTCTTTCTCTGGTTTTCAGACGCCGGGGCAAACAACATCCCAGTAATTGATGAGCTCATAAGACTGAAAGCTAAGTATTTCGGGGAACAGTTTCATGATACTGACTTTCCATATTCAAATGGGTGGCTGCAAAAGTTTAAAAGCAGAAATAATATTGCATGCCATATCATTTCTGGGGAAAGTGCTGGTGTCAATAGAGAACTGATAAATGAAGGCATGCTCAGTGCAAGAAGGATAACAGAGCAGTATGATGAAAAACTACTCATAAGTGATGCAGTCCATTTCATAAAGGTTGCCTGGGACTGTTACAGCAGACACAATCAGAAATTGCTAGGTCCACACCGGCATCATACGACACCCTGCAGTAACAACAAATATGGAGGATGACAGTGACCTTAATGCCCTTATCAGGACAGTGGGTGAAGCCCTTTCAATTCATTCTGAAACCACAATTTCTGCTGCAGATTGCGTCACTTTTGAGAATGACTGTGAGCTGTTTGAAAACTTAACTGACGAGGACATTGTCTGCATGGTTAAATCTGAAAATGAATCAGTTGACACAGTTGATGAGACACCTGAGGATGACACCACAGAACAAAAAATGCCCTCTGTGCAGGAGGCCAAAGAGACAATTGACACAGTCCTCAGGTTCCTTGAATCCTATCAGTTTACAGAGGAGTCAGATATTCACAAGTGCTTAACGCTTGGTAACACAATTAAACAGCTTGCATCCACTAAAGCAAAACAAAGGACTATAACTGGTTATTTTAAATTGGCCTAATGTGCATCGTGCAATGTGTTAATTGATACTGTATTTGTCATACTCCTCTGCTACCTCTATAACCATGTACTGTATTGCCACTGTATTTATTCTGTTTTATCTTGATTCATGCTTTAAAAAGCCTTTTTAAGATTGTTTTTTTGTTGTTAAAGATTTTATTGTTATTTCACACAGGACACACAAAACAAATATATGATGTTGAGATGTTATATGCAACAATACCACAACATTGGTACGGACGTCAGAAATACAAACATGATGGATACCAAGAAAAGAAATAAAAAGCACTGTCATAGGCAATGAGAATACTCCCATACACACAGTATAACATGGACAAGCCTGAGTAGAGAAGGAAGAAAGGAAAAAAAAAAGGAAAAAAAGAAAGACAAAAACTCAGTATCCAAGGATTATCCAAACCTACCTAGGCCCACCCACCCGAAAGAGTGGAAGCCATGGGTTATTAACTGATGGAACCCAAAAATAACAATAGCATGTATGGCCCAGGACAGCGTTTGGTAAATGGATTTGAGTCTTGGATCAGGCCTAATACTAATTGGAACTATATACACCATAAACAGGAGAAACAAAAAGGCAAACTGATTCTGAGATAAAAAAAAAATACCTTGACAAGTATTGAAAATAAAACGGGAAAGCCTATAAACTCCAGACAAGACAGGGGCCTCTCGGGAATTATAGTCCACCTAGGATTGGACATCGTGACAGTACTTGGAATGGAGATATGGCTGCCAACGTATGTCAAATTGGACCAGTGAGCCCCCCGCAAAACTAGAGAGCCTCTCATATATAGCTCCTTGGGCTAGCGCCTGAAGGAACTCTCGGAAGGATGGGACCTCTGGGGACCACCACCTCATTAAAATAAGCCTTTTGGATATCAACCCCACAGCTGTGACCCACTGGGCCCCCAGACAATGCTTGGGTGTATGAGAATGGGCACAACCTAAAAGGAGAACAGGGGGATCCGGTACTACTTGAGGGAACAGGAAAGCACACATATCTTGAATTGTTGTCCAGAAATGCTGGAGATTGGGACACTCCCAAAGTATATGAAAAAGATGAGCACCTTGACAGCCACATCTCCAGCAGGTATCATGCTGGAGGAGCCCCATCTTTTTGAGTTTAACCGGATCCCTGTGCCACCTGTGGAGGGTTTTGTTCATAATGAAACGGGTGCGCCCATCCCTACATGACATATGTAATCTCACCCAAGCATGGTCCCATTGGAGCTCCGAGATAGGAGAATGAAAGTCCTTTTCCCATTGGGCTCTAGCTGATAAGGTAGGGTTTGCAGCAGCACCTCTAAGGGCATTATAAATCACACTAGCTCTGTTCCTAGGGTGACGTAACCAGAATGTAATAGGATGTGATCTTGATTGCGACCCTTTATTTTTAGGAAAGTTGGGAAGGTGGGTGATGGCATCTCTAATTTGGAGATATCTCCAAAAATGTGAAGTCGGGAGGTGGTATCTGGATCTTAAAGCCTCAAAAGTATCCATTGAACTAAAATCTGGGAGCAATAGATCTTGAACTAAAGAGATACCCTGCGATTCCCAAGTTTTCCAGCGGATCATACTACCACCCACTACCAAGGCATGATTGTTCCATAGTGGCATAAACCTCCACGGAGTTAAATCCTGGCCTAGAAGAGTTAGAACTCTTTGCCAATATTGAATGGACACTAGAATGGGAGGAGGAAGATTTAAGGAGATTTTTTACTGTACAGTGCCACCCATGAAGAAAGGGCTGTAATAATGATGCCTCAAAGAGGCCAAGTAGGTGAGGTGGGACCAGTGTTAGAGAACCATAAAGTGGTCTGGGCCAAGACAAAGGCCATGTGGTACCCCTGGAACCATGGAAGTCCCCAACCCCCCTACTCCAATGCTGACGAAGTTTAAGCTTACGAAACTGTGGTCGAGAGCCCTCCCATAGGAAATTACCAATGACGGCATCCAATTTTTGAAACCATTTTGAAGGAATAGGTATAGGGAGATGGGACAACAGATATAATAACTTAGGGGCCACCATCATCTTGATGGAGTCTATTTTCCCGGCTAATGAGAGCCTTAAGGCTTTACAACGAGCCGTGTCCTCTTTAATCGACTCCACCATTGGAGAAAAGTTGGCTGTGAGCATTTTGGACAAATTAGGGTGTAGGATGATACCCAAATACTTTATACCATTAGGGGACCATTTGAGACCCAAGTCCGCAACGTCTATACCAGAGGGTACCGAATTTAGAGGGAGGACCTCAGTTTTGGTATGGTTAATCCTAAGGCCTGATATTCCAGAAAATACAGTCAATATATGTAAAATAGATTGAATCACCTGTGGAGTGCATTCTGTAGTGACCAAAAGATCATCAGCATATAGGGATAGAGGGAGCTTCCCGAAGCGCAATGGCCAGGGGTTCAATGGCTAAAATGAACAGGAGGGGGAAAAGAGGGCAACCTTGTCTTGTACCTTTCTGCAATTAGAAAGGCGCAGATATATTGTCATTAGTCAAAACTCTAGCCAAGGGAGAGGCCTATAATAGTTTAATCCAGGAGAGAAAACCGGGTCCTACTCCCATTGAGGAAAGGGTATGAAACAGATATGACCACTCTACCGAATCAAACGCCTTTTCAAAGTCAATGGCTAAAGCAACAAGGTTTTTTTTTTGACAGTTTGGAATAGTGCATTATTGAGAGGAGAGTTCTGTGATGATCAGACCCCAGATGCCCCTTTACAAAGCTAGCTTGGGAGGGATGAACCAGCCTTGATAAGAAAAGCTGTAGTCTGCTGGCAAGAACTTTGGCCAGGATTTTGGCATCCGCATTGATGAGGGAAATGGGACGGTAACTACCCGGAGAAAGAGGGTCCTTCTCCTTCTTGGGGAGTACAGTAATAGTGGCTTCCCTTAGGGACAGGGGTAAAATTCCTGTGAGTAAGGAATGCCTAAACATCCGAACTAAATATGGAGCAAGATTAATACCCTGGACCTTGTAGAAATCAATGGGGAGTCCATCGGTCCCAGGGGCTTTACGAAGATTCATGGATTGAATAGCCCTATCCACTTCTTCCACAGTGATCAGGGCTTCTAACACTTTAACATCAGATGGAGGGATCTTAGGGATGGGTAATGAATCCAGGAATTTTTGAATAGAGGGCAGACTAGGGGGGCTAGGGGAAGCATATAACTGCCTATAAAACGGAGCCATAATGTCGTTGACCCCTGCGGTGGAATAACACATGACCCCGGTATGATCCCTTAACGCATGTATCCTCTTGGACATTTGCTACTGTTTAAGGAGATATGCCAGGAGTTTACTAGCCTTTTCCCCACCCTCCCAGTAGGCATGATGAACCCGCCTAAGATTCAGTTCAGCCTGGCGGGTTAGGTGAGCATTCAGGGAAATTCTGGTACTCGCCAGTTGTGCGAGTAGAGACTGAGGTGGAGAATTGTCTTGGAAAGACTTATACTGAGTTTCCAGGAGATAAAGTTGTTTTTCTAAAGCCCTCTTATCTGCCTCCCGGCGGCGTCTCCTAGCCGAAGCAAAGGCCATTATCCCACCCCTTATTGTCGCCTTGAAGGCTTCCCATAGGGTGGTATCCGAGACCTCCCCATTATCATTGTTAGTCCAGTATTCGGCAATTGCAGGGTCCAGCCACTTCTGAAAGTCCCCGTCCTCCAGGAGAAGGGGGTCCAAATGCCAGGAGGAGGAAAAGGGGTGGTTCTGTCCCAGTTTAACCTGAATTTCCAGAGGGGCATGGTCTGAAACATAAATGGGGTGCATACGAGAGGTAGACACCTTGTCAAAGAGTCCAGTAAAGAGTAGCCATAGGTCGAGTCTACTGGATGAACCATGTGTCTGTGAGAAGCATGTATAACCCCGCACCCCAGGGTGTAAGGCTCTCCACGCGTCCAGCAGACCATGTTCATCCATTAGCCTCAAGAGGGCTTTTTTTGCCTGCCTATGTGGTTCGGGGGCCTTATTGCTTCTATCAAAGGAATGGTCGAGCACAAAGTTAAAATCACCCTCCGATAAAATTGGGACTTTGTGAGTGTTAAAATCCGTGAGGGCCTGGTTAACCATATGGAAAAAAAGGGGACAATCCTGGTTGGGAGTGTATAAATTAACTAGGACTAACGGGCCTTCTGGCGTCACCATTTCAGCCATGATCCATCTCCCCTCTGCATCGTGGGTATGTCTTTTAAATTTCCACCCCAGGGTTTTATGTAAAAGTATAGAGACCCCACACTTGTGAGAGTCTGCCACACTGTGTAGCTCTTCCCCTACCCAGCCCTGTCTAAGCTTCCTAGCTTCGGCAGAGGAGAGTTTCGTCTCCTGAAGGAGGACTACCGAAGGTCTGAGCTTTTTCAAATGGAGCAAGACGTTCTTCCATTTAATGGGAGAATTAAGCCTGGATATTCCAGGAGACAAGGTTAGTCTCCATTTGACCTGGGTGGGATCATGGCAGAACCAATATGTATCCAAAAGCACCAAGGCCAGAGACAAAATCCCCCAGAATGGGAACCCTTTCTCTTAAAACAACCTTGATGGAAGTAGGTCAAGATCTCAGAATTCAGAATGCCAAAACTACTAACAGCATATAGAACTACACATTTCTGAAAAGGGCTCAATAGGCCCTGAACATTAACTACAAACAGCAACCATAACTTTGAGTAACCACAAATGTAAGAGTCCCTCTCCCCCTCCCCCCTCCCCAAAATCCCTACCCCTAACAGATCAGCTCCTGCTGCACGCATCGACCGATTTATGGCCCAGATACCAGCAGGGATCGCTGGGAGGTAGGTAGTTATCTAACTACAGCAAGAAAGAAATAGGACAACCCACTGCCCAGAAGACTCTACGCAATATCCCACCAGTACACAATACCTGCACCATCAATTCGACTAAAGTAGCAAACCTCCGCATTAAATTTAATTCCCAGTCATTTGAGGGACTAGCACCCCCTACCCCCACTAATCGCACCATACAGTAGTTACAAACTGCAGGGCTGTAAAGAGCTAGCGGGTCAACAGGGAGAGGCTGCAACGTGCTGTGCATGACTAGCTGTCACCCAGTCGTGCCCACTCAAAAGAGGGATAAAATAAATAAACGACCAGAGTGGGAACCATATCTCTGAATCCTCGCCCCCCGGCCAATAGTACCAGGAACACCCAGGTATAATGGCACATACCAGAGGACGGAGAGCATGGCTGACCGCCTATACTAATATAATGAGAGAAAAAAAAAAACAGAGAACAACAAGAAACTGTCCCAGTCACATTCAGCCTACAGATTTAGCGGGGGCTGCTGCAGAGCAAAATGGTGTTGGGTAGTTGGAAGCAGCATCCATAACGGTGGAGGCCTCAGGAGCGAGCGACTCCGCAGCATCCGCCCAGGAGAGCAAGCATGCAGCATGGGATTTATTACCTTTAGGAGACAGTCTAGGAGGCAAAGGTGGGTCCAGCTGAGATCCATCTGTCGGAAGGTCCATTAAGGCTCGAAATTGATTATTGCTCATGTCTGGCTATATGGAGGAGCATGAGGCCAAGAAATCAGAACTGGCACTGTGACTCCGGGAGCAGAGCCGGGGGGTCTTATCGATGTGGGCCCCATTGAGGTGAGCCCTCCTTCTATTTTTCTTTTTGCTCCCCCGGGATTTCTGAGGGGCAGAGTGAGAAGGGATCCTGGGTTGTGGGCTACAGGTTGAGGGACCTGGGGGTTAGATGCTTGCGTAGAAGTCTCCATAGCTGTGGCCCCCAAGTCCAGAGATTCCCTTGGTATACCCTGATTTAGCTTAGGAGCCTGAGATGCCAAGAATTTCTCAGCAGCTGACAGACTGTCAAATAGTCATGGTGATCCATTCAAAATAATGCAGAGACTAGCTGGGTATCTCAAGGAATATTCTAACCCCAAGTCAGCACAGGCCCGACGTGCTCCAGCGAAGGCCCTGCAGCGGGCAGTTAGCTCCTGGGAGTAATCCGCAAAGATCTGAATCCTATGGCCTTTCCACACAAGTTCTTTTTTTTGGCATGCCAGCCTAGTGATGGATTCCCAGTCCTGGAACCGGAGAAAGCAGGCCAGTATGGTACGAGGACGAGCTCCAGGAGCCGGGAGGGGTGCCAAAGTTCTGTGAGCTCTGTCAATCTCTGGAGGGGTTTCAGAGTGCCAGCCCAACAAGGGGGGGAGCTCCATCTGTAAAAAACAGATAACATCAGGTCCTTCACAGCCCTCAGGAAATCCCACAAATCTCAAGTTGTTCCTTCTACTACGGTTTTCTAAATCCTCCACCCTGGCCCATAGCTGATGAATAAGCCTGTCTTGGTCCAGCACTTATGCCCCGGTTTGCCAGCAGCCGTCTTCTGCCTCTGATAGTCTGTGTTCCGTAATACAAGCCCGTTGCGATAGATCCACTATATCTGTGGTGTTTTTCCGTGTAGCACTATCCAAATTATCCATGCGATGCAAAATTTCCGTGAACATCTGCCGTATTTCTGCCAGGCCACCCTCTGAATATGATGCGGAAGGAGAAGACTCCATTTCAATGGTAGGCCAGGCCGCAAGACGGGTAGACAGGCAACGGATATTCCAGGTACTTCCTGAGCGGGGAGGGGATCCAAAACGGAGCTACCAAAGGGAGAAACACTCACTTTAGCCACACGGAGCAAGAGGAGTAGCAGAAAGCAGGTAAGAGATGGGCTTAACTAGGGCATGTGATGGGAATTGCAAGCGCTCCTAGCTCAGGCGTCCATTAAGCTCGGCGGTTGGCCACGCCCTCCTCAAGATTTTTTTTTACATTTAAAAAGTGCTACAATAAAATAAATGAAGTTAATAATATCAGCACAGAGATGTGCACTTTATTATGACACCTTCATTTATCCACCACCCTCTATTATCTGCCAATTTTCCTTTGTACCAAAGTGGGTGGATAAAAGAGGGAGCACTGTAGTTAAAGGCAATAGGGCAGAGGATGGAGCATTCTTAGAAGATGGTCTGGATCCATCAATGACAGGATAGCTCTGATGTCCCATTATAGGGACTATCAAAGGACAATAACCTTGACAAAGGCAGAATTCCTGTCATGAGTTATTACCTATGGAAGAAATTGGCCTACTCAGCTCTTCTGCACTGTGAACAGGTTGCTTAGCCCTGGTTTTCTGCAGTCTGGAAGAGTTTCGTCTCAAGAAAAATGTGAGGAGTTTGAGCTTTTCATTCAGAACATAGTGTCCACCATTCAAACAAGGATCTCTACAGGTGGCCTGTAAGGGGCCAGCAATGGTCAAAGGGTAAGGTGCAGGGGCAAGCCATTAATCTGGTCTGAGTTCCAGCAAGTTATTATGGAGGATGTCTTCAAGGTGATAGCAACATTCTGCCCCAATTACTGTATGTTGGAGCCAGGCCCCACCAGGTTGTTTGCTGACTGCTGGGTGACATTGGGTCTGGTGTTTGCCAGCATAGTCAAGGGTTCCCTAGCAGAGGGCTGTTTCCCAACAACTCTGAGGAAGGATGTGGTGAGACTGCTCTTAAAGAAACCATCTTTGGATCTGGATATATAGGCTGATCGTGAACCTTCCTTGTTGTATAAAAGGTTGTTAAGAAGGTTATGTTTTTTTAGATATGGGGGGGGGGAGAGGAGGACAAGACAGGGGATTGTGAGTTTGAGGGGGTAGGGAGGAACTAAGGTTGAAGGTAACTTTGGGAAAGATGAGGTTTTAAATAGTTATTTTTGCTCTGTATTCACAGTGGAAGAGGATAGAAAAGGACCTGAGTTAAAGAAGAAGGGAGGAGATGAATGTGGGGTGGATCAAAGCCCCTTAAGTGAGGAAAGAGTTAAGGAAGAATGTGAAAAATTAAAGGTAGACAAAGCAATGGGGCCAGATGGTTTGCATCCAATGGTTCTTAGGGAACTGAGGGATGACTTGAGAACACATTTTGCGAAGTTATTTAACCTGTCCCTAGATACAGGGTGTGTTCCGAGTGACTGGAGGATGGCAGATGTAGTACCACTGCACAAGGGAGGCTGCAAGGAGAAGGAAGGGAACTACAGACTTGTCAGCCTTACATCAGTGGTGGACAAGTTGATGGAGGTGCTAATAAAGGAAGGAGTGGTAAAATACTTAACGGACAACAAACTATTAGATGAAAAGCAACATGGATTCACTAGTGGAAGATCTTGTCAAACAAATCTGATAGAATTTGTTGATGGGGTAACTAAGGTGGTTGATCAAGGGGGGCAGTTGATGTTGCCTACCTGGACCTCAGTAAGGCCTTTGACTCTGTCCCTCACTGTAGGCTGGTAAATAAGACAGAAAGCCTGGGGGTGGGACAGAAAATAACTAGATGGGTGGAAAAGTGGACTAAGGATAGAAGTCAGAAGGTGGTGGTAAATAGTGTACATTCTGGGGTAAGGAAAGTTACGAGTGGGGTTCCTCAAGGGTCTGTACTAGGACCAATCCTTTTTAACATATATATTAGTGATATATCAGAGGGAATTAGAGGGAAAATGTGTCTGTTTGCAGATCATGTAAAGTTATGGAATAGGGTCGGCATTGAAGAAGGGGTTGAAGCCATGAGGAGGGATGTGATTATACTAGAGAAATGGTCAGAAACATGGCAGCTGAAGTTCAATACAAAGAAGTGTGTGGTGATGCATATAGAGTGTAAAAATTGACTAGCCAAGTACCGGTTACTCCCCCCGACAGCAACATTTCACCAGTGAGGTCCCCCACAGCGACTACAGAGCCATGCCATTGTGGGAAACCCACTGTAACCTGGCACTGTCTGTCAGGGGTCCTGCACCCCCCCCCAATCAGCTCTGACTCGGAGTTGATAATCCTAAAGTGGGTGGGTGCGGGAAGGCACAGCCCCCCGCATGGGGGTTTGTGGGGCAAAGCCCCCTGAAGAAAACAGAGACTGGCTGTGGGAACTGGCAGCCGACTGCAGAATGAGGTCAACCTGCCAGTGTCACTGACAGGGCGTTCAACAAATATCTTGTCGAGCACCTGTCGTGGATCCACCAAGTACTCACTGGGGGGAGAGCAGATAAAGCAAAAAGAACAGGAAAGGGATTAGCGGATTATAATATCAAGCAACCTTAGAGTAAGTGACCAATGTAGTAAGGTGGTTGGTAAAACTAATAGAATGATGGCGTGTGCGTAGGAAGGGGCATAACTAGTAGGAAGAGGGTGGTGCTAATGCCATTATATAAGACTATGGTTAGACTGCACCTGGAGTACAGAGTACACTTCTGGAGGTCTCATGTAAGAAATGACATAGATTTAATAGAAAAGGTTCAGAGAAGGGCAACAAAGATGGTTCAGGGTATGCATGGGAAACCATATGAGGCAAAATTGAGAGAATTAAATCTGTATCCGCTGGAGTTTAGAAGAGAGAGAGGAGACATGATAGAGATATTCAACTACATGAAGGGTATAAATAAAGTGAGGGAAGGAAGTCTATTTAAAAAGAAAGTCAGAGTTAAAACAAGAGGTCATACTTTAAGATTATAAGGAGAAAGATTTAAAGGTAATGTAAGGGGGGGTGTTATTTCACTGAGAGGGTGGTTGAATCCTGGAACAGATTACCTGCAGAGGTGGTAGGTGTCAAAATGGTGGAGGGATTCAAGAGAGCGTGGGATAGACATATGGGGTTGATTAGAGGATAGAGGATAGACTTCTTGTGCACCAGTGACAAGTAGGGGAGGGGAGAGATGGACAGACTGGATGGGCCAGGATGGTCCTTTTCTGATGACACATTACTATGATACTATTGAATTGGACATCACACACACAGGACACACTCCTCTTTGGTTTATCCTAGGTTTGAAGTGAGTGCTTTGCCCATCTCTTCCACTCATAAAATGCCAGTTTACATGCATTAGATTATCATATGGTGCAACATAAATGTTCATTTGTGTAGTTAGATTAGGTGGGCTGTCTGATGCCTCTTCACAGGTACAGCAACAAGGCTAATAAAACAATCCCATTATTGTCACATGATCCTGTGGCCATGCATACATACAGTAAGTAACTTTAATAAGAATATATTGCCTTGGGCTACTGTGATTAGTCCCCAGTTTTGTGTAGCCTGGCCAGTACAAATACACTGTA
The DNA here is from genome assembly GCA_016271365.2 of Neoceratodus forsteri. NCBI lineage: Eukaryota > Metazoa > Chordata > Ceratodontiformes > Ceratodontidae > Neoceratodus > Neoceratodus forsteri. The sequence goes on along the minus strand of CM057455.1, from coordinate 998,892,680 downwards.
GCCTAATGATTAATGCATCGGCTTGGGAATTCATGGTTTACAGGCTCAAATCCCATTATAGCCAAATACTCAGTGCCTGTGATGAAATGATGTGTGTGACTGCTTTTGATGTAAAGTGATAGAGATCAACATTAGTGATAGAAACACATACATATAGAGATCATCATTAGTGACAGAAACAGATATATATATATATATATATATATTCATCATTACATGGACATAAGGTATACAGAATTGTAACAAGTAGGTACAGTAACACAAACCAAATAAATCACTATTTGGTAAGACTATGGTCCCCGAGAAGTGCATATCAGTTGATTACACAACGCAGGTATAAGCCCTGGGCAGACAGACGTGGGACATTCCCTCCCTAGAAAACACATCCCCATCCCTTATATTGGGAAAGCACCCTCTTCTATAGCAGTTTCCAGGGGTTCCAATATTGCCTGAAAGGCTATGTCATTGCCATTGGCTCTGTGCTGCGCGTTCTCTAATTCAAGGCAGCAGTACAGATTATGACTCCATTGGGCAATAGTGGGTGAGTTCTGACTTATCCAGGTCTGCGCAGTTGTCTTTTGCATTTAATAAGGCCATATCCCACAGTCTTCAGTGGTGAGGTGTAAGAGAGGCATTAGTGTCTGCACCCAACAGTAATTCCTCAGGGACCATAGAGAGAGGATGCCTTTGTACTTTCTGCATTATTGAATGCACCTCTGTCCAAAGCCTACATGAAAGCAGGCTAGTGACATGTGCATAAAATCTCCCCCTCTGTTTCACATTTTGAGCACATATTTGATTTGTCAGGATCATACCTGTGCAGCCTAGAGGGGGTAATGTAGACACGATGCAGGGAAAAATAACTGAATATGATGGAGGTGGTTGGTGCAAGTTCCATGTTTATAATAGTTTGTGGCTCTTTTTCATATGCAGTCTGTGATGTGGAGCCCAAGATCATTCTCCCACTTCACCCTATCCTCTACCAATGGTGAGGGGACTTGGTCAAGGAAAAGTTTTTAGAGGGCTGTAATAAGTTTACAGTTTGGGGGTGGGTGGTGGAGTAGCTTCTCCAAATCAGAGCCACCACCATCCAAGGCACCCCAAGGGGCCAAGGTCGAGAGCCACTGTCGCACTCTCAAGTAAACAAAAAAGTCACCCTTGGGAAGATCATGTTTCTTTTGCAGTTGAAGAAACCTACTTAGATGGGAGTTCTCATGTAGAAATTAATTGTCTACACTCCCAAGTGGAACCACCTCAATAAGGCCTGGTGAAGGAAAACTTAATTTCTTTGGTGCTTAAACAAGGTGATCAGTGATGTATATGGAGATAGGGCAGCTGGGTAATACAAGTGCTGGTGGGCTCTCTGCCAAACTCCCAGCAGGGTTTTTTTGTTTAGGATCCCGGGGGAAGGCTGCCTGCCAGTACAGGTGACAATAGTCCATTGTGGAGAGTGGCACCTAAGTCATCCTCTTCCAGTGTGAGCCAGGAAGGAGGTTGTGCACTGCAGAGAGGGGCAGATAAGCCAGTTGTGCCACCCAGTAGTAAAACCTGAAGTGTGGCAAAGCACAACTTCCCTCCTGCAAGGTCTTTTGCAAAATGGTTCTTTTAATATGGGTTGGTTTGTTGCTTCAGACAAACCTATGTGCAAGAGCATTGATGACTTTAAAAAATACTGTACTAACATGTATGGGCAGGACCTGAAACATAAAGACACTTTGGCAACATACACATCTTGATCATATTATCGCTTCCCAATAAAGATAAGGGCAAACTGCACCATCTGGCAGAGTCTGCTTTATGTATTAAGCAGGGACTTATAATTATTTTGATGCAAGTCAGCTTGAGAGCTTGAAAGGTGGATGCTTAGGTATTTAATTGTATTGACCATAGGGATCCCCATCGAGTTGTGGGCAAGGGAGTCCCGACGTACCTTGCCCACTAGCAAAAACTCACTCTTTGACTAGTTCACTTTATGGCCAGAGAGCAATGCATATTTATCAAGCAAGTTATGCAGCTCAAAGGGCCAGTTGTCGGGTTCTTCAGGAATAGTAAAACACCATTGGTAAATAGTGCCAACTTATGTTCCTCCTGACCACCTGCCTGATATCCCCAGATCCCCCGATGCTGCCTATTTGCGGCTGCTAAAGGTTCCAGACTAAGAACATACAGTGGGTGAAAATGGACATCCCTGTCTGGTACCCCAGTTTAGTTGGAAGGGGGAGGTTAAGCCCCCATTTATTTAGATTTGTGCCTGTGGGGCATGGGACAGAGCACCAACCCACCTTGTGAAGCTGTCACCCAGATGATAGCTTCGCAATGTCTCAAACATGTACCCCCACTCCATGCAGTCAAAAGCCTTTTCCATGTCCAGAGTCAGTACAGCTGTCCTGTGGCTTGTGGCGGATCTGGACCATTCATGTATAATATCAAGGGATTTTTGAATGTTATTTTTACCAGTTTCACCACACTGCTTCGACAACAAGGTTGTCGATGTCCAACACAGCAACAGAAATATGTTGACAGTGACCATGTAGCCTTGCAAATCTGTCGACAGACAGCCATGGTGCCCCAAGCACCAGGGCTTTTCTACATTGTTTGCAGAGGGCCTCACCCCCCCGCATCTCCTTCACTTATATATAATCAGCTCGGGGGGGGAGCGATTACTGGGGAGATCAGCCAATACCAGGAGTCACTGTATCCATACAGCACTCCAACAACCCGTTCAGCACTGTTGTTGTCGAACAGGCTGTGTCGATGTAATGGTTTTGCTGTTGGGGGTTTGCTCTAGCAACAGTATACCATTTTTACCCTGGCAGCCTTTAATAAAGCCCACTTGGTCAGTATGGATAGTTTTTTGCAGCACTGGTTCCAGCCTTGTGGCAAGTATTTTAGCTATGATTTTATGATTGGCCATCAGCAGGGAGATTGACCAGTATGAGGCACACTTCAAAGGGTATTTACCCTGTTTGGTGAGGACTGGGATAGTGGCTGACCACGTGGAGGGTGGGTAGTACATCTTTCTTGAGGCTTTTTGTACCATGCGGGACAATGGCTCCATGAATTCAGGCATAAAGGTTTTGTAAAAGTCTATAGCTAGGCCATCTGGGCCTGAGCCCCCCCCCAGAGCACTAATGGCATCTTAAATCGCTATATCAACTATTGGGATATTTCAAGCAGATGCTGCTTCTCCATCTAGGGGACATATTGGGGCATTGGAGAAGAAGTTATCTAGTTGCTGCTGAGTGGAGTGGGCCTCTTGTGAATATAAGGTATTGTAAAATTTACAGAACACTTCCCCAATTATTGTCTGGTCAGAGCTGAGTTCCCCAGTTTCAGTTGTAATTTGCAAGATAGCCTTTGTACCCTCTTGAGTTTTAAATTGCCAGAATAAAAGCTTGTCCCCCCCATCCCCATCAAAATATTGCCCCGCCTGAGTGAGCAGTATGACTCTCTCCAACTATTCCATTGCCACAGTGTTGTATCGCCACTTCAGCTTCTGCAGCCTGTAGTAAAGTGGCATAGTGGGATTCTCCATATGGTCCTTTTCCATAACTGCTATTTTCACCTCCAATATTTTCTGTTCCACCAATTGCGCTTTTTGTTGGTGGCTAGAAAAGGCCACCATCAGGCCCCTGATAACATCTTTAAAGGGTACCTAAACAAGTAGTTTTTTAAAACTGCAAACTCCAAAATCTGGCTTCATAGCTAGGTAAAGTAAAGACTGCGGTTTACATTTATGCTAAAACTGCATTTATGTAAATAACATAAATGCAGTTTCATAGCTTTTGGAAAATGCAAACATCAGCCTTTCACTTTCAAAAAACAGCCTTGGTTTCTCCCTAAGATGTCTGCCAAGTGTGTTAAGTGATGAGTCATGATGACATCATCTGAGCCAGAGACAGAGATCCACATATATTTCTATAGTGCAAACTAGTTCTTCTTTCCCTCCTTATTTTGAATTCTTGTACCAGAATGATTAACACTATGTATTAACTCGTGGATTATGTTTGATCAGTACACATGTTAGGCTATGATTTTGTTCATTTTGTTTGCTTTAACTTGTGGAAAGTATTTTGCAATCCATCTGACTTTTTTCTTTGGCAAACTGCGCTACAGTACAACACTTCAAATACCTGATGATCTAGTGGTTATATGATGCACTTTTAAATTTGCTTTGTGTTAACCAGGAGAGACACACTAAGCTGAAAGCTTGTTTACAGGTGTGGCCTGGGAGCACAAGTAAGTTTAGTGACTTGCTCAGGGTCACACAGCAAAGTACCGGTCTTGTTCAGTTCCAACGCTCATGCACTCTTGTTAATCCACAAATAAGGCTTTCTTTTTCCATGTGAACCCCCTGCACCTAGCCTGCCTTCTGTTGAACACTCCACCATCCATACCCTGCCCTTAGTACTACCTGGGGGGCCACATATGAACCTGAGGTCTCATGAAGAGAATTATCACACCTCAGATTGTAATCTTGTACCTCAGAGAGTTGTGCACACCTATACTGATACGCATCATCATATGCAGGCACTGTTACAAAATGCCTCCCAACTCACTTTCCAGTCCACATTCTCAGTGTTTGACTTCTGCTCCCACAGTAAACAGTGAATGGATCACCACCCTTCTGCACAGTGAAGGTAGTATGTACAGTTCCCTGTTGTGTTTTTCTCCCACCTCATTAACCAACAACTAGGTCTTCCTGGAGGGCCAAGCAATAAGCATCATGACCCACCAGAAAAACTGCTGTTCATGCCCTCATAAGGGCTGCACTTACAATGGATAACAATATTAGCAGGGGAGGCATACTAATACCCTGCGCGAATCCACCTGACTTCCAGTGTCAGTCTACTCCTTTACCTGTGATCTGTAGAACTCCACAGGACGGTTCCCAGCAATTCTTCTCCAGTACTTTTCTGTGCTCTACTCCGTAATGTGAGTTGGCTAGCTACCACCGTTCCAAATCTTGAATGAGCTATACACAACTCCCTCAATACTGTCCTAATAAACCCTAACCCCCCACCCGAGGGTAATCTCCCTACGCTGAATTCAAGTAGCAGTTTAGGTGCAGCCCTGCCTCTCTGAGTATTTGTCATCACTGGCTACTCTCATCCACAGTCAGGTAGTGATCATGATGCTGGCAACCCCACATTTCAGATCTCACAGTGATCTGCTCAGCGTCCTCCTTCATGTTTTCAGCTAACCTGAATATAGCTGTACCCTGCTGGAATGGCCTCTTCAGTCCCTCTCTGGCATTCATTCTTCTCACCTGCTCCCCACACCTAAAACTGGTGAGTTCACTACCCTTCCACATCATGAATGTGTTTAGTACAGTCTCCCATGTTATATTTACATATTAATAATAAACATGATCTTCTGGTAAGCCAGGCTGATAACAACATGGCACAAGTAGTAAAATAGGCATTCCTACTCATATAAGATCTAAGCCACCTATGATTAGGCACTATTATATGACGTGCATAATGATGTGCACACCCATCATTTAATAGTGCCTAATCAAAGGTAGCCTAGATCTTTTAAGGTTAGGAAAGCCCATCATTCCCTTTGTTCCCTGCTGCTATGAGTCTGACCTACTGGAAAGATATGTTTATATTTGATGTGCCAAAATAAAACGGGGACTGTACTACTTGCATTCATGATGCAGAAGGGTGATGAGCTCACCAGTTTCTGGTGTGAGGAGGAATAGTGAAGAATGAATACCAGAGGGGGACTGAGAAGGCCACTCTTGCAAGGTACTGCTATATTCAGGGAAGGGGAAAGACAGAGGAGAGAAATATGAGCAGATTACTGTGAGAAATAAGATGTGGGGCTGCCAGCACCTTGATCACTACCTGACCCCATTTTCCTGGCCAACATTCCCCTTTCCATAAAACCAGTTCATGCAATTGTCCAAGGCTGTATGTGGATATTTAATGTATGAAATGGCTGCCACTACACATTCAGTCACTTCACTACCAGTCTAGTATTGATTGTAAAGCACTTTGGGATACAATTTGTATGAAAACCACTATATAAATGCTAATTATTCTTCTTATTATTTCCCATGGAAAAAGAAGACAAGACAAGCATATATTTTGTTTTGAGACAGTATGAACTCTAACATTAGAATGCCCAGGAACTTTACTACAAAAAAAATGGTGGCTCTAAGGGGGTGGTGAAGGGTATGGCTGTACCCCCCTCCCATATAGTAACGTACTTGGTTGCTGTTGCATTTCACATTGTTGAAGAAGTCTGATTTATTGATTGTACAAATATTTACATTCAAACTATGGATTACATTTGTAGGTTCTGTCAAAACCGTACTAGAAAAGAATAATAGCAGAACATATAAAGGTTTAATAAAAATGTTAAAAAGTGCATATTAAGCATGCACACCACCCCAGCACCCCATTGTAGCATTCTGGATCCACAATGACCACTAGACCACCAGGTTATTCAAGATTTGTACTGCACTGTGGTTTGCCACAGAGAAAGTCAGTTGGATTAAAACATATTTTCAGCATGTTAAAGTAAACAAAATGAACAGAACCATAGCCTGACATGTGCATTATAAAATAATGCACATGGTTTTGGCCATTTACGTGAAACAGTTCTACACAAAGGGAAAAAAGTCTAATTTGCACTATAGAGAGCCATATATCTCACTGACTTTGGCTCAAATGATGTCATCACATAACACATTTGGTGGCCATTTTAGGAAGCAGGTAAGACAGTTTTTTTTTATTTATTTTTGAATTGGAAGGCTGATTTTACAATTTTCAAATGCTCTGGAACAGCATTTAGGTCAATTATGTAAATGTAGTTTTAGCATTAATGAATACAGCAGTCTTTCCTTTAGTTACTTACAGATTCAGATTTTTGAATAGTTTGTTGTCAAAATGTTGTTTAGGTATCCTTTAAGGGCTTTCCACCTAGTTGAGTGTGACATGCCCCCTGCCTTATTATGAAACATATAGTCCATAATCCCCCTATGTACGGTCACCTGAAATTCTGACACCGACGTCCAAAGTGGAGCATGGTCCGATACAAGGATAGATTCATAGTGGATATCACTCACTATATCCAATAATGATGAAGCAACCAGGAGCCTGTCAGTCCTAGCATATGAGGCATGCACATGGGAGTAAAAGCTATACTTGATGAGTGGTGGGGTTGGTCTGCCTCCAGCAATCAGATAATATGTATGTGCACATCAATGCCTCCAATGTTTTAATGCATGTTGTGTGGGGTACCAGAGTGGGGTTGGACCTATCATGAACCAGGTCCAATACATAATTAAAGTCCTCCCCCCACAAGTATCCATGGCCCTGGCAAACCCACCATATTGAGCTGCAGTTTAGGGTAGAAAAAGGGGTCATCTATTTTCAGCCTATATACCAAGTCAACTGAGAAGGTCAAGCCGTTATGCATTTTAATATGTAGCAGGGTGTAACACCCATTGGGATCATGTTTGGTATCAATAACTTCCATTGGAAGCTTCAGCTTAAGCCAAATTGCAGTGCCTCTTGCTTTTGCATTAAAGCATGAGCTGTGCCAAGTCCTCCCCCCACCATTTTGCTGTTGTGTTCATTTCCCCCTCTGTCATATGTGTCTCTTGCAGTAGTAGTATGTCCCCGTTCAGCTTTCTAACTCTGCCATGCACTTTTTTTTGCTTTACTACACTTTTCAACCTGTTAACATTCCAGGTAATTTTATTAAATCTGTTATCCATTTTCAACTTGTATATTACTTTCCCCAATAGGTCTCCATTCATTACAAGTAATACATATTTGTCTGTTGGCAACATTGCAGGCTACATAAACAATTGTGCATACCAGAAATACCTCCATATATCTTAACATCTGAATTGCCCATCCCACTCCCCTACCTCCAACAACACCCTTCAACTGGAAAATACAAACAGAAACATTTCAAAATTGCCCCCCCATCCCAGGCCCGCCTGAACTAACTTTCCCATTAAACAGCTATGGTGGATTTGGTGATTCATAGTTTGTATGTGGCACCAGAGTACTATATTTTAACAAGGCATTGGGAATTGGACCATGAGTACTTACAGCAAGACTTTACCACCCTTCAATACAACCTCATCACTCATAAACTCCTTCTCAATGCTAAAAAGACTAAAGCTATGATACTGTCTCTAAAGTCCACTATTGAATATACACATATCCCACAGATCTGAACACTTTTAGACGAACCCCTAGAAGTAGTAGATACCTTTAAATACCTAGGGTTCTGGCTGGACAATAAACTCAACTTTCAGTACCACATAAATGAGATCTCAAAGAAACTAAGACAGCGTTTAGGTTTCGTCTAGCGCATTAAACATCTACTTATGCTAGAAGCTAAAAGGCGACTAGTACAATCCACATTCCTCCCTGTATTGGACTACGCTGACTTTCTCTACAGTCACAGCCCCTTAATGATGATTAATAAAATTGACACCTTTTATCACCGGGCCTTATGATTTATCCATACTCTACCCTGTGGAACACATCACTGTCTTCTATATCAGATGTCGGGATGGACCTCACTCTCATCTAGGATAAAAAGAAATGCTCTCCTCTGGTTCCTTAGAGCAGTATCTGATAACCTTCCTACTTACATCTCACACCTTTTCAAATGGGCAAAGGGTTCCTATGGCCTGAGGCACATCTCCATAATTTGCTTTCAGGTTCCTAGAGTGAAAACAAACTATGGCTCTGCAGAAATCATCTCTGCACTCCCTTCACTTTGGAACTCCATGCAAAGCTCATTAAAACTATCCTCACTTCCAAGCTTGTCCAGTTTCAAAGCTGTAATTATGGATTATCTGAAGGAATCATGCAACTGTTTTAGACATCTATGATCCCTAAACCATGGCGCCGCTCCTTAATCCCAAAGCCCAAGTATCTCACCCACCTTGCATCCCAAGCTACGGAAATCAGGCACCCATTAGACTAGCTCCCTAATCTTGGTCACACCGTTATACTCCCATCACTAGCTCTTTCTGGCCTTCCTTTTTTTGATCCCTATTCCTTCACCTCCAATACTACCCTATTCTCTTAATACCTCCTTACTTATTATTAGCAAGGTATGAGCTTTTACCTAGCAGAGGCTGTCTGGGATTATCACCTACCCTCACTCGTATAAGTTTCAATATAATGTACCGCTGCTTGTTAATTACACTGACCGGCATATATAGTGCTTGTCACCCTCAAAAGATTCTATTTGTATTTTTATTTTTCTTTACACTGTTGTCTAGTGTAACTGTACTTAAGAATTGTACTGTATTGCATTAAATGTATTGTATTAATGTCCAGAACCACTTTTGAAAATGAGTTTCGCTCAATGGTGTTAATGCCTGGTTAAATAAAGTTGACTGATTGATTGATTGATTTATCTATACATCAAATTCAAGAATAACAACTATTCATCCGCTCTCTGAACCGGAACGGAGGCACACCTTCAGAACTCACTAACTAAATTGCAATGCTGGTATTGTATTCCCTCAGGGCTTGTCCAGCACAGCTTTATGACAGCCAACCTAGACATTCTGCCCAAGAGGCCTGTAACACCACAGTGGGGCTTGAGTGCCAATCAACCACATTGCTCCCCTAGCTGTGCCATATGTGGGCCTTGTGGTCTGGTAACTGATTGGCTGTAAATTATCTCCCCAGTTCCCAAGGGATTGCCAGCTGTTTACATGCATCTTTATTTTTTTTTAATGCTACATTTTATGGTGTAGCCCAGTGCTAGGCAGAACCCCACCAGACATGTACCACAGCATCATTACATAGGGTGCAGGCACTAGGAAATGCATGGCAATTGGCCCCTCCAGCATCTAAAAACTATGCCAGGGATGCAAGCTAAATCAAGGCAGTGCCCCATACGGTGCTGCAAAAAAATACAAAAAACAACATTATATTGTAGGCACATGGCCCAATATCTGAACTTGTAAATACCTTCTTTGAGCGAACACTGCACTTTTAATAGAACAAAACATATTGATACAGTTAGAAGAGCATGACCAACAAGAAGAGACGTGCTAGTGTCTGTAGCCTAAGGATGTAGTTTTTCCCCATTAATACCCATGATACAAAATGATATATCCTCGTGGTCGGGGGTAGTCTGTTGAGATGAAGGAGGGCACACACATCTTCCAGCTACAGATTTAGTCCCAGTCATGCTGCCTGGCTCAGAAGTAAATGGTAATAGGATAGGGCACTTTCTCACCCAAAGCACCACCAACCAGAATGTAAGCGCCAGACATGGACTGATAAAATGTCGATATTGCGTGCAGCCAAATGCATGGGTGGCTGGTGTGCAAGGGAACAAGAAGCTCCACAAGTCCAATTCAGGATGTCATGTTTCAACTCATTACATGAGTCAAGCATGTATCTGAGTATCCAGGTCCCACAAACAGACAAAGTTGAATTCCACAAAGGTTTAGGCCACATCTTGGAGGAGCTTAGTTGAAAGGTTGCACCCCCACAGATCACAATGCGAGATGGTACACTCCACCCCCACCTCAATCCTCCTAGTCATGGCCGATCCCCAGTGGTCCCCAAAGGCAAATGGCTGGTAATGGGTTTGACTCCCATCAGAGGGGATTACGGGTGGCATAAAATTCAAAGTCTGATTAAACCAGCCAGGTGCAGTTTCTCAGGCAAGACCATGGGTAGAAATAGTCCCTGTCATGTTGCCCTTGCACATTCAGAAGCAGAAAGTGGGGATCAGATCAAGGAAATACAATGTCCAAACAGTTAATATAGATGGGATTCAGTTGATCAAACGTGCCAGCTGTCACTCAGGAGTGTGGAGGAAAAAGGCACCAAGATGAGTAAATAATGTATAGAACTTGCTGATGACAGAAATAGTTATGGTGCCTTCCCCTCACCTGATGCATGCCGGACCTCGTGGCAGGGAAAAAATACTCTTACCTTGCCTCATGGTCAGGCTGTAGGCCCCATTTCCTTTATGCTCCTTCTGCCCTCTGAGACTGCTTCCTTGGAATTGATGTAAGTTTCAAGATCTTTTGGTTCAGTGAAGAACTTTGGCAGTTTATCTGGTCTTGAGATCCACAGATGGGATGGGTGCAGATGGATGAATTCCCATTCTTTAGAGTGCATGGTTGCCTTTACACTATTAAACTGTTGCCTTCTTTCTTGCAGCTCCCTGCTGTAGTCTTGAAACACGGTTATTCATGCACCCTGCAGCATAATCAGACTGTGCTTTTTTTTGCTGCCTTCAGCACCTCTTCCTTGTTGGCATACCTCAAGTATTTAATTAGAAAATGACCCATCCAATGACCACACTCCATTTTGAATGTCAGTGCATGGTCCCCCAGTCCCAGATGTTCCACCCTGATTTTTTGTACTGCAGGGCCAGGGCCCCTTCTTTCCAGTCCCTCTAGGAGCCTCACTAGCCTTAAAATGGACCTCCAACCGCAGTTCATGAGATCATTCAATTTTAATTTAAGCTCAGCCACTTCTGACATCACATTTTCCTAATCTTTGACAGTTCTAGTCATTTTATTCTACAGGTTGCTGACACACTGCTCCACCTCTGTTAGCCTCATGCATGGGTTCCAACCATTTTGGACAGTGACTGAATGGTATTTTGAACTTGAAAAATTTGAGCAGATCTGTTTTCAAATCCTGCCCACATCTCAGTCTGCATATTAGTAATGACAGATGTAAGTTGACGGTTGCCTTGTTGCTCAGTAGCGTGGTTCCTGCTCGATGCCATGCCTGTGGTTTGGGAACGCCCTCCTGAAGAGTTTCTGTGGAGCTTTGCGAGGCTGGAATGGCTTCAAATCTGAGCAGAGCTTGATTTTTTTGTGATTTTTAGGAAGCCATCAATTTTATTCAGAAGATGTGTTTTAGTTGAATTTCCAGCACCGACTTCAGACGGAGTTGTAGCTCTGAATTCTCAGTGCCAAATGGAGCAGCTCCAAAATGCAACCACCATCTTGCCTGGCCAAGCCATGCCCCCATGTACACCTGTTGAAACCACTTTTTTAACTGATGTAGATAGCCTGCTGCCAACTAGGCATAAATACCATGCAAAGTACACATACAATGATGTCGAGTTCAGTTCATGCTTTGAAGACAAAAATGAAAACCCCCACAAGTAAGACAAAAATGAAAACCACCACAAATAAGAAAGTATGCAGCAGCACCACAAAATCTTTGCTAGACTGATGGGTAATAAAAATTGCACCTACAGATAAGCGTGTTGCTACTGACGCTAGAGAGAGTTCAGTTACTGATGGTTCTTCCACATCCAATTCCATTTCCAGAATAGGGAAAATGACAGTTGCAACCTTGCTGTTGCTTTGTTTTGTAACACTGATGACTTTCATATTCATGAGTTACCAGAAATGGGAGATTGTTCTTCTTCTGATTGTATCCTACATCCAGGACTACAGGGTCCATTACAGTAATCGTGTAGTGACACAAATGTGAACAGTCAGTTCTCCTCAGATCCTGTGAAATCATCATCTGTTGTGATGCATAATTACAGACATCAGTGGGAAAGTGAATTTGATTGGCTAGAGGAGAGAGATAGTAAAATGTTCTGCAGTGTGTGCCATTCAGATTGCAATCTCACAAACAAATTTGCAAGTACGGGAGCAGGTATGTCAGTGTTTCTGCACTGTCTGACTGTGCACAACATGGTAAAATGTATAGTTTGTTAATTTATAATATTTACAAGTTCATCATTTCCTGTTTTAGAAAATTGTCAAAAATCAACCCTCAGGAAGCACATTCAGTCAAAGGACCATTGCAAGGCATTGGAAACTAAGATCCTTAGAAGGAGATTGTATGTAGTTAGCGACAATGATGAGGCAGAAAGTTCAGAAGATAACGATTTTGTGATCAGTTATAAAACTTGTCAAAGATAGTGAACAAAATCTTTTTAAAGCTGTGTACTTTGCTGCCAAGACTGATATGGCAAACTGCAGTGTTAACCAGCTTTTAGATTTTATTTGCTGGACTGGAGGTCAGTGCTTAGTACATGACATAAGTGACTACACTGTTCGTGATGTTCAGAAAAGTAAAGTTAATGTACTAGACAGCAAAGTCATGAAAGAAGCTTTAAAAAGTCCTGTGTCTGGCTTGCTAGTTGGTGAATCCATAGATCTGTCTGTTCAAAAAAACAGTGACAATGTATGTTCGCTATGTCAATGATGGGGAAATGAAAACAAAACTAATTGGCAACATCAGAGTAAAGGAGAGTTCAGAAAATCTGTTGTTAGAGGCAATTGTAAACAGATGACAGGCCCTGGGCTTTGTGATGCATACATTTGTGGGGTTAGGCAGTGATGGGCCAAGTGTAATGATGGGCAGATCCAATGGTGCTGGTGCACTAATGACTTCACTGCATTCACCTTTTATGGTTCATGTCCACTGTTTGGCTCACAGATTGGCTTTGGCCTGTTCACAGTCCACTACCAAATTTAAGTACCTTCAAGATGTTCAGAGTAATATTAATAGTACATATGCTTATTTCAATACATCTGTTGTTAGGCAAGGTAAACTCAAAGATATGCAAAGGGGGATTGGCACGGTCAAAGGAAAGCTGAAAGAATCAATAAACATGTTGACTGTCAATGGAAAATGCTGTAAATGCACTACATAGATGTTCCCCTGCTGTTGACCCTATACCGAAGGAGGACAGAAACAATGCCAAAGCTCAGGGCCTTCACATGTTTCTTATAACTTATATTTTTGCTGCTGTCCTATGTCTGTTCTGTGATATCCTGAGAGTACCGGGGTGTCTGTAAATCCTTTCAAAAGCAGGATCTGCCGTATGTGGATGTAAAACCACAAGTGCTTTGTGCAATTGGCCAGTTAGAAAACATGAAAAATGAGCCAGGTCTAACCCTGACAGCTTTTCAAGAAGCATGTGAAACTGAATGATAGTGGACAAATGACAGTATGTTGGAAAATACAGAACAAGAATGTCAGCAAGATGACATTCAAGCAGTTCAGGTTAAAGTGACGTTTTAGAGAGGATGACAACACAGTTTTCATAACTTAGAGAAGAGTCTCTAAATACTCCAATAAGCAACATTAAGTGTAGGCTGTGCCCAGATTCTAAAACAGAAGCACTTTTGGATACCAGTCTGACCTACAGTCTGTAGCAGACTCTCACACAGTCACCGTTCAGAATAGTATTGCAACTGTTTGTGAAAAATGTGGCTCACACTCTCAATACAACAGTGATCAGGAGGAGAATGATACAAATATTCCTGAATGTGAGCCTTTACTAGACGAAACTGGTCTCAGGTCAGACTGTCCAAAAGCAAAGGCAATGAAGCTGGGATGCTATAGGAACCTTAGCTTCAAATGTTTTATGAGATGGGTCATCATAAAGTAGTCTGTTACTGATACCATGCCAACATATTCTAAATTATGTAATATTGCTTAATGCATTCCACTTATATCTGTAGAATGTGAGCATAGTTTCAGTGTGCAGAACAAGATAAAGATTAAATGTCATTATTCACTCAGTGAAGACAGCCGAGAGCGACTAATGAAACTAATGAAACTAAACATGGGACCTGACTTTTGAAGTTGATAAATCTGTGCAGCACAGGAAAGAAGATAAAAAAGGACTGTACATGTCTTTGTGTAAAACACAAAAAAAGGAAACTGGAGAAGTCCAGGTCCCAGATAGAGAAAGTCATGTTGTTGATGATTCCGGCACTAGTAGCAGCAACAATAGTGACTGCTGTTCCATGCCCAGAGGTACCAGTCCCACATCAGATAATGTTGGCCCATCACTATGCGCCAGCAGCAGCAGTACCTGTGCAATGTAACATGAATACAGAGAAAGTCAGTGCTCTTAGTGGGGGTGGGGAGTGGGGGGGCTGAAGGCAGTGATTTAGCCAATGAGGATTTTCTGGAAACAATTGAGGGTGTCAGTGAATGATGTCACAACTGTTCTGATTTGACTCATTTGATCCATGCTCTGCATTGTTTTGTATAATACCACTGTCAGACATACTGCACAAATATTTTTCTGGAAACAAGTAGTTGAGATTGAGAATCAAAATGGTTATTCTTCTTATTCCCCAAATTTGTGCAACATGCTATGTAGGGACACTGCAACTCCAGGCTGCAGCCTGCTGCAAGGCCAATGAAGAGGGGAGGGGGCTGGTGTGGCTGGGAGTTGGGGTGGAGTGGAATTTGGCAATAATGAACATTTTTTGGGACTATCATGTTCACACACAGACTGTCAGTTTCTTACTGCTAAACGAAGACTAGAAAAGTAGTATTGTTATTGTTGTTCACCTTTGGCCATGGTGGCAGAAGTTCACAATCTGTTGCCTCACATTGCTGCAAGTTCTGACTACAACACATTACCTAAGCAAGAAATAGTTTCCAAAACTGTATGTATATGTCAGTGTCAGAGAAGGAACGGAAGTGCAGTGCTACTTCTTGTCTGCATTGCTCCCCATGCTCCCCCTAACCAAACAAATAACATTGGTTTGCATATCCATTAGCCAGCCTCTTCAACAATATTGAGCACTGGGACTTGGTAACATCACGCATATCAGCAGTCAGTCACTCACTCACTGCCCACCCAGTGCCTACCCCTCTGGTTGCAGCAGGTTCCGATACCCCCATTTCATTATGTTTTTATGTTTCAAAGTCTCAGGTTTAGCTTTCAATATGAATGTGATCATTCAGCACGTTTTCCTTCTTGTAAGTTTTGATTGGAATGCTAGGGATAAGACACAGTCTTATTCCTCATACTGAGAGAAATGAAGCCTTATGCACCCAAGCTGCCACCCTGATGTTGAACTTGGATTTGTTGCCCTTGCACAACTTGCCCCTGATGTGCAGACCAGGTGGACAACTTACCCCAGGTGTTAGCACAATCCGCATGTACCAGATGTGGGGAGGAAGGCAGTGATATATATAATGTACTGTGGGACTGTGCTAAGATTCAGCCCTTCTGGAGAGCAATTCATGTCTCTCTATTACAAGCTGTAGACCTGGATGTTTTCTTTACACCCGAAATCTGTTTGTTGAATAATTTTCATAATGGTATGACCAAACAGCAGAAACTGCATATGGCCATAATATCAGCTACTGCAAAAGCTGTTATCCTGAGACACTGGAAGGATACTTCTACTCTGTCTGCGGGTGAATGGTACAAAGAAGTTACACTTGCGTTACAGGTAGAATCCCATATCGCCAAGATGAGCAATAGGGCCAAGGATTATTATTTCCAGTGGGGCCTTTTAGATACAGCCCTGACATCATGGTGCTCTGGGAGTCACCTATAGGAGACATCCCCTCTTCAGGAAAGTTTGTTTGTGTTCATTGGCGTGTGAATACTGTTCTAAATAAATAATGGGTGAGGGGTTGGGGGTTTGTGGAGTAGTGTTTAGTTATTTTTTATAGGCATGAACATACTAATAGTACAGGCTGGTTAGTAGTACATATAGTGCATTTATGATTATCCTGTAAATCTTTACCAGCTTAATGTTTGTTCACGGCACATGTAATGGATATGCCAATAAAGTAAAATGAATTAAAAAAAAAAAAACTTACCCCAGGTGACCCACCTTTCTGTCCTCTTGGCTTTTGTGTCTGTGTCTGTTATCACTCACATCACACCAGTCTGTCTCTCAGTCTCTTCTAGACTGATTGCCAATGTGCCTCTCTGCTTCTTTGTACTGCCTGTATAATACCTTCACTTCAGCACAGCAGGTTGGGGCTATTGTTTCCACCCTACCCCTGTCATCTCTAGTGGCAAAGTAACCTACCTGAGTGGATAATGGTGTACTACTCAAGTACTATCTTGCAATGGGCAGGGCTGGTTTCTTGTTTATCGATTTTCATCCAACTTAAGGCTTCTCAAAATTGACCCTCAAGATCTTGCCTTTCCTTCCTTCACCAGTGCCCCTGTTCTGTTACTCAGAGAGGGTCAGTTGGAGGAGGGGGTGGACAAGAACTTATATTGTGTAAATTGTCACATACTAATTTTTTACTTCTCTTAATTTGTATAGTTGTAGCCCCCCCCTTCCCCAGGCATAGGCTGTCCTACTACAAATCCCAGACTCACAGAGGTCAGACTACAGGCAGCTGAGCTAATATCGTGAACTGCACCACACACTCACTGAATGTACTCAGTACATGGAGTGAATGAGAAGCATAACTGGAAAACATCTGATCAGTGATGATCATCAAAGAGCTGTGCAATACCATCAACTTTAGGCAGGCCAGACAATTCAATATTCCACACAGTGCAGCTGCCTACTGCGGCTGGCTAGACAACACTGCAGTGTGGGAGAGTCATTTGAATTGCCTGCCTGCAGTGCATGTTACACAGCTTTTATGATCATTATAAATCAGGACCTGCCTCCACCAATCAGAGGCCAGCACTACTGTACCTCTTATTCTGTGTACAGTTGCTGCCTCACGCTCCTCTGCACAGCTGATTTCCATTGCAGTGATGCTGGATTATCACACAGTTTGTATGAGAATTGCTGAGGTAGAATCAGCTGTGATAGAAATCCCATTAAAAAAGGGCTTGTAAAAAAAACAGTCTCTTTAGCACTAAACGTTACTGGCAACTGTCAACAGAGCCTCCCAAATGAGCAGGTGTTTAGCCACAAAACTTCACAGTCAGTTGTGAATGGATTCAAATTATTTAGTTGCTGCTAGCCCTGCCAAGCATTACATGGTGTGTGTCATGCTGCCACCATAAAACTGATGCTTTGTTTCTGATGCAAATGTATGAAACTCTAAAGTAAATGAAAATAAAAAATGTGAAATAAATAGAAATGTTTTAGCTTATATAACCCCATCGACCATTAAGAACCATGTAGTTTCCTCTCAAGGAATATACCACTAGGAATCTAAACAGCAGGGGAGGCCAGCAATACAGAAGCAAGCACACATTCTCACTTAAAATTGGATTGTAAATGTTTTTTTTCAGGCAGTAGGCAGTTCGACTGCTTCATAATATATTAATATGTTTAGTTATGGGTGTCTCTTATGAGATAAGAAGGTTATCTTGTGCTGGCTTGTGTTGACAGCACATCTCAACTTTGCTTCGTGGTCCTCTCACCCAAACCAGCATGAGATAACCTTCTTATCTCATAAGAGACACTCATAACTGAACATATTAATATATATCACAGGATCTGATTTTCCAGTTATGCTTTTCTTCAGGTGCTTTTAAGTGTATACTCATTGACTGATTGTACTTAGCAGCCCCCAGAGGAATGGACCAGGCAGCAAACAAAAGACTACATTCAGAGGCTGACCACTTCACCAGATATATCAATCTCATTAAATGTAACCTGCACACTTTCTGGCAGGCTATTGACTCTCCTCTACTCCTAACTCCTGGTTCACTCTGGCTGCACTGATGTCAGTTGCCTGCAGAGAACACCACCACTGTGCCTCTGAGGGGTTTGTAACAGAACACAGACCAAGATGTCTGTCTGTCAGCTGACAACAACAACAAGTAAGCAGAATTAATCTAATGCAATGAATCTACGTTCTACTGCAACAAAATGAATAAAGATTTTTTGCACACTGGGGACCACCAGCACCATCTTGAATCAAGTCTGGGGGTGCGTGGGGCCCTTTTGTGGTGAAACTCCCATTTAAGTGGGTGGCGATATTCCACAACATGCTGTTAATTAAGCATGAGCATCAAACAAAAACAAAACTGTAACAAGTGTTTGACTTGATGTGTTGGTTGCATAATTTCATTCATGCATTGTATCTTGCTTGCCATCATCAGTGTATAATAATACAACAAATGAGATCTGATATCAAAACATCTGTCAGCTTTAACAGGAAGGTGATATCTGTGTGTTAGTGTTAGTTATGATCACCAGACTTAGAATGTAGCAGGAATCTGACTGCAAGCAACTTAATACAAGACTGATGGAGGTCACTTGGAACTGCAAGGACAATTCATGAAATAAGTACATACTGTAAGTAACTGATTTACTGTGTGCATTTTCTTTTCCTAGACTCCTTCAGAAATGCACTTCTATGGATGTGCCATGAATAGGTTACAGTGAGGTATTCAGAAGACTTATGACTTCAAAAATTATAGGACTTGGAGTATTTCAATTTTCAAAATGTGTGGACTGGAATTATTTTGACTTCCAAAAATTGACAGCTGGAAGTATTTTGACTCCAGTAAAGCTGAAATGACTTTCAAATTCCAACCCATGGAAATATTCGACTTCCACCAAAAAAAAAAAAAAAAAAATATATCTGAAGCCCTGGATTTGAGCATGACAGATTTCAGGCAAAATGTTACACCAACTGTCAAAATAAAAACACCAGCAGGTAACATTTAAAAAAGTCTTTCTGGCAGCACTGAAGGGAGGCACATTGGCCTACGGGAGCTGTCAGATTATGAAGGGTATGTATTCCAGTTAGCCTGAGGAAAAACCTAAGTAGCCATCTTGGTTGAGCACAGGCCATACCCCAGGATCAATACATTTTAAAGTACTGGCTGAACATCTGTATCCTGTAACACATGTAAGGTGGGAGTAGTCACGGTATATGTAAGTTAGCTGGGGAAGGGGTGTGATGAGCCTATCTGTGCTACACTAGTTGGATGTGGACTCAGATGTCCATATGTTATCAGCCTTGTTATGGGTGTAATGTCACTGCACACGTGATAGTACTATGATGTTGGTATGTACACAAGAGAGAGGGTATGATGTACTTTGTTGTGATGACTGGTGGGACTAAGCTTGCGCACAGGTGTGATCATTCCGGTGATATAAGCTGTATTTGAGGTATGTGACTGTGTGTTTGAAATAGGCCAGGTGCAAGTAGGTGACTGGTCGAGGGGTATGATGTGTGGGCTTGTGGTCAGAAGTACTGTGTGACTATTTGAGTGACATGGTGAACGATACATTGGTGTCAGCATGACTAAAGGGTACGTGCTGGGTCTATGTCAGTGACCCGACTAACAGGAATGATTACTCCGCATGGGAGCTGGTAGTAGGTCAGGTGTATGTATGTTAGCCAGAGAGGGGTGTAATGTGTACTGCATGTCTGATCAGCACAATTCAGAGCTGGAATCAGGCTTGAATATGTCACTAACCTGATGTTTGAGGTAGGATACGTCTGCAAATGTGTAAATGATATGCTGAGCATATGTAAGAGAGTTACATATAAGTTAAATATATGTGTATGTCCACTGGGACTAGGATTTGGGTCTATTGACAAGCATGCCATTGGTATGATATGTGTGTGTGCGTGCGTGCATGTCTGTGTGTGTGTAAAAATGTGTTAGGTGCAAGCAGATAACAGGGAAAGGGGCATGATGTGTGTACCTAGTTATTATGAATATATCTGTCTATTCAGATGACAAGGCCATTATTTTACCAGTGTGAGCATAGACAATGTAGTATTCGGGTCTAGGTCGGTGACCTGGCAAACAGGTATGGCGTATCTGCATTGGAGCTGGGAGTAGATCAGGATGCATGTATCTTATTCAGGGAGTGGTGTGATGTGTCTGTCTGTGCATCTAACTTTGGATGTGTAATCTGGTTTGTGTCTGTCGCTGACTGGATGTTGGGGTAAGGTACTTCTGCATAAGTGTAACTGAAATGCTGAGTGTATGTAAGTGAGCTACTTAAGGGTGTGATGTGCATGTATGTCCACTGGGACTGGTGTGTGTGTGTGTAGAAATAGACTAGGTGCAAGTAGATGACAAAGCAAGATTAATTGCAATTGGATGGACATGGGCATGATTCAAATAGAATTTCTTAATATGAACAAAAAGGAGATGGCCCTTGATCTTTAACACATATGGCATACAGGTTATAGTACCAAACTATGAACTAGTTTGTTACATCCAGCAGATCTAGGTTTGATTCCCACAGTCTCCACTTACATACCGTCTGACCCTGATCAAGTCACTTAACCGCTACAGTGCTCCCAAGTTACTCATAAAAACAGACCTTTCCGCCTATTGGTTATACCCCTCCCTATACAACCCAACATGTGATTTGTTTTCCCACTGCCTTATTTCATTGTTTTGCCACCTTTAGGTCATCTGCTATGATAACTCCCAGGTCCCTCTCCTACCCTTTTACTGTGACTGCTTCCCCCCAGTTCATACATGACCAGTGGGTTTTTATTCCCTAAGTGCTTGATTCTGCACTTCTTTGTATTGACTCTCAATTGCCAAGTTCTTGACCAGTCCTCCAACTTCCCCAGGTCCTCCATCATCCTTTCCACCCCCCCCCCCGGTGTGTCCAACCAATTGTAGATTTTTTTATCATCTGCAAGCAGGCACACCTTCCCTTCCATCCCTTCCAGAATGTCCCCAATGTGTATATTAAAGAGGCCCAATACTGACCCCTGTGATACCCTACTTGCCACCCTGCCCTCCCACAAGTGAACCCCATTTACTACCACCCCTGGCTTCTACCGCTAAGCCAACTTTTCACCCATCTAACTATTCTAGGACCCACTATCAGCCTGCTCAATTTGTTCACTAGTGTTCTGTGAGGGATGGTGTCCAAAGCCTTGCTGAAGTCTAGATTGGCCATGTCCTCCACCCCTCCGTGGTCCACCACCCTTGTCACCCAATCGAAAAACTCGATTAGGTTTGTCTGGCAGGGCTTCCCCTCAGTGAATTATCATTGCCTCTGGTCCTGGAGACTGCTGGCTGCTAGGTACTCCCCAATTCATTAAGGAGTGACTCCATTACCTTTCCTGCCACTGAGGTCAGGCTGATGGCTGGTAATTACCTGTCTCTTCTCTACTACCACCACCCTTGTGGAGAGGCACCACATCTGTTCTCCTCCAGTCCCTCGGAACCTATTGTGCCAATTAGATAATTCTCACTACATTTCAGTGTAGTTTCAGGCAGGTGTGAAGACAGGCTAGTGAAATCATGCCACAGAGGAAAGGAAGGAGCACACATCAGGGTTTAAGCTGAAATTTTAAATTTGTAGCCTAGGATAGTCAAAGGAGTTAATGAGTGCAAGCAGGGTTAGTTCCTCACTAACAGTGGTTTGCACCCCTAAAGTTGGGGGGAGGGGGAGTCATTAAAAGTGACATATTAAAATGCACAGTTAGTGAGGCACTAACCAATTAGCACGCAATGCTAATGTATGCCAGGTGTGCAAATTGCCTGACTGCGCCTTGCAGACAGGCATACTCAAAGGTTTGTGGAGGCATTAAGCAGCCATAAGCCAAGCTATACAATGCCTCTACAAACCTGGTAATAAGTACCACAGCGGTGCACCCCCCCCCAATTGCTGTTCAGATTATTATCCTTCTCTAGCCAGGTAGTCTAGAGGCCACCCCTTCCCATGATCACTGTCCCATTAGTTGTACAACTGTTCCCTGCTAATCTAGTGGCCCCATTGATCACTGTTTCAAAAGCTGTTCTACTATTCCCTGGTAATCTAGTGGACCACCACATCTCTGTTTCATAAGATAAACCCAATGATTCTTGGTAGTTTAGTGGCTACCCACCCCTGATTACTGTTTTGTTAGTTAAAATCCCCAATCCCTGCTATTCTAGCAGCCCCCCACCACCAATCACAGTTCTGTCAGTTAAAATCCCTTGAGCCCTGAAAAGTCTAGTGGCCCCTGCCCTGATCACTGTTTCATCACTTGAAACCTCTGATTCCTGGTAGGTTTGTCAGCCCCTGACCCCAATCACTGTACCATCAGTTAAATCGCCCCAATCACTGGTAGTCTAGTGGCCTCTGATTACTTTTTCCTGAGTTAAAACCCCAGATACAGTACTTGATTGTTTAGTGCCGCCCCCCCGGTCACTGTTTCATCTGTTAAAAAACCCTGATCCCTGGGAGTCTAGTGACCCCCAGCCCTAATCACTGTTCTGTCAGTCAAAAGCCCCAATCCATTGTATCTAGTTCTTCACCACCCCTGAACACTGTTCTATAAACTTAATCTCTCAAAATCTGGTAGTCTAGTGACTCCAACCCTTGATCCCCCTGCCATCACTTTCCTGGCACTGCACTGAAAAGGCAGCTGGCATTTACCTACCACTCACCACTACTTCTAGTTGCCATCTGGTACACACAACATCAATGACATTGATTAAGACTGAGTGCAGATCTACAGTGCATGCTCATGGACTAAGAATGTATCTGGGTAGATCAGTGAGTTCTGAGAAAGACTATGTTGAAACATCAGCTGTTGCTGTGTGTGCCTGTGGGCATGCACACTGTCTACCAGCCACCTGGAATTTTCACCAATACAGGAAGCACTCATGTGAAATCCAGCATGCTATTTCATTTAAGTTTTCAGAAGCTCAGTCTGCCACTGTTTCAGCACTTTGCACTTTAGCTACATCATTTATTTGAGCACTTTTCCGCATTTTCCATGGCTATCATGAAATGAATAAAGATTTTCTGCCTATATTGGTGAGGTATGCTCTGTTTTCTTGCAAATTTTTTGGGATCTGCTCAAGTGCAGCCGGTTGCTTGGAAAGAGTTTCCATTTTTTGTCTAGGCAGTCATTCCCTGTTTCTGCTAGCACCAGGCTAGTACACACACATGTGTTAGTAAAGGAGTACCTCAGTATTCCATTTCCTTTGAGATTAGTGAACTAGCCATACTTATGACACAATATGGCTGCATGGCACCAAACCTGGGGGCATCCCAAAGAACAACCCTACTCATTGTACAAGAGGGGGGTTGGTATCTAGGTTCCCCCATAGGTTTGTTGCTGTGCCACCATGCAGTTCAATAGATATGGTTAGTTCACTAATGTACCAAAAAATAAGTCTGTGTGCATGTGCAGTGGGTCTGCATTTTGACTTAGTCAATTTGTTTGAAGCTGTGTGTTGTAAACAGTAGCTGTCAGTGGTGGTGAGTGGTGGCAATGTGTTAGTGGCCATCTCAGTACCACACTAGGGTAGATGACAGAGGATTGGAGGTGTGGGGCCAGTAGAGTGCCAGAGAGGAAGGTTTTTTAATGGACAGAACAGAGGCTGGAGAGTGGAGGGCTGCTAGGCTAACAGGGATCGAGGTATTGAATTTATGAAACAGCATTCATGTGTGAGGGCACCAGATTGCCATGGATTGGGGGTTTTAACTGATGGAACAGTGATTTGTGGTGGGGGGGGCACTGGACTACCAAAACAGTGGCTTTAATCGATGGAAAAACAATCAGGTAGTGGAAAGGCCACTAGACTACCAGAGAATATGTGGACAACTATTGGCACAATAATAGAAGGGTGGTTGGCCACTAGACTACCAGGAATGGTCTCAATAGTTATCACTACAGTGATTGGGTAGGGGATGCTAGCCAGGTAGCACCTGTTTGCTCCCTGGCCTGTAATGAGACCATAAGGGGAAGCAAATGACCCCATGTCACTTTTCCTTGTGCTATGTAGTCATTTGCATGGGGATGTTTGAATATGGCACATTGCTCTATAACAGCAAATACCTTTTGTGAGTGTTAGCAGGTAATTTGATCGGTTCATCCCTATAGCTCCCACTTGACCACATACCTTATGTGGCCAGTAGGGGATTGTGGCTTATGGGAAGCAGATGGGTTAGTGGCTGCATCCTTCAGTGAGACATGCTTTTAGGACTCATAGTCTGTTTCAAGCATGTTCCAATATACAGTACAGTACCTGTAGTTTGTTCCAGGTACTAATTTTCTCATTTAACAGTACTGTTCCCAAGGTTTTGATATCGTGGACAAACTGCTTTGGCGAAATGGCACAAGATTTGTGTAGCCAAATAACAAAACCTGTAGTCAAACCTTCAACTTTAATTTCATGTGTATTTTACTCATTTAAAACATATTTTATCCAGTGAGCCAGAAGAGCCAGAGTAAGCTCATTTCCAGTTAGAACCTGGATACTATAAACAGTATGGACATCAATTTATGGAAGAAACTGGCTAAAATGCTTTAAATACTCATAAAAAACTCTTTATTGGTTCATAAACCCAGTGAAGTCTGTTCTTGTTTTGCAGCATGTTAAATGAATAATGTTGGACGTGCTATGGTGTGAATGTTTGTCGTATAAAACAGGTCACTCTTTCATGCTATACACAATCATTTATTGCAGTATGTTCAGAATTAGTAACATTCTATTATTGTTGCTTGACATGTCTACACAACATGTAGCCTATGACAATCTACAGAGTTATAACAACAGACTGTCACTCAAGAATGATTTCATTCTGAAGCAGTTGCATGGAAGCAGAGCATCACATCTTTTTGTATAAACATTAATTACTGAGTCAGATCACTATGCACTGTATTCGTTCTGAACAAACATTAGAAATGCTTTGAAATCCAAGAAGAGCATAAAAGAATCTAAAAATACATGAAGTTCTAGTTACCATTTTCATCACTTACAAATGATTTAACATCAATGATCTGAGTTGTTTGCATTGTACATTTTTATGAACAACAAAGTTTCCTTTTCTTTTCCTAGCTTCTTGCTTCACTACAACTTGTCCCAGCTAGCAGAGGAGGACAGCCTACATTTGACTTTTCATAGGAGCTGACAAGTCACACAGAATGTAAGTTTTCTTTTCTAACTTCTTGCTTCAAACCAGTTTTGAATAAAATATCAGCCTGACATGCAACATTTGCCTTCTCTTGTTTGAATTAACAATATAGAAAAATATCAATGCAAGACACAAAGTACACAGTAAGTACCTGTAGTCCCTGTTGCTTTATGTGACCACACAACAAAATCCATCTCAGGTGAATCCTAACATACATCTGTAATGCACGAATCAATTGTACAGTTGGTGACCAATTTCTTGCACAACTATTGGGTCTCACTCTCAATTTTAATTCATTATGAGTCAAAAAAAATCTTTTAACTATGAAAGCAAACAATGCATATTTTGTAAAATCTTGAATAATAACTAAATTGATCATTGTCTCATTTTAGTTAACTATTGGATGACTGAAAGTCTCAATTTGTCATAAAAGGATAGCATCTTTAGTGTTTGTATATTGTTTGAAACATCTTTGCATGTTGTCCTTGGCCTTAAAAAAATGTCAGAATCGTCTACATGTTTACTTTCCATTTATATAAATTTGTTCTACTGCAATTCTATGTAAGCCTTTTACAAGTAAGCATTAATCCACAACAAATGAGGGCTTTACTAGAGAATTAATGCCTGGTTGGGGTGAGGCATGCCTCCAACCATCAACCAGGCATTAATTTCCTAGTAAAGCCCGACTTTGGAGTGGATTAATACGCTTGTAACATGGCAAGTGTGGGCTAACAAGCATGGGCTAATGTAGTTGAAAACAGTTTATGTAGAGAGACATACATTTTATGGCAATATATCTATATTATGCAAATAAAGAAGAAAAGTCCATTTTCAACTGAACCATATTTATTAATATAATGTTTATTTTTACACAAAATTAACATAAGTTTTGTTGTATGGCAAATCAATGATTCTTGCAATAGGATATTTTAAGAGCTGAAAGAGATGTGCAATACATTTTTAATCTACTCAAGAAACCTTGGTGTCCAATGTTTCTTATAAATTCTGGGATACCAGAATGGCTAATTTTGCATAACCATGTCATTTGTGTAAAACTACAACAATGAACATTTTTAATAAAGTACTTCTACTGTAGAAACTCTGCTGTACATCTAAGAATGCCTAGTATTACACATTTCAAAGATCCACGTCAGGAGATAACACCTTCTGTCCATATTACTGATGTACCCAGAGAGTGATACCCATCTCTCCACAAAGACAAAAGGTAAACAGGGTTGGGAGGGCAACAAGAAAGTCAGGGTGTATACTATCAGGTGACCCGACAGACTTCCCTACCTACACTCACTCATATGCAGATCTGCTTTATTGAACTCAGTCACTAACTCATACAGAGATCACAGCACTTTTGTGACATTTGCAAGCCATTTTATTGCAACGCAGACTGGTTGATACAGGGCACAAAAAATACATCCTTTACATACATAAATACAAAAATTGATCCTGAACTACAAAGAAACTAAAGTTATGCTGTTCAGTGGCACCCATAGCAAGCACAAATCTCAACCACTTACAATCTGGGACAGCTCACTTTCTTATGCTCAGCACATTGATAACATTGCCTGGGCTGTCAACATCAAGATTGGTCTGCTCTACAGACATAAACACTGCTTGACACCCAAAGCCCTCAAAACTGCAATTATCAGCTCTGTCTTACCTACTGTTGACTACGGCTTGGTTATCTATGGTGCCGCTACTACTTCACTCTGTAGAATATCCATTGCACTAAATAAGGCGTACAGACTCCTCACCGGTGCTGCATGCCTTACCCACACATGCAACCTATACACCCAATCTGGGTGGCTTCAGCTAAGTGGATGGATACAGCACCAAGAATACCTGTTAGCTAAAAAAGCATTTCTCGGCCTTTTGCCCCCTGAAACTGTGAACCTTCTTAGCCCTCACTCCAGCTCTCAGCACACTCGAAGCTCAGCCCATCAATCTCTGAAGATTCCTAGGTGCAGCACATCTCAGGGGCAGTGGTCATTTGCTTACAGAGCCTCACTCAGGTTCAATGCACTTCCCAATGAAATCCTATCCATACCAAGATTAGGTCCTTTCAAGCACAGACTCCGTCAGCATCTTATGACAAATAGTTCCCTGCGACTGCTTCACCTAATGATACTAGCAACTGTGTGCACTCCAGTTCCCTCTTCTCCACCTCAAAACTTTACCTTTCCAACCCTTGCTATATCCTCCTACCCTCCCCCATCCTCCCACCCCACCACCTCCCCTCCGACCTACTTCTCACACCCCTCCACTCTTTCTACTCCTACTGACAAGTCCTTCTGGCTGCTTACCCCTTTCCTCTCTCTTCTTACCCCCCCCCCCACTTCTTTCTTCTCCAGTACTAAAGTTATTAATTATAGATAATTAAAGTATGTACTTTACTGTTTTTTTAAACTGCCACCTGGAACACAGCTCCCCACTCCCGGGATTTAAATGCATGGACCTCGCCGCTGTGCAGGGGGCATGTGCCCCATGGGAGCAGTCCTCAGCTGGGATTGCTTTCCAACCAGCAAGGTCAGCATGCTTGAAGTCTGGGGCAAATGTTATTGATTACTGAGCCCAGTCCCTGCCATGCAGGATTAAGTATTCAACCAACCGACTCTGACCCTGACACTAATCTGAGTAATGCCACAAGGTGGGTGGGTGGGAGGTGACAACATAGGGGAAATTGTTGTTAACAGCAATTCTGATGTGGAGAGTTACAGTGCTGCACAATGAAGCAGGCATTACTAGGAAATTAATGCCCACTTCATTTTGTACCACGTGTGCTACTTCCACCAGTTACATGTCTCTGTTTTGTTATATCATTTCTTGCCATGTTACAAAGTGTTATTGTTAGCCTAGATTAAAATGGGCAATATAGGTTGAATCCTTTAAATGAGTCAAAACAGGCTGGCAGTATAGCCTAGAGGTTAGAGTAACAAGCTGTGAATGAGCTTGGTACATCCAGCAGACTAGACCTGGGTTTGATTCTCCCAACCTCCACTTGCATACTGTGTGACTCTGAGCAAGTCATGTAAGTGCCCAGTGCTCCCAGGTCATCCCTGAAAACAGGCACATGTGCCTAGTGGGCCTTATCCAGTTGCCAAAGACTAAAAAAAATAAATAAAAAATCAGCGAGGTTACACAATAAAATTGTAATTCATTTGTGTAACACATCAATCAGGCAGGTCAATTTGAATTAACTGTTTTATTTTTTATTTTTATTTAAAACTTTGTTAACCAGGTGGGGAAGCACTGGACCACTTGCCCCTTTTACAAGCTTGACCCAGGTACAGAAAATGCAACATAAAATGTAGATGAATCACACAGTAAAGTACATATGTCAAAATCAAATTACTAAATTACATACATGCACATATACAAAACAATATAACACTAATAAAGATAACATCCTATACAAAACATGTGCATCTAGCTTCTTTAACAAGCTTACTTAAGCATAAAAAGATTAATGTTATCAGCTTTTCTAATCCCTAGACCAACATCACTCCACGTTTTAATAGCTGTAACCCGAAAGGACCTCTGATTTTTTTTTTTGCTGTTCTTGAAAAAGGGACATGTAAAGTATCAAATTCATCAGACCTCAATGGTCTTATATGTATTTTCTGAGTGAATAGATCAGCCAATGAACTGTCACCACACTTTTGTGTTACTTTAAAGATAAAACAACTTCCAGCTAACTTGTCCCTTCGAGGATCTATAGCCAATTAAATTTTTCTTACAGGTTGCAATGATGTTCCCTGTATTTTAATCTGACAGCAAACCAACATACTGAGTTGTACATGCAAATACGTTTCTTGAGAAGCTTTTCAGATTCACCCCCTCCCATACACACACACACAACTCCCATATTACATAGAGGGCAACAAATAGCTGCATGGCAGGCTTTTCCTTGCATCTGCTGTCAAATATCCTTGATTGAGTACAGTGCACCCAGTTTTCTATTTAATTGAGTGGCAGTCAGTTCCACATGTTTTTCAAAATTTAAGTGCATGCCCAGTGCTACACCCAAATACTTGAATACCTTAACTACTTCTAAAGTTTCTCCCCCACCGACGATGAACAGAAAATGTTGAAAACTACTGAACATCAATTAAAGCCAAGAAGTCAAGTGCATTTGGAATTTGACAAGTCAAATATAACGTATATTTACTTGTTTGTTGTTGCTTCTGTCTAGATGGTTCTGAGATTTATTTTTTGTTTTCACAACTCTAAATGTGAGAGTGTCTATTTCTTCATGTTGCTACAGAAACGGTGTTCAATATGTAGTCATGGGTCTCTCATTTCTAAACTGTGGTGAAGTAATAATTTTTAGTATTAGCCACTGCTAAGCAATTTAAAATCACAAAGTATAGTGAGAAAGAAATAATGTGCCCTACTGGGATTTTAAGAAATCATGGATGTTGCCATTTTGTGGAATCTTAAGACAACCATGGATAATCTCCAAAATATTCCACTCTGACAACAATTTTCTGGACTGTCCTATTGGATTAACGGGTCCTACTACCCTTCCTACCTGGTAAATAACTAAAAGAGACTCTTCTGGAGTTAAATGGCCACAGCTGTACAAGTATATTTATTAAGCATTCTATCTTACAACATGCCATTAAAGGTGAGATGCACAACTGGGAGTTTGATTTCTGCCCCCATGGCCCTCTCCTACCATGGGAAGGCCCTATTTGCATTTTTGCTTCCTGGCCATGCCCTCCATTCCTTAGGGGTACACTATCCTGACTTTGTGCAGGTACATTTTCCCATACTGTTACCTTGCCTTTGAGTGACTCCCAAGCCACCATGCTTACAATGGCTGAGACTGATAATATTATCCTGTTTGAGACTAATTTAACCCATGCCTTTGGAGTTGGTGAAAAACCTGGAAAAACCCTGTTATGGGGAAAAGCCTTCCTGTTCCCTAATGTGACCACCCCATAGTTGGACCAATGGTTTCCAGGTATCACCTGGGCTTGCCCCTGCTTTTATGAGGAAAGGAAGGTTCAGTCAGATGCTGGCTTAGGAGGAAAGGAGATGCAAGTTGTATTTGGCCATCCAACTCTTCCCTCTCTACGTAGGCCAGCCAGTATCTGTCCATTCCACCCTTTTCTCTCCTCTGGGCCATTCCCCACATTCTACCATCCTAAAGTCTCATATAGATGTGGATGTTACCTGGGGGGCATTGTTACCCACAGTTTGCACATTAAACATTCAGTGCCATCACACATACAGTATCATGGTTGCTCCCTCTCACCAATTGGCAGTCATAGATGCAGAAAGTGCAATGTTTGCAGACACTGTACTATTGGCACACAATTTTCTGTCAGCTCTCACAGGCCCAATGGTCATTTAGGTTCTGTGCTCCTATCTGGATCAATGACCTACCCTTGGACATTCTAGATAGAACAGTCTGTTCAAACTTAAAATCAGACAGTACCTACTGTAACTGTACTTAGCAGCTGTGACTGCCACACTTAGCCTCTACCCCTGTTATACTGCCTGTCCCCACTCTGCCACTAACCAGATACTATCTTCCCCCCTCAGCCCCATTCTCTATCTCCTTCTTGCCTATGTACTCCCCCCTTCTTGCCCCTCCATCTACATCACTTCTCCTCAACCTACCTGCTATTGACAATGTCTCTCTGCTGACAGCTCTTCTATCCTTTCCCTATGCCCCCTTGACTCACGTTGGTTACCTCAAAATCTGTTTACTGACTACTTCAGCCTGGGATGATTGAATTGTTCAATTGTTGCTATTATGTGCAATCTGTAGTACTAGCCACACCCTTTCTACCTGTAACCCATGTAACATGTTCTATTGTTACCAATACTTTGTATCCATCCTACTTGAGTTCTGGTTATAAGATGTTTACCTTCCACTGATTGACAATGTCTGACTTTGGATGGCACCCTGCCCCCTGGTCCATCTGGCACATATGATCCTTTTTAAGCAAAACTGTTGTAATCCTGACTGTCAAAAAGTATTGTTAACCTATATGTATTCTGTCTCCTGTAAGCTGCAACTATGTTAAAAGTTACCTCAGTTGTGTAAAATGTGATAATGACATAGGACCTCTGTAAAAGAGCCTCTGGCTCAAAGGTACTGTAATCTGAGATATATAAATAAATAAGTAAATAAATAAATAAATGTGCCCACCTCTTTCAGGACACGATAGTGGACATCAGAAAATGTATTAGTTGTTCAACTGCATTTGTCATTTACTATATGCAATTGTGTGCCCTTGTTCCAAGATTTATGTGGGCAGAACCATCCAACAAATGAAAAAAGGAATCCAAGAACATGTTCGTTCAATTATCCATACACTGCCTGATACCACCGTGGGTGCCCTCTTTGCATTTTTCCACAAAGGTAATCCCATGGTGATGAATTGTATGTGGTTAAAACACATCTCCATTTTGCCGTGTGGAGATTGTGTAAAAAAAGCTGCTTCAATATTAAGACAAGCATTTGTCAATGCTGAATGTTGTCTTGTTGGCATTGGCATTGGTAGAGTAGGAGTTAGAGAGATGCATAATAGGAATGGCAGTGAAGTATGAAACTGAAGCAAACCCCACTGCACCCTGAAGAGACTGACAGGCATTGAGGTGTGCCTTTGGGTCATCAGCCATAATGCTCATGCCATTTCACCTCACCCTACCCTGCAGATTCCGACAAGGGTCGCATTGTGCCTTGGGGTCATCGGGCCTTACGCTCACCCCATTCCATAAGGAAATATGTTGAGATGGGTACAGTATAGGAGAATGGGTTGAACTTTGGGGCTGAAGAGTCCAAGGCACACCTTGATGCCTGTCACTGGCAGCAGGGTGGGGACGGGGGTGGAATGGCATGAACATTACAGCTGACAATCCAAAGTCACACACTTGATGCCTGTCAGTCTGTATAGGGTAGGATGTAATGGTTAGAAACCCTAATGCCCTGGGCATTTGTTGGTATTTGCACTCCAGATTTTCAACATGGGCTTTTTGTGACCCCACCTCATGAAAGCATTTGGGACCTCCACTCATGAACAGTGGCATTTTAATTTTGTTAATCTGTCCCAAACGTTGATTTCCCACAGCGACCTCGAAATTCTGTGCCAGACGTGTGAAAAGACATTTTGAGCAGGATGTGAAAAATGACAGCTCTACCATTCATAAGGAGGTGTGAAAAAATGGCAATGTTGAAAATCTGGAGTGAAAATATAAAAAATTCTCAAAATTATGAGCGTGCATGGAAACTGCGCAATGCACACTCGTAACAGTCATTTTGTGGAATTTTTTTACCAAATTATCAACATAGGTATTTTGAGACCTCAGCTCATGAACAGTGTCACTGTGATTTTCTTAATCTGTCCAGAACATTGATTTCCCACAGCGACTGTGCCATTCTGCAACAGATGTGAGAAAACACATTTTGGGCAGGATGTGAAGAATGACAGCTGTACTGTTCATAAGGAGGTGTGAAAAAATGGCAATGTTGAAAATCTGGAGTGACAATATTTAAAATTCAAGAACATATGAGTGTGCATGGAAACTGTGCAACACACACTTGTAACACAGTCATTTTTTGGAATGTTTTCACCAAATTTGCAACATAGGCTTTTTGGGATCCCGCCTCATGAACAGTGGCACTGTCATTTCATTAATCAGCCCTGAAAGGTGATTCCATGCAGTGACCTCAAAATCACCTTTCTGGACCTTATAATAAAATGACAGTGACTGAGATCATGAGGTGGGATCTCAAGGACTCCATGTTGAAAATTTGGAGCCAAAAGTCACAAAAATGTCCGAGATATCCACCTAAGTTGAAAACCCCCTTTGATGCCATTATACAGCTTACCATGATTTTCTTTAGTTTGTGGTCAGCTTTTGAAGAGTTCAGACATCTCCCACTCCATGAAGATCATCGCACCAGGCTCCAGAGGTAAGTATGGGGTGAGGGGGGTGTGGGGAGGTGAGGAGTAGAGGGTGGGGGCGGGTTAGGGGCACTCCAGATGCAACGACGGACCGTTTTCTTTTTTTTTTTAGGAATGGACATTGTGGGAAGGTTTTCTTTATTTACAGGTGAAATAAACTAACTGTTGAGCACTCTGGGGTGGGCTTCGAGTGTGCCAATGACTTTGGGGGGGTTCTGTTGGCAACACTGGAGTGGGCTCCCAGTGTGGCACACAATGGGGATAGGGTGGGGTGGAAGCAGGAACATGCTGACGTGGGGTGGGCTCCCAGTGTGCCACACATTCTTGAGGGGGGTTATAAACATGCTGACAGGGGGATTGGGCACCCCCGTAGTCAGTTTTCTAAGGATTGTGAGAGGCGGACAGTGACAGCCACTGCTATCTTTATTGAAATGTTTCAGCAGGCAAGGTACGCCCTGCAATGATGGGGCACTCCTTCACTGCAGCAGCAACATTCTTTCAAGTTGGTGGCATGCTTCTCAAATGCTGTCATAGACAGTGTGCTAATTCATTAGTGCCACACAGACCAGCCCAAGAAAGCAGTTGTGCCATTGGCCACAACACTGCTGCACCTCCACAACCTGCTACTCCAGCAAGCTGCTACAAAATGTTGCTTGCGTCGCCCGCGCAAGACATCATAAAAATGGATCTATAGCTTAAAAGCTACAGTTCCACTGGGACTAAGTTATATGATTAACACAGTACCATTTTCCAATAGCTTTGTGAAACTGTGGGTATCGATGGACGCAGCGACAGGAATGGCAATACAATAATCAGCTTTATTACTACAGTGAAACCAAATTAATAAGCGAACTGAGAATGACAAAAATAGAGTATACAGAATAAATAAATAAAAAAATCACAGTTTACATCACTGTGGGCTTATACCACTAGAAAATAGCTAGGGTACTTCCAGGGTCAGCATGATACTGAGCCCTACATAGCACTGATCAGACTTTTAAGTTGGATTCTATTTATACCTGATTTCATCATGTGACTAACTAAGCTCCACCCACATCACAAGAGTTTATTGAATATTCAGTATAACACATTTCTTTTTATTTTGGTAAGACTTCATCTAGTTAAAAATCACATTTGATAACAATAGTGTGCATTAGGCAATAATACAAAGCAGATAACATCTATTTCTGGGAAAGTGCAGACACAGGCTCCTCTCACAAGCTATCTGTACTATAAAGAAAATGTTGCAAGGGCCGGCCAGCTCTATAGTAATAGCACAAGAGGTTTGTAATGGGTCCTGTCAGTCTGTAATACTGTAAGTGGTGCCAATGTCACATTCTGGTAAGAATGGCTTTATTTACCCTTTTATATTTATCCTTAGGCCAGGTACAGGGCAAGAGAACTGGAACCCAAATCTGTCCTCGTTCTGTCTCAGTCATACAGTATAGCTATACAAAAGAAATGCAAAAGTAAAAAGATGGTGGTGCGATGCTGAGACATTTCCAAATCTCAGCCTGCCACAGCTGCACCTGCTCCTGCTCCACTCTCACTTTAAGTTGGCAAAATGACAGCCCCACCGCAACATAGCCTGCTAGCTTCTTTTAAACATTCAGGCTGGTGTTGCGATGTAAACAGGGGCTTATCGGAGGAGTCTGAAAATAGTACTTGAACCACCCAGGTTGCGGGTGCAGTGAGGGAAGGGAAAGGGAGTATGAGAAGTGAATGTCATTGTCCTACCCTGTCCCCATACTTGCAAGATGAGGTAACTGGCTGGGTGGCAGGAAACAGAGGGTGGTGGTAAATGGCTGTCACTCCACAGAGGGAAGATTGACCAGTGGGGTACCACAGGGATCAGTGCTGGGACCGGTCCAATTCAACATCTTCATCAGTGACGTTGCACAAGATCTAGAAGGCAGAATTTCCCTGTTTGCTGATGATACATAGCTCTGTAACAGAGTGGACGCACCAGAGGGTGTAGACAGAATAAGTGACCTGCAGAAACTTGAATAATGGTCAGGGGTTTGGCAGTTGAAATTCAATGCAAAGAAGTGCAAGATAATGCATATGGGGCACAAAAACCCTTGCACAATATATCAGTTGGGGGGGTGAGGATATAGCATGCACCAAGCAGGAAAGGGATCTTGGAGTTATCATCTCTGATGACCTCAAGGTAGGGAAACAGTGCAACAAGGCAACAGGAAAGCAAATATGATGCTGGGATGCATAGGCAGGGGCATCACCAGCAGGAAAAGGGAGGTCATAATTCCACTATACAAGACACTAGTGAGGCCCCACCTGGAGTACAGTGTACAGTTCTGCAGATCTTACTTACGTAAGGACATAGACAGGATAGAGAAGGTTCAGAGGAAGGCAACAAATATGGTACATGGATTGCATCACAAGTCCTATGAGAACAGGTTGAAGGACTTGAATATGTACTCCCTGGAAGAGAAAAGGGAGAGAGCGGATATGATAGAGACATTCAAGTATCTTAAGGGAGGAACAGGGTGCAGGAATACACTATTTTTAAGTGAAAAAGATGTTCCAGGACTAGAGGGCATGGGATGACGTTGGTGGGAGGATGATTCAGAGGAAACGTGAGGAAGAATTTCTTCACAGAATGAGTGGTGGACAGGTGGAACACCCTGCCAGAGGAAGTGGTGGGGGCTGAAACAATCACAAGATTTAAGAATGCAAGGGATAGACATAAAGGAGTTCTGGAGGTCAGGTGTGAGGGGAAACAGACTTCTAGGAAAACATAAAGCAAACTTACAAGCTCAAATGGGCAGACTGGGTGGGCTGTAGGCCCTTATCTGCCGTCACTGTCTATGTATCTATGTATCTACATGTGCCATAAAAGTAAAAACAGGAAGACCCATGACCATATAAGCACAGTATAAGAACAGTAACCTGGCTTGAGGTGCAGGGTCCCAAGCGGTAGCTCGGCTGGGTTCAAAACCACTAATTATCAATATCAGCTACTTAGCAGGATATAAAAGCGTGGCTAACTACTGTTAATTTTATAGCAGGGTCCTTTCATTCCCCCATTGTACCCACACCATATGGAGGGATACAAACAACAACCCTTGCTATTTTGTTTGTTATACTTTTATAATATAGCTATCTGTATCAGGTTTGATAGTACTGGGGGGGGGGGCAGGGGTATGTACCTCGAGGAGACTGGGTAGTACAGGGATAGAAAGACACATCAACAGGTGGCCTGCCTGTAGATGGGGAAAGGAAGTGAAAAAAATGGAAAAGCAGAAAAGGAAAGAGCAGTGCGCTGTTGCAACAGACTTCTTTGGAAGAGAAATGGTCTCTCGGGGAACACTAACCCTCTTTGACGTACTCCTCCCTGTTTAATAGAAAACCAGGAGGTTTAACATGTTATACAACCAAGGTTTTCACAAAAAGAAATACAATCATACCGTACATTCAGACACCATGACTTCAGATCTCTCTCAAGGAGAGATGGAGCTTCAGCCCACCCAATCCCAAAGCTCCACCTCGGGGTCCCTAAAAGAAAATCAAAATTATATTATAAACACAGAATCAGAGGCTTTCCTCTGATTCATTTGCATTCTTTACCCTGAGGTTCAATGATGTCTGTATGTCCAGATCTGCCCCATAGCTAGACATATAATCTGCATTTCGATTCATAGTGCCAGATCTGTGCCTGATGGTAAATCTGTATGGTTGTAAGGCAAGATACCACAGCATTATGCAAGGGTTTTTGTCCTTCATTACCTGTAACCATCAAAGCGAGTTGTGGTCTGTTAAAAACTCAAATTCTGCACCTCACTGGTAAAATCTCAGAGCTTCCACTGCCCATCTTATCACAAGACATTCTTTCTCTATTGTGGATTATTCAGTCTCTTTCATGGAGTGCACGGCTTACGTAAATGATGGGATGTACTTCCCCTTCAATTATTTGTGATAGAACTGCACAAATACCCGTGTTGGAGGCATCTGTCTAAACCACAAAAGGGAGGGAAAAATCAGGGCTGTTTAATATTGGGGATGAGCATAAGCTTGCTTTTATTGTACAGAAAGCCTCTTCCCATGCTGGGGTCCAATTTACCCTAGCGGGATTGTTTTTCCTAGTCAAGTTGGTTAAGGGATTGTCCATAGCTGCAAAATTATACACACATCACCACTAATAGCCTACTAAACCCAAAAATGATCTGACATGTTTTTTTGTGACTGGACGGGGGCTGTTTGCTACTGCATTCACTTTCCCTATATCAGGCTTGATTTGCCCATTCCCAATCAGAAATCCCAAATACTTGGTCTCTTGCATTGCCAGGGAACACTTGGTAGGGTTTATGGTTAGGCCTGCCTTGGTAATGACATCTAGGACAGTGCCAAGATGCTGTGTATGGTCCTCTCAGCCAGAGCTGAACACCACCACATCGTCCAAGTAAGCAGCACTATGGGCCATGTGGGGTCTGAGGACACTGTTCGTAAACCGTTGGAAGGTTGCAGGGACACCATGTAAACTGAAGGGCATGGTGACAAGTTGGAAAAGCCCTATGGGGTGCTGAAAACAGTTTTGTCCCTTACAGCTTTATCCAACGGGATCTGCAAGTATCCCTTGGTAAGGTTCAACGTACTGATATACCGTGCATTTCCAAACCAATCAATGATATCTTCTATTCGAGGCATAGGATATTCATTGAACATAGAAATGGCATTCAGACATCAGAAATAAAAACATAGTCTCACACACCCTTCCTTTTTTTCTGCTACCACTATGGGGAAACCCCACTCACTGTTTGACGGTTCTATCACCCCCAGTTGTTGCATTTTTTGTACTTCTTTAATGACCTCACCCTTTACTTTCTCTGGCAACCGATAGGCTCTGATAGGCTTCGCGTCAGTGACTTCAATATGATGTTCTATTCCTTTAGCTTTTCCAGGTGTGCTAGTAAATGTGTGCTGAAACATTTGTAGTACCCCATCTAATTCTTTTTGTTGGGTTCTAATTTTGAATTGATAGTGAGGCCCTTAAGTTCCCCACGCGTCTCTAACCTTTGATATACCGTTTCCATCTCACTATCAGGCTACTTAGGGTATACATATAGGGTAGGGGCAGGTCTCTCAAACCACTTTTTTAAGAGGTTAGCATGGTATATGTGCCTCTCGTGTCTTTCTCGGGTAGTTCAAGCTCATAGTTTACTGGTCCTTCCTGCCTTTTAATAATATTGGGCCCCTGTCACTTCATCAGAAGTTTATTTTCTGAGGAAGGCAACAAAAAAAGTACTTTCTCCCCTGGTTTAAGACTTTATTACCTACTCCTTAATCATACCACTCCTTCTGGGCTTTCTGTTTTTCTGAATTCTGGTGATATGCTAGAGTGATATACTGTATCTCCTGAGTTTCTGTTGTAACTGAGTCATATATTGAGAGTGGAAGTAGGACTTACACCCTCTCCTTCCTCCCAGTATTCCTTTATAACATCAAGGGGGCCCCTGGGATTCTTCCCATATAACAACTCAAATGGTGAGAACCCCGTCGAAGCTTGAGGTATCTCCCTATATGCGAACATGGGAAAGGGTAGCTAAAGATCCCAGGTCCTGCCTTCCTCCTGCTCAAACTTTTGCAACATTTTTTTCATTGTCTGGTTGAAGTGCTCAAGCAGATCATCTGTCTACGGATGGTAAGGGGAGGTATGGATGGTTCCAGTGTCCAGAGTCTGGTATAGTGGTTTCAATAACATGGAACAAAAATTGCTGCCCCGGTCTGTTAAAATTTCTTTCAGGATACCTACCCTGATGAATAACTTGACCAGTTCCTCAGCAATTTATCTTGCAGTCATGGCTCATAAGGGGATAGCCTCTGGATATTTAGTCACGTAATCACAGATAACCAAAATTAATCTATTCCCTTTTGTACTTTTAGTGAGGGGATCCCACAGTATCCATGGCTATCCTCTCGAACGGTGTGGTAATCAAGGGGAAGGGTCGTAAAGGCACTTTCTCTTGTTTTACTCATAATATCTACCCTCTGGCATTTCTGACAGCTACGACAATAGTCAGCTACCTGGTCATGTATGCCTGTCCAAAAGAAATGGTTCAGAAGTCGGCTTAGGATGCGGTCTCTGCCTAAATGACCAGTCAGGGAAACATCATGGGCCAAGTATGTCAATTGATACCTATACTGTTCTGGAACTAACAATTGATCCACTTTCTCCCCTGTTACAGGGTTCATTAGTATAACAACCTCTTTTTCAAGATATATTTTGGCCCTGTTTGGTCAGGTTTCTGGTTGGCCACCTGCAAAAAAAATGGTTGTAAGGTGTCATCTTTTAACTATTCAGAGCCAAAATCAACAGTATGAATGGCATTCAACATTTCAGTATAAAAGTCCCCACAATCCCTTGTCCATTGTGTCTTAGGCAGTCTTTTGTCTCTCCTGGACTTCTGGGTTTTCCCCCCAGACTCATACAATTCCTCATCAAAGGTAAATATTCATGACAAAGTCTCTTCCCATTTTGCTTGGGAGAAGGTAGTAACAGCACTTACATTAGTAGAGTTCGCTAACAATGTCTCAAAACCTGGATAATCATGTCCGATCAACACTGGAACAGGCAAATAGGGAACTAGTCCAACCTTGAGCTGATGAGTATTACCTTGTACCTGTAACTCCAACTCTCTAAGTGGATAGTAATGGATGTCCCCATGAATACAGGTCACTCCTGCTTTAGCACCTGTAGCATCCGACCCCTATACCAAGTTTTCCTTAACCAAGGTTTGTCTACTCCCAGAGTCAATAAATCCAGTCACTTCTTTACCCCCAACAAGTACAGGAGTCACATATTGTCCCCAGTTTGCCAGGGCCAACTGTGTTGGCTCAGATTTCTTTTTTGAGCAACATCTGGCAATATGTCCTTTCGCTTGACATTCACAACAAATGATATCTGGATTAAAGTCTCCCTGGTTTACTGTTTCTGTTGCACCCAGTTATATTAGTAGAATTAGATGGAAAAGTTCTTACCATAGGTGAGGTAGCACCTGCTCTGGAATGTTCCTTCTGATGGTTGGGTCTGGCTGTCAAGTAATTAATCAGTTAGGTTGATGGCTTTTCGGCAGTCTCCGGGCGGTGCTCCCTCACCCACATTTGAATGTCCTGGGGCAGGATTTTCATGAACTGTTCCAGAATTATAGATTCCAAAATCTGTTCTAGGGTTCTAGTGCTCAGTTGCAGCCATTTATAACATAGTTCCTGCAATTGAACATAGACTTCCTGGGGTGAGTTAGCAGTATGAAACTTCAATGACCTAAACCTCTGCCGGTATGTTTCTATGTTTATGTCATACTTCTTCAGAATGGCTTGACAAACCAGGTCATAATTGTTAGTATGACAGCTACCATAGAAACATGGAAGTTGATGGCTGATAAGGACCGCAAGGCCCATCCAATGTGACATTTTTTTCTACCTTATGAATGTGCCATAGGCCTTTACTCTGTCGATGGCCTATCTATTCATACTTACCTGTAT
Source organism: Neoceratodus forsteri (assembly GCA_016271365.2). Taxonomy (NCBI): domain Eukaryota; kingdom Metazoa; phylum Chordata; order Ceratodontiformes; family Ceratodontidae; genus Neoceratodus; species Neoceratodus forsteri. The sequence goes on along the minus strand of CM057455.1, from coordinate 998,851,721 downwards.
TGCTCCCTTGTGCCTATCCTATGCCTGTTTGAAGCCCTGCAATGTATTCATATCCACCACTTCCTGAGGTAGGCCATTCCATGCATCCACCACCCTTTCTGTGAAAAAGAACTTCCTCACATTACCCCTTAATCGGCCTCCATTTAATCTCATGCTGTGTCCTCTTGTCCTGCTATTTTTCTTATATTGAAACATGTTAGACTCTTTCACCTTGTTAATGCCCTTAAGATGTCTGAATGTTTCGATCATATCTCTCTCCCTCCTTTGCTCTAGGGTATACATATCGAGCTCCATTAATCTGTCCTCATATGTTTTCTGATGCAGTCCCTGCATCATTTTGGTTGCCCTTCTCTGGACTGCCTCAATTTTGTTAATGTCCTTGTGCAGAAGTGTCCTCCAGTACTGCATGCAATACTCCAGATGGGGCCTAACCAGTGTCTTGTAAAGAGGGATAATTAACTCCCTCTTATGACTTGCGATACCCCTAGTAATACACCCTAACATACCTCTAGCCTTACCTACTGCTTTAGTGTCTACTTGGATGATTTCAGATCATCTGTGATGATGATGTTCAGTCGCTTTCTTCCCTTGTGATTGCCAGCAACTCCCCTCCCAACCTATAGGTAGCTTCAGGCTTTCTCTTACCTATGTGTATGATCTTGCACTTCTTTGTATTAAACCTCAGTTGCCACTCTTCCAACCATTTTGCTAGTTTATCCAGATCTCTTCTCATTCTGCCCACCCCATCTGGATCATCTACTCTGTTACAGATCTTGGTGTCATCTACAAACAGACAAACCTTACCCTCTAGTCCATCTGCAATGTCACTGATGAAGATATTGAAGAGGACTGGCCCCAGGACTGATCCCTCAGGTACCCCACTTGTGACTTGCATCTCTTCTGACTGTATACTGTTTACCACCACTCTCTGTTTTCTGCCCACCAGCCAGTTTGCCACCCAGTGGATCAACTTCTGACCCACCCCGAGCCTACCCAGCTTATTAATCAATCTTCAATGTGGAACAGTATCGAAAGCTTTGCTGAAGTCAAGGTAGGCAAGGTAGGTAGGTAGTGCAGACCAGGAGAAAACAGAATCCCCATGGGAACACGAGCAGGGGGAATGGAAGTATAGGGAAAGGGTGGAAGGTATTCCTGCTAAATGCCAGGAGCTTGGGCAATAAAATGCCTGAGCTCCAGGCGATGCTAGCTGAGGGAGCAGTGGATGTGGCAGCAGTCACTGAGACCTGGGCCACTACAGGACACGACTGGGACCTGAACCTGGAGGGTTACACAATGTTCAGGAAGGACAGGGGGGAGGGAAGGGGAGGAGAGGTAGCAATGATAGTCAAAAACTGCATTGGCATAGGGGGAGTAGAGGAGGCGGAGGGAACCGTGGAGGCAATTTGGGTCACCTTGATAACAAGGGGGGGCAAGAGAGTAAAAATAGGAGTGATGTATAGACCCCCTGCCCTGGCGGAGGAGCTGGAGGAGAGTCTGGTGGCAGATGTTGAGAGTCACTGCAGACTGGGCAGAGGAACGGTGGTGGTGTTGGGGGACTTAAACATGCCAGGAACAGATTGGGAGACTATGACATCCTCTGTGACCAGGGAACAGAGGTTGTTGGATGTCTTTCAAGACGTGTTCCTAACTCAGCAGGTGGGGGAACCGACCAGGGAGGCGCGGGTACTGGCTGTGGTCCTGGCAGACAGTGACCAGATTGGTGGCCTGGAGGTAAGGGACCCATTGGCGGGGAGTGACCATGCCATGGTCTGGTTCTGCCTGGACCTAGGAGGGCTAGAAGGCTGTACAAAGACGGAGGTAACTAACTTCAGGGGGACAGATTTTAAGGAAATGGGAAGGATCCTTAAGGAGCATTTGGATGTGATTGGGTCAGACATGGACGCTGATAGTAGGTGGGAAATCATCAGGAGAGGGGTGCAGGATGCTTCCAGCACCTGTGCAAGAGTAAGATGAAAATGCGGTAGGGCCCGAAAACCCTGCTGGTGGACCAGGGAGGTCCAGGAGGTGGTGCGGGAAAAGTAGGCAGCCTATTGGCAATCCAAGTGCTCAAGGAGTGAAAGGGATCAAGGGAGTATAAGCTGATGGCTAGAAGGGCCACTAGGGTGGTGGCGGCTACAAGGCAAGGAAGTAGCAGAACCTGGTCAGGGAAATTAGGAGAGGGAACAAGGGGTTCTTTAGATAGATTGGGGAAAAACGAAGGGTGAAGGGGCAGATTAGCAGGATTAAATCGGGGAGAGATGGGTACAAGACCCGGGGGAGCAGGCTGAGGTACTAAATGAGTACTTCACCTCAGTTTTCACCAAGGAAAATGGGGGTGCTGCATCATACATGGGAGGAAACAGAGATACTGAGGAGGGGGAGACCCTTACCGATCGGCAGGTCTGGGGAGAGGGCGAGGCATCACTGGCAGGAGGGGGGACGGCTAAGCAGGGAGAAGAGGTACCAGAAGTGGAAATCACAGCAGAGAGAGTGAGGGAAGCCCTCAGCTCCCTTAAGACGGAGAAAGCACCAGGGCTGGATAAATTACATCCCAGAGTGCTGAAGGAGCTTGCGGATGTCCTGGCGAAACCCCTGGCGGAGCTTTCCACCATCTCTCTGAGGACAGGGTGGGTGCCCCAGGACTGGAAGGTGGCACATATAGTGCCTATCCACAAGGGGGGATCAAGGGAGGTGGTAGGAACTACAGGCCTGTCAGCCTGACATCGGTGGTGGGCAAGGTGATGGAGGGCATTGTCAAGGAGAGGCTGGGGGGACCTGGAAAAGCCAGGCTGTCTGGATGATAGACAGCATGGATTCATCCCGGGGAAATCATGTCAGACAAACCTTGTGGAGTTCTATGACTGGGTGACGAGTGCCTTGGACCTGGGTAGACCAGTGGACGTCCTCTTTCTAGACTTCAGCAAGGCATTTGACTCTGTTCCTCATGTGGGCCTGTTGGATAAGTTGGGAGCAATGGGGGTGGGGAACCAGATGATCAGATGGATAGGCAATTGGCTCCAGGACCGGACCCAGAGGGTCGTAGTTGGCGGGATAGTCTCATCCCCAAGGAGGGTCATTAGGGAGGGTCCCACAGGGATCAGTCCTTGGGCCCCTCCTGTTCAACGCCTACGTCTCTGACATAAGGACAGGAATCAGGAGTGAGATGAGTCTCTTTGCAGATGACTCAAAACTAGGGATGGTGGTGGATGGGGAGGAGGGGAGGGTGGCCCTACAGGGGGACGTGGAGGCTCTGGAAAGATGGTCTAGAAAGTGGAAGCTGAGGTTCAATGAAGGGAAATGCAAGGTACTCCACCTGGGTGCCAGAAACCTGGGCCAAGTGTACACCCTGGGGGGGGGAATGCTACAAGTCTCGATGGCTGAGAGGGACCTGGGGGTGACGGTGGATGTCAAGATGAACAACTCAGAGACTTGTAGGAGGGCAGCAGCCAAGGCCAACAGGATGCTGGGATGCATCGCTAGGGGGATCACCTCCAGAAGGAGGGAAGTGATACTCCCTCTGTATAACTGCTTGGTGAGACCACACCTTGAGTACTGCATGCAGTTTTGGAGGCCACACTTGAAGAGGGACATTCACCTCCTGGAGAGGGTCCAGAGGAGGGCAACCAAATGATTTGAGGCTTGGGGACAGGACCTATGAGGAGAGGCTCAAGAGCTAAATATGTACACATTGGAAGAGAGAGAAGGGACTGGGGGACATGATAGAGGTCTTCAGGTACATGAAGAGGGTAAATAGGGGAGGAACAGTCAGGGTGCTTTGAAGGAAGGAGGAGGGGGCAACTAGAGGGCATGGGTGGAAGCTGGAGGGGGGAAGATTTTTCCTTACCTGGTGATGCAAATGAACTATAAACATGCTGAACTCCTGTTTGATCACTAGCTGAGGGAGGAGGGGTGTTCTTCCTGTTTGATGTATCGGGTTCTGTACCCCTCTCACCATTTGCTAGTTTAAATATTCTGCAAAGACGTCAGACTTCTGCCCCAATGCACCTGTCTCCCTCCTTAGTCAGATGCAGTCCATCGAATTTAAAGAACTTTCACTCCCAAAAGTGTTGCCAGTTACCTACAAATTTGTGTCCTTTTTCCTGGTACCAGCCCTTGAGCCACATGTCTAGCTCCCCTATCTCCCCTTCTCTGATCTTCCATCCATCTGTCCCCCTCTCCCAGACTGGCAGCATCTCAGAGAAGGAGATACCAGATGAAATGGATGACAGTGTGTCTCCCAGCCTGGTCAGGTGTTCCTTGGTCTCCACAACTGACTGGCTGGCAAGATCATTAGTCCCTATGTGTACCAGGACATCAATGTTTTCTCCTGCTTCCTGCACATTTTTAGCAATGTGGTCAGTGTCTCTCTATGCTGTTGTACTTGGGAGACATCTGGCCATTATTCCTGGCTGGAGGTAGGTATCAATCCCCTGAATCATGGAGTCTCCTATGATCAGAAGTGTTCTGGATTTCTTTTTTGCTTATAGCCATATGGCTATATGCTAGTTGAGCTTTTCCGGCAAGGTAAAGAGCCAACCAAATCACCCACTGTTCCCTAGGACATCCACATGCTGCTGCCACCCTCTTGAAGTTCATTATACAGTCCTCAGTATCATCTGACTCACTCAGCTTTGAGAGTTTTATGTCCTTTGGGCCATCTACTGGAGGAGGGGGTCTGGCTGTACCAAGGGCCTGGATGGCTCGAAGGGTGTCTGTCCACCTGGCCTCATTCTGTTCTCACTCCCTCTCCCTTTGTTTATCCATAGCCATTTGTTTCACACAGAGCCATAATAGCAGCTCTTGAATGTCCCTTGGTAGATCCTCATCTGGGTTTCCTCCTCCCTCGTCTGAGCATCTTCTTCTTTGTCCTCCATCTCTCTCTTCATTGTCAACTTCCTCCTTACATCCTCTAACCTGGTCAGAAGAGGCTCCTGATACTTCTCAGCCATAGGCCTGGTCAGGACCCCACTAAGTTTGGACTGGTCTGCCATCTCCCACTGCATACACCATCCTCCTGGATACCTGTCAATATCTTCGTTGAAGTTCCACAGATACTCGTGCTCCAACTATCCCATTTCTGACATCAAGTGTGACACTGTGGGTATAGATGGACACAGAGGCAGGAATGGAAATATAATAATCAGCTTTATTACTACAGTGGAACCAAATAAATAAGCAAACTGAGAATGACAAAATTAAAGAGAGTATACAGAATAAACAAAATAATCACAGTTTACGTCACTGTGAGCTTATACCACTAGAAAATAGCTAGGGTACTTCCAGGGTCAGCATGCTACTGAGTCCTATATAGCACTGATCAGTCTTTTAAGTTGGATTCTATTTATACCTGATTTCATCATGTGACTAACTAAGCTCCACCCACATCACAGGAGTTTATTGAAAATTCAGTATAACACATTTATTTTTATTTTGGTAAGACTGTCTAGTCAAAAATCACATTTGACAACAATAGTGTGCACTAGGCAATAATACAAAGCATATAACATCTATTTCTGTGCAGACACAGGTCCTCCCACAAGCTACAGTATCTGTACTATAAAGAAAATGTTGCAAGGGCCCACCAGCTCTATAGTAATAACACAAGAGGCGTGTGATGGGTCCTGTCGGTCTGTAATAAAATGGCTTTATTTACCCTTTTATATTTATCCTTAGTTTGGGTACAGGGCAAGAGGACTGGAACCCAAATCTGTCCTCGTTCTGTCTCAGTCATACAGTATAGCTATGCAAAACAAATATAAAAGTAAAAAGATGGTGGTGCAGCACTGAGACATTTCCAAATCTCAGCCTGCCACAGCTGCACCTGCTCCTGCTCCACTCTCACTTTAAGTTGGCAAAATGACAGCCCCACCGCAACATAGCCTGCTAGCTTCTTTTAAACATTCAGGCTGGTGTTGCGATGTAAACAGGGGCTTATCGGAGGAGTCTGAAAATAGTACTTGAACCACCCAGGTTGCAGGCGCAGTGAGGGAAGGGAAAGGGAGTATGAGAAGTGAATGTCATTGTCCTACCCTGTCCCCATACTTGCAAAACATACCATAAAATTAAAAACAGGAAGACCCATAACCATATAAGCACAGTATAAGAAAAGTATTGTATTTTGTATTTGAATTTTGATAACTGGGTGGGCCCACTAAGACAAGATCACTTTTTCAGGGGTGACCCGGGGGAGGGGTAACAAGGGGTGCTAAAGGAAGTGTATGCAGACACTTAACAAGAACAAGTAAAAGTGGGGAGTATGTACAGACACTTCTTCAGTGTTAGTATATAAAGCAATAAATAATTAAAAAGTGCAAATTAACAGTAGACAACTAAAGTACAGACAAAATATTAAATCAATCATCAAGTTCATACTGGTGAGGGAGTTTCAGTCTCCTCCTAAAGTATAGTAGATTGGAACTCAGCCTACAGCGTAACTGAAGAGAATATGACCCAGTGGGGAGGGGTGGGGAAGATAGTGGGAAGAGCAGGGGTGAGGGAGAAAGGGAGAAAAGTGGGAAAGCAGTAGCAGTATCACAAATTAGTGACAGCTGCAAATAGGAGGAGGAGGAGGAAAGAAGATTTCCTTGTAGAGTCTCTTAAAGTGAGGAGGAGAAGTGCAGGAGAATAATTTATGTGGGAGTTGGTTCCATTTTTGAGGTGCAGCAACATGGAAGGATCTATTGCCTATAGCTAAGCGGGGTTTGGGGATACTTAATATGAGGAGCTGAGAGGATCTAAGTGTGCCAGAGAAGGATTTCAGTGAGAGGAGACTGGAGAGGAGGAGAGGAGGGAAGGTGGATTAGTTTGAAGACAGTACATAGTACTGGGAAATCCATTTTGGCCTCGAAGGATGGCCAATTCAATATGCAGAGAACATCACAGTGGTGTGCCCGAGAGTGGGAGTGGGCGATGAAGCAGGCAGCTCTGTGATAGGTCTCTTAAGTTTGGCCTGGATAGGGGTCCTGGCTGAGTGAGTGATAGGGGCAGCAGAGAAGAGCCCAGGGAGAAGAGTAGTTGAGGCAATGGTCTTTCAAGCATGGGGTGAGAGATAGTGGGCAACGCAGTATAATAGACCTAGTCTTTTGTTCGTTACCTTGATGATATTTGTTGTGTGTGATTCAAGGGATAGATTCAGATCCAGAGTCAGTCCCAGGTATTTGAAGGAGCTCACTTTTTCTAGTGGCTTACCAGAGGAGATGTGGATTACGGGGGTGGGGGCGGCTGTGAAGTTATATCAAAGGAGGTGTGACTGAACAGCATGGTTTTAGTTTTTTTTTTAATTCAGGACCAACAGATTCTCATTGAAACAGTATTCCGGCTTCTGGAAATCATATTGAAGGTCAATCTTAATGGAGGACACATCGATGTTAGACCTATATAGAATGGTATCATCTGCATATAGCTGGACCGAGGCCCCACTACAGTTCATAGGCAGATCATTGATGAAGATGGAGAATAGGAGGGGACCAAGGATTAATCCTTGAGGGACCCCATCAGAGATAGGTGATAAGGAGGAGTGAACACCAGACCATTTAACACATTTTGACCTACCGGATAGGTAGTTAGAGAATCAGGTCAGAGAGGTGGAATCAAGGCTGAGACACTGGAGCTTTGAGAGGAGGAGTGGGTGATTAATTAGATAAAAGGCATTCATAAGGTCAGTAAAGATGGCCCCTGTGGCCCGTCCAAGATCCATTGAGGTGTAGGGTCCCAAGCGGTAGCCCAGCTGGGTTCAAAACCACTAATAATCGATATTGGCTACTTTGCAAGATATAAAAGCAGGGCTAACTACTGTTCATCTTATAGCAGGGTCCTTTCAATCCCCCACCATACCCACACCATATGGAGGGATACAAACAACAACCCTTGCCATTTTGCTTGTCATACCTTTATAATATTGCTATCTGTATCAGGTTTGATAGCATTAGGTGGGGGGGGGGCAGGGGTGTGTACCTTGAGGAGACCGGGTAGTACAGGGATAGAAAGGCACATCTACAGGGGCCTGCCTGTAGATGGGGAAAGGAATTGAAAAAAATAGAAAAGCAGAAAAGGAAAGAGCAGTATGCTGTTGCAGCAGACATCTTTAGAAGATCAATGGTCCTCGGGGAACACTAACCCTCTGTGACAAGCTTCATGTTTTGTTTCTTGGATGCCTGTGTGTTCTGCTGTTCTCATTTTAGGTGCACTTGCTAATTGTTTCCTGCCTGCTGCTTTCATGACAATTTTTTGCATCCTTTAGTCCTCCTCTGCCGTGTCCTCTTTTCATCTTTTCTCTTTCCCTTTCCTCTTTTTTCCCATTTCTCCACTCACATGTTCCATTGCTGCATGTTTGTAGACTTGGGATATGTTTCCCTTTTTCTTTTTACTATTTATGATATCCTCAGTTCCAAGCTGCCTCACCTTAACCTTTGGTCTAAATTTCCCTACCATGTGATTCACTTTGAGCAGGTGGTGTTTTGGATTAACTCTAGTCTTTCCTTGTATTTTGCAATAAGCAATTCATTACCAGGGTTCCTATGTTATGTCATGCTCCTTGTGAGCTGTGTTTAGTTTTAACTTTAGCCTGCATAGTGCCTTTATCTTGGTCCTACTCTATGAAAGCCACTTGTGCTCCCTGACTGCAATGGTACAATATTATATTTGGTGGAGGACCTCTCTGCACTTCCCTATAAAAGTGCCCTTTCAACAACCATTTCTTCACTTACATGTGCTGAGGGCTTTTTGATTAATAGTTTGGGTTTCAATGCACTTTTGCTAGTCTTAGTTTACTGTCTATCTAATACACTGGGTCCTGGGGCTTACAATGTACCCTGCACAATTTGCTGTAGTATATATTTAACTGTTTTGTATATAAGGGAAGAAGTTAAGCCTTGGGGTCAGTACTGGGGCCCATGACATTCAGCTTCTTTATTAATGATATGCCAAATGTCTGTAAAAGTTTAATAAAAAGCAATAAATATATCATATGCAGCTGATGCTGCATAGTTTTGTAGTGATAAAGCAGTATCAGATTGGGAAATACCCTCCAGCAAAAGTTTAATCATCTTCAGCAATGGCTGATACAAAATAAATTAACTGTGAATATTAAAAAGATTAAATCTGACTCTTACCACCAGTAGAAGGTTAAATAGCCTGGACCCCTCATGTGACTTAACAACGCCTATTAATAGTAATCCTGTGGAGGCTGTGGCTACTTTGCATTACCTGGACTCGTTCTTGCATAGGAGCTGCCATTTGCTGAGCAAGTAGCTACAGAAACATAAAAACAGAGAAAAACTTGGAGACCACACAGTCTGCACAGGAAATGTACATGGAGTTAATCTAAGATGGCTCTTCCCGTTTTGCCTGGTTCCCTACCTTCCCTTATGTCTTCCTCACCATCTCATGTTTAATAATCCCTTTGTAGCCATCCAAGCAGTTTTAAACCCAGCAGTGGTTTTTGCATTGACTACTGAACTGGGTAGGCTATTCTACTTACCCACTACTCTCTCCATGAAAAAGTACTTCCTCACATCTATTTTGAACTTCCCTTTTCTAACTTTGAATTATGCCCCATGACGGATGAGTTTCCATGCAGTCAAAACAGACCTACATCGCTGCTTGTTGTAGCCCTGCAGATATCTGTATATCTCTATCTTTCTATCTTTTCCATCCTGCCCTCCAGATAGTCCATATTTAGGCTTTCTAACATGTCCTCATTCGTCTCATTCTGTTGACCCTGAGACATCTTGTATTATTTCCAGTCTGCGCCTCTCTTTTCAGGTGTGGACATGAAAACTGCAGAAAGTATTTGAGGTGTTATCTTATCAGCAAAATCAACATCAGAAAAAAAGGTTGCACTAGGAAGGGTGGTGCTCCAAATCATAATGACAGTTCAAAAAAGAATTAGTTATCATTCAACCAAAAACAGACACAGGCTCAAAGAATACCAGATAGAGTCCAAGTTTATTCCACACACATGTTGCATGCTTTATACATTTCAGATGTTAATTGGACACTTTTGATAAAGGATTAATGTCCAAAACACGTCAAGCATGCAACATGTGTGTGGAATAAATGTGGACTCTAGTTGATATTTTGTTGGAGCCTACGTGTCTGTTTTCTGGCTGGTGAGTGCCCTTCTTTTTATTTGAACCTTATCAGCAACATATACAGTACAGTGGTGCAGTCACTACCTTTTTGTGACTGGTAAATCCTGACCTAATACACCAACAGCATCCTTTTTGCTTTTCCATATGCCATTCTGCATTGTAACTTGGACTTCATGTTATCACTAGCAATTACCCCAAATCCCTTTCTTCCTTAGAGTGCTCAACCTTTACCCCATCAATGCTATACCCATTTGGTAGGTTTTTACTGTCAATGGGCTCTATGTACTAATGGGTGCATGAGAGGTGTGTACCTGGCCCACACAGCTCCACAATCATGAACAAGTGCATGCAGCCCAGCATTCATGATCACTGGCTGCCTGTCCGTGGCCCTGCCTGCCAGTGTACAGAATCACAGGGAGCAGATTGGTGTGGAGTGGAGGACACTAGCAGGCATCCAAAGGGATGCCCAACCTCATCCTACAGTAGATCTCCTGCTCTGCACAGAGAAAGGGATTGTGGAATGGCATGGGTCCTGCTGTTTTAAGCAGGTGGATGAGTACCACAATGGCTGCCCCAGCCCTACCTACCTGACCAGAGGACTAGGGCAGCATGGATGGGGGGTCCTACTTTTCCTGCAGCTGACAGGGGTTGTCATTGGGCAGGCACAGCAGAGACAGCAAGGTCCCTGACAATGTATCTTGTCCCTCTCTCACCCAGTGCTCCACACCTTTATGAATGGCATGGAGTACAGGCAAGCCTCTGACATTCCTCCAGTCCATCCACACATGTAGTCACACAAGCATCCAAGGGGATCAGGTGTGGAAGGGATGTGTGCCCTTTCTGTGCATGTGTGCAGGGGTCTGTGGGTCTCTGGTGTGCAGAAATAGCAAATAGGATTGCCTATGTGCTGTGGATCCATGGCACGTAGGCATAGGCCCAGATATTCAAACTGCGCTAGGCTGTGGCACAGAAGCAGGCGCCGCTGGCCAACTCATGAGGGTGTGGACTAGAGCGATATTCAACGGAGCTGCACCATGGCACAGCATCATTGAATGATCGCACACTGGCCACCAAGTAGTGTGCATGGTGCAGTGGCACTGCACCAGCGCAAGTGGCCAGAGTGGAGCAAGGGGATGCGGTAGAGCATGTTCCATTGTGCTATGCACAGCAACCGTGATATTCAAAACTTGACATGCAAATGGGGCCAAAATGTATGCAAGGTGCAAATGGGGCCATTTGCATGTCATTATGGCCTCATTTGTATGCAGGTGCGCTGATCCCCGACGACTTGCGCCTGGCGCCCTGCCAGGCAGCAGCCGTCAGGGACCGATGCCCCCTGCAGCCTGCAATGTGCTCCACAGCCCGATCACGGGCTGCAGTACAAAACAGGAAAAGCATAAATCCCTGGTGGTCCAGTGGACCTGCCCGCCCAATCGCAGGCATCTGTAATCCAAACGTAGTATTCTGTCCAATATCCCTGGTGGTCCAGTGGACCTGCCCGCCTGATCGTGGGCATTTGTAATCCAAAGTAGTAGTCTGTCCAATATCCCTGGTGGTCAGTGGACGCTGTCTGCCCAATTCGCGGGCATCTGTAATAAAAACAAAATATGTCCAATATCCCTGGTGGTCTGGTGGTGCCCCTCCCCACCCGCCCACTGGGCCCCACTGGGCCCACTGCCACGCTTCACCCCGGTCAGCGGTGGGTGGCAGCACCACCTGCCTGCCATTCCGCCGCCCGCCGACTGTCACCATCGGTAGGGCTGTATGCCCATTGGTACACAGCGTGAGTCAATGGGCGTGCAGCATACTGTACTACTCATTCCAGATATGTGAATCATTCATATCTGGAATGTGTAGTATGGTATGGGTTGCACGCCATTGGCTCACGCTGTGGACCAATGGGTGTACAGCTCTACCAACAGTGTCAGTCGGTGGGTGGCAGGGTGGCAGGTGGGTGGGGTGCTGCTGCCCGCCGGCTGACCGGGGGTGGAGTGAGGTGGTGGGGCTCAGTGGGCAGGTGGGGAGGGGGGTACCGCTAGACAACCAGGGATTTTGGACATATTTTTTTTTATTACAGATGCCCACGGTCAGGCAGACAGCGGTCCACTGGACCACCAGGGATATTGGACAGAATACTTCTTTTGGATTACAGATGCCCACAATCGGGCAGACAGCGGTCCACTGGACCACCAGGGATATTGGACTGAAATCTTTTTTTCCTTTTACAAATGCCCACGATCGGGCAGACAGTGGTCCACTGGACCACCAAGGATATTGGACAGAATTCTTTTTTTTGTTTTACAAATGCCTGCGATCGGGCATGGGGGGCCACCAGGTGCAGCCGGAGCTCGGGTGGCCACCCACAGGTGGCAGCTGCCGTGTTGTGCCCTGCAATGCGGCAGCTCACCTGTGGGTGGTCATCAGTTGTTCCTTTTTTTTTTGGATCAGCTTTGTGCTGGCACATGTTGGGGTTGTGCATGCATGGCTCTGCACATCCCAGGCTGAATATCGGGCTGTGCAGGGTATGCATGGGCATCCCCCCCCACCTGCGCCTGCATACATTACTGATGCACTCCGGCACATTGGGATTTGTGCAGTGCACTTTTCCCTTTTGAATATCATGCCGGGGCGCATTAGTGGGTTGCACATGGCACAACACTGTTGTGCCATGTGCTATTCTTTGAATATCTGGGCATAGTGTATAGAGCCCAATGTGAATAACCATGCATTTCTTGTCATAAAATTTCAGCTGCCAGATATTAGAACATGTTTCATTTTTCCACATCCTTTTTCACTGCTTTAAATCCCTCCATGCTATACATCGACCTACGGATTTTGGTGTCTTCTGTAAAAAGATACACCTTCCCCTGTAGCACTTCACCCACTGTATATAGAGAGATAGAAGACTTGGTTTGCTGGCCAAGGCACCTAGCTTCACCTGAGCTCTTTCCTTCTAAGACTGCTTGAAAGGCAGAGTAGAGAAACTTACCAGAGCAAGGGAAAAGGATTAAGACTTAGTTTGGCTAAGCAGATTTACTGTGTGGTGGTGTTTTTATTTTTTACTCACAGGGATTGCTACTGTTTGTTGCTAACATTTCATTGCTTTATTTTTTTCTCTGATTCAAATTGTTGTTGCTGGTATACCTTCTTCTGCATTATTACAGGGTGTGCCTACAGGTGTGCTAACAGATTACTCCTGTAATCTTCTGATTCAAATTGTCTTTTGCAAGGTATATCTTCTGTTACTGCTTTATTTTTCTCTGGAGCAAAGTGTTTCTTACAGCGTATATCTTCTCTGAAATTATTACAGGTGGTGCTTTACAGGTTTTACAGTTTATCTAACATTAGGATAAGCTTTCAGGGTTACTGCATTTGTTGTTGACTGATTGTTTCTGCTCTTACCTCCTTGTTCTTTTGTCCGTGGTTCTTCTTTTAGGCAGGGGAAGGGCCCAGCCACCCACCCCCATCCCCAACCACCCCACGCTACACTCCTTTTATAGGGTACCACAGTTGTGACATTTCCTGTGGCAGAGCAGGAAGGGGCGGATCAGTGGGGCCTCCACAAGGTGAGCTCATTTACAGGGGCACTAGTAATTTAACTTGTTATAACAAGTTAAACAAAGCACAATTAAACCATTACTTGCATTTTTTTTTTCCTTTTTTTTCTCCTTCTAATTACTCTGACTAGGTTACAAACCCAGCAACTTATTTGGAATGGATTTCATTAACTGCGCGTCTCGTGGAACAATTTTCAGAAGGACAGTCTTACAGGATTTAGGACACTGTCCCACATGCTGGGCCTTTGAGATCTTAGGGCTCAGCTCCGGCAGCATGGGCAGAGATTGCACACCTCAAATTTCATATTGAAGAGGAAATACATTATAAGAACAACCCGCCATTTCCCCAGCATCCAACAGAAAACCTCGACGCAGAGGGTAGTTGGTCCAGGAGGTTGGCAGGTGGTTAGGAGGAGCAAATCAGGTGCCCCATCACTCTCTGCTCTCCAACACATTACCTTCAAAACCATATAAACACTACAAACAGGTATCTGCCTCTATCTCTGAAATCAAATAAAGAGGCAGAAGACACTGCAGAGCAGGACACTGCGCACAGGAGCTAGCACAACAAAACTCACCCAAATCAGGAACCAAAACAAAACAAGCACAAAGGAAATCCAAAAACTTCTGATCATAGGAGACTCCATGATTTGGGAGTTGATACCCATCTCCAGCCAGGGTGATGGTCAGATGTCTCCCAGGTACATCAGCATGGAGAGACACTGACCGCATTGCTAAAATTGTTCACAAAGCAGGAGAAAACATTGATGTCCTAGTACACATAGGGACTAATGATCTCGCCAGCCAGTCAGTTGTGGAGACCAAGGAACACCTGACTAGACTGGGTGACAAACTATCATCTATTTCGTCCGGCATCTCCTTCTCTGAGATCCTGCCAGTCTGGGAGAAGGGAGCAGATGGACGGAAGTTCAGAGAAGGGGAGATAGGGGAGCTAAACATGTGGCTCAAGGGCTGGTGCCAGGAAAAAGGACACAGATTTGTAGGGAACTGGCAACAGTTCTGGGAGCGAAAGTTCTTTAAATTTGATGGACTGCATCCGACTAAAGAGGGAGTCAGTGCATTGGGGCAGAAGTTTGAAGTCTTTGCAGAATATTTAAACTAGCAAGTGGGGAGAGGGGTGCAGCACCCCATACGTCGAATGGGAAGAACACCCCTCCCCCCTCAGCTAGTGGTCAAACAGGAATTCAGCATGTTTGCCGTTCATTTGCATCACCAGGTAAGAAAAAAGGTTTGTCTCCCCATACAACACACAGGGGTAATGCCAAACTTCACCCAACAACTAACACACCAAAATCTGGCCAATGGAAAATCATGTACACAAATGCTCACAGCCTGGGAAATAAGATCCCAGACCTGCAGGCAATAATGTCAGAGGCTAAACTGGACGTAGTAGCAATTAGTGAGATGTGGTTTACCAGTAACCACACTTGGGAGACTTCAGTACCTGGCTATGTATTGTTCAGAAGAGACCGAGGTGCAAAAGGGGGGGGGAGTGGCCCTGTATGTTAATGAAAATATCAAAGCTACAGAAATTCAGAATACACATTAGGAGCCAGAAGAACTGTGGGTCACCCTGGAAACAGGAAATGGGACAGCCATAAGAACTGGGGTTGTCTACAGGCCCCCAGACCAGAGGGAGGACATAGACACATTACTGTTAGAAGATATACAAAACATGACAGCTAAATGGGAGGTTCTGATAATGGGAGACTTCAACATGCCGGATACAGATTGGTCAATACCAGCAGGAACATCTGCCAGAACTAGACTCATAGTGGATTTCCTGCAGGGGGAGGGCCTCAAACAACTGGTACAGCAACCCACAAGAGACAGGGCTATCCTAGATCTAGTACTAACTAACAAAGAAGGGATCACAGATCTCCAGGTAGAAGGTCACCTGGGGCCAGTGACCATCACATGGTATGGTTCAATTTGGCTACTACATCTAAATCATCCCATTCCAAGGCAACAATATGGGACTTCAGAGGAGCTGACTTTGATAAGATGGCCAACAGAGTTAAGCTAGTCCTGGCAAAAAGAAACACAGGTGAGGGGGTACAGGCAAAGTGGGTAAGCATTAAGGATGCAATACTTGAAGCAACATCCCATTGTGTTAGACAGAAAAGGAAGTGCAAAGAAGAAGGAAACCACTCTGGTTCTCAAATACAGTAGCAGAAAAGGTCAGAGCCAAAAGGCTGGCCTTCAGGAAATATAAGGGAACACAGGGATGAAGATAGGAGGCATACCAAACTGCCCTAAGGGAAGCAGGTAAGGCAGTAAGGCAGGCAAAGTCCCAAACTGAGGAAACACTAGCACGAACAGTAAAGAAGGTGACAAGACTTTCTATAGATACATTAGTGAAAGGAAAAGTGCTAAGCTTAATGGAGAAAAGGGAGCATGTGAGGAGGAGGACCCTGTAAAGGCATCTATCCTAAATAGATACTTTTGCTCAGTATTTACTGAAGAGAAGGTAGGGCAGGGCCCACAGCTCAGCATCTTGGACACAGGGGGGAAGGAGGTGAGCACTACTCCCTTCACAAAAGAAAGGGTCTTACAAGAGCTTGCTAAGCTCAGGGTGGATAAGGCAATGGGACCTGATGGCATACATCCCAGGTTACTTAAGGAGCTAAAGGAGAAACTAGCAGAGCCATTAACAGAATTGTTTAGTGAGTCTCTGAGCACAGGAGAGGTCCCAGAAGACTGGAGAAGGGCTCATGTGATCCCACTACACAAGAGTGGTAGCAGGGAGGAGGCGGGGAACTACAGACCGGTCAGTCTTACCTCAGTAGTGGGCAAGATTATGGAGGCACCTTAAGGAAAGGATAGTGCAACACCTGGAATCCATAGGGCACAGGATCCAAGACAGCATGGGTTTACAAAAGGAAGGTCCTGTCAAACTAATCTCATAGATTTCTTTGACTGGGTAACCAGAGTGGTGGACCAAGGGGGAGCAGTTGATGTCGCCTACCTTGACTTCAGCAAAGCTTTTGACACTGTTCCACATAGAAGATTGATAAATAAGCTGGGTAGGCTCGGGGTGGGTCAGAGTTGGTCAACTGGGTGGCAAACTGGTTGACGGACAGAAAACAGAGAGTGGTGGTGAATGGTATACAGTCAGAAGAGATGCAAGTCACAAGTGGGGTACCTCAGGGATCAGTCCTGGGGCCAGTCCTCTTCAACATCTTCATTAGTGACCTTGCAGATGGACTAGAGGGTAAGGCTTGTCTGTTTGCAGATGACACCAAGATCTGCAACAGAGTAGAGGATCCAGATGGGGTGGGCAGAATGAGAAGAGATCTGGATAAACTAGCAGAATGGTCAGAAGAGTGGCAACTGGGATTTAATGCAAATAAGTGCAAAATCATGCACATAGGGAAGAGAAACCCTGAAGCCACCTATAGGCTGGGAGGGGAGTTGCTAGCAGTCACAAAGGAAGAAAGAGACTTGGGCATCATCATCACTGATGACCTAAAATCATCCAAGCAGACCTCTAAAGCAGTAGGTAAGGCTAGGGGGGTGTTAGGGTGTATTAGTAGGGGTATCACAAGTTGTAAGAGGGAGGTAATAATCCCTCTGTACAAGACACTGGTTAGGCCCCATCTGGAGTACTGCGTGCAGTATTGGAGGCCACACTTTCACAAGGACATTAACCAAATTGAGGCAGTCCAGAGAAGGGCAACCAAAATGGTGCAGGGACTGCATCAGAAGACATATGAGGACAGATTAACGGAGCTCAATATGTATACCCTTGAGCAAAGGAGGGAGAGAGGTAATATGATCGAGGCATTCAAACACCTTAAGGGCATAAACAAGGTGAAAGAGTCTAACATGTTTAAATATAAGAAAAATAGCAGGACAAGAGGAGACAGCATGAGATTAGAGGGAGGCCGATTAAGGGGAATGTGAGGAAATTTTTTCACAGAAAGGGTGGTGGATGCATGGAATGGCTTACCACAAGAAGTGGTGGCTATGAATACAGTGCAGGGCTTCAAACAGGCATGGGATAGGCATAAGGGAGCAATACAAATGACTATGAATAGATAGACCACTGACAGAGCAAAGGCCGATGGCACATTTATAAGATAGAAAAATAAATGGGCAGACTGGATGGGCCTTGCGGTCCTTATCTGCCATCAACTTCTATGTTTCTATGTTTCTATGTTACATCACTTACGTAAATATTGAAGAGGGGTGGACCTAGCATTGATCCCTGTTGGACCCCCACTGGCCAAATTATTGAAGCATGCAGCTGACGTTTTCCGCCAGTGTTAGCAAAACTATTCAAAGTCTGATAAATTGTTACTTTCCAGATATCCAAACACGTTCAACAGTTGTTCCAATACTGGAAGGAGGGGAGAGTTTAACGTTTAACACTCGTGAAAAACGTCAGCTGCATGCTTCAATAATTTGATTTGTATTTGATCTGCTGTGATTGCTTTCTTAGAGTTCCATTTGTTAATCTCTTGTAACACTTCAATTGGTTTGATAGTTTTAAGTGACCCTGAGCAAGTCACTTAACTTCCTTGTGCTCCCAGGTTGCGCCTGGAAACAAGCTCCGGCTTAGTGTGCCTTTCCTGGTTGAATGTGTTTGGATATCTGGAAAGTAACAATTTATCAGACTTTGAATAGTTTTGCTAACACTGGTGGAAAACATCAGCTGCATGCTTCAATAATTTAATTTCTATTTGATCTGCTGTGATTGCTTTCTTAGAGTTCCATTTGTTAATCTCTTGTAACAAATGGAGCCCTAAGTAACTCCTTTAAATAAGGCCCACAAGTTTGATCATTTATTTTCAACCACCACCTGTTGGGTGTGACCTGTTAGATAGGACCAGAACCAGTCTATAACCCTGATTTGACATCCCTACTTGCTAAAGTCTGATCAGAAGAGTTTGGTTATTGACCAAATAAAAAACCTTTGAGAAGTTGATGTATACTGCAACAATGGACCCCATCACCACCATTCATTTAGCAACACTATCTATGAAGC
The DNA here is from genome assembly GCA_016271365.2 of Neoceratodus forsteri. Lineage (NCBI taxonomy): Eukaryota > Metazoa > Chordata > Ceratodontiformes > Ceratodontidae > Neoceratodus > Neoceratodus forsteri. Next base: position 998,833,062 of record CM057455.1, on the reverse strand, counting down.
CTTTTTAGTACAGTGTCAGGTCAACCTCTCTCCCCTAGACCCAGATTGGTGAATGGACAATCATCTATGATTTCCCAAGTATTCATACAACTGCTTACTGATTAATTTTTCAAACAATTTGGAGACTGTGGTAAATAAAGCCACTGGTCAATAATTTGTAGTATTATTACTCTCCCCTCCTTCCAGTATTGGAACAACTGTTGAACATGTTTGGATATCTGGAAAGTAACAATTTATCAGACTTTGAATAGTTTTGCTAACACTGGTGGAAAACGTCAGCTGCATGCTTCAATAATTTGATTTCTATTTGATCTGCTGTGATTTCTTTCTTAGAGTTCCATTTGTTAATCTCTTGTAACAATTCAATTGCTTTGATAGTTTTGAAATAAAATCTGGTAAATTAACTTGAAAAAAGATCATTGTTATCCATAACATTGTGTGTGTGTACTTCAGTGACCTCAGACTGTATGTCATGTTACAAGACACAAATAGGAGTTCTGTATGTTTGCTGTCTGTTCTGCTGGTAATTCTTTACCATTATTTCCCTAAAACTAATTTTTGAATTATGCTTATTTGATCCTTCCAATTTGTTATTTAATCTCTGGTATGATGTGGAGCTTGTTGACATGACCTACCCCTTGCAAACCTATTCTGTCTTTTATTTTGCAGCATTTGTGCCTTGAAGAAATACACTATCTGTTCCTTGACTTTGGTTTCTAGCAGGTTACCTACAATGGAAATCAGGCTTGCTGGCCTATAGTTCCCTGTATTCTCTCTATTCACATCCTTGTGGAGTGATACCACATCCACAACCATGGCATGTCACCTGTTTGTAGGGAGTTATTAAATTGGTGTGATAGGTAATCTATCAGGAACAGTTTTGTTTCCCTAAGCACCCTAGATGTAACCCATCTTTTGGCCCAGGGGATTTGTTAACTGTAAGATTTAGCAGTCCCTTTAACACCCTATCCATCAATATTACTCCAACTTTGAGTCTCTGTTCCTTGAGACTACTATGTTTAATTGCATTCCTAAAGAAGGGACATGAGGCCACAGCCATAAACATAAAATGGAAATAGTCATGCAGAATATTTGCCTTTCCAGTTTCATCATCCGCACTAATCCCATCCTTCCTCATTCTATTAATGCTTTCTCTCATCTGCCTTTTTTCTCTGATGCGCCAAAAAAGGTCTTATTTTGCTTAGTCATAGATGTTGATTCCAATGACTGATACTATCTGGAGTTTATTATGCAGTATTGTAATAGAACAAACTTTACTAAGAAGCCCAGTTATGTGGCTCCATGGGTAGCAGACTTGCCTCTGGGGCTGGAAGATTGGAAGGTTATGAGTTTTAGTTTCACACCAGTTACTTGAGGTAATAGCCATAACTTACATTGTAGTGCATTATGAAAGGGGTGTTACACCACTGAGATGCCATCTTTTGGATAAGATTTTAAACCCAGACCCTTCTGCCTATCTCTGGTCACTGTCTAACAACCACTGCACATTGCTGAGACAGCTTAAACTTCCCATCAGTGATGACACCATGGTTATTTCCATTGTCTGATGGTGCTAGTTGTTTACTATTTAAATTGTACCCCTGAGCAGAATCATTAGGCATTAAGTGACAGCCCTTACACTTGTTCACAAAGAATTCAGTTTGCCACTTCTTAGCCCACTCTACAGCAAATGCATACCATTTTGCAGACAGACACCCTCTTCAGTGAAGTCTACCCCCGCAATAGCTCTGTGTCATCTGAAAATGTCATTACAGTACTAGAGAACCATGGGTTGGATTCGTGAATGGTTTTGGGACTAAGTCCCACACTGCAACTCCAGTTGCAGACCAAAATCCCCACAGCTGCCGAGATTACTAGTCACATCTGTAGCAGCTGTGGAAGATGTTACAGCAAGTCCCACTGGCCATAACATTTCTCCACAGCTGCAAGGATTTCCATGGCAACACCACCTATAAGGTGCCATAAATCATGGTGCCAGTTGTAATGAGGCTCCACCTCTGCAAGTGGCAACCTACTTGTGCCAAGCTTTTCCCACAGCTGTGGGATTTTCATGAGGTTTTTGAATCCAGCCCTATGTCTCTAGGTCATCAGTAATAATGTTGAACAGCAGGGCACTCAGCAGTGACTTCTGTGGATTCTAGTTGGTGAGTTCCTTTCAGTCAGATGTTATCCCATTTACCAATCAACTAACATACTAACATACTATTTGCCAGCAGATTAGGCCTTACTGTCTATCGAGTCTGCTCGAATCTTAGATCCTTAGTTGGGTGCCGAGGCCCTCCCATCCCTTGTGCTCCAGAAACCCCTATCATCCATCCCCACCCCCCTGGGACAGGCCATCATCTGATACATCCACTTTCTGTGTCTGTCCCACCCTCTCTTGAAGCCCTCCACTGTGGATCTCTGAACCAGCTTGCCAGGCAGTGCATTCCAAGGGTCCACCACCCTCTCAGTGAAAAACCTCCTCCTTTTTCCCCTCACCTTCCACCTTCCAACTTCAAACCATGCCCTCTGGTGATACCTCCCTGCTTTAGTCTAAGATCCCTCCATGTTTACCCTATTTATTCCCTTGAGGTACTTGAAAACCTCAATCATGTCCCCCCATATCTCCTCTCCTCCAATGAAAACAGGCAGAGCTCCTCAAGTCTGTCCTCATACATCAAATCCCCTAGGCCTCATATCATCTTAGTTGCCCTCCTCTTTACCCTCTCCAGGAGTTGTATGTCCCTCTTCACGTGTGGTCTCCAGTACTGTACACAGTACTCAAGGTGTGGTCTAACCAGTCCATTGTACAGCGGCAGAATCACTTCCTTGCCCCTAGAGGTGATCCCCCTTACGAATCATCCCAACATCCTGTTTACCTTGCTAACCGCTCTCCTGCACTGCTCAGAGTTATTCATACATGCATCCACCATGACCCCTAGGTATTTTTCCCCTATTGAGGCCTCCAGTGCCTTCCTTCCCAGGGGGTACCTGTGTTTAGGGTTTCCCCGACCAAGATGCAACACCTTGCACTTGGTGATATTGAAATTTCAATTTCCATGTGTGAGCCCAGCTTTCCAGGGTGTCCAGGTCCCCTTGCAGGGCCAACCTCCCCTCTTCTCCCTCAACTACTGTCCCCATCTTGGAGTCATCCGTGAAGAGAATCATTTCACACCCTATTCCCTCCCTGATGTCCGATATGTATGCACTAAACAGGATCGGACCCAGGACCGAGCCCTGCGGTACCCCACTACCAACCTCTCTAGGGTTCGAGAACTCCCCACAGACCACTACTCTCTGGGTGTGTCCAGCTAGCCAGTTTTCAATCTATCTGACCATCAAAGGGCCTACTCCTAACCCCATCAGTTTCTCCACCATACCATTGTGGGGGACAGAGTCAAATGCCTTGCTGAAGTCCAAGAATAATACATCCACAGGCTTTCCCCTGTTCAGTTCTGACGTTACCCATTCGGAGAACTCCACAAGATTGGTTTGACATGATCTACCTGGCACAAACCCATGTTTCCGACTATCCAGACCTCCCAGCTCCTCCAAGTACACCCCCAATCATTCCTTTAGTATACTCTCCATTAATTTTCCCATCACTGAGGTCAAACTGATGGGTCTATACTTACCTGGCACTTCCCTCGACCCCCCTTTATGGATTGGCACCACATGTGCCTCTCGCCAATCCCTAGGTACCCTCCCTGTCTCAAGTGACCTGTTGAAGAGCTCCGCCAGGGGTGCAGCCAGTATGTCCGCCAATTCCCATAGTACTCTTGGAAGAATGCCATCCGGCCCAGGAGATTTGTCTTTTTTTAGGGCCTTGAGGGCTAACCACACCCTTTTGGTGGAGATAGCATCATCCGTCCCCTCCACCTTACTGGCCTTTTTATCCTTATTCAGATGTGACACCCCTGGGGTACCTCTCCCTCTCTCTTGCTCCATTTCTGTTGCTCCCCTGATCCCACTCACTGCTGCTTCTATCCCCTTCATGCCTTGCCTTGTAGAAACCCATCCCCCTCCCTAGTGAACACAGAGGCAAAGTACTCGTTAAATACTTCTGCCTGGTCCCTCGCCTCTTCCACCCACCCTCCTTCTGATCTCAATCTACTGAGATGGCCCTTAGTTTTTCTCCACTCCCCAATGTACCAGAAGAACCCCTTTTCCCCTCCTTGTATCCCCTGTGCCAGCCGCTGCTGTTTACTGGACTTTGCTCCCCTCACCATACGGGTGACTTTTCTAGATGCAAGATGGTACATTTCCTTATCCCTATCCCCTCTTGTTGTTTTATATTTTTTGTAGGCCGGCCTCTTATTTCTGACTGCTACCTGTACCTCACTGGACCACCAGCATGGTTTATGTGACCTTGCTCCCTTACGTTTCAACTTAGCACAGATCCTGACTGCCTCGTGAAGTCCCCGTTTTATGACCTCCCATCTCCTTTCCACACTTGTCATTGATGTAATCCCCTTCAAGTGATCCTTGAGAATATTTCCCATGCTCTCAAAGTCTGCCCCCCTGAAGTCCACTGTCAGTGTCCTAGATCCCACCCCCCTTCCCCCATGCTTATTTGAAACCAGACAGTATGGTGGTTGCTCCCAGTCAGGGGGTCCTGTACAACCAGGTCCCTTAACAGATCCCCATCTGCCAGAACCACGTCCAGGACATGCCTCTCCCTTGTGGGGTCCATCACATGCTGTGTTAAGAACACATCCTGGAAGCCATCCAGCAGCCTCTGCTCCTTGGCCACCTTAGAGGACATGGTTCCCCAGTTTGTACCTGACATATTAAGGTCCCCCATCAACACCACTCCTTCCCCTTTTGGTCCACACTGGGCAAGGATGTTGTCCAGCAAACCATCCTCTAGAACATCACTAATCCCGGGGGGCCTATATACTACACCTAGCTTGACCTTATCTCCTGCTGGGGATCGTAAGGTGACCCATAAGGCCTCCACGTTTCCCTCTGCCTCTTGTACCCTAGCAATTTATATGTCATCTCTAATGAACATAGCCACTCCACCCCCTCTGCCCTCCTTTCTATCCTTCCTAAGCATAATGTACCCCCATACATTTAGGTCCCAGTCATGGTTTTTGTTGGCCCTCGTCTCCGTGACCGCTGCCACATCCACCCCTCAAACAGCATGGCCTGGAACTCTGGCAACTTGTTTCCCAAGCTCCTGGCATTTACTAACACCAACCCCACCCCTTATCCCTGATCCTCTTTTGCTGAACCCACCCAGATTCCTTATACTTCCATCCTCCTCTGCTCCTCCTGAAACCTCCACCCCAGTCTGTCCCCTTGGGCTTGAAGGCTACTCCCCTCATCTGGAGGAGAGGGCTTCTGGTCAGCCCCTCCCTTATCCCTTCCCCCTCACAAGTTTAAACCCCACCTTTCTTGAATGTAGTCAGCCATTCCCTGTTTAAGGACTTCCTTCCCTAATGGGGCAAGATGAAGCCTGTCCTTGGCATATAGTCCCTTATCCTCCCAAACTCCATTCCAGTTCCCTAACACCCCCAACCCACTCTCTTCACCCCACTTCCTGAGCCAGCCATTAACCTCTGTGAGCTTCATTTTTTTCTCCACCGAGGCCTTTGGTACTGGCAATATCTCCGAAAAGGAAATGTTGCATCCATTATCCTAACAGACTCTGGCAAGTTCTCGGAACCTGGCTTGGATTTCCAAAATGCTATTTCCCTCTAGATCGTTAGTTCCCAAATGCACCAGGAAATCCAGTTTCCCTCCACAATCCCTAACCATTTCATACACCATGAACTTTGCTCTGTGCACTGTCAGCCCAGAGATACTCACTACCTTCACCTGGCTATGGCATCCACCCCCCTGTCCCTTCCACTGGATACCCCTAATCATCGAGTCTCCCAATAACAGAACCTTAACACCGCCATCATCCTTATGGTTATCTCCAGTATGCCCTCTCAGCCCCCTCCCCCCCTTTATTCATGATCTCAATTCCATGAGAGTCTTCCTGCCTTATTAGAGACCCCCTTGTCACCCTCCCCTTTCTGCCTCCCTCGTTATTTTGCCCACTTAACTCGAACCCCCTCTAAATAGGTGTCTCCTTTAACCCTCTCTTATCTGAACCATTTATCCTGGCCCTGATGGTTTCCCTTCCCCACACCGCCATCCTCCCCTTGTAATAGTACCCCTGCCTCCAGAGGCTCTCTGTGGGTCCCTTTGGCTAGACCCCATCTCTGGTACTGACCCCTGCTGAAGGGGGCTCCTCCCACCTCCTTGTCTCCCAGTTTCTCCAATCATGCTCTCTCCTCATGTCTGCAGTATGTTGCATCTCCCCATTTGCTTAACATTTATGTTTCCCTTCTCCCTCTGGGACTATTTCTATCCTTTCCATTGCCAGTCTGTGATGCCCTATGGGTATCCAACTCCCTCCCCCCGGCCTCTGTATAAGTTTCCTCATTTCCACCAACCCCTTCCTCCCCCTCTAGGTTGCTTAGTAGCTCAAATTTATTGTGACACTCTATGTCAGCCTCCATCAAGTAACCCCAGTTTCCCCTGACTGCACCTCTAAACTGCCCCTCTTCTTCCCCTCTTGATCTGTTCCCCTTAGGAGCTCCCTTCCCACAGTCTGCTGTTTTAGGCTTCCGCACAACAGCCCCTTCTGACTATTCCCCCTCCACTTTCTTTGTATTCAGAATGTTCACCCCGTACGCTTTCCCCTTAGCATCAGCATCCCTATCTAAGGGTCCTCTGTCCCTAATATCCCCCCTCCTGCTTGCTGTAACATAACGTCCTGTAATTTCAGAGGTTGCCCCAGCCTCCCCTCAGCCCCACCCTTCTACTGCCCATATCCACACCCCTTATCCTTGAACACCCCCCAGCTCCCCCAGCTTACTCCTTAACCAATATACCTCACTCCTGATACAAGATAGCTGTCTACAGAGTGGGCAGCCTCCCTCTCTCCAGGCCCAATTGAGAATTATTGCCATCCCACAGCCTGTGCAGCCTACAACCCTTCCGAAGATGCCTGCCATGGTGGAATATGGCCACCCTGTTTATCCCCCTCTGTTTATAATGGCACACCCCCTTTTCTCAGTCCCTTTCCCCTTGAATACAGTTTCTCTCTATACTGACTGCAGTACTATTGTTTAACCTGTCCTGTATCATTGTACTATATTTCCTGCAATTCCAAATGTTGTCAACTTTTGAACCAATTTCCCATAAGGAACTACACCCAGTAATTATTAGAACTAATTGGCTTATTTCTACATATTTCAAGAAATCAAGATTATATACATAATTCTTAAATCATACCATAAACAGCTATATTTAATTTGCTTCTAACACACTTTTTATACTGGAAACATAACTTTAAACAAAGCAAAACTGTTCTATATCATCCTGCACAAACAGTATAAACCACTGACTTCTACAAATGAATTTCAGGATTTACTTTGCAGGAGGATTTACTGTCGTAAACTGATTCAGTTTCACAAAAAATCATTCAAATAATGAAACAGTATAAGTTTTCTCAGCTTATTAATGGATACGCTCATTTTTTGTGATCTAAGCACAAAACAGTTCTTTAAATAATAACATTACCACAGAGGTGAAATCAATTCTCCATTATCAAAAATGGTATACTGATTTACTTCCTTATCACTGCCTCTTAAACGTATACTCTGTGTCAAGGTCAGATGGTGAAGTGAGTTCTCAATATAACCAGCAGGAATGGCAGAGGAAAGGTGGGCTACAATGCCAGAAGTGTTTTTTTCTCACTCCATGTACTGTAGATCATCTATTTGTCCACTATCAGAGCTATAAAAAATACAGTACCCCTTCCTTACAGTTCCAGCAAAGAGTATTATTTATTTGGAGGTGAGTGATGCTTTATAACAAATCACAAAAAGAACTTCACAACATTTTCATCATATCAAAAAAAAGTTGACAACCTGTTAAAGTTTATTAACTTATTTACCCAGAAAAGATAAGCTGAGATGCAATAACTCATTTTAGTGGTGTACTTCTCTCTATTTCCATAAGTTGATGGACTGGACCACACTGACTAGCTCAAGTTCACACAGTGAGTCTGTGGTTCTGGTGGGATTTGAACTTGTGATTTCATAGTTCCCAAGTTGGTATTCTGACCAGTTAAATCATGTTATCTCCAGTTTTGATTCCAGACTTTGGTGCTTGAATTTCCTGGATTCAGATGTTATATGGATCATGTGTGCCATGAGCTATTTGAAATTGCTGAAAACTGTATTTTGTGGTACTTTACACTCATAGAGGTGCAGTAACAATGAGATGGAATTTGTAAAATTAACATTTTGCCCACAAAATGTCATTAGGAGATGACAAAATGCATTTTCTCAGCAGATTAAAGTTAATAGACTGACAAAACCTGTTTTGTTCACAGCATAAAATTAACAACAGATCTTTTGAAAAAGGAATGGTTCTGGAGAACTAAAACATAGAAACATAGAATTTATCAGCTGCTAAGAACCACTTGGCCCACCCAGTCTGGCCATTGTTCCCTATCTAGAGTATCACCACAGACCCTACTTGATCCCCAGCTCATTCCTCCTACCCTCATTCCTTTCCCCTAAGATTCTGTTATGCCTATCTCAAGCTTTCTTGAATTCTCCCTCTGTTTTAGGTCCAGCTACATGGGATGTTAAGCTGTTCCAGGAATCCCTCACCCCTCCTGTGAAGAAGTCCTTTCTCACATCTTTGTGGAATTTACCCCCCTCCAGCTGCGTATCATGTCTCTCTGTCTTTGTACACATTTTTATATGAAAACACTCCTCTCCTGTACCTTATTTGCCCCATTTAGATATTTACAGGTCTCTATCATACCCCCTCCCTCCCTCCTGTCTTCTAGGGTGTACATATTGAGTTCCCTCATAGGCATTCTGATATAGACCCCACACCATTTTAGTTGTCCTCCTCTGGACAGCCTCCACTCTGTCTATGTCCTTTCATAGATGTCTCCCGAACTGTACACAGTATTCCAGATGAGGTCTCACCAGTGATTTATACAGAGGCAACACCACATCACACCTTCTGTTGGTGATTCATCTCCCAATGCAACACAGCATCGCACTAGCCTTCCCAACTGCCTTGTCACACTGCCTCTTCTATCTTTATATAATTTGAGATGATTACGCCTAGGTACCTTTCCTGCTTGGTCGCTGTCAATAACACTCCCTCCATTTTGCATTCTACTCATGAGTTTCTGTATTTTTGCAATTTTTCACTTAGGAAGCCTCTGTACTGGAGGATGGCAAATGTAGTCCCACTTCACAAAAGTGGTAGCAGGGAAGAGACTGGCAATTACAGGCCAGTCAGCCTGACTTCAGTGGTGGAACATTTAATGGAGTCACTGCTGAAGGAAAGGATTGTAGAATATCTTGAATTCAATCAGTTAAAAGACCCTAGGCAGCATAGATTCATGGTGGGTGGAGGGGTGGGGGGAGAGGGCATGTCAAATGGGTCTAATTGATTTCATTGACTGAGTAATCAAGGAATTTGATTAGGGTGGCATAGTGGACATGGTCTACCTAGATTTCAGTAAGGCCTTTGACACTGTTCCACACTGGAGGCTAGTAAGCAAGCTGGGTAGCTTAGAAGTGAATTGAAAGGTGATAAAATGGGCAAGACACTGGTTAGAGGATAGATGACAGAGAGTTGTGGTAAATGGAGTTCACTCAGAGGAAGGGATAGTGACTAGTGGGGTGTCTCAGTGATTAGTGCTGGGACCTGTCCTCTCTAATGTTTTTATAAGTGACATTGCAGAGGAGCTGCAATGGAAGATCTGTCTCTTTGCCAATGACACCAAAATCTGCAATAGGGTGGACACTCTTGGGGGGGGGGGATAAGCAGATACTTGAGAAAACTCGAGGTGTGGTCAAAGGTATGGCAGCTGTGTTTCAACATGAAAAAATGCAATTAATGCACTTAGGGCACAGAAACCCAGGAGCAGATTTCAAAATGGGAGGAGTAGTACTGTTGACCACCAAGCAGGAAAGAGACCGTGGGGTGATCATATTGGATGACCTAAAAGTGGCCAGATAGTTGCAAGGGCTAGTGGGATACTGAGGCGTATAGAGAGGGGTATCACCAGCAGAAAAAGGGAGGAGGTATTGTCTCTATATAGATCACTAGTAAGATCCCACTTGGAGTACTGTGTCCAGTTATGGAGACCTTAGCTCCAGAAGTACATAATCATGGTGGAGGTGGTCTAGAGGAGAGCAACTAAAATGGTGCAGGGTCTGCATCAGAAGCCCTATGTGGAGAGACTTAAGGACATAAATATGTACACCCTGAAAAAGAGGAGAGAGAGTAGGGATATTAATGGGCAGACTAGATGGGCCAAACGGTCCTTATCTGCCGTCAAAGTCTATGTTTCTATATGGAATACATCGCGCGGGTAAATAAGGTACAGAAGGGAGGTATTTTTTAGGGAAAAAGGTGCTCAAGAACAATGGGGCACAATAAGAAACTGGAGGGGGATAGATTCAGGAGAGATGTGAGGAAGTACTTCTTCACAGAAGGAGTGGTAGATTCCTGGAGCAGTCTTCCAGCAGAAGTGGTGGGGGCCAAAACAGTGGTAGGGTTCAAGAATTCTCTGGGATAGGCATAAGGGAATCTTAGGGAAAGGATGGGGGGCTGGGTTGATGGGTTAGAGATAAAGTAGGATCTACAGTGATACTGGAAATGGAGAAAAATAGGCAGACTAGGGTGTTTAAGCTCTCCTTATCTGCTGGCAAATTCTATGGTTCTATGACATCTCCCTCCACTGAGCCACACTATTGGAACTGCAAGCTGTCAGCACAAAGACCATCAAAAAACATTTGCTAGCTGTAGCCATCCTTGTTGAAATGCATCATCACTGTCTATATAATGTGGGTGGCTTCATCGTGCTTCACTCCTTTCCCCTGCTCTCACCCACTCACTCATTGGATCGCAAGAGGAACAATGCCAAAAGTTGCATCATTTTGCTGGTGTTTTCTGTAATTATGTGCTTTTCTTTTTGAAGAATTAAACATTTTTGCCACCAACAAAAGATAAGGAGCTGCTTTTCCATTTTTGTTGTGGTGAAGTAAAGATTTACAAGGACAACACTTACTTCTTGTTCATCTGTTGCTTAGGCCTAGTACATGACATTAAGAACACCCAAAAAAAGAAAAAGTGCACTCCTGTGGGTTACTACATATACAGAAATACTATATTCAGAGAAATATTTGGCAACCCATTCATCTTAGTATGGATATCAGATTTAATAAATACTTTAATAATATGAATTAAAAATAATACACAGGGATGTAAAGTGCAACAGATAAGTCAGAGTATTTTTCTATTTGAGATGTAGTCATCTAGTTATTTTTTAAATTGGCCTTTATCTTTACTGATCATAATGTTTAATGGTAGTTTATTCCATGGATTAACCACTCTGTGTATAAAATGATTTCCTTACATTTGTATTAAACTATTTCAGTCTAAGTTGTAGTGGGTGGCCCCCTGTACCTAACCTATCATTTTTAAACTCAAGACCCAGTTTACTTATTAGATAATTGTCTTCCATAACGTTGAAGCATAGCAGTAGATCTCCTCATACCATTCTTGTTTCCAGAAATATCAGGCTGTATTGTCAAAGCCCCTATGCAAGCTGCAACAATGGCAGCTTGTGCCAAATGTGGTTGCATCTGGGACCCTGCACCATGATTTTCTATTCCACAGGGTCCTGGCGCCAAAGTCCAGCAGCATGCGGCAAAGGTGGTGCTACATCAAACAGATGGCGTACCCAGCCAGAATGCCGCAATGGCAGCGGAATGTCTGTGGCACCCACAGACAGGGGATAGCAACTGGACACAGCCCTCCCAACACCAGCACCTGTGCCCCAACACATACTGGTACCCTGGTGGTCTAATGCCCCCTCTGCAGGTAGTGCCCATCTCTGCACTCCCACCCACCTCCGATGCCCTGACCCAGCAACCGGCACAGTCTCATCACACCACCACGTCGGTCGCGAATGAGCTGTCAGTGCATACAGTATACTGTATACAGTACGCACACTGACAGCTCATTCGGCATCCAGCCATGGTGGTGTATGGAGGGCTGTGCTGGTCACTGGATCAGGGTACAGGAGGTGGGTGGAAGTGCAGAGATGGGCACTACCTGTGGAGGAAGCAGTAGACCACCAGGGAGATGTCAATATGCACTGCAGTGGGTGTCGGGGATCGTAACAGGGGTGAGGGGGGACCACTGGACTACCAGGTATCGCCCACTGGGGATGGATCAGGGAAGGCCACACAGTGGCACATACTGTACAACCCTCCTAGGAGCTGTCTAAGTACCATTAGACCAGCCCTTCATTGGTCTAAGGGTACTTGTCACTTAGTTTCTGGGGGGGGGGTTCTTTGAAATCCCAGATCCGAGGGCTGCGGCAGCCTGGGTCTGCCGCAAGCCCCCTAGCACCATGCCGCAAACACTTTTGTGGTACAAGGTGAGTGCTAGCACATTTTGGCACAGGCAGCCTGCTGGGTGACGCAGGCTGCCTTTGAAAATCCTACTTGGTGCAGCCCTTGGCATGTGCCTCTTGCATCAGACCTGATTGACGTAAGCACCTTGTGCCAGTCTGAGACGTTTGATAATCTGGCCCATCAGGTTTAAGTGTTTTAATCATTCATTGTATGCCACAGTATTTAGGTTGCATATAATTTTGGTCACATGTCTCTGTACCTTTTCTATTCTATTTGCAGTTCCCCTAGTGATTGGTCCTCATACTGGGCTCCCATAGCCCAGCAGTGGTCTAATATAGGATCTATACAGGTGCACTGCCACCCTCTCATCCGTACTTTTAAAGTTTCATTTTATAGATCATAGTAGTGACTTTGCTTTTGCAATTTGAGCATTGCAATGCTTGTCGTATTTTAATGACTTGGTGACTGTTATTCCTAAATCTTTTTCCTCATTTGATTCTCTTAGAGTTTTCTGGTTTAAGTTATATTTTGCCTTATTTTTTTGTCGGACCAAATGAATAACACAGCACTTAGCATTGTTAAAGCCCCCCCCCCAGTTCTGGACTATTTTGCTATCTTGTCTAGATCCCTTTGGACTGTCTCCACATCCTCTGGTGTTCTTACTGTGCCAGCTAACTTTGTGTCATCTGCATATTTGCTTAGCCAGTTACTGACATTTTGATCCATATCAGACATAAATATTTGGAACTAGACCGACCCCAGCACTGATCTCTGTGGCACACCACTAGCCACCTCTGTTGGTTTTGATAGGTAACCATTTATGGTAACCCTTTGAGTCTGCCCTCCAGCCATCCTTGAATCCATTTTATAATTCTGTAATCCAATTGTGTTTCTATTATTTTTCTATTATTGCCTTATGTGGTACTTTGACAATAGCTTAAGAAATATCCAGGTATATGCAGTCTACCTCCAAACCTTTTTCTAGGGCTATTGATATTTTCTCATAGAAGCATAGTAGGTTCATAACACATGATCTACCCGGAGTGAAACCATGCTGGTCTCCCTCTTTTAAGCCTAATTTCTCTATGTGCTTGGTTATTAAATCCTTGAGTATAGACCCCATAATCTTTCCTGGGACTGAGGTCAGACTAATTGGTCTATAGTTTGCATATTTCGCTTTTGCTACCTATTTTGTGGATTGGTATTACCAATGCTTTTAACCAGTCAGGTGGGTCTTTGTGTTTGGATACTAGCAAGGCAAACAGAGCCACACAACACCTGGGTGCTCTATGACAATAAAAGGACCAGTCCCAAAGTAATGGCACTCCAGCACACTCACAAGAAATAGACTCTAAGCAAAAATGTTGCAAAAATCACAGTGTTGCTTTTAACGTTTCACATTACCAAATGCTTTTTCTATGTAAAAGCATTTGATAATATGAAATGTTAGAAGCAGCACTATGATTTTGTCCTGCAAATCTCAACTGGTGAGAGAAATAAAAGACTTAATTTTCGCAACATTTTTGCTTAGAGTCAATTTTTTGTGAGTGTGCTAGAGTGCCATGACTTTGGGACTGGGGCTTTGTGTTTGGATATTGATCTTGAGAATAAAATTTGTAATGGAATCGCTATATTAGGTGATAGGAGTTTTAACATTACTGGAGCTATGTTATCTGGGCCTGCTGAGTGTAACATTTTTAGATTTTTAATTTTCTTAGTAATACATTCTGTGGTTATGTTTAATCCAATTGTAAGACCTGTCTGGATTTCACCTTGGTATGTCTCTTTTTGAAAAAAAAAAACAGAATCCGAAGTATTTATTAAATATGTTAGCAATTTCCGTTGGTTCTTCAATTAGTTGGTCACCTGACATTATTGAACATAATCCATTTTTCAAACTTCTGAGACAATTTATAGAGCCATAGAAACCTTTCATTTTATCTTTATTCACATTTTTTGCCAGTCTGAGGTCCATCTTTTGCTTATTTTTCTTGATTCTGTTCTTGCACTGTTTTAGTACAGTTTTGTATTTATACAAGTTGTCTTTTGTTTTGTTTCTAACATAGAGATTATAAAGTTTCCTTTTTTATTTACTAATCTTTTTAGATTATTCATCAACCACTTAGGTTTGATGCCTTTGGCATTGTATTTCTTTATTTATTTTATATTCTTGTTACATATTCTGAATATATGGTTTTTTATAGTGTCCCACATCTCGCCGCTCGATTTATGCTGTAGTTCCATTTCCCAATTAATTGTGTTTAGGTCTTCTAGAATCAGATTTTTGTATGCAGTGTTGTAATTATAAATTTCCCTGCACCCTTCGTTTATTGGTATACATTTCTGGAGTGAGAAAAATACACTATTGTGATCATTGTTTCCCAGTGGTGACTATTTTACAGTTAGACACATTTATCTCATTTGAGCTTAATACAATACCCAATATGTTTTCACCTCTAGTCAGAGCCTTGATGTGTTGTCTAAGGCCCAACAGGTCTGTTTTATTTAGAAAAGTAATACTTTGACAGTTTGTTGCTTCCATGATGTCTCAGTTAATATCCCCATAATTTAAGTCCCACAAGAAAACCACACACTTCAGCTCATAGGCAGCTTCAAGTTAATTGATTATTTCATCTGTTGTATCATTGTTACCATTGGGTGGTCTACAGCACAGATCAACGATAATATTCTTATCTTTAGCAGTTTTGATTCTGATCCATATAGATTCAGTCTTACTGTTTTCCTTTTTTATTTTATGTGATATATCATTTGGATTTCCAAGGATTTGTTTAAAATCACCAGGGGTCTGTGCATTTATGCATGTGGACCCTACCCTTTGGAATTCTCCACCCCATCAGTTACGGGAGTGCACAACCATGGAGGGATTTAAACAGGCTCTCAAAACTTATTTGTGGAAGCAGGCATTCAGTAAATGATTTAAATTCTGTTTTATTGTTTTAGCTGTTTTTTTATAGTATTTATAATGTTGAATTTATTTGTTTTTATTGACTGTTAGGCACCTTGGTTCTTGAAAGGTGCCATATAAATAAGGATTTATTATTATTATTTGATATATATGCTGCTACTCCCCTCTTTTCCCTGTCCTATCAAATTGGTAAAGATGATATCCATGAACGTCCTTATTCCAATTATCAGTCCCTGTCCACCATGTTTCAGTAATGAAGGCCATTTCCACATTCCCATTAGGCTTTAATAAAGTCTCTAATTCTCTTTTTTTTTGTTTAGACTTCTTACATTTATCAAGTGACACCCAATCAATTCTAGTTTAGCTAATTTTCTATTGGCCCATGACATATTTTAATGATTTTTTATACAGTGCTGTGACCCCACCCCAGCTAGTCAATTTAAATATTCAACTTGGATTACACTATTAATCATTGCAACCAGCTGAGTGCGCACAGGGAAGTGGTGCACAAAAACTACTGAAACAAGGAAAAAAACAAGTTTCTGGCACACACAACTCCAAAGACTGATACATGAATCACTTCAGAGGCAGAATCCTTATTCACATAATGTATTACACCCGAGACAACCTTGTCTAACCTGACACATTTTAGATCCACATCAGCCCTTTCTCAAAGGCTAAGGGCAGTAACAAACACCATGTTTAAATAGAGCATAGCACCATATGTGACCCAAAAAGAAATTCCCTCTACTAGGGAGGGGCTAGAGAAGACAAAATCCCCATTAACTTTCTCAGTACCAATATGGATTACTTAAAACATACTACAAAATTTTAATGAATACAATTTTAAAGTATCATATAGGTATATGATACCAGATACATAAATATCTAAAATTCAAAGTGAATAGATACAAAGACAAACTGTACAAATAGTTGACCTAACTACAATACACAAAAATACATAGACCAATAAAAAGAGATAAACACAGGCTAAGTAAAAGACTTCAAAATATCGGTACGCATTGTACTTGTAACTGGTGACTATTAATTCATTTCAAAACTGACCTAGAGGAGGGCAAATAAATAGAAAGGCCCTTGTTAACATTTTTTCAAATAAGGGTGCAGTTCAAGATGGGTATTAAGTCCAGGGCTATTTGTAGCCCAGAGTGTCAGGATCCCAAACTTTTCTCTGATAAAGATCAAATTATCATAGTCCCCACCCCTCAGATTATGGCAAACCTGAACTATTGCCATAAAACTAAAGGTGTGACTGGTCCTATAAACAGCCTCCAAAATGTGGACTGCCATGGCATAAGTGGGATGCCTTCTCTTGATGGCCCTAATATGCTCACCAACTTGTGTCTTGAAGCTCTGAGTTGTCTTGCCAACATAGAATGGCTTGCAACTACATGTGGCTAAATAGATAACCCCTTCAGTGCTGCATATAATACATTGCCTAATTTTGTAGGTCTTCTCTGTATTACAACTCAAGAACTCCTTGCCCTGTATAATGTAATCACAGTTAGCACATTTTCCACATTTAAAGCACCCTTTGATTTTGTTCAGCCACATTTCAGGTTTGACATCTTTGGCTGTGGATCAAAAGGTCCCTTAGGGTTGGTGCTGTTTTGTAGCACATTCTAACATGTTGTTACATGCCAGTGTCTTTTTAATATTGTTTCTAATTCCCTTGCTTGTGCAGAGAACTCAGTGACAAAGTTAGATCTAACATCTGTCACTTCCTCAATTGATTGCTCTTGTAATAGAGTGTCTGTGTCTGATTACCTAGCTCTTTCATAGGTACTATGTACCACATTCTTATTATAACCTCTTTGGGTCAGTCTGTCTCTCACATTTGCAGTCCCCTCCTTAAATTTCTCACGAGTAGAACTATTGCATTTTGTTCTCAAAAACTGACCAACCGAAATGTTTCTAGCCACATGTGGGGGATGGCAACTACAAGCTAGGAGGATGGCATTCCTGTATACTTCCTTGTGATGCACACTAGTAGTCAAAGTCCCTCCTATACATTTTTCTAGCTTAAGGTCTAAAAATGTAATTACCTCTTTACTGCTAGTGGAAGTGAAGTTAAGGTTCTGATTCGTGCTATGTAAATAATCCACAAAATCATTAAGGCTAGATACATCCCCTTTCCACAAAATTAGCATATCTATATACCATTTTCATAGCAACAACTTGTCTGCTAAAATATTGCTAGTCCCAGAGCAGACAAACTCCTCCTCCTCCCACTTCCCTACATATAAATTCACTTTAGATGGGGCGCAAGTTGCCCCATCACAGTTCCTTTGATTTGATGGAAAATGTCTTTATTGAAAACAAAGGTATTAAATTTTAAAACACATTCCAGAAATTTAATGCTATAGTCAGTAGGAGGAGCGGTGTGGTTTCTGTGTTCTTATTGAGGAAATGGGCAGCTGCATCCAACACCCCTTCATGCCAGACATTGGTATATCCAATGTCACCAGTAGTATGACAACGGTCTTCCCAGAGACATCTCATCCTCACTATCGCTCAGCACTTTTAAGACTCGGCTCCGCCTATCACTCAGTGCCTCTAACCTCTATAGCCCCTGTCTAGCACAGGGAACTTATTTCTGGGTCACATGTGGTGCTATGCTCTATTTAGACATGGTGTTTGTCACTGTCCTTAGCCCTTGAGAAAGGGTCGATGTGGATCTGAAACATGTCAGGCCAGACAAGGTTGTCTCGAGTGCAAAAAATTATGTGAATAAGGATTCTGCCTCTGAAGTGATTCATGCATCCCTCTTTGGAGTTGTGTGTGCCAGAAACCTGTTTTTTCACTATTAATCATTGTTGCCAGTGTGTTTGTACCAGTGATATGTAGGTTTAACCCATCTTTTGAGTATAAGTGTTTTATGTTATGGAAAGTTTCCTATTACTTTATAAAGGTAAGTCCCATAGTATTACACCTGTTTTGTAGCGAATGTTTATGCAGTACGCTGAATGGTTTTGTTTTTCTCAGGCTAACTGTTCAGTAATGGTAAAATGCCTGATATCACAGCCCTCTGTTCCTTATTTTCACTTAACTTGCACAAATCCATTATATCCTCAGCAATTTCTTTTTCATGGTCTTTGCCTACATTGTTTCTTCCTACATATACAACTTTTGGGCCCTATGCACAAATGGGGCTGAGTGGCTATGCACGTATATCTGGGGAGTGTAGCCACTCTGCACCCATTGCACCCCCCTGCATGGGATGCACAAACGGGGGGCACAGAGACCCACCACGCCAGAACCCCATGTTCGTGGACAGCACCACGCTGGGGACATTCCGGGGGTGTGCCAGCGCTACACGGTATGCACAGACCCATGTAGTGCTGGCTGCATAGGTGTGAAGGGAACCTTGCTGTAACTCACTACACACTGCCATGGACACAGGCATCCAGTCACTGGAGGACTGGGACAAGGCTCACCATGCTGTCCCGGACCGTTGGGCAGCAGGAGGTGGCGGGGCAGTTGCAAGGGTGAGTGCCAGGCAATTTCAGGAGTGGTGGCACCATGATTGGGATGGTGCCATGTGGGTCCGGGGTGCCTGCAATCAGCATACACAGCCCCAGACCCACTCCTCCCTATGCATGGGATCCACTAAGGGTCCAGGGGGTGTCCCTTTGGGTGCCTGCCCAGGATGAAAACTCCTCCCCTGGCTGCCCTGCAGAGTTCTGTGCATGAGGAGGGGAGAAGCCATGGACAGGTAGCTGGTGTTGGTGAATGCTGGTATGAGTGCACCTGTCCATGGGGCACAGGGCCACAGGTGGGGTGTGACATTTCCCTGTACCCACACCTGCTTTGTGCATAGCGCCCATTGTTTGTGTTTTTGGTTCTTTTTCTATTACTTTAGGTAATATGGTTGGGACATCCTTTGGCCTAGCACCTATTTTCCCTATTTGCTTTATCAGACTCACAAATACTAGTGTCTGTTCTGCATAGGCTAGAGTCTCCAGTAACAAGAACTTTTTAGCCTATATTGTTATCCTCCATGACATCACTATCAGCAAGTGGAGTATATCTATTTTGTAATGGTACTTCATTTCCTAGTACTCTTCTACCCCTTTAATTTCCCCTTTTTTGCACAAAGGTCCAGTCTGGCACATTATCATCCATAAAATTAGTTTCTGAATCAGAATCTGACTTGTTGTCATTCTTTTCATTACATGAATCTCCTTTCTTTTAACTTTTTGATCACTATTTATAGTTTTAAGTGTTGTCCCCCTCACCTGTTCTTTTAGGGTATTTACTTCTCTTAATAGATGACCCATTTCTATGCACTTTCTACATATGTCTGCTTCTGTAGTCTGTTCTATGATTTCAGTAGTATACATCTGGCAACTACAACATTTAACAATTGTTTCATCATTGAAAAGAATAGTTAGGAAGTCTTCTGAATGATTATTGCTCTCCATTTCCCTTTATGTTTATAGCACTAAATACAGTTTTAACACATACACTGAAGTCACACCTCTTTAGTCAGAACTGGTGCTGTTTTAGGAAATTACCTATTTCAGGATTTTAGGCTTACTTGTTGGGAGTAGGTGATGGTTGGTAGTATTCTGCCCTTGTCCCATTTAGTGTGTCTCTCCACGCATCTCCATGTGTGATTACCGTGCGCTCGCCCAGCTCGATCTCACACCCACTCGCTCTGGGCAATCCTTAAGTAGGCCACTACCCGGAAGTCAAGTTTGGGTCACGTGACTACCCAGCCCTGAATGAGCGTGCCTATAAATAATTTACTTTTATATTTGCAGTAAGTGTCTTTTAGTTTTAGGTCCCTGTCCGATCACCTAGTGCCCCAACAGTTAAAAATTAGCGTCCTGGTTGGTGTTTTGTAGTCTTACTCTATCAGACAACACACTACAGTTCCCACTGAATTTCCTGTCTTTGCTCCCTATCTGTTGCTTAGCAACCAGCAACAGAGTGTGCCCCCTGCACAGACGACAGCTTAGCAAATATCACAGTTTAAAACAAAACTGTAAAGTAGTGGATCGCTGCCCCACTGAATAGATCTGCCACATAGCCTGCAGAGTATTAAAGATGGTTAGGACATGTTCTAAAATCACTTTTATCCACAGAACACATAGATATAAACATCTAACAGCTATGCTGCCATACGGTGCTGCCAATCAGGACTGAAATGGTTCAGTTGCTCACAGAATTCATTCAAAATAATGATTCCATTCAGGAATCTATATTTTGCTCATGGGTATGCTGGAAGAACACGGAACTGTAGGCTAAGTAAGTACCCCAAATATGCTTAGAGTTTTTGTTGAAACTTTTATCTGAGATTACAGGATTATGAGGGCTCTTAAGTATGCAGAATGGTGCTCTAATGCAGTAAATAAGCTGGCACTAATGCCTGAGTGCTTCAATTGGCACTCCTACCACTTGGTTAAAATTCAAATGCTGGTTATGTTCAAAAATTGGCACGTAATAGATTAAGCACCAATATCTCACTAAGAAAGTTGTAAAAAAAAATATCATATAATGATGCACCAATAGTGCCAATATTTATATACTGGAGTCTATACAGGGAGCAAATTACTCTGTGAGAAATCAATAGAAGCAACTTTTTGATTAAACAAAAACAGAGCTAAGCCAAATACCTCTAAATCCATAAACAGTCATGCTATTGTCCTAGACCCATGCTCAAATCCTCGGTGCTTCACCCGTCTTGGGCTCCCTCAAGTGGCATGGCTAAGGGGTAGTGAGCTGCTCCTTTTATACCTTCCAAAAGGTCATCTGACATACTATATTGTAATCTTCTGAAACTCTTCACCCAATGGTGCAATAAAAGTGAATAGAATAAATATTATACACCTGTTTACAATACAGTTACAACAAATGTGAAAGCATCTTCTCACGTAATACAGATAAACATACTTGAAACCAAAGAAAATGCACTATATGTATAGTGGAGACACCAAAATCAAAACCCAAAAAACATTGCTTTAGTAGCATCAGTACATTCAATGACATTATTTCAGGAATATTCTCTTTCATTTATAGAAAGTCCATAGTTATCTATTCGAATCCTGCCAGATCCTCTTATGGATCTAGCATCTCCTTATACACCATTTGTCATTTAAAAACATGGAAAGCAGAGAAGGGCAAGAGAAAATGTATGGATAGTTATCTCTGCTTCAATAATTTAAAAAATGTTTCCACCACATGTCAGATGAAAAATAACATTTCAGATTAAATGCAATATATCCATGGAGTCCCCTCATTTAATTATTCAAGGGAAATATATCCATTATGCACACAGAACCATAGATACACTCGCCAGTGCTATTACCATACCATAATGATCAACATATCTAAATCTTGGTTATCTCCAAGGTCTAACGGGTTGGGAGATTTACATATTTTTCATTTTGTTCAAGCCAGCTAAGTTGAAAGAATTATCTAAGATCAAATTCTTCATTATGGCTGGCCCAGTGGCACTGAGGGTTGAGGTGCTGGATGCCACACCTCGCACCACAGCGGTGACCCAGGTTCGGGAGTGGACTTGGATCACTGGTGGGTCAGCCGGGGGAGATAGGCTTGAGCATCCGATGATAGTTCACCTTCTCCGGGGAGGGAAGAGGCCGATGTCCGTGCACTTGCCTGACTCTGAGTGGAAGCTCAGAGTACTGCAATCCCCAATTGTAGGGGATGGGCGGTCGCTGTACAGCATGGATGTTGGCACCTCGCACCATGACATCAGGGGGTTCACACTGTATGGGGAGGGAGGGAGAAAATGTGAAAAAAGCCTGCCACCACCAGGGCAATGGGGAGCTGGGAGATGTGCCCACGATGTGTCTGCACCCACCTGATGGACCCAGACTGATGAAATGTAAGTTACGGGGTGTCAGCACCCCACCTCATCCCCACCTGGGGGTTAAAACTGTGGCTCCATGGGGCTTGGGGTCTATTATGGGCAGGAAGGCAGGCAGTGGGATGTCTACCATGTCTCCCATGATGGGTCAGGGGTGGCAGGCTGGGGTAGGTGAATAAAGAGTAATTTCAAAAAAAAAAAAATTCTTCATTATGGCCTAATGGTTTTAGACTATTTAATCTATGGATCCACATAGTCTCTTTTTGAAAGGATTTTTTTAGGTGGCCACATCTCCTTCAAAGCGGCTAGACATGTTCAAGAGCCATCCAATTCATTGCCATTGTCTGTGAGTTATGAAACAATTTAAAATGCATTCCAAATGGACTATGAGGACATCCTTTTAAAATATCTCTGATATGCTCATGCTCTCCTTTTGCTAATTCTCGGTTTCAAAATTAAACATTGTGGTAAGTTATTATCACTGGAAATAATACTTCAGTTGTGAATAATAGAACCCACATGTCCTGCGACCTTATTGTATTCAATGGGCAATGTGATCAGTTGCTCTTTGTTCATCTGTTTTCCTTTTTCCAACAGACATGTCTCCCTACCTAAGTTCCTAACCTCACTGAATGTTTCTTTTTTTTTGTATACTTTTTTTTTACTCCATGCCACCAGGGAACTCACTTTGGCATCCTCTGCTGTCCACAAGCTCTACCTCCCCACTTGAAACTTCTCCCCTCACCCTGCGCCAGACAGACAGACCCCCCCTGCTTTGCACCCCCCTGAGGTGGGGCTGCCCTATCTGCCCAGGGCACTGTATCTCTAATCTAGTGTGCTGGCTGGGTAGAAGGCCCAGGAAGGAGAGAAGCCCGGTACATGGAGTGTGGCTCGGTGGGGCAGTGATGTCTTCACCTATCCCTGAGGATGGGGATTTTCTTATTAAGTATTCCCCAGGTGTGCAACAGTGCAATGATGTCAGCATGGTATGACTACACAGACATCCACCACACTCCTCCCAGTAGTCAGCCCAAGCATGTGTAGTGCCTCCAGTTTCCACCGGGGGCCACTGCTGTGCCAGACATGCCCTGGATCCCTCCCCAGGGAGGGGAGAGCAATCCTCCAGATGCTCCATCCTCTCCCTCCCCTGCTGACTTGGTGCCCTAGCTCGTTCCCAAACTGAGGTCACCGGTGCAGCGTGAGGTGTTGTGTTCATCACCTCAACCCTCAGCACCACCAGACCCTGAATGTTTTTTTTAATGTCTCCATTTTGTAGCCATGCACCAAAACCCTATGCAGCAATTTGTCAAACTGGATGTCATAGTCACTCAGACTGGTACAATGTCTTCTCATATGTAGAAATTGTCCATATGGTATAGATTTTCTCAGTGCAGGTTAAGGTACACTGTGATAATGCAGCAGTGCTTTAGTGGCGGTCTCCTTTTGGAAGCATTTCATCATCAGTGGTTGATTTACCACTCCTATTATACTCAAATCCAAAACATCAATGGTCTATTCTTCCAGTAAAGCAAAGGCCCCATTGTTGGTCTAATTTAGGCAGCTGATAAATCCTTCTGCCTTCTCCCACCCCCACCATTCACAGATAACATCATCAATATAATGGGACCACACAATGACGTAATCTGTGTAGGAGAAGATTTCAGAGAAAATCGTCTCCTTTCCCACAAACGCAAAAAAAACCCAAAACCTTTACATGATAGCACCATACAGGTGCAGATGGCAATGCCATGTGTTTGAAGGTATATGACACCTGGAAATTCAAAAAATTGAATTTCAAGATGAACTAAACTGCCTGTATGATTAAGTCCATTGGATCTGGATTTTGATTCTTTTGGAGATAATGTAATACAGCTGTAATTCCATCTTCATGGCGTATGCTCATGTGTAATGATTTAACATCAGTCAATATCCAGCAGAAGGTTTAACTCCATATAAAGTCATTAAACTTATATACAGTAGAACGTACCCAGTGTCTCTGAATTAGGATCTAAACTTAGCCACCTATAATTTGAGCAAATAGTCAACAACTTTTGATAATTTATTAGTTAAAGATCCTATACAAGAGATAATAGGGCATTCTGCAGTTGCTAACAAATTTTTATGTATCTTAGGCAAGGCATACAGGACCAGCAAAATGGTGTTAGGGGTCCATACAAAGTTAAATTCCTCCTCAATTAGAGTTCCAAATTCCAGAGCATGCAATAACATCTGATGTAACTCATCTTTAAAGGTCTTTGCTGAATCACCTCACAGGCAGATATATTTAGTTTCATTTATTAGCTTATTCATCAAGTTTACATAAAGAACTTCTAGCATGGCCACCATATTTCCATGTTTATAAGCCTGTTTTGTTATTATGTTTTTGTTTTGTTTTTTAATTTCTAAATTGCCCTCAGTTCCTTGGCTGTTAGAAAGCCTTGTTTTTTTGTAATTGTGGTGGTTACACAAGAGACCCCTTACCTCTAACATTACTACCATCTCAAAAGTTTTAATGCTATTGTTTGCTGTGCTTGGACAAAAATTTGGACTGTTTCTTGAACAGTTGCTTCCTTTCAAGTTTGATTCACTCACTGTCACTATACTGTAGCGTTCCCATTTTCCCATCACATTCTTCCTGTCCTAATGACTGGCTGACATTGCCAACATTGTTTACCGCCTGAAAAAAATTGTTATTAAAATTAATTTTACCATACAAACTGTGTAGTGCTTCCAAATTTTCCAGGTCCTGTGATGCCCAGTGGTAACTCATCGCAGGTTCATTGTTGAGCCTATCAGCTTGTCATGGACTGCTAATATTTGGGGAATCTGCATCCACATCATCAATGATGTTATCTACAAAAGGAGTGGAGATATAGTCAGTTACTATTTTGGTACATTTGTATTATCCATGCACTATTCCTTCAAATAGATTTTCCTAACAAAAGAAAAAAAAAAGAAAAAAGTGTGTCATGATACTAAACTCGTTTATCTGCATGGTCGGTCCTGTATACCTTGCCTAACATACATATAAATCTGTTACCACCTCCAGGATTCTCCACTGTGTCAGAGGTAGGGTCTTTAACTGACACATTATTATAATTTGTTGGCTATTTTTCTCAAATTAGAGGAGTTTAAGTTGATATCTTACCTCAGAGACACTAGGGGCCGCTGTCAGGAGATATTAAATATCTGTTTCTAAAATTAGAAAGCGCTTTGATTACTGAGTTAAATCTCACTTATTTCATCATTATCTTGGAAAGATATTTGTAAAAACCAGACTCCACATGGTTTATGGTTACATAAAATACCCTCGGTGAGAAACAAAGATTTTGGATATAGGAAGGAATGGAAGGAGACAACAGAGTTATGTGCTAGAATATTTGTTCAGCTTATCCTTAAAGAGGATGCATGGAAAATGGAACTATTGACAGAAGAATTAATAAAACTTTGGGAGGACCTTGATAAAGAAAAGAACAATTCAGTATCTAGAGACTTGGACAAAAATTTGAGAACTAAAACTTCAAAATATGAATCATATCTAGTAGAATGTGAATGAAACAAACTAATCAGGGATGCCTCAGATTATGAATTAAATAAAGTATTTAATTGGGGAAACATGGACGGAAGATATTAAAGTACAAGCAGACAGAGATCTGGAAATTTTAAATGACACATATTCATGTAAGAGGTAACAGATGAAAACCACATCCTAGAAGTCCAATCACAGCTACATAAGTGAACTCAGAGGGAAAAGGGAAAATATTGCCAGTACGTCAGCTGAACACAGTGGGTTTTTTAGACAAATGGATAGATCAAAAAGTGCAATGCCAAGAGACATCAACAGGAAAATGAACAAGGGAGTCAAGAAGAACAGAGCAAATAAAGGGCATCAGAAAAGCATAGAGAAAACAGAAGAAAGGCAAATGGTCAATATTTGTGACACCATTCTCCGAAAGACACAAATGGGTGTATTAAGTAAACTGTTAACTTTGTCCTGATCCCCCTCATATATGATCTGATATCATGATCAACCTTTTCTGTTTTATTAGGAAAGCCCATTTGAAGGAATATCCTATGGATAAAAAAATGCACTGAAAAAAATAATTGGCCATATCCCTGAGTCTTCTGTAGATAACATCATTCAGGATATGGCAGCTGATACCCTGAATATTAGCAGTCCATGATAAGATGGAATATTTTTATTTATTTATTTATGGAGGGTTCGGAAAGTACCTTTGAGTCAGAGACTCCATTTCAAAGGTTCCACATCTCAGAAATTACATACAAAGACATACAGTTACATAGCTGTTCATCAGTACACAATCAGGTTGTTACAAGTACAATTGTAAGGCTAACAGTCAAGTACTAGGGATAATTAGTGCAATCAATCAATACATATAAAAACTCAGATCTAGAGCTAGGTATTCAACTATGAACCTGAGAGGAGTTACCACTGGACACCACAGGACCTCAAAAATTTGGATGAACTGCCCAGTTTGTGTGGTGCAGTTAATTTTAATAAGATTTTTTCTCAGGAGGTAAATAATGTCATCAATGTCATCAAGTCATTAGGATATGAAGAACTTGATGGGAAATGGGAACACCACAGTATAGTGACAATGAAAGAATCAAACTTGATTAGGAAATATCACATCTCTATGGTTGCACTCTCTGTTAAGAAACTTATACTACATCATTGGAAGGAAAAATAGCTTCCTTCCTTCCAGGAATGGTTACATGAAATCACTGCCAACCTTCGAACAGAGAAGGCAATTGCAAGCCTGCATAACAGACTAGAGATATATAGCAAGATATGGGACCCCCTTCATTCTTTACTCTTGTTACCTCACTGAACTTATATCACAGTCTGGTTTTACCCATACGTACCATTGATCCACGCACTGCACGTTAGGGCGACCCAATTTTGTTGCTGCTGTAAGGGGGGATGGGGTGGAGGGGTGGGTTGGGCAGTTTTTACTTTTCTAGAATAATGTCTCATCATCTCGATCTGATGTAATTTCCCATTATAATGGAAATGTAATAATAAAGTTTAAATTGTAAAAAAAAAAAAAAGAATTAAACTTGAAAGGAAATGGCTGTTCAAGGAACAGTCTAAATTGTGTCCAAGCACAGCAAACAACAGCATTGAAAATTTCAATGTGGTAGTGATGTCAGAGGTAAGGGGTCTCTTTCATAACCACCACAATTGCAGAAAACAATACAATCGAATGGCCAAGGAAAAGAGGGCAATTGAGGTGTTAAAAAAACAACAAAAACATCATAATAAAACAGCCAATAAAGGTGGAAATGTGGTGGTCATGCCAGAAGCTGTTTTTGTAAACATGATAAATAATCTTATAAATGATGAGACTAAACATATCCACCTGCAAGGTGATCCATCAAAGACCATTTGAGATTAACTACATCAGATGTTACTAGATGCGCTAGAGTTTGGAGCTATAATTTAGGAATACTTTAACTTCATTTTGACCCAGAACCCTCTTTTGCTGTTCCTGTATGCCTTGCCTAAGATATATAAACATAGGTTAGCACCTCCAGGATGCCCCATTGTCTCTGAGGTAGGATCATTAACTGATAAATTATTACAATTTGTTCAGTATTTTCTTAGATTAGAGGGGATTAAGTTGAGATCCTATCTCAGAGACAGTTAGGACATCTTATATAAAATTCATTAGGGGAGGATTTTCAAAGCACTACTACAGATGCAAGGTGCTTGCTTCAAACAGTCATGACACAACTTGTACCTTGCATCAAAAGATGCAGCATCCGCAATTCAGAAACACGGTCTGCATCTGGATCAGGAGCCACTACATCCTTGTGATGCTGCACCACCCTTGTGGCCAAAATGTGGGTGTGCCATGCCACAAGGGGGCTTGCACCCTGGCAGGGCTGCTACCTCCCCTTGTATGGTAAAGCTCCATCATGGATTCAGCAAGGAGCTGGAGACAGATCAGTGAAAACCTGGTCTAAACCCTTTATGTCACTGCAGATGTTGGGGTGATGTGTGGGTAGGGGGCACTAATGGGCATGTACAAGGGTGGCATGGGCATGGGATGGTACTGTGGCCTTTGGGGAAGGGGTGGGTGAGCATGGCAATGTGGTTACATCCATCAGGGGTTTTGCTTATGGCACAATACTGGCACAGACTTCACAGGGAGAATGGGGGAGTATAGTGACACACAGTGCCAGGGCCTCATGTGGGTACAGCTCTGGCCGCAGTTACCAGGGCCATGCCCACATGGGACCCTGGCACTGAGTGACAATATATCCCCCATTCACACTGTGAGGTCCATGCCAGTATTGTGACATAAGCGGAACCCCAATGGGTGCAACCACATTGCAATGCTCACCCACTCCTTCCCCAAAGGCCACAGTACCATCCTGTGCCTATGGCACACCTGAGCCCCTCTTGTCAGCCATGTGTGTGTCCCCACCCTCGGCCATCCTGGCACCTACTCTGTTGCACCGATGGGGGGGCAGCTGGCTCCCTGTGGCATGATCTGTGGGTGCACCAGTTGCTTTGGCACATGCCCGCAGGTGTGGCACATCTCAGAGTTCTGGCACAGAGATGCTGTTGTATCCAAATATGGCACAGGGTCCCTGATGCAGCTGGGATATGGCGAAGCCCCTAGATCACCACAACTTGTGGTCATCTAGGTGAGTTTGAAAATCCAGCCCATTTACTTCATCTGGAGTGAAACCTTCTGCTGGCTATCGAGTGATGTAGAATCATTATACATGAACATACATTATGAAGATGGATTTATGGCTGTAAAATGTTATCTCCAAAGCATTTGAAATTGAGGTCCTATTGACTTAATTATTCAGGTAGTTGAGTTCATCTTGAAACAGAACTTTTTTTTTATTTTCAGGAAGACATCCACCTTCAAGCACATTGCACTGTCATGGTCAGCTGTATGGTGCCCTCCTATATAAGGCTTTTTATGGGTCTGTGGTAGGAGGAAATTATTTTCTCTGAAATCTTCCCATATACAGATGATGTCATCTTGTGGTTTCATTACCGTATATCAATAATTTCATCTGCATAAGGGTAGGAAGGTGGGAGAGGCAGAGGGGTTTATCAGTTGGCTAAATGAGATGAACAAGAGGGACTTTACTTTACTTGGAGAATAGAGAAAGAGACTACTGAATTTTGGTATTTGAGTAAGACAGAAGTGGCAAATCAACCAGTATGGATGAAATGCTTCCGCAAGGAGACAGTCACTAATGCATTGCTGCATTATCACAGTGCACATTCAGCTGCTTAGAACAAATCTATACATATGAACAATTTTTTCATATGAGACGAAATTGCTCTGATCTGAGTAAATATAACACCCAGTCTGAAGACTTGCTGAATAGATTTTTGGCAAGTGTCTGAAAAATAAAGACTTTAAAAGAAACACAAAATGTAGTTAGGAGCTTAGATGGTGGGCAGTTCTAGTGAGAAAATGAAAAGAGATAGAGAAACAGCAACTGATCACATTGTCAACTGAATACAATGGTGCTACAGGACAACTGGGTTCTCTTATCTATAAAATTTGGAATATTATTTCCAGCAATAATAACTTAACACTACATTTTATTTTGAAACCCCTGAATTAACAATAGGAGAGTGCCTAATTTAAAGGATTCCTTAGTACACAGCCAATACTGTAAAACATCTGTACAAGAAGTAAGGCTTTGGAACATGTAAAGGTACAATGCCTGTAAAATGGCAAAAACAGGAAATGGATTCCTGCTTTCAACCAATGGCAAGAAATTCTGTGTAAGAGAAATAACGTGAGAGACATCTTTTATTCACTCTGTGACTTGTTCCTATGTAACAGTTTATGTTGGATGAACATCTGGTGAAACAACATGTATAGGAGTATGTCAGAGAGATTTAAATAGGACATAGAAATAGTCCACTGTGAATATATTTTAAATTGTTCCATAACTCACAGTCAACAGCAATGCATTGGATGGCTCTTGAACATGTCAAGCAGTTTCGAAGGGGAGGTGACTGGCTAAAAAAAACTCTTGCAAAAAGAGATTATGTGAATCAATATATTTAATAGTCTAAAACCACCAGGCCATAAAGAAGAATCTGATTTTCCACCATTTTTATAACAAGAAATAATAAATCACTTTATCCCAAGGTGTATAAATAAGAACAAAAAAAGGTGTTATTCCCTTATGGTTTAATAAAGAAATCAAGTCTCAAATAAGTAAGAAAAATAAAGCCTTTAGAAAATGTAAGTCTCATCCATCACAAAATAACCGAAGCAAGTATAAGATTCAACAGAGACTGCTGAAATCTATAATTAAAAAAGGGAAAATAAAACTTGAAAATAAATTGGCATCTAATAAAAACCATAAGGCTTTTATGCTTATATCAATAACAATAAGCAAACTGAGAAAAGAGTCAATTCAGTGATAGTCAATGGAAAAATTAAAGATAATAATAAAGAGATTGTGAATAGTTTTAATAATTATTTCACGTCAGTCTATCAAGTGAATAAATCCAATGTGATCACCCCTAGTGTAAATAACTCAGAGGTTTTTAGCATCAAGTCAAGATATGGTACTTAATGAGTTATCAAAATTATGAATATCCTCCTCTTCAGGACCAGATAACGTAGATTCTGTAGTTTGGAAATATCTTGCAGATGAGGTTGCTAGGCCTCTGACCTTCTTATTTAACAAATCCATTTTGACTGGCAAGATACCACTTGACTGGTGAAGTGCAATAGTAGTCCCAATACATAAAAAAGGAAATAAATCAAATGTGGCCAATTATAGACCAATTAGCCTCACAGCAATTTGCTCTAAGATCTTAGAGCATTTGCTTAAAAATAGAATAGAGAATGATATAGTTGACTTAGGTTTACAGGACACATCTCAAAATGGTTTTAGGAAAGGACTTTTGTGTAATACTAACTTGTTATCATTCTATAATCATGTTAGCAGTAATTTAGATGATGGGAAACCTGTAGATGTAATCTTCTTGGATCTGGGAAAGACATTTGATATGGTACCACACAATAAACTTATACAGAAATTGTCCAACTTAGGTTTAAATAAATATATTGTGAGATGGATTGGAAATTGGTTGACAAACAGAAAACAAAAGGTTAGAATAAATTATGTTCTCTCCGATGAAGGTTGTGTCTCTAGTGGAGTCCCACAGGGTTCAGTGCTGGGTCCAATTCTATTCGGTCTACATATAAGTGATATGGGTAATGGTCTGGATTCGGTCATCACTAAATTTGCAGATGATACAAAAGTAGGTGGGGAAGTTTCATCCTTATTAAAGCACAATGAATTAAGTGACAGCCTTAAGAAAATTGAACTATGGGGTGAGACAAATAATATGAAATTTAATGAAACCAAGTGTGTAGTAATATAGTTTGTTAAAAGAAATCCTAAATACCAATATTTCCTTAATGAAGACACTATAAAAAACAGTTAATGTGAAAAAGATCTTAGAGTATGGATAAACTCACAATTATCTTCAGGTTCACATATAATTAAGACAGTAGGGAAATGTAATAGTATTATCCATTCCATTAAAAAAGCCTTTATTTCCAGGAATAGAGATTGTGTTCTGAAATTATATAGTCTTACCACACCTAGACTATGGATCTCCAATTTCGAGCCCTTATCTCAAAAAATATATTACACAGGTTGAAAGAGTTCAAAGAAGAATGACTAAATCCATTAAAGGACTAAAAAATATGGATTACAGCGAAAGACTCATGAGTTTAAATCTATTTTCTTTGGAGACCAGAAGAACTAGAGGAGATGTTCTACTAATGTATCAAATTATGAGAGATACGATATTAATGGAACAATGTAATATAAAAAGAATTCAGAAAAATGTAAATTTATGATCATTAAGATGATAGGCAAATTGTCATACATAGAGTACGAACTGCTAGACATCAAAACTTTTATAATATACGTACTCCAATGATGTGGAACAATCTCCCTGGGAATAAAGTGGAGTCTCCAATATTAGACGTATTTAAAAGAAGGTTAGATGACTATTTATTACATAAGACCATCAACTAATAAACCCACTATGAGTGGGAGACAATTAAATGGGCTTTTAGCCTACTTTGTATATACACACCAAGTTAACCAAGTTAATAACTGGCTTGAATTAAATAAAAAAAATATGTAAATCTTCCAACCCATTAGACTTTGCAAATAACTAAGATATAAATAGTCTGATAATTATGGTACTAGCACCAGCAACTCTACAGATGGCTCTGTGTGTATAATGGGTGAACCTCCCTTGAATAATTAAACGAGGGGAACCCATTTCTTTACTGCATTGAATTTGAAATGTTATTTTTCATTTGACATATGGTGGACTATGGGAATTTACAGCCAAATTTATGAAATTATTAAAGCTGAGATGACTATCTAGATATTATTTGATTTTATCTTCTCTCACTGAGTGTTGCAGTTTTGAAATGACAAATGGTGTTTGTAACAAAATGACTGACCAGGACTTTGAACCAGCAGTATGTTTGAACAAAGAGCCCTAAAAGAATATTTATTTCCCTATTTATACATACTGTACCTCTATGCCAGGAGATGCTATACCCATAAGTGGATCTGTTGGGATTCGAATAGATAACTATGGACTTTCTATATATGAAAGGGAATGTTGCAAAGATAAAGTCATTAATTGTTATCGATGCTACTAAAAAATGTCTTTTTTTTGGAGTCTCAGCTAGACATATGGTAGTTGCAATTTTCCCTATGTTCAGTTATGTTTATCTGAATTATGTGAGAAGACTTTCTTAAAGTGGATGAATTGTATTGTAAACAGGTGTATATTGTTTGTTATTCACTGCTATACTGCACAAGTGGGTGGTGAATTTCGGCAGATTACAATATAGTAGGTCAGGTGACTTTTTGGAAGATTTAAAAGGAGCCACTCACTACCCCTTAGCCATGCCTCCCTGAGGAAGTCCAAGACAGGTGAAGTGCTGGGTACTTGAGCACGGGTCTCTGACAGTAGCATGACTGTTTGTGGATTTAGAGGTATATGGCTTAGCTCTATTTTTAGTTTCATCTTAAAGATATTTCTATTGATTTTTCACAGAGTCATTTGCTCCCTGTGTAGACTTCAGTTTTCTATATTATATACTGTATTGGCACAACTGGTGTATCACTATATGGGATGCTTTTAGAATGTTGCTGGTTAGAATTAGGTGCTTAATCTATTACTTGCCAATTTTTGAACACAACCAGTGTTTGACTTTGAAACAGGCAGTGGGGATATCAGTCAAAGTGCCCAGGTATCACTGCCAGTATATTTATTGCATGGCAGCACCAAGCCTGCATACCTAAAGACTTAGGAATCCTGTAATCTCTGATAAAAGTTTCAACAAAAATAACCACCAGTGGATCTAAGCATACTTAGGGGTAATGACTTAGCCCAGTGCTCAGTGTTCTTCCAGCATAGCCATGAGCAAGATGTTTATTCTTTAATTGAATCATTATTTTTAATGAATACTGCGAGCAACTGACCTACAGTATTTCAGTACTGACTGTCAGCATTGTAACTGTCAGTTCTTGGACCGGCCTTTTTTGGTGTATACATAAGTGACATGCACTGGAGACTTCACAACAACATCACAAAGTTTGCAGATGATGCAAAGATCAGTGTGGAGATAGACTCTGAAGGAAAATATCTTTCACTGGTAAATGACTTTAAAACAATAGAATTATGGGCATGTAAGAATAAAATGTGGTTTAACCTAGACAAATGTACCATCCTTCATCTTGACAAACATAACCCCCACTAAACATATCACTTATGTAATACTGTAACAGAAAGTGTGGAGAATGAAGGAGATCTTAGCATTTTAAACAATAATAACCTTACCCCATCCAGCCACTGTACAGTAATAACTCAAAAGCTAAATAGACTCACAGGGTGCATTAAGAAAAGTTTTATATCAAATAGTGAACAATACTTTCTTCCCCTGTACAGGATATATGTGAGACTGTATTGGGATTACACCTCCCCATTTTGGTCTCCATGCCTCAAGAAGGACATTAAGAATATAGAAGGAACCCAAAGAAGAATTACTAAACTTATCACTAAATCATCTAGGCTACCATATACTAAAAGGCTACACAAATTAGATTTATTTAGATTAGATTTATTTGGCCTGGGAAACAGGAGATTAACCCTTGCTGTGCCGCCGACAAGTATACATGTCCTAAAAACCTACATGTTCTAAATCTTCTGACAGCCTAAGGATTTAGAGGGGATTTACTACTACTGTACAAACTACTAAAAAATGTAGAATTAAGATCACAATGTAACATTATTTATACTATCCCCAGCATTTTCATTCCGGTTCAAGTTGACTCCTAATAATCAGGTTGGCTAAATTAGGTGGTTGTTTAAAAGATAGTAGTGGTAGTTCTTGAAAAATACAGTTAAGGGTTTCATCCTCATTAATTATTGGATGGAGATCCTTAATAATCTTACGTAGGAGTTCAAGGTCAGGACGGTATGTGACTACTAAGGGTATTCTGTTGGTAGTTATCCTTTCCTTGATACCTTGAACAGAATACCATGACATCATATGGTACACGACCCTGTCATCAACGCACACGTAAGACATGTAACCTCATTTCCACTTCAGACTGTGTGGTTACATCACAAAACAGACTATTCAGGATACAGGGGAATTATACATGTACATCAAGTAATGTGGTCTATTTTATCCAATGCAAGAAATGTCCTCGCACAGGTTATGTGGGGGAGACAAGCCAACAACTCCGCACTAGAATGAATTCACACAGACATTCTATTAATCACAAGAAGACTGAGAAACAAGTAGCCCAGCACTTCTCCCAGGATGACCACTCAATCTCAGATATGTCTGTGATGGTCTTAAAAGGACATTTCAGCAGTACACAACAGAGACAGGCTTCTGAAATTAGACTTATTTTACTTCTCAATATGGTGGCGGATGGATTGAACATTGATGTTGGTTATATGACACATTATTCCACTTAAACTTACACAGACCTTTACTTTAAAAGATGGACATAAATACTTTAGTTCTTCAGCGGGCCTTTGATTTTGTAAGTTTATGGTTATCTACATGTTGACTTCTCACCTTAACACTGTGGTGAGTGCGTTTGAGTGTGTGTGTGTGTATACTGATGTATGCATGTATGTATGTGTGTGTTTTGTGTGTGTTTGGTATGGGTTGTGTTTTTGTGTGTTGTGGGTATTTGTGTGTGTGTTTTGTTTGTTGTGCGTGGTGTGGTGTGGTGTGTGTGGATTGTGTTTGTTATATTTGTTGTGTGTTGTGGTTGTGGGTGTGCAGGGGTGTGTGTGGGTGAGTGTGTGTGTGGGGTGTGGTGTGGTGTATGTACACACATATGTGTGGGGGGAGCGTGGCATGGGGCAATTGTTATGTGGCTAGGACACTTAGTTTTCACATATAGTGTACATTTACTTCCTTCTACTAGTTGTCAGTGGTTGGATTACACACTGTCACATTTTTAAATCTGCTCATATTAAGATGCATATCTCATTTACTTGGGGTTTCATAAAGGTGGTTTTCATTTAGATTCCTTAGACTGATTCTGTGCATTTTTGTTATACACGGACTCTGTGTTGAAATCTGCACTTATCAGGCTCATGGTCTCATTTTCTTGGGGGTCCTTTACAAGTATTTTTGTATTTTTTTATTTGGCACTTACACTTACAAGTGATACTATCATGCATCATGTATATATGTGTATGTTAATTTGAGGCTTATTTTCAACTTGCAGTTATACCTAATTTCAGGATTTTGTCTCTCATTATCTATTTTTTAATATACCAGGACAATTGGAATGTAAGCTGTAAGCTCATCTTACATGTATTAGAGAGAATGTCACCCCAAGGTTTCTTTGTTTTTTTTTTATCACTAGAATGCTTTCTTGGCATACTGAGACATTTTAAAATTTATGTGACAAGAAATCTCTGGCTGTAGAGAATTCTTGATGACCTTTGCCCTTCTGAGGCTCCTCAGTCAAAGGCATACTGGTGTTAATTAGCTTCTCTGATGTAATCTTCTGTTATGTTTTAAATGTATATGTTAAACCAATGAGAATTATTTCTGTTTTTTCAATATAATCTGGTGTTAATAGTATGGGATATTTGAAATAACTGCCACAAAGCTTCTCAAGAAGGACCTGGTTGGTTTGAAAGCTAAAGCACTTTGTTCTTTTCTGTAACATCCATGTTGGTCCAATAAAAGGTATCAAATCATTTGTTTCTGGATCTGTTAATGAGGTTCAGGAATTTGAGAAATTCAGACGTGAGCTAGACATTTACTTTCAGCCATTAAAACTGGGGAACAATATTCTCGCTAAAGTGCGGGAGACAGTCTCGATGGGTCAAGTGCCTTATTCTGTCTCAAAAAACGAGTAAGACTGAGTATAGCAGCATAGCTGCTAGGGTTTACATCAGTGTATTCTGTGGCTAAATGGGATTTAAGGCCATGTATTAACCATTTATTGCACTTTACATCCCTGTATGTGATTTTTTATTCATAATGATTAAATACATTTAATATCCGTACTGAAGTCCACAAGTTGCCAATGATTTCTTTGAATACATTATTTCTTGATACTCAGTAATCAACAGGAACGTGTTTTTATCTTTTTAGATGTTCTGGTTGTTTAGAGATAGCAAACCCTTGCTGTTTAATGCACCCTTCCCCATCACATTTGTGCTTGCGCTTCTACCTTTTTTGGATTTTCTTTCATAACATCAAGGCCTGTTCTATATACTCATGCTTTAACCGTGCCACAAGGAGTCATCACTGGAAGGTTTTAGATACCTTCCTTAAGGTGAAATCTATGGAAGAGGAGTGTTTGTCACAAGATGTGATGCCAGCATCACATGTTCTTTCTGCCCAGCCTGGGGTTACAGAAATCCCGCCACTACCCAAGGACTCAGGTGGCAGTGTTGGGGTCCACTGCATCATGGCTGAAGGAGAAGTCCAAGGAAAAGTCCTCCAAACCCTTTGTGGATATCAACTGTCATTCCTGGAAGCACAAGGACTTCTAGTCTATGGCTTCTCCTACCCATTCCCAGTCTCCTTTAAAAGAAAAGGACCAAGATAAGTCAAAGGAAAGATCCCAAGCCTCCATGACCTCTGGTTCTGCTGTCCCTCAGAATTTCATTGAGACAGCTAGGTCAGAGTCTGGTGCAGGCTCAGTTTCCTATCAAAGGTACGCTCGCTCTATACCACCATTGGGCACTGTTGTGTCCTGCTCCTGTCTACACAACCAGGGCTTCTGTGACCTGCTGAATCATACAGTCCCATGCCTCAACAGTTAGGGTTGCTACATCATCATCATACTGCCCCTTATCACCAGAGTCAGATTTGTTTTTGCTACATTGCCCAAACTGCCCAAAAGGAAAAAAAAGAAAAACACAAAAATACTTTCATCTTATGTTATGGGGTTGGGGACAGAAGGCAGTAGGGTGCAGAAGTCCTGACTGTTCAGGCAGGAGACAAGAAAAGCATTAGAGTACAGCAGCCTAAACTGTGGGACAGGGTGCAGCAGCCACACCTGGGTGCAACTGAGCCTACTATGGGGGCAGAGGACAGGGTGCAGCAAATGCCCTGATTCTTTTGGCACGTGGCAGCATGGAGTAGCAGCCCTAACTATGGAGGCAAGGGGATCTAGGGCACAGCAGGCAACAGCAGCCCTGCCTGACTAGACATGAACAGGGTGCAGCAGCCCTGGCTATGGTGGCAGTGGGTAGAGGACAGCATGGTGCAGAAGCCTTGACAGTGAGGCAGGACGCAGGGAGTATCATAACGGTAAAGCAGCCCTGACCATGGGATGGAGGGTGCATGGTGCAGCAGCCCTGCTTGTTTGGGGCAATGGATGTGGATAGCAGGGTACAGCAAAAGAGACAGGAACATGGGGCAACAAGGTACAGCATCCTTGACTGTAGGGGTGGGGGACAGAGGACAGCAGGGTGCAGCAACCCCAACTGTTCAGGCATGGGTCAACAGGGTGGAGCAGTACTGATTGTTCAAGTAAATGATGAGGGCAGCAGAGTGCAGCAACCCCAACTGTGTGGGAGAAGACAGTGGGCAGAAGGGTGTATCAGCCTCAACTGTGGAACAGGAGACAGGGGGGCATCAGGATGCCATATTGTGTTTCTAGTTGTACTCATACATTATGTATTTTCATACATAAACCTTCAAATAACTGAAATATGTGAGTTCATACGGTACATGTGCTTGAAATGGCAGAGTGTGTCAGGCACCTGTTTGTCAATCTGACAGGAAAAAAAAAATGTTCTTACATGAACCTATTTATGAAGACTACATCAAAGACAAACTAATTGTATGAATTAATAGATTTATTTTATATCCATTAAATAACCCCGTGTTATATAGCTAGGAATAAAAACACAGAGTTCTGATTAGAAAGAACTGACAGCTATGATACAGGTATGCTGATTTCTTGCATTCATACCACTTCAATTCAGCACTGAAATTCAAATGATCAACTTTTTATAAGAACAGAATGCTAGATTTTCAGCTAATTCATCTAAACACAAACCAGAGACTGAGTTACTAAAACTCCTGGAGAGCAAATAATTAACTTTACAGTCTGCTCTAATTGGGAAGTTAACAGCTCTTCGGTCAAGCAGGGATTTACACTGCTGAAGCAGCTAGCTACTCCAATATGATATCATCACTCTCCAGGGCTCAGTCAAAAGGACAGAAACAGCCTGGCTGCTTTCAGTGAAAGCAGAACAAATTAACAAATGCTGATTTAAAGAAAACCACAAAACCAAATAGCATGAAATTTTCAGGAAACACTACTCTTGACACAGGGACTTGAATTCAAGGTTTTATTAACAATGTGTAAAATGATTGCCATTGATATTAAGTATAATCCGGCACTTACTATAGTATCACACACTTCCCCACCACTTCCCAAAAAATTCTGCACCTCTAAACACTTCAAAATAAAGCCTGTGGCCTCCATAAGAAAGGCAGTGTTCACACTTGATTCCCCTCTAACGCACCACCTAACACCACAGCACCAGCTGGCTTGGAAACACTTCCAAATATTACTTAGCAGTTAAGTCCTACCAGGAAACTGTACCACATTTTTTTTGTTGACACTCACCCACTAGGCAGACCAAAATCCTGAGCTGCAATCTCTTACTGACATGGCACCTGACAACAAGAAACAAGACACGGCATGTTCAAACAGCCAGCCACATTTAACTGCGAGAATGGGTGGAGAGGTGTTACTCCAATCATAAGGCAGGAGTAGTAGGGCCAACACAAGCTCAGAACTCCTTCACTGTGCCCGGTCCATATCTGCTTTCCATAGCAAACAGAACTCATCACCATGTGGTCATAGACACACACAGACACACACACACACACAAAATAACTGCATGCCACAAGGGGGAGGGGGAAGCCTCACGGAAACTGTTTCAGCATGTGAGCTGGCAAAGAAAAATCAGGACCAGCACTGAACTTCTCATTCCCATCCTTGAAGGGGGGGAAGGGCAGGAAACAACACTGCAAGTCTGTCTGCAGCACAGACCGCAAAAAAAAAAAAAAACACTTCTCCAAATTATATCAGCTACCCAACCTCAAGTAATTTCAACTGCTTGTGAGAGTAGAGTGAGCAACTACTGTGCGTCAATGCATCCAGTTTCCTTGAGGGGGATGGGAGACTCGCAGCCAGACAACGGATCGGAGTGGCAGCACTTGTTATGTCAGTGAGAGTGAGAGTAATTTATGGTTCACTGCCATCCCTTGTACAGATCTGCCTCATCTTTCTGGCCCTGATCTCAAATAGGGGTGTGGGATAGGTTGGCACAAGGGGCAAACTGCCTCCAGTCTGTTACTGGGGTGGAACACCAATATAAAAACTAAATTATTTACACTCCTAACTCCCTTATTCTCAAATTGTGCAGGCAGGTCAGGCCCCAGGTGAGTGTGCTGGGGTCAGGTGGGGGTGATGCCAGTGACCAAATTCACACACAGTCTGCCTGCAGTTTAAACTCAGTAGCACAGTGCCACCTGCTGGCTTTCTCTTACTACAGTACACAACTCAGAACTGCAACAGAAAACAGGGACTTTTTAATTCAAAAAACTATTTTTTTATATTTCATCTATGTTTACATAATTGTCTGTACTTACAAAAACAGTGGTTTAATTTATTTTTTATGCCCTTACTGACAATGATGAGTCATTTTATAAGTGTAAGAAGCCACTCCAGCATGTGCAATAAAGGATCTTAATGCTCTTCCCAGTGGTGCAAGGACACTCGTCCTTCAGCCTCATGCTTCATGAGGTCCCGGGCATGTATTAAAATCCTTTAATATCCTTTAATACACACCCTTTTGAGGCTTATTACTTACATAAATTATGGGATGCCAATAGATGTAGCCCTCTCTAAAGACCAGTATTTCAGCAAATTATTTGTGCATATATTAGCTACTCAAATAAACAGTAAAGAATGACTATAAAAATCAAAAGTGAGCAAATTGTTTAGCAATCTGAATCCAAATCTTTCATTGTAAATTTTCAAATATGCAGCTCAGTGTTCTCAGTGAGTCTACTTTCCAACTTCCTTAACTTTCATGCTGCTACGTTTCTGAAATAAAATAAAAAAAATTAAATAAAATAAAATCTAATGGGGCATTGCAAACTTGTTTTAATGCAGAAACACAAATAGCAAAACATTTTAGAACTGAAACATGCTGTGTGTTTTATTATTTCACTTCAGTTAATGGGGGGGTGGACAACTGAAGTGTTCTGAATATTTGTCATCCTATGGGATGAAACATTGATAAGATGCAAAAAGAGCTAATGTGATTCAACAGATTACAGTTTTTCTCTCATCCTTATGTCAGTATGAGAAGGCAATGCAATGTGTTTGCAGTTTATGACACACCCCAGTGTGACTCTTTCTCTCTTGGTTTGCTGCACTGGTGGAACAAAAAAAAAAGAGAAATAAGTGTAAATAATATCAAACACGATACTGTCATTTCAGTACAACATATGTAAGAATAAAGTAGCCTTCAACACTGCGTACATATAGCAGAAATTCTAGTAGACAGAACTTACGGATGTATTCGATGTGTACTGACAGTTCTTGTCAGATGCTTTTCTTCATTCATCAGCTGACGGCCTTCCCTCCACTACGTCAACACTGTAATGGCTTTTGTCATGTGCATGACACACAGACCTTTATGGGGATTAGCCAAAAGTGCCATTGAAACTAAAGTATCATTCGAATGAAAACAGTAAGGTTAATTAAAAAC
The DNA here is from genome assembly GCA_016271365.2 of Neoceratodus forsteri. Lineage (NCBI taxonomy): Eukaryota > Metazoa > Chordata > Ceratodontiformes > Ceratodontidae > Neoceratodus > Neoceratodus forsteri. The sequence goes on along the minus strand of CM057455.1, from coordinate 998,791,456 downwards.
TTGCAATCGATATTGCGTTGCACTTATTTTGGAATGCCAGTCAGCACAGTATTGCTAATAAAGGCTGTATATTAGCTCTTTAAAACTTGTAAGTAGTTTGGCAGAATGCATGTTGGAAATAAAATGGTATTAGTAGTTTAAAGAGCCCCTGACACCATTAGAAAAACTTGGAAAAAATATGAGATTTAGACAGTTCAGTTTATATTTCATGTATTTTCGATAATTATTTACCTTTTTTCTTTATTACCCAGGACAGCTGTACAAAAGAAGCTTACTGTCCCTTATACTGTGTCTGGTCTTTCTGCTATCCTATATATGACATCATAATCCAGGTTGTACCTGGAAATGAGCTTCTGGTCATGCTGCTTTTCCTGGTTACCAACATTTAAGTAAAGAAATAAATTAAATAAATAATCCCCCATTGATGGCACTGTAATTATCCCAACAGCAAAAGACTGTGATGTCATAAACAAAACGGTGATGTCATATGTAGGCAAGCAGCCAGAACAGATAGGGCAGTGATCCTGTTTACATGCAAATGTCTTTAGTAATAAAGAAGAATGAGAAATACAGAAACAATATTAAAATATAGGGTCACTTGAGCTAAACATCACATTTTCTCAAAGTTGTCACAATGGTGTCAGGGGCTCTTTAACAGAATGTATTTTATCAACAAAGTTAAAGTAGCAGCTTTTTATCTAACTTTTCTTAGCAGCATTTTGTCTACAGAATAACATTACAAAATTGACAAATACATTTTGTCTACACAATGAATAAAGGCATTGAGAAAAAGCACTGTGCCCACATAATAAATCTTGCAGCTTGACAAAATGCATTATGTCTACAAATGAATTTTGGAATTTGACAAAATACATTTGTCTACAAAATGAATTATTGAGTTGACAAAAGGTGTTTTGTCTACAGAATAAAACTAGCAATTTGACAAAAGACCTTTCGGCCATAAAATTAAATTAGCAGTTTAATAAAAAAGGCATTTATGTCCACAGAATGAAGTTAGCAGTTTGAAAAAAAAAAAGCATTTTGACCACAGAATGAAGTAAGGTGCTAACAAAATAGACTGTGTCCACAGAATTTATGATAGAGCTGACAACCGGTGTTTTGTGCATAACGTGAATTAAAGAGCTGATACAATTGTATAGTGTCCACAGAATTAAAACGAGACTTGGCAGAATGCATTTGTCCCCAGATTGAAATTAAAAGTGCATCCACCACACAACTGACCCACAATACAGCATCTTACTCTGCACTCACCCACACCCTAGTACATGCCCAGTAACTACCCTATGCACTTGTATGTGCCCCACAACCATTATTGTACCTACATATCTTCCCTACAAGCACTCACACTGTAGAATTTGTCCCATAACTAAATAACTGTCCCACATCTTAGTATCTATGCTCATCCACCCAGTAAACCAGTTTATAACCCAGAACAATTGCTCCAAGTATCTGTCCAAATGTGTCCCCTACTCCAGTATCTGCTCCACAACTAGCACTTACTTTTTATTTGCCTCTCAGCTATTCTACATCCCAGTAACCATCCTGCAACTGCCCTATACCACATTGTCTTCCCCAGAACTAACCCTCAAATCTCTAAGGAGTAATATTGAGGTGAATACTGGGGTGAGGGGTAATTGGGCAGATACTGGAGTGTGGGATGATTGTTGGCAGCTACAGTACTTGTATGTGTGGTACCTGTTGGGAAGAAACTAGTGTGTAGTGTACAGTAGTTGTGGGCAGATACTGAGGTATGATCAGAGTTAAATGCAGATACTGGGCTTTAGTAGGAGTTTAGGGTCAGCTAATGGGAAGTAGGGCAGTTGTGAGGAAGATACTGGGAGTTTGGGTACTACCTTATACCTATCTACCCATAACTGCACAACATTCAAATATCTGCCACACAATGGTTGCACGTGAGTATCTGCCAGGAGCTAAATCAAATCCTATTATTTGACTCACAACAAAGCAAAACCATTATCTACCTTCTTATAGTATGGTGGTGATTGTGGGACAGATACTGTGGTATGGTTGTTGTTCAAGGACAGATACTAGACTGAGGATTAGTTGTGGGGCAGATAATGGCGTATAGGACAGTTGTTTGTCAGATACAGTGTTCCAAGGTAGTTGTGAACAGACCCTGAAGATTTATTGAGGCAGTAATGGAGGGGTAATGTGGTTGTGTGGTTGTGGGACAAATACTAGGTTGTGGGGTAGTTGTAGGGCGGATGCTGAGGTGCACTGGGGTGGATGGGTATTAGGGCTGTCACTCAAACCACAGGTAGAGTTGGGTAGTCTGGATGGGCCAGTGGGCCTTTCTGTGCTGTCAAGTTCTATATTTCCATGCAATGATCATTGAGGGGTAGATAAAGGTGCATGGGGTAGTTACTGGGCAGGTACTGGGGAATGGGTGAGGTGACGGGTAGATACTGGTGTGTGAAGAAGTTATGTGGCAGATGTAAGGGTAAGGAGTATTTGGAGGGCATACACTGAGGTAAGTGGTAGTTTTAGGACAGATACTAGGTGATGGGTTATTGTGGAGAAGATACTCAGGTGTGTGTTGTTATAGGAGCAGGTATTTTGATACAGGTTTCATAGGTGTATACTGAGCCGGTTAGAATTTTGTCCACAGTGCTCGCTAGATTATTTACCATTTGCCCAGTTTATATATCCTATCCAGGTTTACCTTGAGACCAGGGGTTTAGCCAGACAAAATAAATATGTACACCAGGACCATGTTTGCTGATCCGTTTGGCACAGTAAATACAACTTTTGTACCTCATGGCACTGGTTGCTGCCCCCTCTCCCCCCATGCATGTGTAAATACAGATGCAATACATTGCTCCCTCAGACACCCACTTACAAGCCCAGAGCCTGAAAAGCCCTTGGGATGCAAAGACAATATCAGTAACCAATCCTTCTAGTTTTGACTAATAAGAATAAAATTACAGAAAGTTTTTGCTGGTCCTGTGTTTTGTTTTCATGGACAAAGGAAGCAGTTCAGAACCTATTTGCTGCCCCCCTTAAATAAAATTGTACACCATGGAGCACATGGAGTATGCCTGCATACACCCATGCTTGAGACTATCAATTGATGGGCTGCCTACCAATTCCTCTGGGAGTCCATTTCACTTTGCCACTACTCACTGATTAAACCACATTTTCCTTTTCCATGTTTTAGTTTCCCCCCTGAACTGCAGCATATGGGATCTTGTGCTGTAGGTTTGCTCTCTAAATTCCAAACCTAACTTTTCCCATAAATCAAAATCCTTCAATGATTTATGTAATAGACACAGATCTCCTCTACGTCTTCTATACTCCAAGGGGAATAGATCAAGTTCTTCCAGTCTATTGTTATAATCTTTGTTTGCCATACCCATTATGAAGCTTGTGGCACTTTCTTTGCACCCTTTCAAGTTTTTGGATGTCCTTTTGATGGGATGGAGACCATAGCTGGGCAGTTGATATGATAATACTAATAATAATAAAATGCTATTTTTATGGCGCCTTTCAAAAAATCAAGGCGCCTTACAAAATACATAGATACAAATTTCAATCATTACACTAAAACAGTTAATCAAATAAGTACAATCAGACTCCAAATACTTGGGTCCACAGATATGTTTTTAAGGCCTTTTTAAACCCCTCCATGGTCACGCACTCCCTTATCTGGAGGAGTAGATAAAATATGATAAAATTGTGGGGTAAATACTTGGGTGCAGGATAATTGTGAGGCAGATACTGTGGTATGGGACACTTTTGTGGCATATACTTTGATAGGATAGGTACTGTATTTGGGAGTAGAGAATGCTACACAGAATAGTTGTAAGGTAGATCCTGGTGTGTGGGACAGTTGTGCAGCAGATACACAAGGCTGGAGGAATTAGAAAATTCTATTTCCATAAAAAAAAATTTGAAACATTAGTGAATGTTGCAACATTTTGCAAATGTGTTTATTGGATTCTATTGCAGCTGTCCTGTCAGCTAAAATCTTGAAAATTGGCAGGGCTGACATTAGAGTTTTCGGGGCCCTCAGCAACATAAGTCATGGGGCTATAACCCAACCCAAACTGACCTTGTCTTTTACTTTGTCCAAGATGCACATTTTATTTTCAGTATAATTTGTTACACATTTATGTTTTTAAGGGCTAGTAGCAATGTTAGCCTTTGTGGCCCCTGTCTGTTCGTCAGCCTCTGATTGGCTGGGTCATAACTTGGTGAGTAATTTCATGATTTTATGACAGCACATGTGCAGGCTCCAAAGAGCTCAGTCATGCTCCTTAGTGCTGTTTTATTTTAAATATGAATAATAATAATAATTAAAAAATTTAAAGTGGTATTCTGAACTGGCTACCCTCCCCCCAATTAGAGAGGACCCTCAGCAACTGCAGGGTTCCCTGTTGCCTAAAACCAGCTAAGAAAATTGGCATGCTTACTCAGTCTTTAAGGCTCTAAATGCCTGCCAAATACCATGACTTTCAGTTAAATAGTTTCATACTTATAGTCACTCAGAGTTTGGCATTTTATTTCCTTGTGTGAAATTTTGTGAAAACATTTTGCTGCTTTTATTTCAACCATCACTGGAGTTAGTTACTTGAAACTGAGTGTGTATGGCCTTTTTGGAATGGTCTTGGAAACTGCCAAATTAGGAAATATTTTGTTAAGCAATTTGTAAGTAACAGTGGTTCATAATGTCACAATTTAAATTGTTACAGTTTGTTAAAATGTTCTGAAAATTGGAAGCTTATATCTGCTACTGTTACAGGTATAGATGTAACCTTTAGGAGGCATACTCAATGTTAACAAGTTCTAGAGTATTTCCTACATGGAGATATTTAGTTCAGTAGTTTTAAATTTACAAAAGAAATACTGCAGTTTACTAATTGTAAAAATATTTTTCAAAAAACTCATGAAAGTACAATGGGTAATGACAGCACAATTCCACTTGTGCAATTTGAATTTTGTATAACACTTATCACCACTCTATTCTATCTGGCTGGAGCCAGGAGACCAGGTTGCAGCAGGACTTCAACAGTGTCCCACTCTGGTTTTGCTAAAACCAGCTTCACCTCAATGCCAAGAAGACTGTCTCCATGACCTTCTGCACAAGGCAGAGACTCTCGTGGCTCACCCCCCCCCCCCGTCTTTCCACACCCTGGATGGGACTTTACTGGAGGCCTTCCTTGAGATACCTCAGGGTCTGGCTAGACCAGCAGCTTGATTTTTCTGTACACATCGATGACATCCATAAAAAACTCCACCCTAGACTGGGTACCCTCTACCGCAATCATGGCTGCATCCCATTGCCAGCTTGTAGAGCCATATTACTGAAAATGATACTGCCAATTTTTTACTATGGTGACATAGTCTACAGTGCCACCCCCAAGTCCTCCCTGACCAGACTGGACCCTCTTTTCCACTCTTTTTGTCACTTCACTCTTGGTTGTCCCTACTCCACCCATCACTGTACCTTCTACCAAACACTAGGTCTACCCTACCTTCAGGACAATAGATCTTCATACTGTGCACTCTTCACCACCAAGTACTAGACCCACGCTTTGCCTCCCTACCTCTCCTCAGCCCTATCTGCTCACCCATCCCCAGTTTATGAGCTCAGGACCAATGACTCTAGACTCCTTTATATTCCTCATAGGTCCTCCTCATTAGGTCAGGCAATTTTCAGCTACCATATGCCCAAGCTTTGGAACTACCTTTCTCCTTGCATTCAACACTCCTCACCCTCCCAGCACCTAAATGGTCTCTTATCTGCACATTTTGCCACCACCTGCTCATGTGCCTAACACATTCTTAACACTATGGCAATTACCTCCCCCTGGAATTCTCTGAACCACTTCTGAATCTTCCTTACTCAGTTATGTGATCCCTGTGCCTTCTTTGCCTGTCTAGATCCACAGTCATGGCTATACTGGTTGCACTACTGCACCTTGTATCATTATATTACCTGCCTCTGCCCTTCAGCTGTCATAACTTACATGGTAAAATGCACTTGTATTCTGTACCATGTTATACCCTGTATCATGCCTAACAACACACCATGGCCTACCTGGCCCAGAACGCATCCAGCTAAGTCAGGACTTCCCCCTCCCACAGTCCTGCCTAAACTGGCCATTCTCTCTAAGTATGCAACTCAAATGAATCCACAAAGACAGCACCAAGCTAGCCTTAAACACTTTAAAAGTTACCTGTTCAGATTGGTACTCCTGTTACTACTGCTCTCAGGCAACATCCACCCTAATTCCGGCCCGCCTCTATTTCAGGGGTTAAGTGCACCCGAAACCAGGCACCTTAACCTTTGCATCATTAAACATCCGCAGCCTGATAGCAAAGTTTGACAACCTCAAGCCTGGGTAGCCCTACATAATCTAGATGTACTGTCTGTGGTAGAGACATGGCTCACTCCCAAGATCCCTGATGGAACCATCAGTCTACTGGGCTATTCGATCTTTAGGCAAGATCATAAATCCAAAAGAGGTGGTGGCTGTGCAAACTACCTTAAGGACAGCCTTCAGGGCATAGTCCTGAATTTACCCAGCCTAGGGTCATTCGCCCAGGCACTTGCCATTAAGGTTCTTCTTGGGGCCCACAACAAAACTGTCACAATTCTATCTGTCTACATCCTCCCAAAGAACTTGGCCTAAGGTTTCCATGCTGTCATAGACTGTCTTGGAAGCCTAACCCTAAGCTCTGAGGTTATACTCTTAGGTGATTTCAATATTAATTGGCTTGCCCCTGAAGCTAACCAATTCAAAGATGAAATTCAGGCTATCCACTTTACCCTGCTCATTGAAACTCCAACTACGACTAACTACAGGATGTGCACTAGTACTTTGATTGACTGGGTGCTCACCAACTGACCTGAGCATGCCTCTAATGCCTCTGTCCTCCCAGATGACATCAGTGACCAATCCCCTGTCATGTTCAGTTGGGCTAATAATTTCTCCAAACCGCCTCCTAGAACAATCACTAGCAGGGTTCTCAAACCTGGTCACGCTGACCACTTCAGAATGGATCTCCTCAGTGCTGACTGGTCCTCAGTTTTTGAGGCTTCCGACGTTGACGACGCGCTTGACCATTTCATCCTCCTCTTCAATACAATCTGTGACACCCATGCTCCCATAAAAACATGGAAGATCAAAGGCTACTTTAACCCCTGGATGAGCCCTGATACCCTTGAGCTAATGAAAAACAGAGACCATCTCTGGCATATAGCTAGGGCCACTGGCAAGCAGTCTGATATCCTGAACTACGAACGTGCGAAGAACAACTGTACCAGGACCATCCGATTAGCCAAAAACACATACTATAAAGATGCCCTAACCAAGAACTGGAATAACGGGCACAAATTCTGAGCTAACCTAAATGAGGTCACTGGGTGAGAACCCAAAATGGACCCTACCATGCTCTGTGTTGATGGCTGCCCATCCTTGACCCTAAATCTATCGCCAACACCTTTAACAATGCCTTCACTGACTTGCAGCATGTTCTCCCCACCAACTTCTTCTCCCCCCCACCATCCCTGTTGCACCCACACAATCCCCATCGCATCCCCCCTTTCGCTTCAAGACTATTACCTTTGGAGAAACCAGGAAATATCTGGGCAAAGTGCTTGGGAAGGGGAGACTCAGTGGGGATAACCTCGATCTGAAACAAATCTTGCTCTCACTTGAAAAAATCCTGTCCCCTCTCACCCATATCCTTAACCTCTCACTCTGTCTCACAGTATTCCCCCCAAAATGGAAGGCTGCAGTGGTCACCCCTGTGTACAAGAGTGGGGATCGTGCCCTCCCTGGGAATTATAGACCCATCTCTATACTACCACCACTCTCGAAGGCTCTTGAATGAATCATTGCCAACCAACTTGTCGATTATCTGGACAAGCACATGCTCCTATGTGCAGAGCAACATGGCTTTAGGGCTGAGCATAGCACCACTACAGCCCTCCTGGAATTCACAGGCTTCATCCACAAATCCCTCAATCTTGGCCAGCTAGTTGGTTCTCTCTATATTGGCCTAACAAAGGCCTTTGACATGGTCAACCATGCCCTCCTATTTGACCAACTCACTGCCATAGACCTTGCCCCTGAGGCAGCTGCATGGTTATGCAGCTACCTACACTGCCAAACACAGCAAGTCAGAATAGATACCTTTCTCTCTGACACCAAGCCTGTGTGCTCAGGCATTCCACAAGGGTCAATACTGGGCCCCCTCCTCTTTAGCCTATTTCTGAATTGCCTTCCCCTAGCCAGTCAGTGCCATATCATCCTCTACGTGAATGATGCGGTTATCTTTTCTAATGGCTCTGACCCCACTGCTCTTGAGCAACAGCTACAACGTGACTACCCCAGCACTGAGTCATGGTTCAAAAATCATAAATTGATAGTGAACTACAAAAAAACAAAAACCCTGTTGTTCACCAGCCTTAAGAACAAGCACAAAAACCACCCACTATCAATATGTGATGGCATGGTGTTCCTCTTGAATGTGCTCATCACTTCAGGTATCTTGGAATTACTCTTGACAGCTCACTCTCCTATGCCCTCCACATAGACATCACAGATAAAGCAATCAACAAATGCTTAGGGCTACTTTATCGCCATAGGCAGAGCCTGACATCTGAGGCCCTCAGCAGAGTGGTCCACAGTTCATTGGGTTCCCTAGTGGACTATGGACTGACAATATATGGCTCTGCCACAGATACTGCCCTCTGACATATAAAAACTACCCTTAACAATGCCTGTAGGCTCACTTTAGGGGCACACCGAGTAACCCACACCTGCGATCTCTATGCAAAGGCTCACTGGCTAACACTCTTTGGTCACTTAAAATATAAATCCTGCCTCCTGGCCAAAAAGATCTGCCTTGGTCAGCTCCCAACTGGGGTCCAACAACCCCTAATTCCCAGCACTAATCCCAGACCCACCTGAAATTCAGAACTGCAGTCCTTCCTGATTCCAAAATGTCAGACATCTCAAGGACAAAGGTCCTTTGCCCATCGGGTACCATTGTGGTTCAACTGCCTTCATGAGAACATTATTAGCCTGCCCGCTCTGTGGACCTTCAAAAAGAACCTAAAGAACCATTTAATACAGGAATCTCAATGTGTCTGCCATTGCTAGCACCTAGCAAAGGCATCTCCTACCATCTGCCCTTCTGCCAAATAGACCTCTCTCTCTCTCTCGGACACCCTGCACTTGGGGCTCAACCCTCCACCCCGTGTCTCCAGCACTTCTATATGCTAACCCCCTCATGTTGCTGACAACTAACAGGCTCCCTGTTGGGCACAGTTATTTAGTCTGTTCCTGTATGTACTGTATCTGACTGTGTTTACCTATTCTGGTTTTAGTTTTTGCTGTACTTTTTGCATTCCTATGCTTAAAGACCAAATGTACCTAAATGTTCTCATTCTAATTCTATTGCCTTGTTTGTCTCAGTCCTCTGTATAATCACCTACTTGTTCTAAATGTACTAATGTGGAACCTATGTAAAGAGCTCTGAGCTCAAATGGTTAATCTGAGATCAGAAATAAATAAGTAAATAAAATCATTTTGTAACCTTGCTGTTATCTTGCCTTTACCTATTATCTCATCTTGTTATATTGTATACTTCACAGTTTTATTTTGTTTTGTCCCCAGGATTCATTTGCAATCGAGCGGTACTCCACTCAGTATGCCTTCCTGGTAGAACTCTTAAATAAATAAATAAAATAAATAGGAGAGAAACACACACACACTCACACCACCAGGTTAAATAACATACACAGCCCAGAAAGATAGTGATGTATAAAAAGTTTTACATGCTCCCATCATCTGCAACAAGGTGCTGGGCTAGAGATACATACAGTATATACAATCTCATCTTTGGACATTATGCAAAAAGAAGCTCATTGGGCCTCAGAACGATACTTTGGACTGAATCTGTGATTCATTAATTAGGGGATACTGTGTATAGTTTCATAGAAAACTCCATATCTTTTTGACATTTAGCAGTATAATACTGTATATTACAACTACATGCTGCAGTGTTGGTGCTTTTTTATCAGTTTTGGAATTGGATCTTTTGGAATTTTTTACAGTGTGTGTATCTATTTATCAAATCATATCTGTCACTTTACAAGTTTAACACATGTGACTCCGATGTCACTTATTCCTGCACTATAAAATACAACACCTTTTACACTGTAAACACACCCTTGGGAAAGTGTTGTTGGGAGCACAAAACACGGGTGCTTTTGTTCTGGCTGTGGGGCCACATGGGTGGGGGTGATATGTTCAGCACCTTGATTCAGATGATGTGAGTAAATAAAACTTTGTATACATCACTGTCTTTCTGGGTTGTATACATTATTTGACCTACTGTAGTAGTGTGAGTGTACAAGGATCTCTCCTGGCTCACTTGTGTTTATTTAACTTTATGCACCACACAGTGTCTGTGGGTGGCCCCCTTCCTCCTTTTCTAGTGGTTTCTTAATTTCTTCAATTGAGTTGAGCTGTTTATAGTCCTCTACCAGTACACCTCTGGATGACTAGGTTGTCCTACCCCTCCCAGCTCTTTTTTCTGTGGTTGCCCAGATGAACTCATTGGAAATGTTTGGCCACCTGATATCCTTTTTGTTCTTCACAGTGACACCCTTACTTATAAAGAGTGACACCTACTCCTTGTCCTGTCATATAAATAGACAAACAATTACATGCAGAAAAACACCAATGGTTCATCCAGTCTGCTGTACTCCTACATTCTCCCACTCCAGTCAATCTCTCTGTAGGCTTATTCTGAGCCCGCTATTAATAGTCGAGTCTATTTAGTAGCTTACTTCTTCCCACCTCTCTTGCTTCCACTGCTATCAACCCCTTACACCTGGTGGAACCTGCCTTAAATCCCTACATCATCTCTGCCTTGACAACTGTATCTATGCCCCCTAGTACAGGTCCTTTCACTGTACTTGAGGGTTGGGCAACATTTACCATCTGTCAGCAACACAGTGGTGAAATTATGATTTCACTTCTGGAAAAATTTCATGAAATTTCCTTGAAAACTTTGCTAAATTATGCCAAAATTGTTATTTCAGTTATTTCCATCTACTTTTAAATGGATTTGTCCAAACTGCATAACATTTGGTATGATGACTTTCCCAAGATTCACATAGGTGTGTGCCAAGCTTCCAATGCCTGTCTTTAAAGGTGACTGAGTTATAAGTTTCAACATTTCAGAAGTTTTAAAATGTCATTTCACAATTGTGTAAACTGCAAAATGTTAAACCCCTATAACTGTAACAGTAAAGAACTGAATACCACTAATTTTGTTCGGTTCATTGACCCTACATATTAGGCTTTGTTGCCACCTCCATGACCCAGCAACAGAGCATGACACTGCTATACTTATGACCCAGGATCAGAAATGAGCCCAGAAAGTCACATTGAGAGGCAGGTCATGGTTAAGACAGCTGATGCTCGGTAGTACATTTCAGTTGGGATGGGTTGGTGGTGGGTTTCACCAATACAGCTGCTACTGTAACTGGGCCAGGGAACTTGCTCTTTCCTCGGGGAAGCTCTGGCTATGCAAGGCTACTACAGGCACCGGCCCCACCAGAGGGGTGGGAGAGAAAAAGTGTGGGATGAAAATCTGATATCCAACTGAATGATGGCTGGGTTCAGCCTGATCAGGGCATATCCCTATGAATAGGGTTTATCTTTGAGAGACAAGCTGCTAGCTGGGAGAAAAACCAATATGGAGAAAAAGAGGTTGTGTGTTTCAGCTCTCTAATCTCTTGCTCAAAGGATGGCCAAGTTATAAGCAGTTAAAGATTTCAAAATAACATAAGTAATTGAAGTTGACTTTCATGAGTTTTTGTGAAACTGTGGAATTCTGCGATACTTTTGTCAAAGTCATGTCCCTACAGTTTTCCGTATTGAGTTGAAGGTAAAGCCTGGGTAAAGGGGCAACACTGCAATATTCATAGGAGGTTCCATAGTAAAAGTATAGTGGTGCAAAGTGCCAGGTCACTATCTTGAGTGACAAACCATAAAGAATAGTCATGGACATCACTGTGCACTAGCCTGACTCCTTGCATCATACCAACTAACCACTGGAGCTCACTCACTTGATGACTTATGTTAGCACATTCACGTACAACATTGTTTCTGTACAATGCCACCTGCTAACTCTTTAACAACCCTGTAGATAACAATGTATATTTTTATTATTTGAAAACAGTAACACCAAGTGATGCCAAGACTTACAACTAGTTGCAACTTAGGCCATTGTGACAGAAGTATCTGGATATCTTTTGTCATGATGGAGCATGATGCTGGGCATCACTGTCACAGGAGTGCTGGAGGGGTATTGCAGGGGTATGATGCTAGTGTGAGTAAAGTGTTTCAATGGTGATAAGTGCTTTACGAAAGTTAAATTCTACAAGTGTAATTCTACTGGCATTACCTATTATGCGTCCATGAATTTTTGAGAAAAGTTTGCAATTAATAATTTCTAAAGCATCTACAATCAATTTTAACCTATTATTTATTTATTTGGTTTTTGGTTACTGGGTTGGTACATGAGACAATTGAATGCTTATTTTCAGGTATGACTGAGGAGGGTACAGAACAAAATTCTTCAAACTAAATCACATTTGTCCAGTTTGTATTTAGATTGGTATGCATATGAAATCTTGAGTGTACACCTGCAACAGCAGTGGAGCTATAAAAATTTAAATATTCTGAAAATTTTCAAACAATTTAACAAATAATCAAAATGTGAAATTCTGAACTCCTGTAACTTACAATTTAAGTAACCAGCTATTCCTCTACTTATCAGTTTCTAAGATTCTTTCAAGAAAGCATGCATATAAATTTTCAATTGTCTAGCTCCAATGATAGTTATGTTGTAAGCATAGACATATTTTCAGAAATGTCCACATGAATAATACATTGCAAAATTGTGAGCCGATATAACTTCCTCACTCCTCTTCCAAATATCGTGAAACTTTGCTTCCTTTTAGGGTCTCTCCTAATCAATAGGCTTGTCAAATGTCAGATTTCTAGCTATAACACTGAATATGCTATGACCAATTAAATAATTTCAGAAAATTCCATGAAATGTCACAAAATGTGAAAGTTGTGAAATTTCATATAAAGAGAAATCAGAATTTTCTCATTTTAACCAGCCCTGTGGTATTTTAACAATTGTTGATCCCTTTGAGGAACATACTGTAACTGTTTCTATCATATCTCTCCTTTCCTTCTGTCCTCATGTGGGCCCAAATTCAGCCTGCTCAGCCTTTCCTCACAAGTACTTTCCTGCATACCATGTATCATGTTGGTGTCCCTCCTCTGCACTGTTTCCAAGTGATATTTGTCATTTTTAAGATGAGGGCCAAAAAACTCTCATGCAGTATGCATTTGGAGGGATCTGTAGAGGTTCAGGATTACATACTGACTCTTACTGGTGAAACCCCTCCCAATTAAGTAGCTACGTCTGTCACCTTCTCAGAAGTACTATCTGCGAGAGGCATGGGAGAGCATAGGGGTGCATGCACCAGGAACTTTAACTCATGGTTGAAGAACTGGTGCTGTGAGAAATGGTTTGGATTCATTGGTGACTGGGGACCCACCTTGAGGGATGGAGGCTTGTTCAAGCCTGACAGACCTACATCCATCCTGGAGGGGAATCCAAGCACTCAATGATAAGTTTAAATACTACATTGACAAGCATTTAAACTAGCCAAAGGGGGTGGCAGACCAGCAAGGAGGGGACCTAATTGCCCACCCCCCACAGCTAGCAGTGGAACCAGTGAACTGGAGGAGTGGATATCTCTACAAAGCAGTGTGCAAAAGATGGAGATAAGCGCCAAAGAGGTGCATAGGCAGAAAAGGGGCAAAATTCAACAGAAGGGCAGACAGCAAGGAGAACCAGGGATAAATGAAAACCAGAGAAGGGGCTGGAGTAGAACAGCTAAACAGTCTAGGGAGGTCAAATCATGGAAAGCCATGTGTGCCAATACCAGGAGCCTTAGCAACAAGATGAAGGATCTGGAGGCTGTGATGGTGCAGTCAGACCTGGACATTGTGGCCATCACAGAAACCTGGTGTAATGATAACCACGACTGGGAGATGGCCATACCTGACTACAACATATTTAGAAGAGACAGGGTAGGTAGGAAGGGAGGAGGAGTGGCACTGTATGTGAAAAATGACATAAGGGCCACAGAGATCCAGGAGGAACAAAATGGGGGAGAGATACATTGGGTTAAGCTGGAAAGGAAAATGGGGCCAGACATCCACACAGAAGTAGTCTATAGACCACCAGCCCAGGAGGAAGAAACAGATAGGGAGCTGATGCTAGCCATCCAAAGGATTGCAGACAAGGGTGAGGTAGTGCTGGTTGGAGACCTCAATATTCCAGATGTGGACTGAAGCATCCCAGCAGCAGCATCAACTAGGAGCAGATTTATCCTGGACTCCCTTCAGGGTGCCTTCCTCAAGCAACTGGTAATGGAACCAACTCAGCAGAAGGCAATACTGGACCTAGTGCTCACAAACAGGGACAGTGTGATGGGGGTAACAGTGGGGGAGCACCACTGGGGAACAGTGACCACCAGTCACTGTGGTTTGAAATCACAGAAGGAGCAGAACCAAACCACACAAAAACACGTATCCTGGATTTTAGGGGGGCAGACTTTGGGAAAATGGGGAGATGCTTGAAAGAGGCATTAAGGGGAATGGGGCAGGAATCAGGGGTTGAGGAACAGTGGGCAGTATTTAAAATGCGGATTACAAGAGCAACAGAATTATGCATTAAGCAGGTTAGCAAGGGGAAAAGGAAGAGGAGGCCATTATGGTTTTCCAAGGAGGTAGGGGAGAAAGTGAAAGCCAAAAAGATTGCATTCAGGCAATACAAAAAGACACAGGCAGAAGGCGATAGGGAGAAGTACCAGGAGAAGCAAAGAGAGGCAGGGAGGTCAGTAAGGGAAGCCAAAGCTCAGACAGAAGAGCACATTGCAAAACCAGTGGATAGAAGGAACAAAACCTTTTACAGGTACATAAGTGAAAAAAGAAAGGCAAAGAGAGGGATAGTGAGACTGAAGGGGGAGGATGGGGGCTGTGTGGAGGATGACAACAGTAAAGTTGACAAATTGAACAGGTATTTCTGCTCAGTCTTTACTGAAGAAGAGGAGGGTAATGGGTCTGAAGGGAAGTACAAGGGTGGAATGTGCAGAAATGGACACAAGTCCCTTACACGAAAGGGTCCTGAAGGAACTGGAAGTAAAAGAGTTGATAAAGCAATGGGGCAGATGGGGTGCACCCCAGGGTCCTTAAAGAACTAAGAGAGGTGGTGGCTGAACCTCTGGCAATCCTGTTTAGCAGATCACAGGAAACAGGGGAGGTACCCAAAGACAGGAGGACAGCAGATGTAGTCCCCTTATACAAAAGTGGGAACAAAGAGGAAGCGGGGAACTACAGACCAGTCAGCCTGATCTCCGTAGTGGGGAAGATCATGGAAGCACTACTGAAGGAGAGATTGGTGTAACATCTGGTTGTCAATGGACTACAAGACCCAAGGCAGCATGGTTTCACCAGGGGGAAGTCATGTCAGACCAACCTCGCTGAATTTTTCGACTGGGTGACTAGGGAGGTGGAACAGGGGAGGGCAGTAGACATGGCCTATCTGGACTTCAGCAAGGCCTTTGACACGGTGCCGCATAGAAGACTATTACACAAACTGGGGAATATGGGTATGGGCAGGACAGTAGTGTGGTGGTAGGTAACTGGCTGGGTGGCAGGACACAGAGTTGTGGTAAATGGCTGTCACTCCACAGAGGGAAGAGTGACCAGTGAGGTATCACAGGGATCAGTGCTTGGACCGCTCCTATTCAACATCTTCATCAGTGACATTGCACAGGACCTAGAAGGCAGAATTTCCCTGTTCACTGATGACACAAAGCTCTGTAACAGAGTAGACACACCAGAGGGTGTAGACAGAATGAGAAGGGACCTGCAGAAACCTGCAGAATGGTCAGGGGTTTGGCAGTTGAAATTCAATGCAAAGAAGTGCAAGATAATGCATATGGGGCACAAAAACCCTTGCACAATATATCAGTTGGGGGTGAGGATATAGCATGCACCAAGCAGGAAAGGGATCTTGGGGTTATCATCTCTGATGACCGCAAGGTAGGGAAACAGTGTGACAAGGCAGCAGGTAAAGCAAATAGGATGCTGGGATGCATAGGCAGGGGCATCACCAGCAGGAAAATGGAGGTCATAATTCCAGTATACAAGACACTAGTGAGGCCCCACCTGGAGTACAGTGTACAGTTCTGAAGATCTTACTTATGTAAGGACATAAACAGGGTAGAGAAGGTTCAGAGGAGGGCAACAAAGATGGTACATGGATTGCATCACAAGTCCTATGAGGACAGGTTGAAGGAATTGAATATGTACTCCCCGGAGGAGAGGAGGGAGAGAGGGGATATGATAGAGACTTACAAGTATCTTATGGGGAGGAACAGGGTACAGGAATACACTATTTTTAAGCAAAAAAGATGTTCCAGGACTAGAGGGCATGGGATGAAGTTGGAGGGAGGACGATTCAGAGGAAACGTGAGGAAGAATTTCTTCACAGAACGGGTGGTGGACAAGTGGAACACCCTGTCAGAGGAAGTGGTGGGGGTGGAAACAATCACGGGATTTAAGAATGTATGGGATAGACATAAAGGAATTCAGGAGGTCAGGGTTAAGGGGCAACAGACTTCTAGGAAAACATAAAGTGAACTTACAAGCTCAAATGGGCAGACTGGGTGGCCGTAGGCCCTTATCTGCCGACACTATCTATGTATCTATGTAATTCAGCCTATCATTCTGTTGGTCTTAGCATATGTCTTATTGCAATGGGTTGATGTATTTAAAGGTTTTGCTAAAGATTATCACAAGGTCCCTTTCCTCTGTTGCTTGGCTCATGCTGACACTTCCTGTCCAATATTCTATTTTGGAGTTATTTTTGCTAATATGAATAACTTTCATTTTTCCGAATAGAATTTTTGCTGCCAGACCTTGGACGATTTTCCAGCCTCTGCAGGTCACTTCTTTTTCCTTTGGCCTCCTCCTCCTCCTTCATGTTCTCCCTGCCATATATTTTTGTGTCATCTGCAAATAAGCTAATCCTTCCCTGTCCTTTTTCTCATATGTCACAGATGAACATATTGAAGAATATCATTCCAAGGACTGAATCCTGTGGTTCCCTACCCATCACTTTCCTGACTCCCAAGTGAGTCCAGTCATACCCCCCACTCTGTGTGTCCTCTCCCTTAGTCAGTTGATTATCCAGTTGATAAAATTATCTCCCATTCCAAGGGCCCTCAACTTCTTCACAGACCTCCTATGTGACACCAAGTTATACTTGCTGAAGTACAAGTAGAGGATATCTACCCCATGGCTCTTATCCATTGACTTTGGTACTGAGTTGAAGTCAATGAAGTTAATCTGGCACAACATCTTCTTAACAGAGATATGCTGCCTTTTATCATATAGGCTATTAGTTTCAAGGAATTACACTATTTATTCCATGACTATATACTTGAGCAACTTCCACACAATAGAAGCCAGACTTATTAGCCTGTAGTTTCCTGGGTCCACCTTGTTCTCTAACTTGTGAAGGGGACTACATTTGCCACTCTCCAGCCTTTTGAACCCACCCTGTTGCCAGAGGTCAGTTAAACCATATCTGCCTAATGCTTGGTTAGTTCTTCCTCTGCTTCTCTCAGTAGCCTGGGGTACAGCCTGTCATGTTTTTGTGCCTTGTTTATCTTCAACCACCTCAGCCCTTTGAGTCCCCTGTCTCCTGTAATTTGCTCCATTTTCAACTTCTGCCTATTCTCATCTCTTGACTTTGCTGTGCACTAGGAAGAGGGCCCCCTACTTCCACTGTAAATACTGAGCTGAAATATTCATTCGGTAGATTTGCCTGTCTCTCATTCTTAGCCATTCTCACCTTCTGTTTTCTGTAGCTTTTCTATGCCCCATTTAGTCTTCCTCATCTTCCTAATATGCCTAAAGAAGGCCTTATCACGCTCCTTTACCCTGACTCAAGCTCTGCTTGAGCTTTGGCCATTTGGATCCCACTGCGCTTAATATGTTCCAGTAAACTTCATTACTCTCTACTGTCTTATCCCATTTGTAATTATTGAAGGCTGCTCTCTTAGGATTTACAGCCTCCCTCACCTCTTTGAAGAATCATATGAGTTTACTATGCATCTTGCCTTTCTGCATCATTTCTTGTAACATTTGGAAACCTCGAATAATGCACTGTTGATGGCCTCCCATTTTGCTTCCACCCCATCCAATTACCCTATCTGTCAAATTTAAGCTGCAGTAATACCATCATCCCCCCAAAAACACACCCTCCTACTGTCTGGCACTAGCATCTTGGTCCCAGAACACTGAATCAGAGGATTATGTTAAACCACATGGTGGTATGATTGCTTATCCCCAGAGGCCTTAACCTGTACTTCCTCAATAAAATCATAGTTTGAGAGTACCAGGTGTAGGGTGGCCCCATCTCTAATGTGTTCCCTGATATGCTGTACTAGGAAACAGCCTTGAAAGTCATTCATCAATATCTGGCTCCATACATTCCATGCCCCAGGTATGTCCCAGCTGACATCAAGCAGGTTTAGATCTCCATTAATACCATGTTCCCCATCTTGACAGCCTTCATAATTTTACCTTCAATAACCTGTCTCCTGAAAGTGCTTTAGCCTCCTTGCCCCAATGGATTCCTTCTTCATCACCCTAGTTCCATCAGGTATACTTCCCTTTTCTCTGTCTCTCCAGAAGACAGCATAACTGGGATTGAAAAGTCCCACTCATAGTTGGGTGCAGACTATGTTTCCATTATGGCTATGTCTGCTTAGCCCTCCATAGCCAGTGCCTGCATGTCCCCCATTTTGTTCCCAAGGCTCCTGGCATTTAAGCTGATCACTCTCTGTGCTTCTTTTCCTCTATGCCCTGATCTTTCTGACTCCCTTCCCATCCTATTCATTAAGTTCTCCAACCCCTTTGTCTACTTTCTACCATTTTCCCTCTCTGCTCACCCCCCTTGGTTGGTGAAGTGCTAACTGGGCCCCCTAAGCTTGGCACCTTGCCCTACGGACCCCTTAACTTCAGCCTTCCCTGCTCCTAGTTTAAATGCTTAGTTATGAAGGCATCAAACGTCCACTCTAGAGCAGTTTCCTCCACTTCAGTGGGATGAAGGCCATCCCTTCTAAAGAGTCTCCTATCCTAAAAGACTCCCCAGACCCCTATATATCTGAACCACTCCTTTTTGCACCACTCCCTAGCCATGAGATGAGCTGACCTATCTTCGGATGACTCTCATTCCCCTTATGCCACAATGGCAGGAACACTGAAAAGGTCACTGATGTTGCTGCGGTCCTCAGTTTGCCCTACAACCTTCAGAAACCAAACTTCACCTCTTCGAACTAACGGCTGGCCACCAGCCAAGTCATTAGTCACTAAGTGGACAATCACATTTGGCTCTTCCCTTTGTGCCCAAGTATATTCACTATCCTAGTGATGTCCCTCCTTCCGATAGCGCCCAAAAGACACCTCAAAGCTCTATTCTCCTGAATGCTTGCACAAACCACTTTCTCTCCCCCTTACAATTAAGTCCTAGACAGCACATGATCTTTCTAGCTGCTCTCTGGGTTTTTGGCCTTACCCCCTGCTAGGTGTTGCCCTATTCACAGTTGGAGCTGGAGTAGTAACTGTTTCCCTTTGATGAGTTCTTAGATGGCCCACTTCCCTTGGGGGAGTGAAGCAGTTCACAGTGCAGAACACCTTCCTTCATTTGTAGGTCCTGATGTGGCCGACTCCCATGTGACCTGACTGCTACCCTCCATTTCCCAGTGTGAGATTTTGTGGGTGGCTGCGAGAAAGGCATGGTAGAAGATAATCTCAGCACCCACTTCAGTCTGCAGCACAGCAGGTATATTTCATCTCATACTGCTGCTAGTTTTGAAGTGAGTGATGCAAATCTCCTACACAGACGGTATGCACCCTGCTTCCAGAGCACCAGCGAGAAAGATGGCCACCCAAGAGTCCTTACAGCTGTCTATGACCCCCAACTATCCCTGGCCTTCATGTTATCTAGCTATAGCCTTTTCCTTCTAGGGCTGCAAAGTCAGTTCACCTTAACCCCAAAAGATTGAACCCCAGCTGTTCACATGGGTGAGAACACTCACAAACTTTCAGCAGTTTTGTGCAAACTTTGGTTCACTGTGTTCTTAAAAAAATAAATAAAACACCCAATTTTTCTTTAACATCCCATCCCCTGAGTGATTCTAAGTGGTGATGTGGGGTGGGTCAAGGTAACACAGGGACGCTCATGCCCATAGTGTGCCATCTGCAACAGTCCACTCTCCCACTTCAACATAGAAACAGACTTTGACGGCAGATAAGGACCACTTGGCCCACCCAGTCTGCCCATTTCCCTACCTACTGGATAAGCTGCAGATTCTAGTTAACCAACAGCCTGTTTCCTGCCACCTCCCACTACAATTGCCTTGTGTCTGTCCCATGCATGTTTGAATTCCCCCACTGTTTTAGCCCCAACAACCTCCCCAGGAAGGCAGTTCCAAGCATCCACCACTCTCTCTGTGAAAAAAGATTTCCTCACATTACCTCTGAGCTGTCCCCCCTCTATCTTTAAATTCTGTCCCCTTGTTCTTACACATCCCTTTTCTCAAAGATGCTACCCTCCTGGACTTTGTTGATTCCCTTGAGGTACTTGAATGTTTCTATCATGTACCCCCTGTCCCTCCTTTCATCAAGGGTATACATATTAAGCTCTCTCAGTCTCTCTTCATATGATTTCTGATGCAGACCCTGCACCATTTTAGTTGCCCTCCTCTGGACTACTTCCATCCTGTCTATGTCCTTGCGTAGATGACGTCTCCAAAACTGCACACAGTACTCCAGATGGGGTCTCACCAACTGCCTGTACAGAGGGATAACCACTTCCCTTTTTCTACTTGTGATGCCCCTTCCTATGCATCCCAGTATCCCCCTGGCTCTCCTCACTGACTTCTCACATTTACCCACCTTTAGATCATCTGATATGACTATCCCCAAGTCCCGTTCCATTTTGTTGTTGTTAGTACCTCCCTGCTATTGTGTACTCTTCTCCTGGGTTTTGTTTCCCAGGTGCATTACTTGCACTTCTTTGCATTGAATCTAAGTTGCCATATGTCTGACCATTCCTCCAACCTTGCCAAGTCCCTTCTCATCCTTTCTAACCCCCTTGTGTATCAACTCTGTTACAGATCTTTGTATCATCTGCAAAGAGGCATACCTTTCCCTCCAGACCCTCTGCAATGTCACCTATAAAGATGTTAAAGAGGACTGGACCCAGTACTGAGCCCTGAGGTACTCCACTAGTGACCCCCCTTTCTTTGGATTGTGTTCCACTCACTATTACCTTCTGTGTCCTGTTGTGCAGCTAGTTTGCAACCCAGGCTACCACCATCTGACCCACTCCCAAGCTGGCTAACTTGATTATTAATCTTTTGTGCGGGACTGTGTCAAACGCCCTGCTAAAGTCTATGTAGGCCATATCCACAGCCCCTCCCTGGTCTATTACTTTGGTCACCCAGTCAAAGAAATCTATTAGATTCGTCTGACATAACCTTCCTGCTGTAAATCCATGCTGCTTTGGGTCCTGTGCCCCGCTGGCCTCTAGGTACTCAACAATTCTTTCTTTCAGAAGTGATTCCATCATTTTCCTACCACTGAGGTCAAACTTACAGGTCTGTAGTTTCCTGCTTCTGCCTTGCTCCCACTTTTGTGAAGGGGAATCACATCTGCCCTCCTCCAGTCCTCAGGTACCACCCCATCCTCCCATGATTTGTTAAAAAGTGTGGTCAGTGGTGTCACTAGGTCCTCCCTTAGTTCTTTTAGG
Organism: Neoceratodus forsteri; assembly: GCA_016271365.2. Lineage (NCBI taxonomy): Eukaryota > Metazoa > Chordata > Ceratodontiformes > Ceratodontidae > Neoceratodus > Neoceratodus forsteri. Next base: position 998,769,472 of record CM057455.1, on the reverse strand, counting down.
ATTCTGGGGTGAATCCCATCAGGCCCTGTTGTTTTGTCCACCTTGAGTTTTAGGAGTTCTTTCAGGACTCTTTCTTCTGTAAATGGACTGGTGTCAACCCCCCTACCCAGAGTGCTTCTATTGTCTGGTTTAGGTAATTCCTCCTCATCTTCTTTTGTGAATACTGAGCAAAAGTATTCATTCAGTATCTCTGCCTTTTCACTGCCTCCCTCTGCCCACCTCCCCTCTCCCTTATTAATCTTCACTATTCCTCCCTTAACCTTTCTATGCTCCCTAATGTACCTATAAAAGGTTTTATCCCCCTTCTTAACTGACTTGGCTATTTTTTCCTCAGTTTGGGCTTTTGTTATTCGGACTGCCTTCCCCACTTCTTTCTGCTTTAATTGATACAGTTCCCTGTCATGCTCCTTCTGTGATGCCTTATACTTTTTGAATGCAGCCTTTTTCTCCTTAACCTTCCCTGCCACCTCTTTTGAGAACCATAGTGGTTTTTCACTCCGCTTTGTTTTCTTTATCTGTTTCACACAAAGGCTTGTTGCCTCTATGATGGCAGTTTTGATTTTTCTCCATTGTTCTTCCACCCCTCCTTTTTGGCCATTTGCTAGTGTATTCCTCAGGTATTCACCCATTTTGCCAAAGTCAGCCCTTCTAAAGTCCAGTATGCTTGTTTTTGTATGGCTTGTCTCCATGGTTGTGCTTATTGTGAAGCACACTGTGCAGTGGTCGCTTGTTCCCAGATGTCTACCGACTTCTAAATTTGTGATCCTCTCTCCATTTGAGAGTACCAGGTCTAGTATTGCTTCCTCCCGAGTGGGTTCCAACACTAGCTGTCTAAGGCCTGCCCCCTGCAGGGCATCGAGAATGACCCTGCTCTTGGATGTGGCTGCAGTACATGTCATCCAGTTAACATCTGGCATATTCAGGTCCCCCAGTAACAGTATGTCCCCTTTTTCAGCCATTTTGAGAATGTCCTCTATCATTTTCTTGTCCATTTCCTCCCCTTGAGATGGGGGTCTGTAAACAACCCCTGTGCGGATTGTGATGCCATTCCCTGTCTCCAAGGTGACCCAGAGTGCCTCTTGTCCTCCCCCTTTACTTTTTAGCTCTGTAGCTTTGATCCCTTCCCTTATGTATAGAGCTACTCCACCTCCTCTTTTCCCCTCCCTGTCCCTTCAGTAGACTGTGTACCCCTGTATGTTGACATCCCAGTCATGGTTCCCCGTGTACCATGTTTCTGTGACTGCCACAATATCCAAGTGTTCATCTTCCATCAAGGCTACTAGCTCAGGAAGCTTGTTTCCCAGACTACAGGCATTGGTACTCATTGCCCTCCATTTAATGTTGGCTTTATCCTTTTTCCCCCATGCCTGCTCTTTTTGCCCTTGTCTATTTTTCCATTTACCCCTTCCTGTGCTGAACTCCATGGTGGCCACAGCCATCCCCACTTATCTAACCCCACCCTCCTCCAATAGTCAGGAATGCAGTGCGGGATACAGCACTGTCAGTGTAGCACCAAAAGTGCCATTTTCTCTTATGTGAACAATGGACATATGTTGTCAGCAGTGCAGCTCTAAGTGCAGTGATGAATTGTGAGTTGATCAGTTGACATGATCGGAGACTGGAGACTCTGTCATATTATGTACTGTGAGATTGAGTAATCGCCATCGGGCCACGGGTATGACAGAGAGGAGGACCAGAGTGGACACAGAGCAGCAGCCAGAAAAGATTACAGGAATGGAGGCAGAATCATCCTAAAGCTGTCCATGTAAGGTGCCGGTAAGTGACAGACCACAGGCGGGTAGGGATTCATATTTCTTTCTTTCTTTAGCAGCTCAGGTAGCTAGTGCTGGGTTGTAGTAGGGGCTGGGGGTGTTTGTCACACGATCCTCCAGCTGGCTGGGAGCAGTTAAGATGAGGTATGACTAACTTACACCATGTTCAGCAACATGCACTTTTTACCTCCAAATAAATGCTCTAAGTTGATATATTGTCCCATTTTTATAATAAATAGCTTTGTATTTTATGTCTAAAAATGTTGTTTTGCTTCTGATATTGTGACAATGATGCAGGTTTCTGCTGGCCCGGGGGAAGAGGGTGGCAAGAGACAAAGCTGTGGGTGTGCGGAGAGACGTGCCAAGGCTATGGGTGGTGAACAAGGGCTGGGGGGGGCTGCTAAAGATTTGGCAGCACATTACTGCTTTGTTCACCCCCCCAACCTGTCCCTGCCAGGGAGCCAGCCCGAATCCCAATGATCCCCATTATGTGGGGTGGGAGGGAGAAGAAGCACAGTGTCCAGCACAGCACCTCAGTTTCTGTATGCCATGCTTGTTGATGAGTTATGACAAGGCAGTTTGGAGTGGGACTTCTGCCAGGGCATCCTTTGGAATTGGACACACTGACACACACATCCCACCCCAGATTGCACTGTTGTCACTCACACTCAGAATAGCATATGGAAACAATGGCCTCATGCTAGATAATGTGCATCGACTCCCCCTCCACATAACAGGTGACCTAGTTTGGACATTTATGGAAAAGGGAACAGAGGATGGGGCATACACAGCTGTGTCCCCTGAAGATTGAGCACATGGAATTTTTTATAGTCCTGCAGCCATTCCAGGAACCAGAGGAAAGTGATAGGGACCCTGGAGTAAAGTTGATCTTCCCCCTCTCAGGAACACAGAAGAGAAGGGGCAAAGGATGGAGGAACACAATGCTGCTGTGCTGTGCCTACGAAACCTTCACTCTAGTAAGGGAAGGGGCAAGGGAGGGTCTGGGTCAGGGTGGGGTAAAGGTTTATGGTGTGCTATGTTGCTTGGATCAGGCAGATCCTGGTTCTGGTGAAACCTCTATAAGTTCAAAGTGGGGGCTGTACTTAGCTTTGTTTTGTCAACTCTAATTAATTTTGTGAACCCAGTTACCGTTTGCTAAACTGTTAACTTCATTCTATTGAGAAAATGCCTTTACCAACTCTTTAACATGGCAGCATGTGTTTTGTCAATTTACTGACTTCATTCTGTGGAAAACTTCATTTGGTCATGCTGCTGATGTTATTCTGTGGGTAAAATCCATTTTGTCACACTCCTCACATCATTCTGTTGACAAAATGTAATCTGGCAAACCAGTAACTATGGTAAGTGTTGTGGACAAAAGCTTCTGAGTACTATGAACACTCTGAAATGGGAGCTTGCATTGAATTCTAAATCTGGACAAATGTTGCATAACATCAACTGGCTCCAATAGATTTGGCCCTGTTGAGATTACTGGACTTCAGGTAATTAACAAAGCAGATGACTTATATCATTCAGATATACTGAACTGTATCTTCACTTCGCTGTAAGCTTATATGACTTGCAGTAATGAGATCCTGAAGTCTTGCTTTATAGATACATGTGTTCCCTTTATTTTTTTTTTTGTTCTTTTTTTTAATTTAGTATACTTTATGGTCATGACTGCATCAGAGAACTCCATCCCGCATCCCCACTAGTCTCTCTCCTTACCCCGGGACTTACCATGATGGCGATACCCCTTGGCTTACACTATCAGAGCAAGGCCATCCAGAGGCACGGACTCACATGACGCCAATACAAGGATGTCAGCCAGGAGCACCAGTCAGCATTGCCTCCCTAGCATACCCCCCAAGAGTGGGGCATGGAGCCAGGCTGAACCCAAGTGCACAACACAACGGGCTAGGTCACCGAACTAGTGCCACAGTGACAATTGGGGCTAGAGGAAAGGGCATAATGTATGGTGGCTGTCAGGAGTTTTTCGTAGAAAACCCCACAGGGGTGTGACATGCAATTACGTGAACACAGTACAGTACAGATGACCGACAGTGCCCCTACTGCATCCAGACCTTAAAGCGACTTTCTCCTGACCTCCGCCAGGAGGCAGTAATGCACCAACAGCTCTCCAACCCCCCCCCCAAGGAGGAGAGCAGAAGCTAGGACACCAATCCTCCTCCCCCCCAGCTGGCACTCTGACTTTTGGATCCCTTCCTGAACCCGAGATGTCGGCATTGCAGACGGATGCCCTGTCTCAGCTTTTTTTTTGGTTCTTTTACCTGTGTGTGTGTGTGTGTGTGTGTGTGTGTGTGTGTGTGTGTAATACATGTGTACACAAAGAACTGACATTTAGATCCTTGTGGGCCAGCACATTGTAATTCTTCCACAGTTGCTGATACTAGATAAGGCAACGGGTTTTGGATGTGTTTCTACTGGATACACCTAGAAATCATATATTGTATCAGACAGGATAATCTTTAACCTGCATTGTTTCCCCTAATTGCCACAATCTGCTTACCTGATTGAGTGGATAATTTGGGATGTAATTTCCCTGACATGTATAGTGTAGCAACACTCCGAGCTAATAGTTTTATTCAATAGCATAACTATCCAAATGAATCTTTATTGAATGATTTTGGAAACAGCTGGCAAGATATTGCAATATCCCAGTTTGCTGCTTACAAAAGTCTTTAGTCAGGGCACAAATTAACATGTAACTCTTAATGTGAAACATTTGAACATATTCAGAGCAAATTACGTGTGTGAGTGTCCTAAATGTGTTTAGAAACATAAATATTGACAGCAGATGAAGACTGCCCATTTTCCCTACCTACTATAACACTGCAGACCCTACTTGATCTCTGTCCCCCCCCCCCATTCCATACCTCTAAGGTTCCCTTATGCCTATCCCATGCATTCTTGAAGGCCGATACCAATTTTACCCCACCACCTCCACTGGGAGGCTGTTCCAGGCATCCACTCCTCTTTCTGTGAAGAAGTACTTCCTCACATCTCCCCTGAGTCTTCCCCCCTCCAACTTCATGGCATGGCCCCTCATTGTTGAGCATCTTTTTCTTCTGACTAATGCTTCCCTCTTGAACTTTATGTATACCCATGAGGTATTTTAATGTTTCTATCATATCCCTCCTCTCCCTCCTTTCCTCCAGGTTGTACATATTGAGGTCCTTTAGTCTCCCCTCATAGGGCTTGTAATGCAGACCCTGCACCATTTTGGTTGTCCTCCTCTGGACTGCCTCTACCCTGTCTATGTCCTTTCAGAAATGTGGTCTCCAGAACTTGACATAGTACTCCAGGTGAGGTCTCACCAGTGATCTATACAGCGGTAATACCACCTCTCTCTTTCTGCTGGTGATAACCCTCCCTATTCACCCTAGCATCCCACTAGCTCTCCTGACTGCCTTCTCACACTGTTTGGCCACCCTGAGGTCACTGGATATGATTGCTCCCAGGTCCCTTCCTGTTTGGTGGTGGTTAATACTATCCCCACCCCCATTTTGTACTCTGCCCCTGGGTTTCTGTGCCCCAAGTGCATGATTTTGCACTTCTTTGCATTGAAACCTAGCTGCCACACCCTTGATCACTCTTCTAACTTTCCTAGATCATTAATCATTTTTTCCACCCACCCTGGAGTGTCTACCCTATTACATATTTTAGTGTCATCTGCAGAGGCATAGCTTCCCTTCTAGCCACTCTGCAATATTGCAAATAAAGACATTTAAGGGGACTGGTCCTAGTACTATCCCTGGGACACCCCACTTGTCACACTCTCTTCCTCAGAATGAACTCCATTTATCACCATCTCTGTCTCCTGTTCTGCAACCAGTTTCTTACCTAGTTTACCACCTTAGGACACACTCCTAGGCTTCCCAGCTTGTTTACAAATCTCATATGTGGAACGGTGTCTAATGCCTTGCTGAAATCTAGGTTGGCCACATCCACCACTCCACCCTGATCCAATTCCCTGGTCACCCAGTCAAAGAACTCTATCAGATTTGTTTGGCATGCTCTTCCCCTAGTGAATCCAAGCTGTCTCAAGTCTTGAAGGCCACTGGATTCCAGATATTTCACAATCCTGTCCTTCAGTAGTGATTCTATTACCTTTCCCACCACCAAAGTCAGGCTGACTGGCCTGTACAGTAGTTGCCAGTCTCTCCTTTGTTTCCACTTTTGTGAAGTGGGACTAAATCTGCTCCCATCCAGTTCACCAGAACCAATTCCGTCTCCAGTGAGTGGTTGAATAGTACTGTCAGAGGTGCAGCCAGCACCTCCCTGAGCTCCCTCAGTATCCTAGGATGCACCCCATCTGGCCCATTGCCTTGTCCACTTTCAGATTTGTGAGTTCCCTCAGAACCCTCTCCTCTGTAAATGGACTAGTGTCTACTTCCCTTCCTTCAATGCCCCTGGCCCTTATCTGTGGTCCTTCTTCTTTCTCTGTGAACACTGAATAAGAGTACTTGTTCAAGATGTCCTCTTTTTCCTGGCCCCCCTCCACACACTCCCCTTCTTCCTTCCTAAGCCTTACTATCCCTCCTCTGGTCTTTCTCCTTTCACTTACATACCTGAAAAATACCATGTCCTCTTTCTCCATTCTGCACTGCCTGGGCTATTTTCTCATCTGCTTGTGATTTTGAGCTTATTGTTTTCCTTGCCTCACTCTGTTTTTCCTGATACACCTTTCTATCTTCCTCTCTGTGTGTCTCCTTATACTGTACCTCCTAAATGCTGGCTTTTTTGAACTTACCTTCCCTGCCTCCTCTTTTATGAACCATAGGGGTTTCTTTCTCCTCCTGCTTTTGCATACTTGTCTGACACATGGTTCGTTGCCTTCTCTATCCATCCTTTTAGATTTGTCCACTGTTTCTCCATTCCCCCCAAGTCCCCGCCCCAACCAGAGCATCTCTGAGGCATTCCCCCATCTTTTTAAAATTGGCTCTCCTAAAGTCCAGGACCATTGCCTTTGTGTGGTTTGATCTTGCCGCAGTACTTGCATTGAACCACACTGTTCAGTGATCACTGGTTCCCAGGTGGCCACCCACGGTGACATCTGCAACACTGCCCCCATTGGTGAGTACAAGGTCCAGTATTGCCCCCTCATGAGTGGGCTCTTTTACTACTTGCCTGAGGAATGCCCCCTGCAAGGAGTCCAGGATGTCCTGCTCCTAGCTGAAGCTGCAGCTGGGATGCTCCAATCTACATCTGGCAGATTGAAGTCCCCCAAAAGCAGCACCTCTCCCTTGTTTGACATCTTTTCGATGGCTTCTACTAGAATCTTATCCAACTCCCTCCCCTCCCACCCCCTGTGTTGGTGTTTGAATGTGGTCCCTTAGAACACAGCCCTAACTGAGGCACTAACAGGTGCACTAGGCAATAAGCACAACCCCCACAGGCCACAGAGCATTATGTGCCTTTACTGTACACAGAGGATTTCGAGGAGTAAAAGCAGTTAGGGCCTCCAAAACCCGCTAGCACTTAAGTGCTAAGTTGGTACATTCTAAAGTCTCCATTTCAATGCCCTCTTTATTTATTTATTTATTTTCTGCCAGGAGGTGGAAGGGGCACAGTCCTTTTTCAGCCATGCCTGACACATAACATTACATACCTCACATTACAATGTTTACATTTACATGACATGACATATTACATGACATACAGAATTCCAAATACCTAAAGAATTCTCACAGACAGTTACACTTATCATCATTTCTTAAACACCGTAAAAGCAAGTTTTTAAAATAGGTCACACTTCCTGCCACCTTACGCAGCCCCCTACCTCATTTAATGTAAGGGGCCTAAACCAAGAAAATGCCTTTTTACTCATCTCCAATGTTTTCAGAGGTATTTGATATATTCCTTTAGCATTGTTTCTAATATTTTTCCAACTTTCTACTGGCTTTAATTTATCATAGAGAGATTTGGGTACCTCATTGCGCTCCCATCTTGTCCTTGATAATATCTGCCGATGCACCACCTGAAGCTATATCTTCCTCTTGATCACATCCTCTCCCCCCCATACTCTTCCAACCCCTTGCCTATCTCACTCCCACTCTCTCTACACTTGACAAAGCCACCATTGGCTGCTACTATTTCTCTACCACAAAAGACCAGAGCCTGGTATCCATGGTGATCCCAAGATATTGTACGATTATATATAAGTAATTACTACACTCCAGTTGTGTTGTTGGACCCCTTGCACTTGGCTACTTACAAACTACAAGTATTCGCACTTTGAAACATATGAAACTGTGTTTGTAACCAATGTAACCTTGTCTGGAACCTATGTAACATTGCCTGTATTTTCATTCAAATATCATCCTGTTGTGTACTGACATCTGATGTGATCTGGTCTCTTGTTTTGACTCGGAACCTTTGTAAAAGAGCCTAGTGCTAAAAGGTATTTAATCCTAAACATGAAATAAATAAATAAAAAATAAATAAAAATGAGTGGCTACTCTATAAGCAAAAACTGCCACATTGTACTTTACTCTAATCGGGGGCGGGGCACAGAACTCCCAACTTTTGGCACATGAGACAGTGATGCATCCTCTGTGAAACCCTAAGTGTGAATCTGCAGAAGTCTTTCGCTTTATACTTTGATCTAAAGTTACTATTTCCATTAACAAGTAAAACATTCCTATAGTCCAATGTTGGCATCAGCAGTTGCTTTGCAATGAGTAAACATGCCTCCTCTGTTAATGCTCCCAAATTATGGTGCAAAAATCCTAATCTTTTATTTTATTTCCCACCCCCTCTATGTGCTAAACTATGCTTAGACTGTGGTCTAACAAAATCCCCAAGTACTTAAAAATTGCCACTTGTGGAAGACCCTCCCCTTACCTACCCCTAATATTCAGGGTATTGCTTTCCTTGACCATCTTTGGGTAGTTTTGAATACCATGGCCTTTGTCTTACCTTCATTCAAAATCAAGGTGTCTTACCTTCATTCAAAATCAAGGTGCTAAGAGATCATTTGCATCCAATTATGGCCTTAATAAAGTGTGAGGTGCAAGCTTTTGCTTCTATGAATGTACAAAGGGACATTTTCTCCATAGCGTGTGTGCTGTCTCTCTCTCGCAGGCAGCACTGATGACATTATTTTTTTTTTTGCCATGAAGATGCTTCTCCACAGCAATGCACAGGCAGGCGTATCAGTTCTGTCCCCTCTTTCCCCGACTGGCTCCCATCTACCTTGGTACTTACCAGACCGAAGTTTCCCCATGGATTGCCCACCATGGTGGGGCAAGGATGGCACAGGTAGCCCTCCCCACCTGCAACACAAATTCATTTCTGGTTCAGCATTTCTGGATGGAGGCATAGGTCAGGGATGAGTGTGCAGGGCTTCATGCAGCCTGCCTGTCTATTTCATTTTCTAGTACCTCCCCATCCCCTGCCATGGACAGGCTGTAGTACATGCCATCTGGAGGCATACATGCACTATGCCAAACCAGTATCCCCTCTCTTCTGTGCCATCCTTGCCTGCACTACCACCAGGCCCATACCTGTTGGCAGTCAATGGGGAGGAATGAAAAAGCTCCCTCCCTGGGAGAGGAGAGCAGTCTGTCAGACATTCAATCCCCCCCACCATGCCCCAGTGACCTGAATCTGCTCTCGAACCTGAGTCACTGGTGTGGCAGGTGGTAGTGCTATCATCTACCTACTGGGCTGCTTGTTGCAATTGATGATTGAAATGTATAGTGGCCCCTGCACCAGTTACCCTTTCTTATCCCCTCCTTGTGCCCATAATAGGTGACTTATCCTTGGTAGCCTAGTGGTCCAATCCCATATGCAATCCCCAATGGTATATGCAGATCATTCTATCTCTGCTAATCTAGTGGACTCCACTACTTGTATCTGATCCTTTTGGTATACACCAGTCTTTCTACCAATGTCTGCAGTAAGAATAGATTTGTGGAAGCATTAACTAGCACAGCACTAACAGCTAGTTAACACCTCCTTAAACCTTTGATTATGTCTGGCCATCTATTTGCAATGCAAAAACTTGTGATTTGCATAGGAGCCTAGCCTGATTTAGCATGTTTAACACTAACAGCTTAGCACCCACATAAAGTCCAGTATATCTCCTTATGCCTTACCTATAAGCTCACTCACCTATACACTAGCTAAGCATGTGGCTCAAGGGCTGCTGCCAGGAAAAAGGATACAAATTTGTAGGTGACTGGCAACAGTTTTGGGAGAAAAAGTTATTTAAATTCGATGGACTCCATCTGACCAAAGATGGAGTCAATGCACTGGGGCAGAAGTTTGATGTCTTTGTAGAATATTTAAACTAGCAAATGGGGAGAGGGGTGCAGCACCCGATACATTGAACGGGAAGAACACCCCTTCCCCTCAGCTAGTAATCAAACAGGAGTTCAGCATGTTTGTAGTTTATTTGCATCACCAGTTAAGGAAAAAGGTCCAGCTCCTCATATGAAGTGGAGGGGAAACGCTGGACCTCGCCCAACAACTAACATACCAAAATCTGGCAAATGGAAAATCATTGAAAACACAAATGCCCGCAGTACGGGAAACAAGATCCAAGACCTGCAGGCAACAATGGCAGAGGCTAAACTGGACATAATAGCCATTAGCGAGACATGGTTCACCAGTAACCACACTTGGGAGACTTCTAGCCGGCCATGTACTGTTCAGAAGAGACCGAGGTGCAAAAGGGGGGAGGTGCTATGTGAATGAAAATATCAAAGCTACAGAAATTCAGAATACACATAAGGAGCCAGAAGAACTGTAGGTCACCCTGGAAACAGGAAATGGGACAGCCATATGAACTGGGGTTATCTACAGGTCTCCAGACAAGGGGGAGGACATAGACACATTGCTGTCAGAAGATATTTAAAACATGACTGCTAAAGGGGAGGTTCTGATAATGGGAGACTGCAACATGCTGGATACAGATTGGTCTATATCAGCAGGAACATCCACCAGAACTAGACACATAGTGGATTCCCTGCAGGGGGAAGGCCTCAAACAACTGGTACAACAACTCACAAGAGACAGGGCTATCCTGGATCTAGTACTAACTAATGGGGAAAGGATCACAGATTTCCAAGTAGAAGCTCACCTTGGGGCCAGTGACCATCAATCACATGGTATGGTTCAATTTGGCCACTGTAAATAAATCATCCCATGTCAAAGCAAAAATATGGGACTTCAGAGGAGCTGACTTTGATAAGATGGCCAACAGAGTTAAGCTAGCCCTGGCAAGAAGAAATACAGGTGAGGGGGTACAGGCAAAGTGGGCAAGCATTAAGGATACAATACTTGAAGCAACATCCCATTGTGTTAGGGAGAAAAACAAGAGCAAAAGAAGGAAGAGACCACTTTCGTTTTCAAAAACAGTAGCAGAAAATATCAGAGCCAAAAGGTTGGCCTTCAGGAAATATAAGGGAACGCAGCAGGACGAAGATAGGGAGGCATACCAAACATCCCTAAGGGAATCAGGGAAGGCAGTAGGGCAGGCAAAGGCCCAAACTGAGAATACACTAGGATGAACAGTAAAAGAAGGGGACAAGACTTTGCATAGATACATTAGTGAAAGGAGAAATTCCAGAGGGGGTATAGCTAAGATCAAAGGGGATAAGGGGGAGTGTGTTGAGGAGGACCAAGGAAAAGCATCTATCCTAAATAGATACTTCTGCTCAGTATTTACTGAGGAGAAGGTAGACAGGGCCCACAGCTTAGCACTGTGGACACGGGGAGGAAGGTGTGCACAAGTCCCTTCACAAAAGAAAAGGTCCTACAAGACCTCACTAAGCTCAGGGTGGACTAGGTAATAGGATCTGATGGCATACATCCCAGGGTACTAAAGGAGCTAAGGATGGAATTAGCAGAGTCATTAGCAGAACTGTTTAGTGAGTCTCTGAGCACAGGAGAGGTCCCAGAAGACTGGAGAAGGGCTCATGTGATCCCGCTCCACAGGAGTGGTAGCAGGGAGAAGGCAGGGAACTACAGATCAGTCAGTCTTACCTCAGTAGTGGGCAAGATTATGGAGGCACTCCTTCAGGAAAGGATAGTGCAACACCTGAAATCCATAGGAGCACAGGATCCAAGACAGCATGGATTTACAATAGGAAGGTCCTGTCAAACTAATCTCATAGATATCTTTGACTGGGTAACCAGAGGGATGGACCAAGGAGGGTGCAGTTGATGTCATCTATTTTGACTTCAGCAAAGCTTTTGATACTGTTCCACATAGAAGATTGATTAATAAGCTGGGTAGGCTCAGGATGGGTCAGAAGTTGGTCAACTGGGTGGCAAACTGGAGGTAGTATAGTGCAGTGGTTTAAGGCTCTGAGTTGTAGATCTGGTGACATCCAGGAGACCAGACCTGGGTTTGAATCCCACAGCTTCCACTTGCATACTGTGTGACCTGAGCAAGTCACATAACTTTCTCTGTGCTTCCAAGTCACTCCTGTAAAAAAGCATTCAGCATAGTGTGCTACTCCTCGTTAAACAACTAAAAATAAAAAAAAACTGGTTGGGCGGACAGAAAACAGAGAGTGGTGGTAAACGGCATACAGTCAGAAGAGATGAAAGTCACAAGTGGGGCACCTCAGGGATCAATCCTGGGGCCAGTCCTCTTCAATATCTTCATCAGTGACATTGCAGATGGACTGGTGAGTAAGGCTTGTCTGTTCGCAGATGACACCAAGATCTGCAACAGAGTAGATGATCCAGATGGGGTGGGCAGAATGAGAAGAGATCTGGATAAACTGGCAAAATGGTCAGAAGAGTGGCAACTGGGGTTTAATGCAAAGAAGTGCAAGATCATGCACATAAGGAAGAGAAACCTGGAAGCCACCTATAGGTTGGGAGAGGAGTTTGCTGACAATCACAAGGGAAGAAATAGACTTGGGCATCATCATCATCACAGATGACCTGAAATCATCCAAACAGCCACTAAAGCAGTAGGTACGACTAGAGGGATGTTGGGGTGTATTAGTAGAGGTATCACAAGTCATAGGAGGGAGGTAATAATCCCTCTTTACAAGACACTGGTTAGGCCCCATCTGGAGTACTACATGCAGTACTGGAGGCCGCACCTGCACAAGAATATTAACAAAGTGGAGGTAGTCCAGAGAAGGGCAACCAAAATGGTGCAGGGACTGCATCAGAAAACATGTGAGGACAGATTAATGGAGCTCAATATCTATACCCTAGAACAAAGGAGGGAGAGAGGTAATATAATTGAAACATTCAAATATTTTAAGGGCATTAAGAAGGTGAAAGAGTCTAACATGTTTCAATATAAGAAAAATAGCAGGACAATAGGACACAGCATGAGATTAGAGGGAGGCCAATTAAGGGGTAATGTCAGGAAGTTCTTTTTCACAGAAGCGTGATGGATAAATGGAATGGTCTATCTCAGGAAATGGTGCATATGAATACAGTGCAGGGCTTCAAACAAGCATGGGATAGGCATAAGGGAGCAGTACAGATGAGTATGAATAGATAGGCCATTGACAGAGTAAAGGTCTATGGCACAATCATAAAGTAGAAAAAAATGGGCAGACTGGATGGGCCTTGTGGTCCTTATATGCTGCCAACTTCTATGTTTCACTCCTCCAAGTCTATCTAATATTGTGGTGAGAAAATCAGCCTGCCAGCCCCTATGCTCCTCCTCCCTCCATCCCTCTATAAACTGTGCCGTCGATACGGCTAGCTGCAAGCAAGAGATCTTTTGCCTATGCTGCACCCTGTGCCTGGAACTCCCTCCCTATATCTATCCTCTCTTGCACTTCCCTCCCCAGTTTCAAAAGTGCCCTGCACACAGCCGGCCCACCGGCGAAGAGTTTGGATTTCCACTTGCGATGCTGGTGACCCAGATTCGGGAATGAGCCTGGGCCATTGGAGGGCCGGCTGGGGGATGATTGAGCGTCTGACCACTGCTCTCCTTCTCTAAGGGGTAGGGGGGTACAGTGCTTTGCACAACACGGACACCTGGTGGTGGCTAGGTGAACCATGTGCCCTAGCACCACAAGCTGCCTCAGGGGCGGGGTGGATGCTGGCTGCACATTCTTGCCCCTGCATAACCAGGGAAAAATTACAGCCACTGGCTTCCCTAGATGATGCCTGCCCTTGGCTTCAATTTCCTCCAGGATGGCCTCTTCGACCTATCCCATCATTGCAGCACCTTTGAGGGAGGGGTGCTGCAACCCCACCCTGGGGGAAAGCCTGGGGGTATCAAAGGGGCATGCATCCGATGTGCAGGTGAAGGGAGGGGCCGTGACCGGGCAGAGGTACTGGGTGTCTGGCAAGCAACAAAAAGCATAATAAAAAAAAAAGTACCCTTCACAACCACCTCTATGGCCTATGAATTTGCTCCTGCTTTATCTAATACACCCTGTTCTTTTCCATACTTATGTCAGTCCATCCTGGTGAGCCTGCCACCTCAACTCATGGTACTACCTGTCTCTTAGATTTGAGTAACAATTTGCATTGCAGTGGATTGTCTAATCTGATGTACATATGTTCCTACACTATTGTATATAACTGCTGTATATAATGTGATCCTAATTTTTGCCTGACTCTGTCTTGTTCTCCACCATCCACTCCCCTCCAATCTGGAAATCTATGTTTTTTTGTATATAATGTATAGCATTGTTAAACATTGTATTGGGCTCTGTGATCTTATCTTTGTATCTTTATTGATATCAGTATTGTTATTGTATGTACAGGGCTTTATTTATATTGATGTATGCCTCTTGAATCTGTATTCCTTTATACCAGTGCTTATGTATTGTATGTTCTTGGCTGTGTTTATATTTTTGTATTCCTCACCTTCAGTACCCTCCCCCAGGTCACCCCTGAAAAAGGGACTGCATGGTCCCAGTGGGCTTACCAGGTTACCAAAATTCAGATAAATAAATACCACAATAATTGTGCCATCCAATATATAGTTTTTAGTGCTAACTTTGTTTTCAGTACACAAAACACAATTAGGGTGCCACTAACCTAATGGTTGAATTATCATGCTCAGTGGATAAATGTAAAGGATGGATTATCAGTTAGACGTCACTTAGGGTGAATAACCCACTATTAACACATCTCTGCCACACTGTGTACTTCCTCAGGCCATTCAGCCAATTCAAGATGCATGACATTTGTATGTAATCTTTCAATGCATGGCTGCTACACTTATGTATTAGGAAATACAGTCTCTTGCAGTGTAAAATAAGTGACCTATTAAAAAAGTGGATGAGGGGAACATGATATGCCAGATAATGAACGTAGGCACTGCCAAAAATAATAGGTCCATTTTCTCATTGTCCAATATCCAATATATTAAATAATCTTCCTTTTTTACACAGTTTTTGGGAAATAATTAATAGTTTCTGCCTATTGTAATCATGCATACTGTTTTGTACAGATTTTAAAGATTATCGTTATGTTTAGAGTGTGTGAGTTGGCTGTGGTGAGGTCTGAGTAGTGACATGTCAAGCAGAATGCTCTGTAGTACCAGTTAAAACATTTCCTAGTCATTGTACACCCCCTCCAAATGCACATGGATTTTCATCCCAATGATGCTTTAAGCTGGGTTTGAGGCTTTTAATTGTATGCGTATTTATAAAAACAGGCAAATTATGCACCGTCTGGCATCACTTATGCATCCTACTTATTGTTCTTCTTTCTTATTAGCATTTAAATTACTTCACCTATTTCCACCCTCTTACACAATAAAAAGAGGAATCCGAATGTATCTGCTATCATGCAGCTGGAGCAACAGTAGGCACTCCTCCTTATGGGATTTCCCTTGTGGTAAAAATAATTGTTATCAGTTTAGAGGTAGTTCTTCATAAAAGTCTGACCCTAGATCCCAAATATTGGTTGTAGTTAGGAGCTGCTTTTACCATTGCCAGAGTTCATCCCTTTCTTGAAGCTGAAGGCGTAAATATTATTGGCTTTCAGTAAGAGAAAAGATTGTGCATTTTAGGAAGATTAATGTTATCATTTAGTGTGCGTGTTCTGGCTATGCTGTGGTTTGAGTAAGCAGTAATAATACCCGACAGGATGGGTAGTATTGGGAATACTGGACTGCCTAGGGGCGTAATGAGGCCCGACGCCGCAGGTGGAGGGCCTTATAAACCCATCATTATAGAGGCAGTCAGTTTTTCTGTAGGAGCTGTCATAGTCCCTGTACAGGAAAACAAGAGTCTGACACTCTTCATCTAATTGAACAGGCTTGTTCCCCCTTGTGCGACTGAAAAGACTTCTGCTTGTGAATTGAAAAGCCATCACAGCTGTGCTGCCATTGTGAAGATTTTTAGACTCCTGTTGTGAAGTTTTCTTTTTTTTTGTTAAGAGATTGGTCAGATCAGATTCCTCACTCCAAGGCATCTTAAATGATAGCTTGCTTAAGGAAGAGTAAGAGAAGGCATAGTGCCTGACATATTATTACTGAAAAAGAGTCAGTGAAAGTAAATTACATATTACTGACATTTTAAATTGTTATATCATTATTAGCCAATCAGGACTGTTTATTTCTAAACACTGCTTTCAGATAATCATATAAACATCAGATGGTCCCTTATGCAAACAGTTCTATAATTCTGAAGTTCTACATTCAGGTGGTGTAGTGAATTTTTCAGGCAGGAGTTCTGCAATTTTCTACAAAGTGAGTCAGAAGTCATTAATGTGATTTATAATCTGTTTTTAAGTACAATTACTCTGTCTCATATAGTTATAAGAATGTCTTCTTAGTTCAATTTTATGCCCAAACTGTTCATTATTGCTTCATCATTCTATTACCTAATGACCATGAGAATGCATTCTTATACCCATAAGACACAGTAACTGTACATATAAACAAATAAAATACTTGTTAAGTCCTCTTCCCTCTTCTTTCATCACCTGTACAAAAAAGCTTGATTTTGCACCTGGACAGTTGATGCAGCAAAGGTTTAATTCACTGACAAAGTTGGTTTAAATTTGCAGAAATTAATAGAATCATAAAAACATAGAAACATAGACAATGGTGGTAGAAAAAGATGAAAAAGGTCCATCCAGTCTGCCTAAGCTCCCTAAATCCCTGAAATCTTCCTTGGAACCTATTGTTCCTCTAGGATACTAACCCTCTTGGTCCTCTCCCCTTTCTCTTCCCTGGACCTGTCACCCCGGTCAGCCACTATTCCCTTCAGTCAATCCCATGCCTGTTTGAATCCCCCGACTGTGTTCATTACCACCACTTCAGCTGGAAGACTGTTCTAAGGTTCCACCACCCTTTCCATAAAGAAGTAAATCCTCACTCCCTCCTGAACCTCCAACCTGCTAATCTCCACTTTGTGAATTTTGTGAATTTTCTAGCTGCTATACCAACTTTGCCACTCAAATTACTTTAAAAAAAAAAACACTAACTGTATAAAAAATCTTACCCCTACCCATTGTTCTGTAATACCAACCCCTCCCACCTACTAAAACCTTTGCAGACATACTCCCATTCCAACCATGCTGGCATTCTGCTCCCATCCTCTGCCCTGGTGAATTTCAACTAAAAGTAAGACAAGCAACATAAGTTCAATATACCCTTCCCCCACCCACTGACCAGACACACTACCTTCACTACCCCCACCCCAGTGCCACCACTAGGTACATTAGTCACAACACCCCACATTCAACCATTTCCAGCCCCCACTGCCCTCCTCTCCTAACCAGAACACAGAAAAAATGTGATCGGTAATAAAGAAAATGGTCCCCCTGTGTAGAGTGCCTGCTCTGTTCAGTGCCCATCTTCATAATGATACTGGTGCACAAATCAATGGTGATGGCTTGTTCCAAGTAAAACCTGATTGGCCAAATATTCAGCAACTCAGGTTTTTTATCACCATTCCTTCATACATGTGGGGTCCATTATCGAGATGGGCACTGAACAAAGCTGATGATCTGTAGCGGGGAACCATTTCCTTTATTACGGGTCACATTTTTTTCTGGGTGTTGGTGGGAGAAGGAGAGTGGGGGATGGGGGGGTTGGTGAGGGGTGTTAAGACTAATGGACCTGGTTGTTGGACTCAGGTGGTAGAGGGAGGAGTGTGTTTGGCACACAGGTCATGGGGATGGTATATTAAACTTATGTTGCTTGTCTTGCTTTTAGTTTAAATTCACCAGAGCAGGGGTGAATGTGGGTGTCAGCAAGGGATGGGAGGGCGGTATTATGACAAGAAAGCTTTTTGAGGTGGTAGGGGGCAATATTAGAGTACAGTGGGAGAGGGAGGTTTTTTGTAATAGTCTGAGATGCAATTTGAATAGTTTTCCAGCACTGAATTGCACAAATTCACACTGTGAACTTCACAAAGGGCCCCATATTCAGAGTCATCCAGATGTGTGTGCCAATCAATGCTCTGCACAAAAAAAAAGTCGGGCGAGCTCTGGCACCATATTCAAACAGAATGCATGATCCAAACAGATCGCACAATCTTTTTGAACATCACACCATGGGTGCACAGCACACAGTAGGAGGTCACCATGTGCCGCACAGCCCAACCAGGGTGTGGGTCTGAATACTGCCTATAGCTGAGCTGTGCCGCACACACTAGTATGTGCCATGGCTCCGATGGGTGATATTCAGCCCACATATGCAGATGAGCCTGTTAGGCATTCATGGCACAATGGGGCCATTTACATGCCCATAATGGGCTCATCTGCATGGCTGTACCACTGTATTGTGTGCAGGAAAGCCCTCCACAGCCCTGATTTCCATTAGAAGAACTCACAACCTGATCCCCCATTTTAACAGTGCAGTGGCACCCCCTTCCCAGGCCCGCTGTCCATTAAAATAAATCTGTATCCCTTCCCCTTTTTCCATTGTGCAGTGGCCCCCTTCCCAGCCCTGACCTCCATTAAAATAAATCTGTACCCCATCCCTCTTTTCAGTAGTGCAGTGGCCCCCTCCCTAACCACAATCTCCATTAGAATAAATCTGTATCCCATCCCTCGTTTCCATAGTGTTGAGGCCCCCCAAACCCTGATCACTGGTCCAACAAGCAAACCCCTGATTCCCCATTCCCTGGTGGATAGTCATCCCCCCACCTTCTAACTCATAAGGCATTGACCCACCATCCTGCACCCTCCCATCCTAACCCATGCCGGCAGCTGGCACAACCCTCATCACCCTGCCATGGCCAGCCACTGACTGATTGGTACAGGAGTATGTACAGTAAATAGTACACACTCATTTGTTGTCTCCCACAACCAATGAGTGCATACTATTTACCGTACATACTCCTGTACTGATCAGTTGGTGGCTGGCTGTGGCAGGGTGAGAAGGGTGTGCCAGTCACTGGCACAGGTTGGGATGAGAGACAGTAGGGTGGTGGGTCATGCTAATGGGTGGGGGACCACTAGCCATCAGGAAAAAGAGATCGGGGGTTGCTTGTTGACCAATGATCGGGGTTGGGGGGGCCCAACTTGGAAAAGGGGGATGAGGTACAGATTTATTTTAACAGAGACTGGAGCTGGGGAAGGGGCAATTGCACTATGGAAATTGGGGATGGGTACAGATTTATTCTAATTAAGATTGGGTGGGGGTACTGCACTATTGAAATGGGGGATGGGGACCAGATTTATTCTAATGGAGATCAGGGCTGGGGGGCCACTGCACTATCAAAATGGGGGATGAGGTTGAGATTTCTTCTAATGGAGATTGGGGCTAGGGAGGGGGACTGTGTACCCATCCCCAGACTATGCATAAGGCACCAACTGTCCCCATGCATAGTTAAAGTAGGGTTTCAAAAGCATAACTATGTGCTGTTACAGCCATCAATAGTTACACTTGGGAAGTTTGATAATGTGATGCACAATATATGCATGAGGGACCCCTCACTTGTATAGCTGCATCACAATATTGTGCACAGTGGCACAGTCTGGATTGGGTGATGCATCGGTGACCTTTGGAAATGACCACACCCCCGATGGCCTGCGTAAGTACAGAGATGCACGGTGCATCCAGGTATGCACCGCACATCTCATCTGAATATGTGGGCCAAATTACCTAACTCGCTTGTGAATTAGAAATTCATGTAGATTCGTCAAGTGAATTTAGCCGATTTACTGAGTGAATAACTACACGAATAACAGTAATCAGTGAAATTTTGGCATGAAGCCAATTTTGTCAACTTCACCCAACTCTACTTAATGCTAATATACTATATATAATATATATGGGGTTTGCAATAGGCTGATTCAAAATATGCAATTTATCTTTATATGTGAGAGGGCGAGGCAGAACCATAACTCATGCGTGGCGGAGTCACGAATAAGTTATTAAAGTCCAGCCACAACACAAGTGATGATATACTGTGTATTTTGAGTCAGACCATTCTATTTTTGTTTTATACAACATAAGTTTACTAGTTATACCTTTTAAATGTACTCTTTGTATGCAGATATAAATGTTTTTGTTTGATTTTTAACTTCTGGCTTCATTGTTGCACTCGGCTATTGTGATGTCATCAGCACTGTGAAAACTGCAATCGGATTAGTCCAGTATGCATTGTAATATACCCTACTTTGCAAAATAATATTATCTTGCTATGTTGGGTCATTGCAACACACACTACTTTGCAAGATAATATTATCCTGCTATGTTGGGTTGAGATAACACTTTTAATCTTGCTATTTATCAGTACCCACGTGTTGTACACAATGGGGTATGGGTCTGCATTAGCCAAAAGAAAACTACTCTCATGATCAACTTGAAAGATAGTAGTACTACCTCACATGTGAGAAAGATACTGTCATGCTACTATCTTGTAAAGTTGGGTATGTCTCAATGGAATACTGAACCAATCAAAGAGTTGCTTTAACATTGCTAATGACATTACAATAGCCATCTGCAGCACTGAAGCCAACAGATGTGAGATGCTTTGTAGACTTAAAGGGGACTGGAAATTTATGGTAATTGGCACCTGTTTATAAAGTTCTTATTCTCAGAAATGATATGTATCCCCTTAAATCATCCATATTTAACTGTATCCAAATAAAAAGTGACGTGACAAACAATTTAGCATTTTGTTTTATGAGCATCATTCTGTTACAATGCTCTTCATGGAACCAGTAATTTGGAGTTTTTGCTGTGCAGCGGTTTGTACACAGAATACTAATTATGAGCTGTTGACTTATGAGAACTATGCTAACAGTTCTGTGCACAAACCAAGAAATAACTAAAACTCCAAATTATTGGTTCCATGAGAAGGACTGTATCAGAATACTGCCCATAAAAACAAAACAATGTAAAATACAGTTTTTTGTATCACCTTTTATTCAGTTAAAGTTAAATATGAATAATTTATGGGGGAAACAATATAATTTCTGAGAATAAGAACTTTATAACCAGTAGCCAATTAGAAATGACTTCCTGTCCTCTTTAAATCTTTATCGAGGATATCTTCTCCATTGAATCACACTTTAAGAAATGTAAGCCACTGGCATCAAGACCACTTGGAAATGTTTGCTAGTCAGATGCCCACGATGACATGCAGTGCTAGTGCCTTTAAAACGTGGATGGCCCCATTGCTCCTCAGATCTTTCTTCATCAACTGCTCATTGGAACTATAGAGAAACAACACTGTTCTTTCTACAATTTTTGATTTTATTGTTTTCCTAATTTAACTTAACTTGTTGACATTGTCCCTGTATGCTGCCACTGAAATAATTTTTTGTTTAGGTCTTGTATGTGTGGATACAAAATCTACAAGGTAACACACTGCTTGTGTTTGCTATTTGGGCCTCTACTGCTACATAAGGGGTTGTAAGATCAGCCGGGAATACAACCAGACCACAAGGAGCCACCAGAAGAAGTATCTGGAAACCTTTATTGCCATAAAGGCCATGGAAGCTCAAGCCAAGGCCACGGGCTCCAAGCCAGCTGCTCCCTCACTTTTGATTGCCACTGGGAAGGAGACTCCCAGGCATTCAGTGACAACTTCACCACCACAGTCATCAAGGAATTCAGATAAGGGTAAAGACAAGTTGTTGTCCAAGTCCCCCTCCTCAAGCCATCGCCACATGCATCAGGATAGCACTCCTGCTTCCCTGGTGAGGATGAGGTCTTTCATTAAAGGAGGGTAAGTCCTAATCGTCATCCACTATAGTTGTGATGATTACAGCGCCCTGACTGTCATTGAGACACCAAGGTTGGGGTCTAGCTCTGGCACTGCCATACCTACTATGGATGGTAAGCAGCCACTGTTGTCAGATTCTATCCCTTCAACACTGGTAGTCCTGGACCCTTTAATTGGTGCTGTTAACTCCCAGGTTGTGTTGGCATCATTCTCTGAACTAATCAGACACCTGTTACTGTCACTGCCAACAACAGTAACTAGTTTCCAGACAACTGGGCCTTCCTCGTTGGTACCATCAGCAGTGGTGGGATCTAAAAGTCCACCAGTTATTCTTCAACTGCAACCGTCGCCTCCCTTGTTGGCTCCATCAATTACCCCCGTCATCATTCCAGATGACAATGAAGTGGAATATAATCCTGATTTCCTTAATATGGTGGAGGATTTGAAAGATGAGGAGAGGGATGATGATCCCTATCAAGGGGGTTAACCTTCCAGTTCCACCGTCTCCTCAGTGCCATGAGGACTCTGCGGTATTTACTCTCAAGTCTTTTTCTGAAGATCCCTCATTTTAGGCTTTGCTCAGACAAACCCAGGGTGTCATGGACTTTGAGGGTGAAGAAGAAGACTCCAGTGAAAGAAATTTAATGGAGTTTTTGGATGTTACAGCTGCACCATCCATTGTAATGCCTCCTGTATATCCTGCATTAGAGAATGCTACCTTTGATGCCTGTCATAGGAATAATGCCTTCACAGCAGTGCCTAGACAGGTTGATAAACAGTACTCTGCTCCTTCCATTAAGGCTTCTAATGGTTCACAGCTAGAAACTGATTCAGTGCTTATCATGACTGCATGTGATCACTTTATGGCTCCTAGACACATGAGTATTTTACCTCCTGATAAAGAATCTAGGAGGCTAGATGTTATGGGAAAAATAACATATGCCTCTGCATCACTAGGCCTAAGCATTGCAGACTACTTGGACTATATAAATATAAGGATGGCCTAGGGGAAATCTGTTATGTCTACTATTCAGTCTTTGCCTGAGACTTCTGCAAAGGCTGAATTGCTTAAAGCTGCTTCAGCTGGTAAAGAGAGTGGAAAGCATCTGTTATACTCTGTATATGATGCCTCTGATGCTTCTGCCAGGGCTATTGCCTCTGGCACATCCCTTCAGAAATATTTCTGGCTCAGCGTAGCTAGATTTGCTACTGGTGTACATCAGGCTGCACTGAATTCCCCTTGTAGGGGCTCCAGGCATCTTGGGAATAATGATAACAAATGCTTTACACGAGCTTCAATCCTCCAAGATGACTTTAAGATCAATCAAATCCCCAAACCCTCAACCTACCAGGGGGTGTGGTAGAGGGATTATTTCATAGATCTGCTGCCAGTGGTGGGCTTGCCTACTCCCAGCAGTCTTGCGGTCATGGTGGCATTCCCTTTCCAGATCTTCTACCCTTGGTGCCCATACAAAGGTATCCAAAAGTATCGGTCAAGGTGGCCCTGCTACCGCTGGTACCTTCTGACTCACGACTTCCTCCCCTCCACTTTTTCCTCCTGTTGTACAAGTGGAGTAAGGAACTCTCTTCATCTGTCAAAATGGAGAGAGATAACAATGGATGAGTAGGTCCTGGAAATAGTGGGAAAAGAGCATGCTCTGGAGTTGCTGTCCACCCTTCCTGTTCATTCATCGCCTCCTCATTATCCTCAGGGTCCCTTGTCCCTTCTTTTTTCTTTCCATACCATTTTTACTCTCAGATTTCAGGTGGACTCTGAAGCCCATGCCTGCCTCTCCTGCCATCTACCACCTCCCTGGAGACTCAACACCAGAGAATTCCCCACGGGATTTCCCCCATTGTGGGGCCGGGGAAAAAGGGCCATCCTCCCCACACTGAGGACACACACATCTAGACAATTAGACAGGAGCCCAGAGTGGTGGAGCAGACAAAAGCAGGAAAGTGAGGCTTTAGTGGGTAAATGAGACTACTTATCCCTTCAGAGTGAAGAAGTACAGTCAGTTATTCATAAGGAAAAAACAAAGGGTTCTATTCAAGGTTCTTCCTGGTTCCCTCTTCATCCTGTACTGGACCTGAAGGACCTAAACTGGTTCATAGAATGCGAAAGGTTTTGAATGGTGTCTCTTCAAGTCCCCCTCCCTGCTTCAAATGGGAGATTGGCTATGTGCCCTTGACACATACCTTCATGACATGAATCAACAATGCCACAGGCAGTACCTCTGCTTTATGTTGGAGGGCAGCCATGATCAGTTCTGAGTCTTTCCCTTTAACTTATCCTCAGCACCAAGGGTATTTACCAAATGCTTCACAGTTGTGGCAGTCACCCTTTGGAGGAAAGGGCTTTATGTCTTCCCATATCTGGATGAGTGGCTCCTGGAGGGCCCATTCAGGGAAGTGGTTCAGTACACATTGTTCAAAAGAAAACATTGTTCAAGGAACTGGATGTTACATTAAACACACTGAAATCTGTATCAGTTTCTTGTCAGCACCTCCAATCTATTAGGGTAGTACTAGGCACAGCACTGGGCAGAGCCTTCCTGCCTACAGACAGGGCAGAGGCCCTTGATGCTCAGGCCAGACTGGTACACAGAAATAATTTTGTGTCTGCTGGGACTCATCGCTGCTACCATATTGATGGCTGTCTTTGCCATCTCCATATTTGTATATAGCAATGGATTGTTTTTATGTAATAAGGTCAACTATTGAATGAGCTGAAACAGATGGTACTCGTCATGTATCCTCTTCACAGTGCTCTGGTCTGGCGGATGGACCACTAGGTCCTATTACAGGGTGCTCCTTTCCTCTCCTTGACTCTAGTGCAGATCCTCACCACAGATGTCTCATGGTTGAGCTGTGGGGACCATCTCTGTTCCCTTCAGATCCAAGAGTCTTGGACAGATCAAGATCAGCTATCCAGATCAATGTTCTGGAGATGCAAGTTGTTCTACTTGGTCTCCAGGCCTTCCATAGGCACCTCAGACCTGGTCTGTTGCTGATCCAGACAGATAGTGTCAGTGTAATGCATTACATAAACAAGCAAGGCGGCACTCACTCTTACCCACTGTGCAGGGAAGCTATGACAATGTGGTACTCGGCGATGTCTCACAGTCTTCAGCTATCAACTGTGTTTCTCCCAGGTGTCCAAAACTTCTTGTCAGACAGGCGAAGTTGGTCACAGTCCCTGGTACACAAATGGTAACTGCTGACCTCTATGGTAAATTACCTTTTCATAAGATGGGGCCATCCAGAGTTGGATTATTTTGAGTCCCCACACAATGCAAACCTACCAAGTTTCTTCTCACTTGCTCCAGGACCTGGAGTGTTCGTGTAAAATATATTGACCCTTTCCTGGAAAGGGAGATTCCTTTATGCACTTCTTTGATCCCTCTAATTCAGAGGGTTCTTCTTAAGCTGGGGGCAGAGCATGCCACCCTAATACTGGTGATCCTCTCCTGGCCTTGCCAGATCTGGTTTCCACCTCTGCAGATTCTGTCAGGGGAGCCTCCTGTTCAGCTCCCCTTTGTTGGGTCTGCTGTCACAGAAGAAGGGGAGCCTGGTCCTTCCAGACCTGTGGTCCCTTCATGTGCTCACATGATTGTTGCAGATGTAGCCATTGCCCATTTTAGGGTTCTCCTCCAAATGGGTAACGTTTTTCTTGCATTTAGAAAGCCTTCCACAAAACACACCTATTCTTTAAAATGGAAGTATAGTGCTCACTGACAGGTCAGTCAGCAGCCAGCCATGGTGGTGAAAGGAGGGCTTTGACGGTTGCTGGCTTGAGGTTTAGGATGCGGGGAAGGGGAGTGATGAGCACTACCTACCAGAGTAGGGGGGGTCCACTAGACCACCAGAGAAGGGGAAATGTGTGTATTCTTTCAATTGCTGGTGACATCTGGGATTGGGGCAGGGGACCTGCTAGACCACCAGGAATTGGGAATTAAATTTATTATACAACACTGACAGCATTGGGGATAGGGCCGGGGGGCCACTAGATGACCAGAGATGGGGATAAATGTATATTGTATTTACAGGGGCAACATCTCTGATCAGGGTGGGGGGACTGCATGTATAACAGGGTAGGAGATAGACTTCTATTAACACTGACGACATGTGGGGTGCACTTGAGTGTGCCACAAGGAGCCTGTGGCAGGCCCTTCCCATATGCCAGGTGTTAGCCAAATGGGAGGGGTTGCTGCAAGTGTGGGGACTTGGTCACTGGGACCACTCCTGTACCAAAATCTGGTACACTGTACCTGGCACAAGGGGCTTCAGTGCAAGCTACTATTTGTCGCAGCTTGCACTGCTCTAAGTTCCTTTTGAGTATTGGGCCTTTGATGTGTAAATTAAAGGATAAATGTTGATCAAAGATCACACCTAGATACTTGTAACTAGTAGCCTGTGTTAGTGTTTGACATTCTATTCTTTTTATTTCTAACTTAAGCACTTCCTTTTTCCTGTCTGGTTAAAATGGTACTGAAAACCATAGTTTGTGGTTTTTTTTTGTATTTAATAGTAGTTTAGAGGAGAGTAATCAATCTTGCATTACTAAGAAGTTGTGTTGCAATTTGTCCTCTACCTCTTTGTGGGTACTCCCTTCCACTACTAAAATCATATATTAGAACTGTGTCATTAGCATATAATCTTATTCTTGAATGGTTTATATGATTTGGTAGTTCATTTAAGTATATAAGAAATAGCAACAGACCTAATATGGATCCTTGTGGTACAGCTCGTTCTAATGAGGAAGTACCTGATAGTTTACCACTCACAGTGATCATCTGGGTTCTACCTATGAGGTAAGAGGCAAACATTTTACATGTCTCCTCAGTCAAGCCTGTTCTACCCAATCATTCTAGTAAAGTCTTATGGTCCAATAGGTCAAGTGCTTTGGATAAGTCCACAAACAGTGCACCCACTTTCCTCTCTTTATAGAGTGGCGTGGCTATTAAATCCAAGAAATCTATTAGCGTGGTGTTAGTGGATATTAAAGCCTGACTGGAAGTTTGTTAGTTTATTGTATTTTACTAAGTAATCATGTAACTGTCTGTGAATTATTCGTTCTAGGATAATGAAACTACAGAAAGTAGTGCAATATGCCTATAGATAGATGCATTTGTCGGTTTCCCTCTTTTGAAAATCGGAACAACTTTTAGAAAGGACACTGAAAGAAATATGACATTGCATTATCAAAACTGCTATCCTAGACAGCAGAAAGATGACATTCCACTGGGACAGTTCCTAAGGGTTCATATAGGAGCTGTTCTAGTGAGGAAGGTTGTCAAGCTGAAAAACAGGAGATAGAAAATGAGCTCTGTGCCAAAGTTTATCATATGAAAATAATTAAGAAGGCACAAGCATAGGCCGATCTAAGGACTAGGATTGATCTTATTGATTCAACAAGATAGATGCAAACAGCCAGTAAGACACCATATTGTCTTCTCCACATCATATTCTCCAGTTTTTGCTAACATTAAGAATGACTTATTTAGACATCGGAATACCTACCTTAAGATCTACTGAATTACAAAATTGGACATTTTTAGATCTCATCTTATGGTAGCAAAAAAATGTACAACATTCAAGGACAGATTACAACATACTGAGCATATAATTCCTGAAAAAAGGGAAATAGTGTGGCAATCTGGCACAGTACCAGCTGAGAATTTCCCTTGTAGCTGAACTCATAATGCTCAAATACTCACAGACATAAAAAAAATTTCTAACAAGTTCAAAAATTAGGACATGATGATTAAACAACATATGACTTGCTCTACAACACATTCTATATCTTCTTAAATGTCCCTGCAATTTATCCTATGTAGAAAAAACTAGTAGGATGCTTCAACACAGAGATTATGAAAATAAATCTGCAATTTGAAGAAAGGACCAGTGGCCTGATATTCAAAACTAGTCAAAGTAGAGTGCAAATATTTGCACTGCACCTTATAGTTGCCCAGGTGTCCAAAAATGCTATATTCAATTGATTAGTGCACTGGCACTATTCAACTAAGTATAGGGCTATTGTGACCCAGTGCTAAGTCACTTAGTGCTGGGCAGACATGGATCTCAAAATAGGGCATAATAATGGCTTGCACCTGTGCTATATTTCTGCTATTTAAATGGATACATGCAAATTAGCTCACTGAGCATGAAAGGCACTAAGGGGCCATTTGCATGTCCATTACAGGCTTATTTGCATGGGTAGCCCAGCAATTAAGAGCAGCACCACCCTCCACTTACCCAGTCCCAGAGAGCTATCCCTGGTGTTAGTGGTACACCCCCACTGATTGCTAGCCTACTTTTTAGATAAACCCTCTCCCTGGTGCTAGTGTGCCCCCCCATTCGCCACCCCAATCTAAAGAATACATTTTCCCTAGTGTCTAGTGGTCCTTCCTGCCGATCACCAGCCTGATGTAAAGAATACGTTTTCCCTGGTGCCTAGTGGTCCCCCCACTGATCACCAGCCCGATGTATAGAATATGTTTACCCTGATGTCTAGTGGTCCCCCCTCCACCAATCGCTGACCCAATATAAAGAATATGTTTTCCCTGGTGTCCAGTGGTCACCCCCACTGATTGCTGGCCTGATGTACAGAATATGTTTTCCCCTGGTGTCTAGTGGTCTTTCAGCCATAATTCACCATCTCAATGTAAAAACAGAAACTGTCCCTGGTGTCCAGCGGTACCTCCTCCCACCCACACCCATGCCCACTGTTTATGTAATATTCCCTGGTGTCTAGTGGCCCCCCCCACCTGCACCCATGCCTGATGGTTATAGTATGTCACCCTGGTGTCCAGTAGTCCCACCCCCCACCTGATCACCTGCTCAACAAACATACATTGTTTCCCCTAGCATCCAGTGTATCACCCCATCCCAGTCCCCTGTAAATGAAAGATCAATCATTCCCTGTGTCTAGTGGATTTCTTATCTCAGTCTCTTGATCCTCAGGGTCTTGACAGGCGCATTCCCTAGTAGTCCAGTGGACCCCCACCCCTGCAGGTAGTGCCCCACTATCCGCACTCCAGCCATCCTGACTCTGAGCTAGTGACTGGCACAGCCCTCCGATTTCCATCATGGTCAACTGCTGAAAGAGCTGTCAATGAGCGCATACTGAACAGTAAATGCTCATTAACAACTCAGCTGGTGGTCAGCCATAGTGAAGAGTAGAGAGCTATGCTGGTTGCCAGCTTGGAGTCAGGAGTGGGGAATGGGATGGTGGGTCAATGCCTACGGAGGTGGGGGGCAGGGGGCTGCTAGACACCAAGGAATGGCATTACTGTGGGATGCAGGGGATCAGGGATAGGAAGGGGGGTCTGCTAAACACCAGGGAATATTACATAAACAGTGGGCATGGGTTGGAGTGAGGAGGGGACCGCTAGACACCAGGGACACTTTCCATATTTACATTGGGATGGCAAACAGCAGGGAGGATCACTGGACAAGAGGGACAACTGTGTTGGTGGTCTGGGAGGTCAAAGCACTTCCTTCACCAGCTGCTAGGGTTGCACTGGAGTAAATCATGTTTTGAGTCGGCGGTATCTGTACTGTGTAAGGGGACTGCACAAAATGGCCATGCGCAACCCAAATACTCTGAATATTGGACTGTGCCAATATTCAGGTCCCCACCCCATCATTTACATTGTGCCCCCCTCTGAATATTGCTCAGGAGCAAACCATGTTTGCCACGCTAACCGGGCTTTTCAATATTGCACATTGCTGCAAAACCAGGTTTGCGCGGGCAAACTTGGATTATCACATGGGCATAGTTTTGAATATCAGGCTACAGAAGTCTAGTGTTGCCAGGCACTGGGAAAAAATGGGTCATTCCATCACCTACTTGAGGTTTGTTGTGGCCTGGGGAAAGTCTTTATGCCTAAAAAGGGGGTACTTGGGACTGTAAATTGTTATGGAGAGAAGCTATGTGATTTGGAACCTTGTCCCCATCACGTGGACTTAATGAATCTATAGATTGGTTGTTGATATTATAGAGCTTGTTTCCTGTGGTCATGATGTTTCCCAATGATGTACTGCTGTTAATCATGTTGATGACTGCATTTATGTATATTTATGTTGTTTATGTTATGTCTATATTCTGTGTCTGGGTTTGTTAAAGCATTATAGGACATTTTATTTAATGAATAATATGCAAACTCTAACCTTTTGACCACCCTATATTACTCATATAATACTTTTTGTAATGTTATGTTTAATTCATTATGCCTGCGGCCTTATATGATATTGGCAGAGAAGAAACTTTGTACATTTCACTCTGCATGTCCCCTCCTTTATAGCATGACCCCACAAAACCTTTGTGGTCCTGTTTCTTATCAGTTTATATGGATTGTAACAGTTTTTGCTAAATTCTTTTCTATTTCTAGCTAATAGGGTATATAGTTGTTAAATCATAACTTGGTAGGTGGGTGACGTCACCATGTATTTGACATAATGACATCACTATGCAGCACGTCACTACATGCTGATGCATTGAGGTAGCAAGTTGTTTATAAAGCAGTGGTTGGTAGCACTAAGCCAGCATGCTTTTCTGGCACAGCGCTGGATTTTGAAGCTTTGAAGACCTCTGTGACAGGCTGAACATGCTTTGTGTTATACTTCCTTTCTAAAACTTATGAGTAAGACTTACAGTATTAAATGGCATGGGCATTTTGGGCCTTTCTTTTCAAAATGCAACATATTGAATTTTTACGATTAACAGAAAACTATTAAAGCTACCAAGAGAGACACACTAAGCTGAAAGCTTATTTACCGGTGTGACCTGGGAGCACAAAGAAGTTAAGTGATTTGCTCAGGATCACACAGTGGCTGTGAGATTCAAACCCAGGTCTTCAGGTTTGCAGCACAAAGCCTTAAACCACTGTGCTATACTGCCTGCCTTTTATCTCAGGTTCATCTCTTCTTTTGGTCAAAGCTCTTTTAAATATAAGGCAATTACCTGTTATAACTGCCCCAGTCTGTTCTGAATAATGGTAACTTGAATGTATTTAAACCCAGATTGTAGAATGTTTACTGCAGGATTTCAATTGCTGATGTTTTATGTAATGTTTTAACTGTACTTGTCTAGTGTTTTGCATACACTGGTCACTGTGAAAAATGACAGTCATAACAACCTGCTCACCAGTTTAAATAAAAAGAAATAAAAGAAATGAAATGAAATTATATGAAAAATGAAGTTTTGGGGTGGCCAGTTTGCCCAGAAGAAATGGCAATAAATTGATGGAAGCTGCTAGCCATTGAGTGCTCCTTAGTGTTTGGCCGTTTTTCTTGTTCTGAAAGAATTGAGCAATATAGTAATCAGACTTCAATGAGTTGAGGTTAGCTGATAACCTGCCTTGCAAATCTTCTGCTCACCATTAAACCCTGTTCCATGTGACATTCCTGATCATGTTCACATACCGGATGCTTTCATGTGCCCATTATGTTTCTACCTAGAACATCTTCCTTGGTGTTTTAAGTTATTTCTGCACTGCAATGTATTGGAATGGGCATATGCAAATGTATGCAGGCAATGCTTCTGCATACATGTTCTACTAGTTTCTATCCTACCTCTGTGGATGCAGCAAGTCTGTCAAGGTAGGAGAATACTTCTCCTTGACCCTCTCCTTATCTCTAGTATGCTTCAAGGCTCCCTTTCGGGGATATACTCTTCATTTTTCTACGTGACCTCCCCTGTCCTGTGTCTCAGCAAATATTCACATGTATTCTGGTGGCACTATACTTTATGCCACTAGGGCCTCCATCCTCTGTTGGAGCAGGTATTACAGTAGGGTTTTGACTCTGCAGTGCTGGTTCTTCACTAACGATCTCTCATTGAATGACAAGAATATTGCCACTATGATTTTTGGCTCTCACCAGTGGGTCAGTAGGCTCAATTGATCAGTTGTTTTTACATCTCTTGATGGTACTCCACTTAATATCAGCCCCTGCTTCAAATACATGGGCATTTATTTTAATTGTCACCTTGACTTCTCAGCCCACGTTGATGACACCATTTAGAGGCTATGCCCTAAATTAGGAGTTCTTACAAATTCTGCCTTCCACTACCAGTCCAGTGGGAGCTTGCAACCAAGATGATCCTATCACTGTTTGACTATGTGGGTGTGGTCTATGGAGGTGCTCCTATATCCACGCTTGCCATACATGTACCCCCTTTTCACTACTTCTGCCACTTTGCCACTAACTCTCCCCCCATGTCCCATCATTGTACCCTTTACTAATTCCTCTCCCTCCCCTCTCTAACTGCTCATTACATCTCCCATGGAGCTTCCTTCATTTCTGGCTCTCATCCCTTCCCTCCTACAGTACCTCTAATTCTTTTCCCTTCTGTTCAATCCAACTACTGTTTTTACTCTGCCATCTTTTGCTGTTTTTTCTTTCCACTTATCCTCATTGGCTGTACAATGCTTTTTCTCTGGTCACCTGCTGATTCTCTGGAACTCTCTTTCACACTCTTTCAGTTTAGCCCTCTCTTAGCTCTCTCTCTCTCTCTCGGCCTACTCTTCAATCCTACTTCCTGTTCCACCTGCTCACACTGTGTTGATTCCTAATCCAGACCCAAGTGAATCCCATTTGTGTCTCCTCATTTCTGTTTAGCTGGTTCCATTCACCTAGTTGTGCCTACCTGTCTGCCCTACTTACTTATCTATCTCCCCATGTCCCTCATGTATCACCTGTGCCTTCAGGCTCCCTATTAGGTAAGTAATGTAATATTTTAATCTCATTGGTACCTTATATGGCTGGTACCTTATGTACAGTTTTAAGTTTTTGGCACTATCACATTTATTGTATGTATTTATATGCTTAAATGCATCATTGCATAATAGTATCTTATTTTTTTTATCTCATTTTATTTGCATGCCTTTTTTTATCTTGTCATCATTACACCTTGTTGATTGCTCACTGACTTTGTACGTCCATGTTCCCCCTTCCCCCAAGTCACACCTGGAAAGGAGCTTTGGCTTAGTGTGCCTTTCCCAGTTACCAGTTTTCAAATAAATTAATAAATAAATGTTGCCATGCTGTCCATATCCTGAGAAAACTGCACCAGCTTTCAATCTTCTTCCACCTACATTATAAAATTGCCATCCGGGTTTTAATGTTCTCTGTGGTTTGGAACCCTCTTAGCTAGCTGATCTTACTCATCATACCTCCTCCTACTACTACCTGATCACTCTGATCATACCACCCCTTCTCTCTACTCTCGCTGATCACACCACCCCTACTCTCTAATCAAACAGATCACACCACCCCCTACTCTCTAATCTCGCTGATCACACCACCCCCTACTCTTCCTCCTACATTCTCTGTTCCTGTACCTGTGGAATTCTCTCTGTCCCTTGTCTTATACTTCCCACCACTGAGAGCCATACATTTAGTACAGCTGCCTCTTCAGTTTGGAACAGTCTCTCTTTATTATTACTCCTTGTCACAAATGCACTTAGCAGGTCAGGCCCTCTGCTCCCACAGTGCCAACCTCCAAGAGCAATAGTGTGAACAGGTAACAGACAGGGTAACCCTCCTGTCTGCTTTTGGGTCCAAATCACCTTTAGTCTCAAGTTCTGGGGGGATTCAAACTGTGAACCTTATGCTAACATACTGAATGTACAGGATCAGATATGTACCCTCTTCGGGGATTGCGGTACAATCTTTCACCAGGGGCACCAAGCCAGGATTCCAAAATGAACCCTTAGAACTCTATAAAAGACCTTAGGTATATTCTTACCTTTTCCCAGTTTACTAACACCATTAAGTTCTCCAGAACAGCTTTCAAACTTAACCACGTATACTTCACATGCAAAAAGAACTTGGAAGACACACCCAGGCAGTATCTTTCAAACAATGATTTTACTAAAAGATAATAAAAATATGAAAAATGTAAACACAGAACAATATATCAAAGAGCTCACAATCACATTAAAGAACAAGGGAAAAGCACAAAACAAAAACTCCTACCACCGTACATTCATACCTTTCCTGTCTAATGTATTACCTCGGTAGTGCTTATAGTTAGATCAGAGAGCTAGGTCTTTGAATCCCCAAATGAATATGCCATATTCCCCAGTTACAAGGATGCATTTCAACTACATCTCCCCACCCCCTTGGTGAGTTATCTAGCTCCTCCCTTTTAGAATAGAAACAAATACAAACATGATGTCCAATCAGGAGATATATTAAATAAGGTGACATCAACAAAAAATTCCACTTCCTAAATATGACTCCATAATTAAACATTTTCTGTTTGATCTTGTGTAGTTCCTATTCCCAAGGCATATCAAAGGGTTTTACAACTTTTAGCACCATGGTGGTATCAATGTTCTTCCTATAGGAATTATAAAACTTTATGAGCCCTATATCCTGGCAGCTGGGTCAGTTCTAATTAAGACAGAAAAACAGAAGACCCTTAATTAAGTCTCTCTGGTCTTTTAATTACCTCCTGGTTTCAGGTCACTTGTCATTGTAGCTTCACTGAAACCTGGGGGGAGGAGTGGCACCCATAAGCACAGGTTGTCTTATGTGAGACAATCACCTACTATATTTTTATATTACAACTATCATACAACAATCATAACCAGCTGGCCAAGCATCACAATCCTTCCCCCCTAGACTGAATTTGGGGGCTCTATCCCCTGCATGGGATGAGCTTCCCAAGTCAGTTCACTCCTCATATAGATGCGATAAGCCATCTGCGTTCTGATAGGTCATTGCAGCCCTATGTAAGATTCTCATGTCATACCCTTGCCAGGCAAGACTCCATCTTAATAGTCTACCATTAGTTTTTCCCATTTGTGTCAGCCAAATGAAGGGGTTATGGTCTGTTTGTACCTCAAAATGCTGCCCATATAAGTATGGCTGTAACTTCTTAAGGGCCCACACTATGGTAAGACACTCTTTTTCCACAGCAGAGTAAGCCTGCTCCCTGGGAAGTAACGTTTTACTCAGGTACACTACAGGGTAATCTTTGCCTTGGTTGGATGTCTGACTCAGTACTGCCCCAATTCCCACATCTGAGGCATCAGTCTGGACTATAAAGGGTCTGCTATAGTCAGGTCTTGTCACTACAGGAGCACTGCATAGTGCCTCCTTCAGTCTGGTAAAGGCTTTTTCATGAGCTGGGTCCCAGGTAATTTTCTTAGGCATCTTTTTCTTTACCAAGTCAGATAGGGAAGCAGCCAGGGCACTGTAATTGGGTACAAATTTCCTATAGTACCCTGCTGTCCCTAGAAAACTCCTGACTGGCTTCTGCTTTTCTGGTCTGGGCCATGCCTTGATCACCTCTATTTTTACTTGGTTAGGACGGAGCTGTCCCCAGCTTAAAAAATGCCTGAGGTATGCCTCTTCAGCCATGGCCACCTGGTACTTCTCAGCTTTGACAGTGAGCCCAGCCCTCTGTATCCTGCCCAGTACTTCCATAAGGTGGGGCAGGTGTTCTTCCCAGCTGGCACTAAAGATGGCAATGTCATTCAGGTATGCCACAGTGCACTCCTCAGCACCATTTAACACCTGGTTCACCAACCTTTGGAAAGTGTCCGGGGCGTTCTTCATTCCGAAAGGCATTATTTTAAATTCAAATAAGCCTATTGGAGTGATGAAGGCTGACCTCTCCCTAGCTCTGTCAGTTAACTCTAACTGCCAATACCCCTTTGTCAGGTCAATAGTCGTAAGGTATGTCACCTCTCCCAACTTGTCCAGGAGTTCATCTGTCCAGGGCATCAGGTGGGCATCTGACTTTGTGACTGCATTCAGTCCATGATAGTCCACACAGAAATGAGTAGAGCCATCTGGCTTGGGCACAGGGACTACAGGTGAGGCCCACGGGCTGTGAGATCTCTGGATTACCCATAAATCCAGCATTTCCTCCACTTCCCTCCTAATGTCCTTTTGGACAGCCTCTGACATCCGATATGTTGTCCGCCATATGGGCATCTGTGTCCCTGTCTCCACATCGTGTGTTGCTAAGGGGATTAGTCCAGGCTTGGCACTAAACAGTGGGGCAAAGTCTGCTAAAACCTCCCTTACTTCCTGGATCTTGTCTGGGGCCAGCTGGGGAGACAATTTAACTGCCTCCACAGAGGACTCCCACTTGCTTTCTTCCAGCAAGTCCAGAAGGATGTCTCCTTAATCCGTCCCCTCCCCAGGACTACATACTGCAAACACCATGTCAGCCCTATTAGCATATGGCTTCATCATGTTGACATGGTACATTCTTTCTGTATGTCTTCTGTCAGGTAACTCTATTATATAGTTCACATCATTTACCTTTCTAACTACTTTGTACAGTCCTGCCCATTTAGCCTGCAGCTTGTCTCTCTAGATTGGAATAAGGACCATGACTTCCTGACCCACTGTGTACAAGCAAGCTCTGGCTCTGTGATCATACCACACTTTTTGTTTCCGTTGGGCAGCTGCCAGGTTGCTCTGGGCTGTCCCCATAAGCTCCTTCAGCCTTTCCCTAAACCTAAGGATGTAATCCACTATGGGAGTTCCCTGGGTGGTGTGCTTGCCTTCCCAGTCCTCCTGGATCAAGTCTAGGGGCCCACATACCTGATGTCCATATAAGAGCTCAAAAGGGGAAAACCCTGTTGACTCCTGGGGCACCTCCCTGTATACAAACCATAGGTGGGGAAGATATTTCTCCCAGTCCCTCCCATGCTGTTCAGCAAATGCTAGGAGCATTGACTTCAGGGTACCATTAAATCTTTACACAAGCCCATTGGCTTGCTGGTGATAAGGTGTCGTGCACCTCTGCACCACCCCACACTTCTCCCACAAACATTTCATCAGGTCCGACATGAAGGAACCCCCTCGATCGGTGATAACCTCATGTGGAAACCCAACAAGGGAGAAAATCCCAAGTAAGGCATCTGTCACTTTGTCTGTCCTCAGTGAGGATAGGGTGGCTGCCTCTGGATACCGGGTGGCATAATCCAACACAGTCAAGATGAACCTCTTCCTGAAGGAGCTGGGGGTATTTAAAGGCCCCACAATATCCATTCCCACCCTCTGGAATGACTCCTCCACTATGGGCAATGGAATTAGGGTGGCTTGGGTTTTCTTACCCACCTTCCTTATTTCTTGGCACCAGTGACAAGACCTGCAATACTTCTTCACCTGCTGGGTGAAGTTGGGCCAATAGAAATTCTGGACCAACCACTGCTTAGTGTGCACGATTCCCAGATGGCCAGACAAGGGAATATTGTGTGAAATCTTGAATAACTGCTTATGGTACCCCTGGGGAATGACAAACTGCCTGCCTATCACCCCTCCCTCTGTCTTCACATCCTGGGTATACATCAGTCCATTTTTCCAATAAACTTTATGTTTCCATCACCTCCCTGTGCTCCATCAGTGTCTGCCCAAGCTCTCAGCTTCTCTAGACTAGGGTCACTTTTCTGAGCAGCTGCAAACTCCTTACACATTCCCAAGGCATGGGACAGGTCCCCTTCAGTCTCTAAACTAGGGTCCCTAGCACTAGCATCAGGGCACTCAGGATCACTGTCATCCCTAACATTCTGACAATGGGTCACCCCTCTTTCTTCAGAGTAACCCTCTGTAGCTGTGTGGTTAACTGCTACTGGGGAAATTTCTACCCCCCTTTTCATTAGTCTTCATATCAGAAGACACAGGTTGGGGAACCAGCCTCCCAATGGTTTCCACAATGGCTTCTGCAGGGTCCAGGGAACTACAATTTTCCCTTGCGGATTGGCTATAGGTAACTGCACACACCATCCCCTGTTTGAAATTTTTGCCAAGGATGATGTCAACTGCTAAAGTTTTGGCTACAGCCACCTGTTGCACAGTTCCCCCTGTTTCACCCCAGTCTAGGAGAACACTAGCAAGTGACAATGTTTTCTCCACACCAGTGAACCCTTGTACAGTTACAAATGTATTGGGTATAAGCTGACCAGGTTCTACCAGATCCCCTTTTCCCAATGTCAGGGGTGCTCCTGTGTCCCTTAACCCTTGTGTCTGTACACCATTCACCATGACTGGATGCATGTGTTCCCTCATGTTCACAGGCATGCTTCCAGGGACACATAAACAACCCACTTCTTTCTTAACCCCATGTTGCATATTGCTCATCCTTTGGGACACTGTCTGCAATATGCCCAGTTTTTACAAACCCAACATTTGTTTCTTTTTCAGAGAACTCTTTTTCTTGAAACCTGGGGTTAACTGGCTCGTGGCAGCAGTGAGGGTTTTATCTGACTCCAAGGTGCGCCTTTTCCCTGCACTGCCACACCTAATTCCTACTTTCTCTCAGAGCAGGTCTGCTCTGGCATAGTGGTCCCAGAGTTCAGCAGCCCTGAACTGTTTTGGGATCTCGGACCTCCAGCCAGGTTTTCAGCTCTGCTGGGCATGCCCCCAAAAAATGTTCTAACAATATATCATTTTCAATTTTATCTACAGAGTTTGCTTTAATTCCTTCCTATCAACGTTTTAAACACTGATGTTGTTTCATGGCTAGCTCCTCGTAGCTCATATCGGGGCTTCTTCTGAGCTTATGGAATTTAGCTCTGGATGCTTCTGCAGTTAAATCAAACTTTTTTAAAGTACAGCTTTAGGTTTGCTGTAATCATTACTGTCCACATTGTTCATTTGGCCCAATGCATCCTGAGCTTTCCTGGTAAGTAGCGGGGATAGCTGGAAGCTCCAGGACCCTCTCAGAATATTTGTCTGAATACAAACCTTTTCAAAGGAATTTAAAAAGGCATCCATATCCTCCCCCTCTTCAAATTCAGCTATCAATTTGGAAATTAATTTGTAACCCAGTCCTGCAGTTCCAGTTAAACCCAAGCCACTTACCTGCTCTGGTGCTGGTGGTTGGAGTCATAGCTTCTTCAGTTCATGTTGCCTCTGGCTCTCACACTCTCCACGGTCCACCTCTCACTGTTTTCACTCCCTCTTCTCCTCTGCAGCTCACTGGTGCTCACGCTCTTCACAGTCCCCCTCTCCCTGTTCTCACTATCTCTCTTCTCCTCTGTGGCTCATTTCTCTCACTCATCGTGTCTCTGGAATTCCAGCTTCATTTTGCACAACTCAGTCTGCAGCCTGACTGCTTCTGGCTCCAGAATGCTGGTGACCTTCCCCTGCTGCAGTGGCCCTTTGCTTACACTGGCCCTGCTGCCCTTCTCACCAGATCTGGACACTGCACTGGCCGCTGGCCCCTCCATGCCCAAGATTTGGTCCTTTATTGTCACAGTCTATGACTCAATGCTGTGGGCATCTGCTGCCATCAGGGCATCCATGAGGCTCTGCTTGGTGGCTCTCCCCTCATGCAGGACTCCTCTGTCCTGGCACAACTGCCTCAAGTAGTCTGCAGTGGGTCCACTGTAGTTGGAAGCCATCTTCTTCCCTAACTACGGCTACTCTAACTTGCACTTTGAAAAAAAAATAAAACAGCTAGGAACTTGACTATAAGCAAAATTATATAGTTCTGTTTCCTTTTTAAAAAATAAATCACTGCCTTGTTTTGCAAGTGAGCTGTTTCCATATTAAGCTGACACACTGAACAGTTAAAGCTTGTGTTACCAATTTGTTTGCACTGCTGCCAATCAAATCTGCCACAAATGCACTTAGCAGGTCTGGACCTCTGCTCCCACAGTGCCAACCTCTGAGCACAATAGTGTGAACAGGTAACAGACAGGGTAACCCTCCTTTCTGCTTTTGGGTCCAAATCACTTTTAGTCTCAAGTTCTTGGGGAATTCAAACTGTGAACCTTATGCTAGTGTACCCAATGTACAGGCTCAGATACGTACCCTCTTCGGGGATTGCAGTACAATCTTTCGCTAGAGGCACCAAGCCAGGCTTCCAAAATGAACCCTTAAAACTGTATAAAAGACCTTAGGTATATTCTTACCTTTTCCCAGTTTAGTAACACCATCAAGCTCTTCAGAACAGCTGTCAAACTTAACCACGTATACATCACATGCAAAAATAACTTGGAAGACACACCCAGGCATTATCTTTCAAATAAAGATTTTACTAAAAGATGATAAAAATATGAAAAATGTAAACACAGAACAATATATCAAAGAGCTCACAATCACATAAAAGAACAAGGGAAAAGTATAAAACCAAAACTCCTACCACCATACATTCATACCTTTTCTATCTAATATATTACCTCTGTTGTGCTTATAGCTAGATTAGAGAGCTCTGTGTTTGAGTCTCAAAATGAATATGTCATATTCCCCAGTTACAAGGATACATTTCAACTACATCTCCCCACCCCCTTGGTGAGTCATCTAGCTCCTCCATTTCAGAATAGAAAAAAATACAAACATGATGTCCTATCAGGAGGTATATTAAGTAAGGTGACATCAGCAACAATTCTGCTTCCTAAATATGACTCCTTAATTAAACATTTTCTCTTTGATCTTGTGTAGTTCCTATTCCCAAGGCATATCAAAGGGTTTTGCAATTTTTAGCACAATGGTGGTATCAATGTTCTTGCTATAGGAATCATACAACTTGATGAGCCCTATATCCTGGCAGCTCGGTCAGTTCTAATTAAGACAGAAAAACAGGAGATCCTTAATTAAGTCTATCTGGTCTTTTAATTACCTCCTGGTTTCAGATCACTTGTTACTGTAGCTTCACTGAAACCTGGGGTGGATGGCACCCATAAGCACAGGCTGTCTTATGTGAGACAATCAGCTACTATATTTTTATATTACAAATATCATACAACAATCATAACCAGCTGGCCAAGCGTCACACTCCTTATAGACTCCCACCCACCATATTCAAAGCCCACTTCAAAACTTACATTTTCCTAGCCTTTGAATGGTCAGAGCTACTTTGGCCTGAGCAAAATCTGTCAATTGAAAGCCCTGCCCCATTCATTATTTTTTAACACTGCTGAATCTGACTTTTGTATCACTTTATGTGTTAGCATTAATTCTGCTGCATTATAATTAGTCTTGTAGTGTGTTTTTAGCGCACTGTATGAAATACACTACATAAAATGATATTGTAATGTTTTCTGCAGAGTTTCCCTTTATTATTAGTATCTCATTCATTGGGCTGAAAAGAAAATGGCTTTGAGATACAGTGTGTATAAAAGTAGTACATAAATAAAAATTCTATTCTGTTCTATTCTAGACAGTCTATCCTGTATACCACATGACCTTTATTACCGTAGCTTATGCACTGTATCAGACTCAGAAATATATGGTGTCCTCTCTGAAATTCATTCACAAAGTAAATGCGAGAATTGTTCATCACTATCCCAGTTTTCTATAAAGTGGATGACAGGTTTGACAATCTGCAGCAAACCCAACATCTTATGTGGAGAAACTGTGCCTTGGCCTGCATGTGACATCCTTGAGCTTTAATGATCTTGTATGATTTATGGATGTTAAACATTCCACAAAACGTTAAGAACAGAAGAAGCAGTATTCCCAGTGCAACATTCAAAATGTCTTTCCCCCTTGCTCACTGTGTGGGCAGGATCTCTTTACAAGTGTGCGTGCATGCTGGGAGGGCTACCTTGTATATCTTCAATAACAACTTTTGATAAGATCATACTTGTTGAGGTCATAGATTGATTTACATCCCATTTTCCAATTCCCTTCCCATTTATCCTTATTATACAATGAATCAATCTGGATAAGATTTCATAATAGATGCTATCACACATCTCTGTAGTCCTGATGATGCAATCTGACCAAAATTTGACTGCCAAGGAGTTTTGTATGAAATCTAATACAGGACATAACATTACTAAACTATATTGTTTCTAGCACTGAAACAACCTGAACTCAAGTTAACAAAGTTTTATGGTAGTGCAACAGTCCCAATGAGGCTGTTGTGCCAACATAAGCAAAGCACCATTTTAGGAACTGATCAAGGTACCACAAACCTGACAGTATCAGGTGGCATAATTAATGGGCAGGAAGCATTAAACCATTGAACACATTAAACCTTAGTGAACCTTTTTTAACTGCAAAACAGGCTGTAAAAGTAATTATAATAGAGTGTTGGAAAGACACACTCCCTTGTCCACTTTGGCAATTCATCTTCATATATATATATGTAGTTTTTGTTTACCAGGTAGGTGCCATTAGCCAAGGCATGACTATTTTCAGGCGCGACCCGGGAGATTTGCAATAGGCAGAGGTGGACAATAGAATACAATTGATTTGGAGTAGAGACAAAATACAGACAGAGCAAAATGAGGTTATATAATTGAGGCAATGTTTTACAATCACTAATTGGTAAGCAGGGTGCAACAATAGAATACAGTAGATTTGGGGTAGAGACATAGTGCTAACAAGCTAAACAAGGTTTTACAGATACATGGTGGGTAAGAAAGCTTAACACAAGGTTTACAATTACTTTATTGGGGGAAGATAAAGGTTCAGTAGTTACAATACATTGTGAGAGACAGTGAGAGAAATAGCATTCTGCTGACAGTTTATTGGTTGTTTTATTTTCTTTTTCTTTCCCTTGTATCCACTAGTCTTATAAGTCATATATAAGAGATTCCTTCCATCTCTGTATGCCTGTACCTGTCCTATGAATTCAGTGGTGTCCCCAGTCTCAACCAGGTTCCCCCAGCCAAAATCCAACAGGAGCTGCTTCTGATTACCCCCCATGGCAGTGCCATCAGGGGAAAAGAATAGTCAGGGAGCACTCTATATCTAGTCCAATGCTTGTTAGGGAGGAGCTTCCATATGGAGAAGGGACCTAGATGACCTTGAAACATAGAAACATAGAAACATAGAACATAGAAACATAGACATTGATGACAGATAAGGACCGCTTGGCCCACCTAGTCTGCCCATTTCCCTACCTACAGGATAAGCTGCAGATCCTATTTAACCGACAGCCTATTTCTTCCTACCCCCCACAAAAATTGCCTTATGTCTGTCCAATGCATTCTTGAATTCTCCCATAGTTTCAGACCCCACAACCTCCTCAGGAAGGTTCCATGCATCCACCCACCATCTCTGTGGAAAAATACTTCCTCACATTGCCCCTGAGCCGTCCCTCTATCTTCAAATTGTGTCCCTTGTTCTTGCACATCTCTTTTTCTGAAAGATGCTACCCTCTTGGACTTTGTTGATTCCACTGAGGTACTTAAACATTTCTATCATGTCCCCCCTCTCCTTCTTTCCTCAAGGGTATACATATTAAGCTTCTTTAGCCTCTCCTCATATGGCTTCTCTTGCAGACCCTGCACCATTTTAGTTGCCCTCCTCTGAACTACCTCCATCCTGTCTATGTCCTTGAGGAGATGGTGTCTCCAGAACTGGATGCAGTACTCCAGATGTGGTCTCACCAATTGTCTGTACAGGGAGATAACTTGTTTTCTGCTGGTGATGCCTCTCCCTATACATCTCAGTATCCCCCCAGCCCTCCCTACTGCCTTCTCACATTGCTTGCCAACCTTAAGGTCATTTGATATGATTACGCCCAGGTCTCTTTCAATTTTTGTTGTTGTTACTACCTCCCCCCCAATTGTATAATCTTCCCCCGGGTTTTTATTTCCCAGGTGCATTACTTTGCACTTCTTCACATTGAATCCAAGCTGCCATACTTCTGACCATTCCCTCCAACCTTGCCAGTCCCTTCTCATCCTTTCCATGCCTCCTTGTGTATCAACCCTGTTGCAGATCTTGTGTCATCTGCAAGAGGCATACTTTTCCTTCAGTCCCTCTGCAATGTCACTGATAAAGACATTAAAAGGACTGGACCCAGTACTGAACCCTGCGGTACCCCACTAGTAACCCCTCTTTCTTCAGAGTGGACTCCATTTACAATTACCTTCTGTGTCCTGTTGTTCAGCCAATGTTTTACCCAGGCTACTACCCTGGGACCCACTCCAAGGCTAGTTAATTTGACTACTAATCTTTTGTGTGGGACTGTGTCAAATGTCTTGCTAAAGTCTAGGTAGGCCATGTCCACAGCCCCTCCCTGGTTTACTACTTTGGTCACCCAGTCAAAGAAATCAATTAGATTCGTCTGACATGACCTTCCCGCTGTGAACCATTGCTGCCTTGGGTCCTGTACCCCACTGGCCTCTAGGTACTCAACAATTATTTCCTTCAGAAGTGATTCTATTACTTTCCTTACCACAGAGGTCAAACTGACAGGTCTGTAGTTTCCTGCCTCTGTCGTACTCCCACTTTTGTGAAGAGGAATCACACCATCCTCTCGTGATTTGTTATAAAGGATAGTCAGTGGTGTCACTAGTTCTCTGCTTAATTCTTTTAGAATTCTGGGGTGAAATCCATCAGGCCCCATTGCTTTGTCTACCTTCAGTTTTAAAAGTTCTTTTAGAACCCTTTCTCCTGTGAAAGGACTGGGATCGACCCCCCTCTCCAGAGTGCTTCTGTTAACTGGATTAGGCACCTCCCCCGCTTCCTCTTTTGTGAATACTGAACAGAAGTATTCATTCAGTATCCCTGCTTTTTCACTTTCACTCTCTGCCCACCCACCATCCATTCTATTCAGTCTCACTATCCCTCCCTTTGTCTTTCTACGCTCCCTGATATACCTATAAAAGGTTTTATCCCCTTCTTAACCGAAGTTGGCTATCTTTTCCTCAGTTTGTGCCTTTGCTATTCTGACTACCCTCCCTGATTCCTTCTGCCATAACTGGTACAGTTCTCTGTCCTACTCCTTCTGTGTTTCCTTATACTTCCTAAATGCTATCTTTTTCTCCCTAACCTTCACCACCACTTCTTTTGAGAACCATAGTGGAGTTTTCTTTTATTTTGATTTGTTTATTTGCTTCACACAAAAGCTTGTTGTCTTTGTGGTGGCAGTTTTGATATTTCCCCATTGTTGCTCCACCCCTCCTTCTAGCCTGTTTGCTAGTGCTTTTCTAAGGCACTCTCTCATCTTGCCAAAGTCAGCCCTCCTGAAGTCCAGAACCCT
Organism: Neoceratodus forsteri; assembly: GCA_016271365.2. Classification (NCBI taxonomy): domain Eukaryota; kingdom Metazoa; phylum Chordata; order Ceratodontiformes; family Ceratodontidae; genus Neoceratodus; species Neoceratodus forsteri. Next base: position 998,724,677 of record CM057455.1, on the reverse strand, counting down.
CACTTTTGTATGCTTGACTCTGTAGCTGAGTTTATCGTGAACCACACTGTTTGGTGGTCACTTGTTCCCAAATGGCTACCCACTTCTAGATCTGAGATCCTCTCACTGTCCCCATTTGAGAGTATGAGGTCTAAGATTGCTCCCTCACGAGTAGGTTCCAAAACTAGCTTTCTGAGGCATGCCACCTGAAGGGCATTAAGAATGGCCCTGCTTTTGGATGTAGCTGCAGCAAAGGTGCTCCAGTTAACATCTGGCATATTAAGGTCCCCCATCAACAGTATCTCCCCTTTCTCTGCCATCCTAAGTATGAATTCTATCATATCCTTGTCCATTCCCTCTCCCTGACATGGGGGTCTGTATACAACCCCTGTGTGGATTGTGGTGCCATTTCCAGTCTCTAAGGTGTCCCACAGTGCCTCCTCTACTCCCTGTTTACTCTTTTGTTCAGTTGCTTTTATCCCTTCTCTTACATAGAGAGCATCTCCCCCCCTCTTCTGCCCTCCCTGTCTCTCTCATAGGTTGTGTACCCTGGTATGTTAACATCCCAGTCATGGTTCTCTGTGTACCATGTTTCTGTGACTGCTACGATATCCAGGCATCTCTCTTCCATCAAGGACACCAGTTCAGGGAGCTTGTTGCCCAGACTATGGGCGTTGGTACTCATTACCTTCCATTTCTTGAAGGCCTTACCTCTTTTTGCCCCATCCCTGTCCTTATTGCATTTGTCACTTTCTCCATTTACCCCTGTGCTTCTCCCTATTGACATCTCTATGTTGGTGTCTACCTCACTTAGTACCCTGATTTTTTTTGGGGGCTAGGATTTCCCTGCTCCTTTCCAGTGCCTCCCCCCTTGCATGAATATAAGGATGGAACAGGACATCATTTGACTGGCTGGCCTGATTTATTTATTTATTTATTTAAGTTTGGAAACTGGGTAAACCCACTGAGACCTTGACTGTCCCTTTTACAATAACATGTTGATGTTTTGTAAGTTATACAGTGAACATTGATTGGAGTACATCAGATGTGGCAATGCTTATAATACAAATTATAGTTAACAATTTGGCAAGTTTTAATCAGCAGCACTCAACATAGGTCAATAGATAGGTGACATACATGGTTACAGACAAAACAGCGGTTGGGAAATACATGTCATAGAGGAGATTTCTGGTTTCAGCGATAGCAAGTACATTGGTTAAGTTCTAGCAGATGAGCATTAAGTCCCTTTTTGAACCCCTGAGGGAATTACATGTCTGCACATTAGCAGGAAGAGAGTTCCAGATGGATGGGATGCTGGTCGAGAATGACCTCTGTCCCTGGGAAGACCGGACTTTAGGGTCATTGAAAAGCCGACGACTCGAGGATTGAAGGGGCCTGCTGTTTTGTTTGGCAGATAATATTTTAGCCAGGCTTGGTGGAACATTGTCCGATCACAGCTTGTAGGCCAAGCATGAGGATAGGTACTCAAGACACCCTTTCAATGGAGGCCAGGACAGGGCTTGGAACACCTGACAGTGGTGCTCCCTTGGCTGAGACTCAATAGTGAAATGGCACACCCTGTGATAAGGGTAATAAGTTTTTTGCATTTTACCACCTTTTACTGTGAGTAGCACTGGTGACCCATACACTAGGATGGGTAGTAGGATTCCTGTAGCAATCCTTAGCTGGGAGTCCTGTGTGAGGAAAGGGCTGAGATGGCATAGTAGTCCAAGTTTCTGATTCAGTGTCTTGGTGAGTAGATTGAAATGTGACCTGAAAGTACAATTCTGGTCTATGTTAAGCCTAAGTACTGTACTTTTTTGTGTCAACTACCTCAATTCTTGTGCCATTTGTGGGGCTTGGAGTTAGAATTGAGGCTCTGTCTGGTCCCAGGCTTGTGGGGCCAAATAATATAGTTCAGTTTTGCAATCCTACCTCCTCTGAATAAGGCATCTCATGTGATGTGCCCTCTGTCAATAGGTGTATCTAGACCAGGCTAGCCCAATATTTCTCCATTCACACAAACCTCAAGGGACAGTATGTGCATGACATGATGCTTCTATGTATCATGATAAAAACTGGACAAGAAAATCCTCTGTCCTAATTGGCTGACACTTGGTTCTAGCCATTGCCTTCAGAGAGCACAACCAATAGCTAAAAACAAGTCTCTGCCAACTGGAGCAACTCACATGTCACATACAAAATTCATAAGCCACTTACTCCTAATTTCTGTCACAAACATGACTGCAACCTTTACTCATATAAAACAAGCTTGAACTAGGCTCTAAAAATAAAAGTCAATAAACTAAATAAAGTAAGTAAATAATGTAATGTTATTTTCAGTCAAGAGACCCTCCTTACACACATACACAAATTTAAAAAATCAAGGACTATTCAGAGTTGGTGTTTCTTTAATGACCATGAGAAATCCCCCTCCTATCTCTTCCAATTTGCCAGACAGCTTCCTGCTCCTTACCTGGTAATGATGCTATTGAGGTTCTGGTTCCACCAGAGGCCTGTGTGTGTGTCTGAGTATTTATGCCAGTAGAATTCTGAAGAATTTTGAATTCATGTATTCCATGTTACCATTCCACATGTGTGTGGGTGGGGGAAGGAGCATTCTACTACTGGAATAATGTAGAGCTTTCAATTCTTCTGTTCAATGGTAATCAATCACATAATGTATTGAATGTGAAAAAAGAAAGATGACTGACAGGTGAAAAACATCTGTTAAGGGACTATTTTCCATATTTTAGCAACATTTTATTATATTTTTTGTGGCTTTCAAAACTTTTAGAATGTTAATTTTTTAATAGTTACCATGGGCCCATTTTATAAGCAATAAGGCACTTCAGGGATATTGCTTGTACTAAGTTTACCCCATGGTCAGGGGCTGAAGGCCCCTGACTGTGAGGTAGACCTAGTACAACCAATGCCCCTTTATGCCTTGTTGCTTAAGTATCAGTCACTTGAGTTACTGTACATCCCTGACAGAGTGATGACTTGGGATGTGGATTTGTGCCTGTACATCTCCATTCCCCTTGGCTGCCAGGAGACTCCCACTCTGAGATGGGAGACATCTGCATTGGATACTGTGATCTGACATCCTGAGCTCCGTACACACACCAAGGTCATTGGCATTACCACTGGACCATTGTGCAATCCTTAAAAACTACTTTAAATGGTGTGATGTGCATGAATTTGACATAACATTATGAGATTAATTTCAGATACATAACAGTGAAATGCTTCTAAAAAGGAAAAAAAAATTATAGGTGCCCTTAGCCAGTGTAAAACACAGAACCAGCAAAAGGTGTCACATAACTAAAGGTATCCTCTGTAAAAATATAAATTAATAAGTCAATAAATAAAACAAACCAGCATGCTTTTAAGCAGTAGTATTTGTTAGTCTGTAGTAAATTCATCATATAGTGTTCGGAAAAATGTATTTCTGATATACTTAGATTGATCCTCAGTGTATTTTTAATTTTCTCAGATATTTTTACAACTGCTTTTATAACTACACAAGCAAAAGAGAGAAAGAAAGAAGTGCCTTAGTTGGGACTTGAACCCAGCCCACTTGGAATGCCATTCCAGTTGTCCTACCAGCTGTGCCACCAAGGCAAATGGAACGTGGGATATCCAGAGACACCTTGCTCTTTCTCTAATGTCCAACCTGATGCTGCACAGGTAATCATGTTTTCAGTCACAAGAGTGCAATGTGTACATTTATGGAAACCATACTAACAAAAGACAGAAACAAATAATTTCCTTAGCTGGGAGCCAAACCCAGGCTGCTCGGAATACCACTCTAGTTGTGCTACCTGCTGCTCCACTGAAGCAACTAAAAACTGAAACATTCAGAGGCACCTTACTCTTTCTCTAATGCACAGTCTGGTGCTGCACAGATCATTACATTTTCAATCACAAGAGTGCCTCTGCATATCCCAGTTTCCAGTTGGCTTGGTGGTGCAGCTGGTATTGCAACCAGAAATGGAATGGTATTCTGAGTAGCCCGGGTTCAAGTCCCAGCTAAGACACTTATTTCTTTCTCTCTTCTGTTTGTATGGGTTCCATAAATGTGGACATTGAACTCTTGTGATTGAAAACATACTTATCAGTGCAGTATCAGGTTGTGCATTAAATAAAGAGTAAGGTTCCTCTGGACATCCCAGTTGCCTTGGTGGTGCAGCTGGTAGCACAATGGGAATGGTAGACTGAACAGCCTGGGTTCAAGCCCCAGCTAAGGCACTTATTTCTTTCTCTCTTCAGTTTGTAGGGGTTCTATGAATGCACACACTTCACTCTTGTGATTGAAAAAGGGTTTATAACTATTTTTTTTAATAATGATTCAACTTTTTAAAAATGGCAGCCAAAAACAATTTTTAAAAATGTCTTCTGCTGAAGTTACTTGTTGTATGTACGTACTAGATTCATATGTGGATGCATTAGAGTGGGGTACCTCATTTTTTCTGGTGGTGCACAGTGCTGTATCAAGATATATATTTTTTTTCATGGATGGCATGACATGAGAGCTAGCACTTTTAAGAACTTCAAAATCCAACATCTTAGTGAATAAAATACTGTTGCTTTTAAAAAGAAAAACTTTTGTAAAACTGACTTATTCTTTGGAACTCCATGTAGCTCCCTGAGAGGTACAAGAGTTTTTGTCATGCAAGGCAGCACACAATGAATTTTGCCTGACCTGACTGCTGGAACAGAGGGGGAGCTGCCAGGTCAGAAGAAGCAATGATCTTTTGTGACCTTAACTTCCTCTTCACTAAATCTGCTGGAGGATGACAACAGTACTGTGGATTTATACTAGAAGTACCATACTATGTTAGCCTCCCCCCCCCCACCACACACAGACACTTAGAAGCTGATCCCTTTTGGTGGAATCTTTAAAAAGTTTACTTTTTTCCCCAAACAGAAACAACACATTTATTTTAGTGCAGATGATACATTACTATATATATGTGACACACTTTGTTGGTTTTGTGTTTTACACTGGCTAACTTGGCTCCCATAAAGTGATTTTCTTCTTTACTAACAATTTATAATCATGCATCTTTTGTAGGAGGTACAGCAAAAACACATGTGGACAAGGAATTTATCTGATCTAAAAATATGTGTTTATAGACTGTCATAAAAAAACACATTACACCTTTTGATGTAAACACCCAGATGTGCCCCTTATGCTGTTAGAATAATGTTCAATAATTTATACAGATGGCTGCTTCATATAATTAAAAAACAATATATGTATTTAGTCAAGCATGACGCCTCTTGATTATGAGACTTCTGACACAAATTGAGGGAACCGGGGTACTACAAAGAACACAAGGCTCTGCTTGGTTTTGCTTTTATAAACTTTCATCTCCAGCTCTTCAAACTTTCCCACTGTCATTTCTTCATATACTTTGCAACAGATGTGGAAAATCTTAAACTCCACTTAGGAATATTGGCAGTAGTTATCACTAAGGAAACCAAAGGGTTAAAGAAGAATACTCTTGCCAAGCATAGATTTTATGTCCTGAGTATCTTAGTGACTTGCAATAGCAATATAGAGATTACTGGATGGGCAACTATGCACAGCCAGTGTGTTTTAACACAGAGGGGTTCTGATTCCCTCTGACCTCGAGAGCGAAGATTGAGGGGTCCCTGGGAATCAGAACCCCGAGGTGAGCAAGAGGTCACATGACATGACAGAGACCTGCAAGTACCTTCACAGGGAGAATAGAGCACAGGAGGAAATCTCATTCAAATCAGAAGGAGCACAAAGACCAGGGGGCATGTAATGAAGCTGGGGTAGGGAGAAGCAAGGAGATATTTTATTTATTTAGCTTTTGTTGACCGGGTAAGTGCACTAGACAAATCCTGCCTATTTTCAGGCACGACCCGGGGGAAGGGGATACAGATGAATGCCAACTGACCTTGAACCAGATTAAGCTGTTGGTGGTATTTTTAGTGAATGAGGAAAATTTGGCCAGGACACATGGGAAATTCCCCTACTCTTTTCGATAAGTGCCATGGGATCTTTAACATCCACCTGAACTACCACCAATCCAGGCAGATGGGAACCTCGGTTTAACTTCTCATCCGAAAGACAGCACCTCAGAAATGCAGCACCCCTCTCATGCTGCATTACAGTGTCAGTACTGGGATATTAACCCAAGTGCCAGATGTGGGAACTGAACCCACAGCCCTCTGATCTCCCGGCCTCAGAGGCGAGAGTGCTACCTACTGAGCCACTGACACTGCTTTAGATACATTGGGGAATAAAGGAAAGTGAGGGGGCAGATCAGCAGGATTAGGACAGGAAGGATGGGCACAGGATGTGGGGGAGCAGGCCGAGGTACTCAGCGAGTACTTTGCCTCAGTTTTTCCAGGGAGGATGAAGGGGTTATGTCTTTTGGGGAGAGGACTGAACCGGTGGAGGGGCGGGACCCTTAGAGATCAGGAGCCCTGACGTGCCTAGGGATGGGGAAGGACCAGCAACGACAGGTGAGGGAAGGCAGTACAGGAGCCAGGGGAGGATGTGGAGGTCGAAATCCTGGTAGAGAGAGTGAGGAAGCCCTCAGGTCCCTTAGGAAGGAGAAAGCACAGGGCCAGATGAAATACATCACAAGGTGCTGAAGGAACTGACGGATGTCCTGGTGGTCCCCCCTAGCAGAGCTTTTCAACATCTCTCTGAAGATGGGGTGGGTACCCCAAGATTGGAGGGTGGCCCATATCGTGCCTATCTACAAGGGAGGTTCAAGAGAGGAGGTGGGGAACTACAGGCACTTTAGCCTGACGTCAGTGGTGGGCAAGGAGATGGAGGGTATTATCAAGAAAAGGCTGGGGGGGGTACTGGAGCAAATTGGGTACCTGGATGATAGACCCATGGCTTCGTCCCGGGATGATCGTGCCAGACAAACCTTGTGGAGTTCTACGATTGGGTGATGAGTGCCCTGGACCTTCAGCAAGGCATCTGATTCGGTACCTCACATTGGCCTGCTGGCTAAACTGGGGGAAATAGGGGTAGGGAAGCAAATGATCAGATAGTTAGGAAACTGGCTCTCTGAGCATACTCAGAGGGTGGTGGTTGGGGAGCTAGTCTCGTCTCCAAGGAGGGTCATTAGTGGGGTCTCCCAGGGATTGGTCCTAGGGCCCTTCTTGTTTAATGCCTATGTCTCTGACATAAGGAAGAGTATCAGGAGTGAAATGAGTCTCTTTGAGGATGACTCGAAGCTGGGAGCAGTGATGGATGAGAAGGAGGGGAGAGTGGCCCTGCAGGAGGACCTGGAGGCTCTGGAGAGGTGGCCGTGGAGGTGGAAATTGAAGTTCAATGCAGGGAAATGCAGGGTTCTACACCTGAGGGCCAGAAACCCAGGCCAAGTGTATACCCTGGGGGGAGACACACTACAAGTCTCGAAGGGCGAGAAGGACCCGGTGGTGGTGGTGGTGGTGGATGTCAAAATGAACAACTCTGTGACTTGTAGGAGGGCAGCAGCCAAAGCCAATAGGATGCAGGGATGCATCACTAGGGGGATTACCTCCAGAAGGAAGGAAGTGATCCTCCTTCTGTATGACTGCTTGGTTAGGCTGCACCTCGAGCACTGTGTGCAGTTTTGAAGACTGCACTTAAAAAAGGACATTGCACTCCTGTAGAGGGTCCAGTGGAGGGCAACCAAAATGATCTGGGGCTTGGGGGAAAGGACCTATGGGGAGAGGCTCGAGGAGCTCAACATGTACACCCTGGAGGAGAGGAGGAACAGGGGGGACATGATAGAGGTCTTCAAGTACATAAAGGGGATTAATAAGGGAGGCTCAGTTGGGGTGTTCCAAAGGAAGGAGGGGGGCAACTAGAGGACACAAGTGAAAGCTAGAGGGGCAGGGACTCAAGGGGGAGAGGAGGAGGTGTTACTTCAAGGAGAGGGTGGTGGAACCATGGAATGTGCTGCCCAAGGGACTGGTGGAGGCAGAGCCTGTACAGGGGTTCAAGACAGGCTGGGACAGGTATAGGGGAGAGTGAAACTGAGAAGTCCAATACAAGGGTAACATCTTGGACTGGGGATAAAACTAAAAATATTAAAATAAAACTAATTTATTAAAAATAAAACTAACAAAAACAATTCTATCTTATCAATGTTTCTTTTTCTGATACTGTGTCTCCTGCCCTGTCTCCTCTCTGTTACATCAAACATTTCCTTTTGTTCTGTTTCCAGTTCTGACTGTCTTTTCTGAGATTTTTCTCAATTACCAAAATAAATATGTCAGGCCGGGTGGCTTAGTACTGACCTTCTGAGACAGCCTTTGTTGCCATGCACTTTAGTACACAGAAGTACTGCCAACTACAAGATATAAATGCTATCAGTTATTGCGCTGTACTACTCCACTACTTCAGAACATTACTAGAAATGACACAGAAAAATAAAGTAGGCTAAACTGAGGCACTCCCAGAATTATAATGTGAAGAACCACTTGAGACTTGCTTCTACATTACATGGTGCTGCACTCCCCCCCCCCCCACCAAAGCCCTCACCACAGAACAGTACTGGAAATGCTACTGAAACATAATGTAGCCTGAATTCTGACACTCCCAGAAATAATCATAATGTGAAGAACCATGTAAAATTGTATGTTGCTGCTGCATAACATGGTGCTGTGCTGCACCCCCCCCCCCAAGCCTTCACTGCAGAACATTACTGGAAATGTTACAGGAAATAAAGTAGGCTGAACTGCGGCACTCACAGAATTATAATGTGAAGAACCACATGAAAATGTATGTTACTACTTGCTTCTACATTACATGGTGCTGTGCTGTTCCACCTCCCCCAAAGCTGGAGCTGCTGTTGAGTGAAGCTGGGAAAGAAGTGGGTGAGATGGAAAACCTCACTATTTTGTGTTAAAATTCTCATGGTGTCTATAAGTGAGAAATCTCAATGAGAAGGTACTCTAATGCTGGTTAGAGATGCAGCGAAAATTAATTTTGCAGGTGAAATTCCAGCGAAATTGGGAATTTTGCCCCATGAAATATTTTGTGAAATTCATGCATTTCACAGAATATTTCGCTGGTGCGAAATTCATAATTTTGCCGGCAAAATGCAGAATTTCACCACCTGTGGGTGAAATTCTGCATTTGAAGGGGATGAAAATCCATACATATTTAAACATTAAAAAGGTGTTTCCCCCTGGCCAACATTAAAATAAATGTTTACAATCCCTACAGTCCTTGGTATCTAGTGGTCCCACCCCTGGCCGATCACCAGCTCCATATGAAGAATCCCCAACCGATGCAATTCACTCCTGTCCCCCATCCAGAATTTTAATTAAAAATAATGATAACTGTCCCTTGTGTCTAGTGGTCCACCCCTGGCTAATTGCCAGCCCAATATGAAGAATGACCCCCTCTCCCCAGAGTCACACCCCGCTCCCATCATCCATTAGTGTTACCAACATCAATCATTTAATTAAAAAAAATTTCCCTGGTGTCTAGTGGACACCCCCCCACTAGCACCCACACCCCCATTTAGGACCCCAGAGGGCTGCCGGCACAGCCCTCCACTCACCTCCACGGCCGGCAGCCCAACTGAGCTCTTTCATGAGTGAGCCTGACTGAGCCCTTTCAATAAATGAGAATGCTTTTACCTTGGAATTAAGCACATTTTTCAACCATGAGAAATGTAAGTATGGGTTATTTCTTTGGGGGGGTGTTGTTACTGGGTAACCATTTCTTCTTAGTGTTTCATTTTCAGGTATGGTTGATGACAATGACATCTTGTGCCAGTCTATATCGTTGACCTATTGGAATACAGCATGTTTTTGACTCACAGAAACGTAAATATGGGGTTATTGTTTTTGGATGGGAGTTTCAGTCTGAAAAGTTTTGCAGTTGTCATAGTAATTGTTTTATGTTTCTATTGGTATTATTTCAGGTAGTTTTCAGCCTCTGTCTGTTGCATGGTGCCTGGGCGGAGGAAGATGGTGATGGCTAGAATGCTGGTCTGAAGGATCAGGAGACAGCAGTATATCTGAGGCAACTTATGGATGCAAGAAAATATTATTTAGAATACACTCAAATAAGTGTGCACAGAAAAACAACAACAAAAAAAACAACAAGAAAATTATGATACTTACCATTACATTACTGGTGCTGGCTGTGCTGTGGTGTGTCCCTATGAGCTGGTGCAGGAGCAGCCACTGAAACCTACAGAGAAACAAAAGGAAAGAAGGAAAAACATGTTGATGTGTTTCTGAGCAACTTGAAGGCCTTTTGTCCTCAATGAGGCCAAGTACCATCTACTACCAGACCTGTCACCTGTGAAGAAAAAAATAGAAATGATTTTGCCTTACTCAACCACTGTGGCAGTGGTAGTCACCCAGTATAGGCATTGTTCAGTCCCCATCACATACTACAGCACATGTCACATGTAAAAAAAAAATTAAATTATTTTGCCTCATTCAGCCACTGTGGCAGTGGTGGCCACCCAGTATAGGTGCTGTCAAGTCCTCGACTCCCCATCCTATACTACACCACCTGTCACATGTTAAAAATAATAGAAATTATTTTGCCTGACTTGGCCACAGTGGTGGCAGCCCATAGCCATTGCGTGGACTCTCCACAGGAGAAGCTATTTCATGTCCCTTTGACCACTGCAGCACAGCACTGGGTACCTGTGAAAAAGGAGAACAGAAAATAACAGAAAAAAACAACAACAACAAAAAACAAAAATGAAAACTGCTGCTGGCTGTGCTGTGGTGCGTCCCTGTGAGCTGGTGTAGGAACAAAAACCTGCAGGGAGACAAGAGGAAAGGAGGAAAACATATAAATGTTCTGAGCAACTTCTGAAGGTCTTTCATCCTCTATGAGGGTCGGTACTGGCAGAGTCAACAACCAGGTGACTGAGAGAGAGAGAGATTCTGGCAACTAAAACTTTTTGCCAAGCAAAAGAACTAAATACTGCTGTGTTACTATCAAACTCGTGACATGTATTCTGAGGGTTTGAAACATTTCTCAGTTGGGCTGTCATTGTTATTGAAACTTTTACATGATACCAGTATCATACTTGGGTAAAAACATTAAGCCAATTAACACCTGATCAAATTATGTATCTATATTATTAAGCGGTTAGTGACGGAATGCTGTACTATAAATTACTCTGTCTAATACACATTTAACAAGGAAAAAACAAAGTCATAATGATATTTACAGTTACGCTATGGTTGCTTGCTGTGTGTGTGGCAAAGATGGTGGAGGATGTGGAACAGCCATTAATCTGCAGGGAGACCAAAGACGGGAACAAATATATTTTAATATCTTTTTGGCCTCTGCAAGGCAGAGGACTACAGGCATCCCAGCAGCCGTGACAATAATGACTGGAAGCCATAGTGACAGTGTCTTATCTTCACAGCAGTGAATTATAGGCCTTGCTGGGGCTCAGTAAGGGTCTTGCTTCCTTGATGTCTGTGTTGGTTCAATCACTGAAGGGTTGGCTTGTCAGGTTACACAGTTCCAAATCTGGCACTGCTGCTGCTACAATGGACCTGCTGTGATTCTACCATCCCCAGTATTGATTCTGAATTGCAAAACTGTTTATAGGTGCTCGGGGTGGGGGGGGTTCCTCATGTTCATTTTAAAATCCATAACATAATCTCAGGGGCAGGGTGAACATTGATGGAGATACTAAAACTGCTACATGATATCGACAAGGAGCTGTCCCTCAGGACCATGGCTTCATCAGTGCAGCGAGTGGACCATGCTGCTTAACGAAGGCCCCAAGCAGAGCAGAGTGGAGGAGGAGGTGGATGAGGAGGAGGAGCCAGAGGTGGAGTTACATAGAGCTGATATTCTTTGCCTGGCTGTTAAAATGTAATTTTACTATACCACACCTCAAGCTGATTCAAGAACAGAGTTCTTTTTTTTGCCTGTACTGAACAGAACAGAAAGTATAACAACATGCCAGCTAGGCTAGGGGGTTCATTTATGAAGGTTTATAAAGGATCTTTTGCACACAAAGCAGTGCTACAACACATGGTGGGATACCAGGGGTATTTGCTATACCACACCTCAAGATCAATCAAGAACACAGTTGGGGATGCACAAGGTGGGGGGGGGGATTACAGGTCAGAAAGTCTATGAGGACAGGCTCAATGAGCTAAACATGTACTCACTGGAGGTAAGAAGAGAGAGGAGGGACATGATAGAGACATTCAAATACGTCAAAGGGATTAATAATGGAGGGGAGGGCAGCTTTCTTCAGAAAAGGAAGAGCACTAGGATGAGGGGTCATGCAATGAGGCCAGAAGGGGGGGAGGCTCAGAGGCAACGTGATGAAGTACTTCTTTGCAGGAAGAGTAGTTGAACCATGGAACAGGCTGCCAGAAGAGGTGGTAGGTGCAAATACTGTGAATGCATTAAAGCATGCATGGGATAGTCACATAGGATTAGTGAGATTAGGGCAGTGAGAAAGTATGAACATGGGTCTAACAGGACCGATACTAAGGAAGTAGGAGCTAATCATAAAAAGGCAGACTAGATGGACCAGGAGTTCCTTCTTTACCGACAACTACTATGTAACTATGATTTCAACTACAAAACAAGCACAAATCACTACTACACCGACACAGGGTTACCAAGGGTATTTATAATAGAACACACCAGAAAACAGGGACATGGGTGGAGGTTGGGGGGGGGGGAGCTTACAAACAAAGACAGAATGAAGTGGACTACTGCTGATGGGTATTTACTAAAACACACAGTCAAGGACACCACAAACTTTTTTTTTTAACAGCACAGAGATTACAGTAATGAAAGGAGGAGGAAGAGGATTGTGTGCTAAACACATGGGGGAGAGGGGGATTACAAAAACTTGACTCACTCCCAAACAGTCTCTCCCTCCACACACTGATTCAAGTAAAAGAAAAAGTAAAAGAGTATTAAACTGAACACAACACTACAAAACAGCACTCTAAATTAACTCTAAAGTAAGGGTATATAAGGTTGCTAATGATTTATAAAGTTTTCTAAACGAATATAAAGGTTTGTTTTCAGATCAAGCACAGAATTACACACACTGCTGGGTCCTCTCTGCTCACTCCCTGAACACTGCTCTGAGGAATGACCCCTTCAGCTTTTTATAGGCTGTTCAGCAACATGCAACCTCTGTTTAACAACAAGTGACCTCCAATCTCATAATAAATTGAAAACGTTGCCTGTAGTGGCAAACTTTGCTGGTGAAGTTTCACTTTCACTGTGATCCCATGCTTCGCATATGTGGCCTGCGCCAAGGCGAAGTTTCGCTTCACACTCCATGGTGAAGTTGGTTCTCTTGGCAAAGTGTGGACTTCACCCAGCAGAGTAATTTGCAAAACATGGCAAATCCATGAATTATTACGTAGAGCAAATTTTGTCCATTTCGTACATCTCTAGACAATGAGCAGCAGGGAGGTATCAGCCTGCCAATGCACAATTGCCCACAACAGCAAAATAGTACTTTTATTTTTTTTGTTTACTAGTAGAATAAATACAATACTGAAGCTTGTTTTGCTGATTCAGGTCCTGAGGCCAGGGTTTAGATTAGGGAAGGATGGGCTGTGGGTAGCAGGTGGTTAAAAGCTGGTGTTCTGGTAGTGCCAAGTGCCCATAATTAACCAGAAAAAATACTTCCCCCCCTTCTTTTTACTAGAAGAATAAATATTGGATTGAAGCCTTTTTGTTTTTTGGTTTTTTGTTTTGCTATTTCTGTAATGGTATTATTGCAGATTAAGATTTGTAGACCCCTGATGCCTGGGGTTAGATTACAGAGGGACTAGGCAGTGGGCAGCAAGTTGGTGTGAGCAGATGCCTATCAGTGTCTGGCTGCTACTGCTCATTAGCACTTTTGTGGAAAGAAAGAAAGAAAGAAAGAAAGAAAGAAAGAAAGAAAGAAAGAAAGAAAGAAAGAAAGAATACTGATCATATTTTTCCAGTCTTTATATAAGCTTTCTAACATTCTGTGGCATTTGTGTGTGTCAGACGGAGCTCTGCTGTGCCGTGCTGTGATATGATATGGGTAGCGGGCACCAAGTGGATATGTCTAGCAGCTTTCATCAACCTGGCTGCTGCTAGTTGGTTCTTGTGGCATCAGTCCCTGCTACTGCAGGTTGCTGATTGCTTTTCATGCTGTGCTGTCTGTACCCCTTACACCTGAGGTTAGAGTGAAGGGGGTGACAGGGGGCAGTGGGCAGCAAGCAAGTGGGTGGTCACTGACAGCACCCAATATAAGATGAGTATTTTGAATTTTGCATTTATGAAGAAAAACAAATTAAACAATTGTTTCTACTGCAAGTTTCCAATTGCTCTGTGTTGCAGGCTGAACTGTGCATACCACTGAGACATGGGGGTAGAGTGAAGGGAGTGACTGGGAGAGGCTGGGCAGTGGGTGATCACTGGCAGTGCCCACTACCAGCAGACCTATTTTCTTTGTAGAAAGAAAAAAAATATTGTTGAAACTTTTCTTACAAAAAAAACCAAATGTGTTCTCTTTACATTCAGTTGTCATGACAAGTACAAGCATTTATGCATTTCAGGATGAGTTGTACCTATCCTGTACAGTATGAGGAGGAACTGGGAGCCTCAGCAGTGAGCAACATGTGGGTGATGGTTGGAAACCTCCTAATGCCTGCTAGTATTTAGCACATTTATAGTATTTTTGCAGAAATTAAATAAAAGACAAAAATTCATTTTTCATGTTCACTTTTTCTACAAATGTGTCAGGTTGAGTTGCACTTACTTCAGAAGCCTTGGCACTGGTCATAAAATGGTTGTGGCCATGCAACCTGCTGCTGTGAGGCACAAATGAGCAGCAGGGAGGAAAGGGAAATGGGGTATGGTGGAATCATCCACAGGCTGCAAACAAAAGAAAGCAGAGTCATATATGCTAAAGCCCCTCAGAAAGTGTGGCAAGCATGGAACAATCTATCTAGGTGTCATTCATTGTAGGTGACACTTGCAGTAGCACTACAAAGGATGGGACTTTTTCAAGTGCTTCCATTTCTCCTACCCAGTGTAGAACTGATCTGTCCAGATGTGTAAAGTCAATTTGCCTCTTTCTGTCCAGTTCAGTAAATGATACAGCAGCTGACTTAGCCAACTGACTGTGGACATCAACAATTGCCATTCCAGCTTGAACCACCATTTGATACCTCTTGACCCCCAAATCATGTCTCAGTGGCAGCACCACACAACCCAGTGCAACTAATCAGTCATCTTGAATGAGAAGTAACACCAAATTCTGGATCTGACAGATACTTGGACTCTACTGCCATCTTATAGTTATTACCAAAGAGGAAAGTACAGTTGTTTATGGTAGTAACGGGAGGCACTGCAAGGTATACTGCTTATCCTCAGTTTTAGAAAAACAAGCAAGTAGCACTGCCATGAAAGCAGGTTGTAATGGAGAGAGCCAGTGAAGACTGGAGAATGTACATTCACTTCATGTACAGTAAGTGACAAGGCCTAAGTCAAATCACAAATCATGAGTCAGGGTCATGAATCATGAGTCACAAATTACATGTTATGAGCCATGAGTAGGGTTGGCATAACCCACTGAAGTTGTGGGTTCTGGTCAGAGTCTAGAACATTTGAAAAAGTAGGGGGGGGGTTCTAATCTTTTTTAGAACTTTTTAGAACTTAAACCCTATGTTTTTAATGGTGCTGCCAATAGTGAAGGTAACAGTAAACTATATGGCATGAAACTGTGGACAAAAAGAAAGAAAGAAAATCAGTTCTACATAAAAGAAGAAAGTGATAATCATGTGTGACTTTGATATGACTATAGCTAGGTTTATCTGTGGTTTCTTCTGTTTGCTAAAACCAGTAACTTATAGGTGCTAAACAGGGCCACCCACCCAGCCACCCATATATTAAAGGTTTTCCTGTTCCAGCTGCATCTCCTGAGTGCTAAAAATCAATAAATAGCACATTTATTTACTCAGTTATATCCTCATCATCATTCTTCAATGAAATATGAATTAAAATTAACTGATGCTTGGGGGCATGGTCTAGCCACCAGAGTGATGTCTGCTTAATCCCTTGAGCTCTCTCTAAGCTGGGCACCATCTGAGTTCTAGCACCATGATCTCGAGACATTAAGACCCCAAGTGACAGTTTATGCTAGGGTAACTCTCCCCTCTACAGGCAGCATCTGTATTCAGTGGATTCTGATGTGATTTGCTTCTTTAGTAGCAGCGGGCATCTGAGAGACATTCCGAGGGTGTAAGGCTGCACAGGTCATACTCCAGCCATGTTCTGTTGGGTGGCCCGACTGCTAACGGGGCACCTAGACTCCTCACTGTACTGGCTCAAGCAAGTGGAGCACTGTATCTGCCTAATTATCATGGGCTTGGTTTCCCTGCTTTGAAACAGCATGGCTGCTCAGGGGTCCTCTACTCAACCGCTCCAGGGCACCCATCCACCCATTCAACCAGCATCTGTGGGGGACTTGCTACAGTACATTACGGAGATGCTGGAGGCCCTGCTTATGCGTGTGGATGACATCAATCTCTGTCTCTCTCTCAGGCACAGTGGCTGATGAAGGCAGCTGCAGGACAGAATAAATGTGTCCGAACAGAGGATGGACACCTGTGAACAACAGCAACTCAAGCTCCTCCATCGTATTCAGCTTCACGAGGAATGGCATATGGCTGTGTGGGACAGAGCCAAGGATCAAGAAAACAGGGCAAGGCGCAATAACTTGCACATCATTGGGATACCTGAAGGAGTGGAGGGCCACCCAGTGGAGTGGTTCCTTAATGAAACCATCTCCGTCATGCTGGGTGATAGTTGGAGAGGCCCTATGGATGTGGAGAGATCACACCGCATAGCTGGGAGGTCTGACAGGAATACCCAGTCCCCTAAACCAATTGTGGCTTACTTCTTGTGCTATACCACCAAGGAAAGGATGCTAAGAGTGACCAGGGATCTGGGGGAGGTTCACTGGCAGGGGGCATCTGTCTCCTTCTACCGAGACTTTGCATAAGAGACAGCAGCAAAAAGGATATCCTTTGGCCCTCTGAAGAAATTTTTGTATCAGCATAACTTCCAATTTAAATTCCGTGGACTCACCAGTTTACTTGTCTCCAAGCATGGAAGAAAGTTAGTGGTTGATCATCTGGCCAAAATTGAAAAGGTGGTTGGTCAAGATTTGGCCTGCTCTTCCCATCCTAACTACAGTTGCCAGAAAGCTGTGGGACTTCAGCAGGGATGCAATTTCTAAGGGGATCTGAAATGATGGGAGGAAGTTCTCGGAAGACAGCTATTTGGCCAGACATGTTTCATCACAAACAGGTCCCACTGTCTCTCCCATCTCCCCTGCTCAGACACCCTCATCTAAAGTTCTTGCCACCCAGTTTTCTCCTCAGTTATCCCCTCCCTGCCTCCATGCCAACCTGAATCTATCCCTCGGCATAGGCAAACAGCACAGAACAGAAACCATTTGCCACAGGAACTCCATGTAAGTGCCCCACCTGCTAAAGTTTCCAGGGAAGATCATGTGTCTGACCCTCCACTGGCACAGACTGTTTTTCTTGAACTACCTGATAAGGAAACTGATGTGCTCACTGAGTGGGCCGATTATCCTGATTCTTCACCACGTGCAGCGGTGGATGCATCAACTCCTGTGAGGCCAGGTCTAATTACCTCACGTAGCTGCTGTTTCTGCAGAGGCTTGGAACCCCACTGGAATTCCCCGGTACACTCCACGCAGGCGAAGGACAGACTGACTAATCCTTGGACTCTATTGTTATTTGCTTATCAACCTTGATGTTTTCTGCTGTCCTCTTAGATATCTGCCTATCTTAAGCCCGGTCCTCATACAAAGCTGGGGATTTTTTTTAAGGCACTGAGTGTGAGAAAGATGGGGATGAGATAAGCATGCAGATTTGCCCTTTCCCTCCCCTATTATTTCTCTGTGTTGCAGGATGATGTTAGATGCTCCACTGCCTGCTTAACAGGCCTAATTCGAGGATGTGGCTGGTGACTGGCTCCCACCATGTCTCAGACCTCCTTTCTCAGTTGTACCTGGTTCTGCAAGCTTGGTCAGCTCTGCCCCCCCCCCCTTTTTATGTATGGAGGGAGGGATGGGACGGCTGGCTGGTATCTGGATTAGTTCTCTTCTTAGGGCCCTGCCTAGTAAATGGAATGTTCATGGGGGATGACCATAGCCGGGCAGTGTGGCCCCCCCCCACTACAACCTATTGCAGCTGGTAAGCCTAAAGCCATGCTGTTAGGAGGGATTACCCTCCTTCTTCCTTCCCCTACTATACCCACACCCTCCCCCCCACCATGTCCTTCCTTTTCCTCTACCTTCCCTCCCCACCCCTCCCCACCCTTTTCTCCTCCTGATGTCCGGTGCCCAACCTTGGGCGTTACCAGTTAGAGGGGCTGAACCCCATTGGTTCTAAACACCTCCCTGTTTTGGGCTTAGGAGCTTGCATAGCTGAGGTAACTGTACACAGCAACCTCTTTCACTGTAAGCCTCAAACCCTTTAGTGTCTACGCTTGCTCAAAGTCATTTTTAAAATTTGTGTGTAGTGTGTTAATTCACTTTGGGTAGGGCAATTTTCTTGCCCTCAGATTTAATCAGTGTTATTGTGTTGCCTTCTCTTTGCATATCTGGTTGCTATTGATTGTTGATACATTTCTCTATCTCTCCTCTTACAGTTTGTCTCTTGAGTGGGTGCACTCACCCTTCTACTCCTCTGTACTTACACTTTCCTCTGTCTGGTGCTACAGGTTTGTGCTTGGGGCTTCCCGGAAGCCATATCTTCTCCAGATGTACCCTTTCCTAATCAGGTTCTGCTCCCCTCACTGGCCTGAGTAAGTATTATCTATATTTTCTCCCTCCAATATAGTGACTATGGCAAGCCCTCCTAACACTGGGACACTGCTAGTTTTGTGGAATGTTAAGGGCCTCAACCACCCTATTACACGCACAAAAGTGTTACAATACCTCAGATCTCTTCACACAGACATTGCACTGCTTCAAGAAATGCATCTCTTAAGTAAGGCGATGCCCTGGCTAAAGAAATCTTGGGTGGGGGTGGTTCATGCTAGCTCTGCTTTATCCAAAACTAAACGGGTCACTCTTCTCATACACTGCTCCTCCCCTTGGGTGATGGAAGAGACCCGGAAAGACTCACAGTACAGGTGGGTGGTAGTTAAGCTTTCCCTCCCCAGGTGGGCAGCTGATCATAGGCAACGTGTTTGCCCCCAATGAGGACCACACTGAATTCTTTCCCATGCTCAGCCAGGCCCTATCCTCCCTGTCTCCAGTCGGCTCTTCTATCCCAATTCTAATTGGAGGTGATTTCAGTTTGGTGCTGGATACCTTTTTGGACAAGTCCAAACCTACACCACATGCAAGCCCCAAGGCCCTGGTGGTATTACAGGACATACAGGAGGAGTGAGGCCTGGCTGACATGTGGAAGGATGACCCCAGCTGGGCGTGATACACCTATTATTCTCCCTATGCACTCCACCCATAGTCATGTTGACTTCTGGCTGGCCAATGTGGTGGCAGCCCAAGAGATTTCAGACAACAAAATTGGAAATATTCTCATCCCTGTTCTGACTACCTTCATCCCTGTAGGACAGCAGCCATCTGGCACCCACTGGAGGTGTAACCCCCTGCTCCTCAAAGACCCTGAATTCTGCCGGGTGAAATCCCAAACAGCTCAGGACTATTTTTCCCATAACTCGAACTGCAGAGTATTCCCAAGCATGATCTGGGAAGCCTTCAAGGCAGTACTTAGGGGCTGTATCATTGCCTACTTGGCCTCTAAAAACAAAGCCCAGAAAGCAACCCTGGCCAAACTGCAAGCCGATCTAGCAGTGCTAGAGAGCTGTTTTAAGTCTTCTAAATTCACCTCCAGGGATAGTTCCCTTAATCAGAATATAGTGGGACTGAAATATCAGATTAACACTATCCTCCACCAGAAGGCGAAGTGACTTCTAATGAGGTCCAAACACGCATACTGGGATGGGGGTGAAAAAGACGGCAGGCTTTTGGCCTTTGGATTGCAGAAACAACAAGCCTCCTCCCGCATCCATGCCCTCTGAGAGAAGACAGGGAGGATAGTCCATGATCCTCCTGAGATTAATATCACCATGCGGTCTTTCTATGACGCCCTGTACCAGTCTCAGTCCTCCCTTTCCCCACTCCAGCTGGAGCAGGAACTTAGAAAGTTTTGCCAGAAGTCTGTTAGGCTGGGACTCACCCCTTCCCTAGCCAATCAGTCAAGTTGGATGCCCTGATTACAGGTGAGGAACTTCGGCAGGCCCTGTCACATATGGCCAAAGGGAAAGCTCCTGGCCCAGATGGGATGTCGGTTGAGCTGAACCAAACTTTGGGAGTAGCTATAGCCCAACTGCTACTCTTGGCTCTTCAAGAAACCCATATGACAGGATCCCTCACTCCAACCATTACAGAAACCCTCATTACTCTTCTTCCAAAGAAATCAAATGACCCCTTGGATTGTGCTAACTACTGCCCCATCTCCCTACTGCTAGTCGATACCAAAATCTTGGCCAAGATCCTTGCCACCAGGATGCTGGATGTCCTATCTTCCATCATCCATACCGCTCAGATTGGCTTTATGAAGGGCAAGTCAGGGGTAGATAACACCAGGCTGTTGTTAAATCTTAAGTGGGTGGTGTCTCGGTCAGCCCCGCCTATGCCTGCACTTGCTATTGACTTCACCAAAGCCTTTGATTGTATAGAATGGGACTACCTGCATGAGGTGCTCCAGCTATATAGTTTTGGCCCCCAATTTCGCCAGTGGGTAGCCACGCTTTACAACTCTCCGATGGCCAGGATATTAACCAACACCAACATCTCAACACCATTTCCCCTGCATAGAGGGACACAACAGGGATGCCCCATCCCCTCTTTTTTTCTTGGTGGCCCTGGACCCACTAGTTCAGGCCTTCATAGCCTCAAATTAAATTGCAGGCTTAGATGTAGCTGGTGCCTCTTATCTCGTGCAGCTAATGCTGATGATCTCCTACTTACTCTGTCCCAACCTCAGCACTCTCTCCCAGCAGTGTTATCCATCCTGCAGAATTCTGCCACCCTCTTGGGCTTATGGACCAATCAAAAGAAGACTACCCTTACTTCCCTGAATACAGCCTGTTACAGAGACTGCCTTCAGGGAACCGAACTGTCATGGGCTACTCAGGGGTTTTCTTACCTGGGACTATATATTCCCAATAGATGGAAGGAGTTGGAGTCGGCCAACTTCTCCCCTCTCTCGGCACAACTGTCCTCCGAAGTGGAGAGATGGCGCAAATTCCAACTATCTCTACTTGGTAAAGTGGCCACAGTGCGTATGCTACTTTTACTTTTACCGCAGGTCATGTACCTCCTCAATTACCTGCCAATATGCCTTTCCCCTAAATTATTTGTCTCCTTAGAATGTCTCACATCCCACTTCCTCTCAGAAGGGTAGATACCAAGATGGGGCAAACATAAACTGAGAGCACACTGGACGTGGGGTGGGCTGGGGGCCATCTGATTTAAGGGCTACCACTTGGCCTGCACAGCCACCTCCACTACTAGCTGGTTTGTTCCGGTGGCCTCTGTCTGTCCTCTGCCTTGGGTGCATTTGGAGGCCAGCTTGGTGAAAAATACTATCCTGGGTGTATTGCTTAGCCCAGGGACTCGCTATGGCCCAGATTTATCCCCAATCATGATGGAGACTAGACGAGTGTGGCAGTCACTCATGTCTCTTTCGCATACCCCTTGTATGGCCTGGGCCCCTCCACTGTGGTATATTTCTCTGTGGTGTAACAAGCTCATCACAGTGGGTGGGATCCCACTACACTGGCCTACTTGGGAATCACGGGGCATCCATCGAGTGCAAGACCTCTGCCTACATGATTCTGATGTTCTGCTTTCATTCAAACAACTACAGACAAAGTTCAATCTTCTTATTAAGGATTTTTGGAGGTACCTCCAACTGTGTAGTGCTGTTCATGACCTCTCAACTCACTACAGTAGTGACTACAAGTGGAGCTGGATGGAGTCCCTACATAAGTCCTCTACTTTCCATGGCTTAGTTGGACACTTTTATAGGACCTGGAGAGATGCCCAACCATACCCCTCTGCCTGTAGCAGACTGAAATGGGTGGCTGACCGCAGTGTCAATATCCCTGAGGGCTCTTGGGTGCGGTACATACGGGAGGCGCATCTCCTGTATAAGGATACCAAAAGTAATTTTCTCCAGCTCAAAGTGCTGTTACTATGGTATCGTACACTAGCTCATTTACATGCTCGTGGCTGACTAGGACACTCCAAATACTGGTGCTGTCAACAACTTGAAGCCCACCTACTGCATGTCTTATGGTGATGTCCTCAGCTCTCTTCTTTCTGGACATTGGTGGCCTTAGACTGCTCCGGTGTACTGGGCTCTCCTATATCTCTGGTGGATCCAAAGCTTCTGCTGGGAGACACCTCTTCATTGGGGGCCCTTTCTAAATCTCACCATAATTGGTTGATGCTGGCCCTCATTGAGGCCAAATGGCTACTATTAATGCACTGGCGTCAAATGGCCTTACCAACCTGAACAGCCTGGTATGCAGCCTTAGCTCAGCTATCCCATCTTGAATGCCTCTCCTACACCCATCATAGGCGGACAGACCAGTTCTTGACTAAATGGGAAGCCTCTCTTCACTCATCACTATGTAAAACTCCTACCCCCTACAGTAATCTTCCTATTTGAACCCCTTCAGCACAGTTACCTTTTCAGACCTTACCTGTAGCTCCTCATCTCTTCCTAATTCCTTAGTATGAAAGTATAAGCTTTTGTGAACTTGTTTGTTCCTCTGTCTAGATCTGAGTAGTAAACTACTGCTAACTGTTTTGTTAGTTTGATACTTGTTCAGAGCACGTTGATGTACCTCTATATACTGCTTATAGGTGTCTTTGTCCTGATAAGGTGAAATGTATATGATGTTCATGAGATATTGTCTTCTTAATAAAATCAATAAAAATATTCTATGATAAAAAAAATTAACTGATGTTTGCTGACTTCAGCTATATGCTGCTGTCACTTTTAAATAAGTCACTCAAAAGTTGCTATGTTTAAAACTTTGTATAACAAAGTTAAGGTACTGCAGCAGCAGCATTGGAACTACTGCACATATTAGGTGCATAAATATGTTGCAGTCCTCTTTAGACATTTGAATAAAAAAAAAACACAATCATTCTTGTTGGCAAATTGCAATAATACATACAATTTTCCAGTGCATCAGATACTGTATAAGTGAAAGGTATTTCGTATA
Source organism: Neoceratodus forsteri (assembly GCA_016271365.2). Classification (NCBI taxonomy): domain Eukaryota; kingdom Metazoa; phylum Chordata; order Ceratodontiformes; family Ceratodontidae; genus Neoceratodus; species Neoceratodus forsteri. The sequence continues at coordinate 998,701,393 of CM057455.1, read as the reverse complement.
TAAACAAAAAAGTGGATTCCTCACCACATAATAACTCAAGGAACATTTAATGCACTGTAGCTGCAGCAGTTGGTATGTGATATTTTAGGGTGACTGTCAACCCCCTTAGGCCCTAAATTGCCCCATTTAAAAAAAAACACTTTGTGATCGGTCACGTTCTGTAAAGATTGCTGATGCAGCTGGGTGTTTGATTCTGATTAAATGTTTTCATTTTAAACATAAAAAACAGACTGCCCCCATGCTACCACACAGTTTGTTTGCATTCCTTCCTTGAAAAACTTCCCTGCATCTTTCCTGATTGGGAATACTCCCACAGTCTACCCAGATCAGTGGGAGGTAGAGACTATAACATAGAGGCTGCATTTTTTTGGGGGTTGTATTGTTCAGAAGGTATGCAATTAGAGTTGATAAAGGTATAATTTGAAACAAGGTAAGGTTGGATGTAACTTAATTTCACCATCACCCTAAATTTAAGTTTTACTGAAAAAGGAAGCAAATAAAACAACTGGGAACATCAATGAATTTTAGAGAAGGTAAACAATCCAAAAATATGGGTTTTTAGCTAGAAATAATATGATGCAAAAAGGGCTGACAGTGTCCCTTTAAAGCCATTGGTCTTGTTCCCTCTGATGTTAACTTTTCCTGTAAAACATTGTTGACTTTGGGCCAAATCTACAAAGTAGTTTGCCATTAGATACAAATGGCAAAAGTGTTTTGTGAACAGAGCATAGGTCCTTGGTGCAGGATAGCCAGATTGGTACTATATTGCTATCAGACCATGCACCTATTACCTTAACACTACAAACACAGTTAGAGCCAAAGAAATCTAACTGGAGATTTAACTTGGCCCTTTTGAATGACCATCAGTTCATAAAAATAATGGAAAAGAAAATCCCAGAAATAATCCTGCTGAACCAATCCCCAGAAGTTTCCCCATCAGTGTTGTGGGATATAATAAAGACAGTGCCAAGAGGGGAAATAATAACTTAGGCCTCCTACACAAAAAAGTTTGTGTGGCTAAACTAGATGACTTAATGGATGCCCTGCAATTCTACCAGCAAGCACATCAACAAGGAAACCAAACAATGCTTCCACTGATTAATAGAACACAACAAGAAATACAAACAATATTTTACACCAAAACAGAAATTGCACTACAATATTTGAAACAAAAATATTATGATAGTGGGCCACAAGCAAAAAAATTATTAGCCTTTCAATTAGGAAAACAAAGAATCAATGTGATTATAACAAAGCTCAAAGATCCTTTTACCTCTAAAGAAATATGCGCTATCTCCCAGATCTTGAAGATATTAAAGCGTTATTATGCTACGCTGTATCAACAGGATTCAGAACCTGATCAGACAGCTTATGACATTTTTTTTTCAAGCACTAAAACTTCCTAAAATAGAAGAATATCATAATGTCTGTCTATTAGCCCCTATTACTTGCAGGAACTAGAAGCAGCATTGACTCGATCAAAGACAAAGGAAATGCTGTAGGCCAGACAGCTATCCAGATGAATTTTAAAGAAATTTAAGAAAGCCTTATGTCCTACATTGCTGCAGATGTACAAAGCAGTTCAGAAAGGAGGAAACCCCTCCAACTTCCTGGCAATTTTCAACAATCTCAGCACTGTTAAAACCCAATAAATCTCCAGAATTCCCGGAATCATATCAACAGATTTTGATTTCAAATTTAGATTACAAGCTCTATACCTCTATTTTAGCACAGTGGTTCTAACTCACTTCTTCCTATGCTAATAAATAAGGATCAGGCTGGTTTTATCACAGAATGGCATATGCTGGATAACATCTACTGAACTCTTAATTTGCTCCAGTACGCATCCAGGACCCAGCAGCCTACTTTGCTGTTGAGCCTGGATGCGGAAAAGGCATTTGACAGAGAATCTTGGAGATTTTTGAATGCCACTCTGCACCATTTTGGTTTTCATTCAAAATTTTTAGGATTCATGGGATTCATAGGATGTTGATCAGGTCAATAGTGTAAGCCTTTTTCAACCTGCACCTTCTAGATGCCTACTGAGTGGCAGCCAGATGAAAAATAACCATCCAATGCCATCTTAAATTGGTTTATTGTTTTACTTGCTACCACTTTGGATTGCAACAAATTCCAGCATGATACTACTCAGTGTGAAAACCACATCCCTCTTTGGTTCATCCTATAATGATCTCCCCTTAACATTCTGTGGTGACCCCTGATTTGTGTGGCATCTGGTCTTAGATTCAGTCCTGTACACTCCCATAAGTCCTGATCTTCCACTGCTCTATGTACAAGGCACATGTTCCCCCTTCCATGTCTTCTGTACTGCAATGAATATAACCCCAGTTCCTGTAGTCTATCCTCATATGTCAACATACTAATATTTTCCATGAGTTTAGTCACTCGATGCTGGACCCCCTCTATCCTCCTTTCATCTGACTTTAGGTGAGGTGCTGGCAGCAGTACTTCAAGTGGAGATGCACCAGAGATGTATACAGTGGAATCACCACATCCCTAGCTCTGCTCTTGATGTTCCTTTTGATTGATGCCAAAATGCCATATCCCTTTCTGACTATACTTGAACAGTGGTCTGGAGAACTCAGTTTGTTGTTTACTAGGACTCCCAAATTGTTTTCTATGACAGTTGTTTGAAGTTCCTACCTTCTATGCAATATTTGTATACTTGATTTTGTTTACCCAGGTAAATGATTTTACATTTGTCTAAACTGAACCTTAGCTTTTTCTTTCTTGCCCCTTCTGCTAGTTGATCTATATTTTTATGGAACATTTTTGCATCTTTATCATTTGTGATTAATGCTCCCATTTGTATGTCATCCACAAACTTTGTCATCCAGGCTGTGTTCGTACATGAGAAAGCTGCTATCAGTATGTTAAATAAGACCGGCCTCAACACCGAGCCCTGCAGAACACCACTAGTCACTCCCCTCCAGGTCAAGTAATGTCCCTTGATAATTGATCTCTGCTTTCTTTTGGTCAGCCATGCTGAAATCCATTGAACAAGACCCTTGTCAAGTTTTATATCCCTTAGACTGTTTATAAGCTCAGAGTATGAGATGCTGTCAAAGGCCTTTTGGAAGTCAACATATAATACGCTGACCAAGATATTTTTATCTAAGGCTGAGCTTACTGGATCAGAGAAGTGCAACAGATTTGTAAGGCATGACCTTCCCTTCAGGAAACCATGTTGGAGTACTGTATGTCAGTGTAGCCTTTTTCATTTAGGTGCTCTTCTATTGCATCCTTTATTGTGGATTCCACTATCTTGCCCATAATAGAGGTGAGGCTGCTGGGTCTGTAATTACTACAGATAGATTTGGGACCTTTATTATGAATAGGTACTATGTGGACAGAAGTCCAGTCATCTGGGACTACTGCTTGCTCTAGCGATGTCTGGGCTAGAACCTGGATGGGTACTTATTATGTCCACAGCACTTTCAATAGCCTGGGATGGAGATTATCAGGGCCTGCAGATTTTGTGTGGTCAAGCTTGGAAAGTTTTTCATGTATCTTTTCTGTTGTGATTTTTACCTTGCAGTCCAGAACACCAGCTTTATCTAATTTTATCTTATCTCCCTTAAGGTAAACACTCTCAAAATAAGTGTTACATGCCTCTGCCATTTGTTGAGAGTCACTGACCATGATGTTACTCTGCTTGATTGGTCCAATGTTATTGTTGTTACCCTTGACATTACACACATAATTGTAGAAGGCCTCCTTGTTGCCCTTAACACTGGTTGATAGTTTCATTTCCAGGTTCTATTCCTCTGATGTTATTACCTTTTTTAATGTCCTCAGTTTGGTCTTATATTTATGCCTATATTTGATAGTACCTTCCTTTTAGCTCTCTTGTAAGCCCTGTTTTTGGCATTGATTAATTTCCTTATCCTGTTATTTAACCCAAGTGGGATTTTTGAACATTATTTCCAATTTATATTATTTACCTCAAACTATGCTGAGAGCCAATGGCTCACTTTTGGATAGCTTTGGGTTGTCTAGAGGAACACATCAGGGTTGGCCCCTCTCCCCCCTTTTCTTTGCCTTAAAAGTGGAACCTTTGGATCAGGCAATTAGGCAGGAAGAAGGCATAAGGGAGATAAAACACAATGAATTGGAGCATAAACTGGCTTCCTATTACCTTATGTGCAATCCTTTAGCCTTGCATATGTAGTTCTCTCATTCATGTAATTGGAAAGTCTGAATGTGTTACCCATGGCATATTTCACCATGCTCTATTCCAATTCTTTTCATTCTCGATTTTTCTTTTCCAAGAAATATATATTTTTTAGTGCTTGTATTATTCTTTGTAACAATTCTGAATATGCAATGTTTTGTTTTGCAGTGTAGAAAGGCATCTGATATTCCAAATGTGCCACTTACATGCAGTCATTACTATATTTAATGTGCTTTTGTCCCACTTCTCCATCCACCCCTGTAGAATCGATGTATCAGAACCTCATTATTTATAGATGCCAATATTTGTTCTTTCCATTTTCTGCAACATATAACCAAAAAGATTTTATATAAGAACAAGTAAAGAATACATGACTCATAGTTTCTAACTGTTGAATGCAATTTTGTCTAGAGCATAACCTTTCTTCTAACTTTTTTTGTCAATTACATTTTATTAGTATGTTATAACAAAAATAAAATTAGTTACATACATCTTTTACATACCATAAAGAAACAACAGATAATAAATGTTCAACACATGTTTTAAGTAACTAAAATAGTACTAAACAGAGCATAAAAATAAGACAGCAACTGTTAACAATACCGAGAAGTGCTGTACTATTAATAACATAGTACCATGCATTTGAAAGAAATATAACAAAATTTACATACCTGCAAAACTGTAGACTTGTAAGGCATATTCTCACACAGTTAGACTGAGTAAGGGTAAGGAAAGTGCCTAAATTTCCCCTGATGATAGTAAAGCAAAGATCATAATCAGAACAGAAAGAAGGCATAGAAAAGAGAGAGTAAAGACAGAAACAGAAGAGGAAGAAGAGAAATTTACAGGATGGCTATAGACATGTTTAAAATGTGGTCGGCACAATGAGGAAGAACATCTCTTAAACGGAATGGCATCTTAGAGATACTATCACTCTGAGGTAGGGGACACAATGTATTTTATTGCCTGTTGGGAGTTGTATCCACATTACTATAAACAGCCTTATATAAACACCCCACCTGTTGTAAAACTGGTGGCCTTGATCACGCATACAAAGGGCCAGTTTTTCTGTGCTCAGAATCTCCAAAATGCAATGTTTCCACTCCAATAAAGATGGGGCAGCCTTAGACAACCAGTTACGTAAAATAACGTTCTTGGTTGACACGCCAATTAGCATCTGGGAATACTTTTGCTCTAGAGTCTAGGCCTGATGTTTACTGAAGTGTCCCACTATACATGTTTCTTTATTAATACAAGTTGACAGGGTTTAGGCACTTGAAAGAAAGTTTTTAATTTCTTCCCATAAGCTTTGTACATAGGGGCATTCTGAACTGTATGAATCAAAACCCACTGGATAGATTACCCTTAGAGCAGGTTGGAGAAATTCATAGGCCCATCTTATGCATTAAGTAAGGGGTCTGGTAAAGATTGTGCAAGGTTTTGAACTGTATCAGTTTCAAGTTTACAGCACTAAAGGCCTTAGTACTAAGATTCCATATCCTGCCCCATTTCCATCCCTGAGTAGGAGTGTTAAGGACCTCAGACCACCAGTCCACAAATTCAGAAGCACTCCCCCTAATGTTCTCTAAAAGTAAATTATTGAAATTAGAGATCCTAGGTGAAGTACGGATGCAGCCAAGAAATTCACTGGTATTATTGTTCAAATAATCTGTTGGAGACACTACTTTAATAATTATTTGTTTAATAACCTCATAAAATATGTAGTCTATAACCAGTATATTATTTAAGTGCACTAAAGTATTGAAGGGCTTAAAGTTTTCTTGACTTACTATGTCTCTTAGGGCTTCTATTCTGTACATTACCCAATCTGGCTTCAGCAGGGTTATATTATTTATCAAGAAGTTGGGGTTACCCCATAAGGGTTGTGATCTAGACTTATTCATATTCAGAGCAAGTAATTCACTCCATTGGCTGATCCATTTTAAAGTATCTGGAATCAGCTTATTTGGTTTTAATAGTTTAGCTTTAGCAAACAGCAGCGCATTAATGTTAATACCTTGCCTTGCCAAAATCTCAGTTTCCATGACCATTCTGGAATATACTGCTCGGGAGAAACACTCAATGGCCACTTAGAGAACTGCAGTGCTCCACATGCCAAGTAATACAGGTAAAAATCAAGCAATTTCAGTCCTCCCAGATTCTTAGCCCTAGACATCCTGGCATGAGGCATTCTGTGCCTCTTAAACACCCAAATAAACTTCATAGCCAGTCCATTTAGGCTGAAAGTCAATTTTTTAGTGATACAGTAAGGCAGCATTAGGAATAGATATATAGCCCTGGTAGGAGGTTCATTTTAATAGTCTCTATCTGGCCCCATAAACCCAAAGGTAACTTATTCCACCCAAGAATGTCCTCTTGGGCTTTATTTTTTAAGATTTTTAGGTTTTGTTGAAGTGTTTCAGAACTGTTCTATACACTCTAAGACCCAAATATTCAATGTAATCTTTGGCTCGAAATTCCTGTAACATCCAAGTCATCCTTCTTACATCCCATATTTAATGGTAAGAAATGTGTTTTGGATACATTAAGTTTATATCTGGAAACTTGTCTGAAGCTATCTATAATCTTCAAAATCTCCGGAGTTGACGTTTTGGGGTTAGTTAAATAAAGTAATATGTCATCGGCATAAAGGGAGATCAAGGCTTCCTACCCCTATCTTAACCCCTCAATTTTCTGGGATGACATTCATTTTCTGACTAGCGGGTTGATAGTAAGATTAAATAGAAGGGAGGCAAAGAGCAACCTTGCCTAGTACCTCTCTATAGGAAAAAAGGGAGAGGTAATCCCATTAGTATTGACAGCAGATGAGGTATTATTATACAAAATTTGAATCCATTTAATGAAATTTTGGGAAATTTGTACAACTGCAGAGTACTAATAATATGCGCCATAGCACTCTGTCGAAAGTCTTTTCAGTGTCAGAGATAACAGCCCCATAGGTTGCTTGGCTGTATTGGCATGCAACATGATATGAAACAGCTTTCTACTATTGTCGGCCTAATCTACCCTTTATGAATCCAGTTCGTTGAGAGCCTATGATATGGTGAATTACCTTCTCTAGTCTGCTAGCCAAATCTTTTGCCAGTATTTTAATATCAGAGTTGATTAGAGAATTGGTCTATAGTTTGAACACATCAAGGATCTTTCCTTGCTTATGTATTAGAGTAATTAGGCCCTGTGTCATACCGGGGGGAACAAAACCCTTGAGAAAAGCTTGGTTAAAAATGCCTTTAATGGATGGTAATAATACTTCAGAAAAAGACTGAAAAAAGTTAACTGAAAACCCATCAGGCCCCGGTGCCTTATTCTTTTTTTAAACTGTTGACTGCCATGAGTATTTCCTGATCTGATATTTCTGCATCAAGCTCTTATATTAAGTTTGTGGGTAGATCATGCAACAGCATGCCTTCACAAAAATCCATAAGTGTAACACTATTACTGGACAGCTCATTAGAGTAGAGTTCTTTATAGAAAGCAAAGAATTTTTCATTTATTTTTTTTATGTCCTGAGATAATTGAATTATCACTGATGTCCCTGAGCATTGGGATAGATGTTGATGAGCTCATTTGTTTCAACCAAATTGTTAGGATTTTTGATGATCTGGGTCCTGAATCGATGTAATTAAGTTTAGCTTTATGAATGAAAAACTCAGCTTCGCCTCTTATTATTTCATTATACTCTGATTTCAAACTGGACCATTCACTCCACTTAACACCGGATGTATTCCCAACTAGATCTTGTTCTTTCTCTTAATTCTACTTAATAATTCATTTTTCTTTTTGTCCCTTTCTTTTTTATATGAAGAGGCAGCGATAATGATATGCCTTCGGAGACACGACTTCTACATTCCCAATTTGTACTCAGGAAGTATCCTCTGACTTGTTAATAGTTAAAATTAATTTACAAGGCTCTTAATTTTAACATGGAAGTCAGAGTTTGCAGTAGAAATTGCTGAACTTCTATCTCCTGCTCCTATCATGCTTGAGGGTTTATTTAAGAGCAATTAGGACCAGAGTATGATCAGATATGACTTGCTGTAGTATTTCAACTGAGATAATCCTGGTGACTACTTCTTTGGGTATAAAAATGTGGTCTATAAGAGATCCAGAGTGGTGACAACTAGACCAAAAGGTGTACTCTTTTGTGTTAGGATTCATTGATCTCAGCGTCCACCAAGCCAGATTGTCAGTTAAATGAGATAGGTCTTTATTAGTCTTTTCTTGTAGGCAGAATTTAGACCCATGTATGGGATCAACATGGAATTGGTGTCCTGTGCTATAATTATGGTATTGTCCATGTATGGGGATAAGCAGTTAAATACAGTGTTAAAAGTATCGTGGGAGGAGAGTTTGGACCATAAATATTAACCAGGGTGACATACTCCTCTCCCAACTTCCCATTAAGTATCAAAAAATGACTTGATGGATCTTCTACCAAGCTACAAAATTGGAAGGGCAAGCCTCTTTTAAGTAAGATTAGGACCCCTGCTTTTTTAGAGCTGTTCCTGCCCCATAGACCTGCCTGCACCACTCCTTCGCATCAAATCATAGTGTTCTTTTTAGATAAGTTTCTTGCAAAAATACAATGGTTGGATTCATTTTTTAAGATGTTTAAGCACAGAATAACGTTTCTTTTTATGATTGAGCCCTCTAATGTTCCATGTGATAAGCGCCAAGCCTTCTGTGTTAGACATAAAAGATACCATAAGTTTTAGATAAATGTGTATGAACCACATAACAATAGCCCATCATCTGAACCATGCCACCAAGAATAGTATTTGGTAAGACAAACCATCCCAAGTGAAGAGAGGGGGAAGAAAGAAAAGAATGCAACATGAAATGCAGAAGGTAGAGGAAGGCTCATCCTACTCTAGCGGTGTTGTGCAACACCAGGTCTATTAAAAACAAAACAGCTATTATAGCTGATTTTGTCAGGTCATCTGACCTGGCGTGCATCACGAGACCTGGCTGGATGAAAATGCTGGACCAGTTTTGGCAGCAGCAGTTCCAGCCAGTTACTCAATACACCACCGAGGTTGGATAGTAGGGGTGGGGTGTTGCCATCTGTTTTAGAACAGAACTGGACCTAGTGGAGGTACCAGTGGGAGTCACCAGGTCCTTTGAATGCATCTTAGACGAGGGTGTGGGGTGCAGGATACTTCTTGTATACCGTCCACCAGGTGACGAGAATGTTTTCCTGTGGGAAGTTGCAGACTTCATTGTCGACCTGACATTGGGGTCCCCCAGATGGCTGGTTTTGGGGACTTCAATGCCTGGATCGATGATGAACTCTCACATTTTGGTCAAGACTTCCTCCAGTTGATGATTTCACTGGGCTTCACACAGGTTATTTCCTCCTCGACCCATATTGGTGGGCATTCACTGGACTTGGTGTTCCTTCTGGGGATGGGGATATCTGACCTGGTGGTGGAACCAGTGGATGGTCGGACCATCACTCCATTGGGTTCAGTTTTGAGGCCACCCAATAGGTCAGCCTCTACGGAAATGGTCCGTACCACCCATTAAGGGGTGTTTCTCCGGATGACCTGATGGCAGTGCTGGACCTATCGGGCCTACCGATAGATTGCTTGGATCCGGGAGACCTGGTGCGCGCCTATAATAAGGTGGTGGCAGGGGCCCCAGATTCCATTGCTCCTGTTCGTGTTTGTCCTCTCACTCTTTGTCCCAGGTCTCCTTGGTTTGATGAGACCATGAGGGAATTGCGGAGAGTTGGACGAAGGTTGGAGAGGTGCTGGTGGAGGTCCAGTCTGGATGATGACAAACTTAGTTTGATGAACCACTATGTGGTCTATCAATCTGCAATCTCTCATAAGAAGGCAGAATTCCTGTCCAGAGAGATTGTGGCTGCACAGAATAGACTGGCTCAGCTCTTCCGGACCGTGGACAGACTGTGCAATCCAGCCTGTCTTCAGCCCGGAAGAGCCTTTTCTCAAGAACGGTGTGAGGAGTTTGCTCTCTTCTTTTCAGATAAGGTTGCCAAAATCAGATCGGATGTCCACTTGACCCTCTCCAATGGGAGTTGTGATGGTCGGCAGGAGATGTCGGACACCCAGTTTGCATGGTCTGACTTCAGCCTCCCCACAATCAATGACATTGTGATGATCATCCAATCGCTACGTCTGACCAACTGTAATTTGGACCCTGGCCCCACGTGTCTTTTAGTGGATTGTGTGGATAAAATAGGCCCAGTCCTTGCTGTGATAGTCTAGAGGTCCTTGGAGAGGGGGATCTTCCCAGATCCTCTTAAGGAGGCTGTAGTTAAGCCTCTTCTGAAGAAGCCCTCCTTGGACCCGGATTATCTAGCAAATTACAGGCCTGTCTCTAACTTACCCTTTGTGGGTAAAGTTATTGAGAAGGAAGTTGCAGTGCAGCTGGATGATAATCTGACCAACAACAATGTCTATGATTCTCTCCAGTCTGGATTTAGGAAAAGGCATAGTACCGAGACAGCACTTGTTCGGGTACTAAATGACCTCCTAATTGCGAGAGATCGAAGGACCTGCTCCATCTTGGTACTTCTTGATCTCTCTGCAGCGTTTGACACTGTTGACCATGGTGTGCTATTGGAGCATTTGCGGTCTATCTGTGGACTGTCTGATACAGTCCTCAGGTTGTTTTGATCTTACCTCGAGGGTAGGACTCAGAGGGTGGTGTCTGGAATTTTTTCTTCGCCATCAGTCTCCCTATCCTGCGGGGTACCACAGGGTTCCATTCTGGGCCCATGTTGTTTGCAGTGTATATGCCATTAGGAGTGATTGTTAGATGATACGGTCTGGGTTTTCATTGCTATGCAGATGATACCCAGCTGTATATGTCTTTTGTGCCCGGCCAGGATGCTGCCATTTCAGTATTTAACAACTGTCTTGCTGAGATCCAAGACTGGATGAATGGGAGTTGGCTGCGGTTGAACCCAAAAAAAACTGAGGTGTTGATTGTGGACAAGGGTCACTGTGAGGCGGGTTTGTTAGCTGGATCACCCTCGGGCTTATGGCTTGGGGGTGTCCAGCTGACGACCTCAGACCAGGTGCGGAACCTGGGTGTTGTATTTGACGACTGTCTGACTTTTAAATCTCAGGTGTCAAAGGTGGTCAAAACCTCCTTTTACCACCTGAGGAACATCACCCAGTTGAAGCACCTGGTTCCTCCAGAGGATCTTCCAATGTTGGTCCACGCCTTTGTTACCTCCCGCCTTGACTATTGCAATGCCCTTTACTTGGGGCTATCGGGGGTTGAACTTCGCCATCTGCAGCTAGTGCACAATGCGGCAGCCAGGTTGTTGACTGGATCTTCTAGGTCTAGTCATATAATGCCTGTGCTCCACGGACTGCACTGGTTGCCAGTTTGCTGGCGAATCACCTTCAAGGTCGGTTTGCTGACCTATAAAGCCCAACACGATTAGGGACCTGCTTACCTGAAAGAGCTCCTTTGTCCCTACTGTCCTCCCCGCTCTCTCTGCTCCACTGACAAGGGATTGCTAGAGATTCCCAGGGTCCATTTAAAAACTTCAGGGGTAAGATCGTTTAGTTTTATGGCCTCGACCTGTGGAATTCTCTACCTAATCAGTCTTGAAATTGCCCGACTGTCCAAAGCTTTAAAGGAGCTTTGAAAACATATCTTTTAGCAAAGCTTTTAATGATTTATGATAATTTTAATGTTGTTTAATTATTTATTGTTTTATCGATTTGTACAGGTGCCTTGGTTTTAAGAAAGGCGCCTTATATAAACAATGAATGAATGAATGAATGAATGAATGAATGAATGAATGAATGAATGAAGAAATAAAAATAGTGAGAGTTTTCAAAACTGTGTCATACCCCCTTATATTTTTGAAGGTAAACATATGATATAAGATTGTTCTGAACTGGATTGAAAAATATATTTTGGAAGCTGAGCAGATCCCTCCAACACCATTTCCACCCATTACTCGTCTGTATAAACACAACCCGACTGAACAGCTGCCCTCCCCTCCTTAACAACAATAAGATCCATCATGACCTAAACCTAACTAGAGTTATAGACATGTCTGTATATTTTTTGTGACCTAGAAATGAGATGACGTTAAACAGTTCTTTTAACTCTTAATAAACAGAGATGTCAACAACACAACAGGTGTGCAAAACATTAATACTAAAGAATTGCAAACAATCTACATTCTACCTCATTAGATTATTTAGGCTAAAAGACTAACAGGTAAACAAACCATTAGAACTAGTACTGCAATATGCATATTTACATAATAACAAAGATATGGAAATCCCACTTTACAGTAAAGGAGCTGAATAGGGTTTAGTACTACCTAACCAAATAAATAAATAAATAATAATCCTAATGGTAACAAAACATTACTTATTCTGTTATCCTGTGCTAAAACTGAACAATTGTATAAGAAACAAGCTCCTACATTTTGACAGAACTATTTAAAAATTAATAAAAGCACCTTACTTTCCATTGTGACACCTCAGGAGGCATCTGTCTGGTGAAAAGCCGTTCATTGGTACGAGTAGCATGCACATCTTGCATAGAGTTGTGAACAGCTCTTAGTCTGAGAGTATAAAGGGTAACAGCAAGTTAGAGACTGTTCTCCCAACTCTTATGCCATATGCACCACCCTGGAAACAAAGGCAGTAGTGTAATTAAAGTACTGTGCTAAAGTAAATCCTTTAATGTCTGAGCCAATTGCTGAGAGAGTGAATGACTCCTCTTAGCACATGCGGATTACAATCATTCAATGCGGCCAATGTGCATAGAAGGAGATTGCGTGCCCTACATGCTAGAAAAAAGAAAGAATTCAGATCCACATTCCATTAAGCATCTCACTGAACTCCTTGGACTGTTGAAAAACAAGATGGTGGACACTGAAAAAACCTGGTATCCTCTCAAATCCACTGCTCCATAAGTACTGTGGTCACTGAACAGCGATCCCCATACCAGCCCCTGTTCCTCCCAGTTTGTTACCAGAAATCATTGATACCTCCATATTTTAAAATGCTGCTTTCAAAAAAGGACTGAACAATTAGATGCAATGAAAGAGTCTTACTTTTTTTTTCTATAAATATAGAAAATGCTCTGTACAACAACAGGTAATACACCAACCTCCTGCTCAGATTGGAAAGGATCCTTTAACTTGAGAGTGTACCCTAGAGTTAAACAACTATTCTGTCTTTTCCCCTCAGTAGAGGGCAGTTCCTCCCTCCTCAACATAAGAGAGGAAGCTCCCACCCCCAATGGCAGAACAAACATAACTCCACCTTAGGTCAGCACTCTTTATCTCTGGGGTATTATTTCATTGAGCATCGTTGGGAGCCTGAACATTGCACGGAGAGCCAACTTGAGCCAATGCTACTAAGGAAATTAAATTGAACAACTTCCTTTGAAAGCAGCAGTACATCAAAGATAGCCCAATCACTAATAACCAAAATTAGGGAGTGGAACCACAGAGACCACTTAAACAGTTCCACACACAAGCTGAGAGGTGGCTTACAGGTACCAGGCCTAAAACTTACCCAAAAACTGGCAAAATGCAAACATGGGTAGTACACAGAAACTGGGAGAAGGGGAGAAAAATAATAAAAAAGAAAAAAAAATTCACACAACAATTGGTTGTCAGAGCGCCTTACAAGTTACTTTGAGCAGGATATATACTCTCAAACATACTGTATTAAAAATTGAAAGATGAGAAGAGTTCTGGCAAATCCTTTCTGAGACCAGCTTTGGCAGCGTCAAAACCATTGTATTCCTTGGGCCCTCAGGCAAACAGACCTTCAACAAGGTTGGAAAAAATAGACTGTAACACAAACCCACATCAAGGAGCCTTTTTTTGATAGGAAGGAAGGCATCTCGTTTTTTAATTACTTCAGGAGGGAGATCATTATATATAGAAAGCTTGCAACCTCCAAAGTCAGTCTGACTGTTATTTCTTAGAAATCTTTGGATAAACACCTTCTGTTGAAAGTTTAATAGTCTTATGACAAACAAGCAGGGCCTCTCATTGACAGAGGGTTTAGGTTTCAGATAACAATGTGCTGTCTCGATCACATAGGTTTTATTGTCAGGGGGTGGTCTTGCAAGCAATATCAGTAATTTATTAACAAAGGAGATAGTGTCACTGCCTTCAATTCCTTCACGAAGCCCAAAAATCCTTAAGTTATTCCGTCTGTTCCTGCTCTCTAAATCTTCTATTTTCTGCTCCAACTTTAATAATTTCCTGCTGTCATTAACTCTTACTGCATATTCCTTCTCAGCCCTGTCTTCTATGCTACTAATCCTGGTCTCTACATCATCTAATTTTGTTTTATGACCTACCATCTCTTGTTTTATTTCCTTCAGCCCTCCTGCCATGTCACTTAAAGTTAATTTCATAGAAGCAATCTCATTCATGATCAAATCGAAATGAGCTACAGTAAGCTGTTTCTGTGAGATGGGGATTTTAGCCCAAGATCCTCCTATTTCATCATCTGAGGATAAGGGTCTCTTGAGAGGATTTCCATCTTGTGGCATTTCAAGTAAATGTTCTGCCATTCTATGTAAAAGTAGAATTAATAGGAGAAGAAATTGAATACTTACAGTTGAATGTTTATGTATTAATTTCCTCAGCAGAGAAGGTAAACTTTTCACTTTAGCTATACAGCCGAAATACTTCATATCAATTAAGAGGAGGTTTCATTGATCACAAAACCATAGAAGTGTATCTAAAATGTTTTGTGAATTATGTTATCAGCACTTGGTTTAAGAAAACTGTTATAAATAAATGCGGATTCTTTAAAACAATGGTCAAAAAAATTTGAATATTGATGAAGGAGGTGCCAACACGAGAGCTCCGTCAACACGTCCTGTCGGTTCGCTTCCATCCGATTGAATCCTACCTTTCTTCTAGCTGCCTGTGCTTCTGATTTGCTTTGATGTTTAGTTTCCCATGGCAGCATAGCCAATTTACATCCTTCATTTTGGGGGGAATCCTTTTTTCTAGTAATGCTTTTTTTTAAAGCAGGTAATTGTAAAGCTGGACATGGGGGAATATGTTTTCTTCAAAAAAATGTGTTTCCAGTATTTCAGAATATAATTGTTTCCTTGATTTAACTGATTATCAACTGACTATTTATTCCCCAACCTTTCATTTTAACAAATACCTCTCTTGTATATATAGGAACTTGTATAGCCTTTTTTATAACTCTTAATTCCCAATTGTTTTCATTTTTCAAGCCACTCAGATGTTTTACTAAGAAAGAGTTTTGCCGGTTCTGTGTATTTCCTGATAATACAGGTTTTATATTGGCTGAAATAAACACTGTATAAAAAAATAAGATTGTATTTACCATGTTTAATCCACCTTGTGCAACTGGTAGGTATAGTATATTTATTTTTAGTGGATTTAATCGGCTACCCTAGATAGCCTGAAAGAAAATACTCAATATTGTAGTTTTCATAGTTTTAGTTGGGGGGAGAATGTTTGAAATGAACAAAATGCAGGGTAGAAGATATGTTTTTATTGAGTGAATTCTTTTTATTTTGCCTGAAGGCCATTTATTCCATTATTGCACCTAATTTTTCTCTTGGCTAATTTTCATTTCCCAGTTTAATATATCTAATTGGGTTTAAGCAAAGTATACACCTAAGATTCTTATGGGAGCTGATGTAAGCGTTATACCTGCAATCTGTGTTTTATTTGATTGAGGATCTCTAAATGTCATACTTATACTTTTTTTTTAATTTAAGGATGCTTCTGATATTTTACCATATTTCTGACACAGGGAGATAGTTGTATGTACTGAATCTTCATTCTGTACCATAAAACATAAATCATCTGCTTATACCACAGCTGTGGCAGAAAATTTCTCTCCTTGTATCATTAAAGGCTGTATATCTTGACAACACTTAATAGTGCTTAATAAAGGATCTAAGCAAAAATGTACAGCAGGGGGCTCAGGGGCCACCCCATCTTACACCAGTTTTAACAGGTATCATACTGTAGGTCCATTCCATCCATTTATTAAAGGGGTTACTATGGCTGTCTTATATGGTTTTGTATCCATAAAATAAACTCAGTGGGCACACCAGCTTGTTTAAGTACATACCACATGTAGTTATGGTTCACAGCATCAAATGCTCTTTTCTGGTCTAGAGTTACTGGAAAGCCTTCTATGCCTTTATTATTATCTTGTTCTACTATTTCACACAGCAGAAGTAATTTGTCTATCATGGATCTTCCAGGAAAGGAACATGTTTGTCCTGATGAAATACCATAACTTGAAATTTGTAGTAATCTAATTTATAGAATTTTTGCTAAGATTTTAAAATCCACATTAAGCAGGCTGATCAGGCTCCAGTTGTGTATATTTTCCTGATCCGAATTTTTAAATATGAATATCAGAAGGCCCTCAGTCATTTCTAATGGGAGATATGAGTTTTAAGTAAAAGTGAAATACATCAGCTAATTCTTGTGCTCTCCTATTATTTTATATATTTCTGTGTTTAACTGATCTCTTCCTGGTGCTTTCCTGTAGATAACATATCCATAGCTGTCTGTGCTTCTTCGGAAGATATCGCTGTAACTATGTTGTCCCTAATATTGAGGGGGTATTCTGGAAGGCATCCCATGACATAGGCGACCGCGATTGGGTGCCTACAAAAATAGCTACTCAATCACAGTGTATGTCAATTGGGCTACCCATCGGGGAGGGTGACCGGATGAGAGGGTTCACAGATATAGTGACAGGATGTCACTACATATATACACATGTGGGAGGGAGTAAGCATGCTCAGTGAGGGGTGGGAAGGAAGGGAGGATTGTGAGGGGTGGTGCCACGGTAAACCACTGAGCTCTCCCTGTGGTTTGGTGTGTGGGTTCAGAGCTGGAGCTGTGAGGGTGCTGGGTTCAGGTCTGGGCACAGGTACATTTTGTTGTGCCCAGCTCAAAAGTTTCTTTTTTTTTGTGGTTTTGCACCCCCCTGACATGCACCCCCCTGGAGCTGAGAATCCTTCAGTGGGGGTGCGGGGGGGGCACAACCCCCCACATAAAATACTAAAATCCAAGTCCCCAGCACAATTTTTTTTTTTTGAGATGTACAGTCACCCTAGCAGCGATAGCCATTCAGCATCCCGTTATCACATAAACCATTCTGGAACATCTAGGTTTGAAAACAATTGTGGGGCATCTGATAAATCTGTTTTCAGTTCTTTGTATAGATTTACTGTATGTTTTGTTATGATATGTAATAATTCTTTGTTCCCTGAGTGTTGTATCTGATCCTCATCTGTTAATGTTGCCACAGATGTTTTCTTTATTCTTGTATTACAGCTATCAAAGGACATATTGTTGCTAATTTCCTTGAGTACCATATAATTGTTGCTGCTTCAAATTTTCAGATTATTTACTATGGCATGATTGCATAGACTGTTTAACAATTGTAATTTGTTTGAAAAATCATGTTTTACTGTATGTGCCAAAGTTGTTAAATTTTGTAATTGCTTTCTATTATTTAAATACTGTAGATATTTTTTATTTTTTTTTGTCTAGAGTAGTTAATAAGTTCTTTATTTCTTTTGTATCTTCCCACCAGGTGGCAGGGTTCTCATACACATTTTTGATAGAGTTTAATGCTTCAATTAAATATAAACGGTCCTGATTTATGTTTAATTGTTAAAAAATTATTTTTACATCTCCACATACCAAGTCCATATTTATTATTTTGTTTCTTCTTATTTCTAATCTTAGTTCTGTATGATCTGAGTATTCTACCAGTTGGATTGTTATGCAGTGTGTGTAATGGGTAAAGTTTTATTTGTAAAGAGAAAATCTATCCTAGTTGCAATGTTCCCTTTATGAAATGTTGGGGTCCTTTGTTTTGTATGAACCACATAGCTGTCTTGTAAGTTTGCTGTTTGAACTATTTTATTTAGGCTTACCATGTCACAGAACTCTTTTTGTGTTTTAGTTTTAGTGTCTCTATCCTTGGAAGATAGGCCACAATTAAAATCACCCTCCCCCTCCCCATATTATAGTATGTGGTGTAAACAAATAGGGCTATATTTGTTGAAAGAGTGCAACTCTTTCAGCCTTCATCTGTGGGGCATAATTATTTATAAACCTGTACAACATGTTTTGGTGTTTAATATCCAGAATCAATATTCTACCTGGTACCAGGTCAATGATTTTTGATTTAAATACAGCTTGTCTTTTACCTGTTTTTTTAATGCTATTTGCATTAACTGTAATGATGGATAGTGTAGATGTCATATTCTTGGTTTAGTTTAGTTTTATGACATTTTTATTCCTTTAAGGAGGCATTTTTCTGTTTGACCTTCTGATCACTGTGTCTGATATTTTCTTTTTCTTTTTTGGTTTTCCTTAGTATTAACCACTAGAGCTGTGTGGAATGGGACAATTCTGGATCCATGGAATTTTGACCAAATATGGCAAAATTCTGTGAAATTTCACAGAATTTCATCTGAATTTTGCAGACTTTTTAAAATGTAGTAATTTGGTAACAACTCAACAGCTGTTTATGCTAGATCTCTGAAATCTGAAATACTGTATGTACTCTGTGAGTCAATGGCAACAAGCATGCCAAATATCATGTAAGTTGGTCAGATAGTTTCAAATGTATAGGTGCTCGAATGTTGTCATTTTATTGTTTGTGCGAAATTTCATAAACATTTTTTATCTGCATGTACAATAACCATCTATTGGGTCAGGGATCTTAAATTTGGCATGATTTATTGATGACAGGTGTTATAATAATATGCCAGACTTCATGACAATATGATGCAATGTCTCAAAATTATATGTGCTCAAAATCTGTCATTTTATTTTTTTCAGGAAATTTCATGAAAACTTTTCATCTGCATATAACTCAGGCACCTTTGGAGCTTAACAAATGTAAATTAGTATGGATAACCTTTCTGTAATGCTGATAGAATTATCTAAATATGGAGTGAATTAGATAAGAGATGTTTAAGTTACAGGGGTTCAAAACTTTACTTTGTAAATGTTTGCAAAACTTTATGAAAACTACCAAAAATGTGGATGTTAGTAACTTCTCTGCTCTTGCGATAGAGTTAACATTTGAAATGCATATCCATAGTCCGTGTATCCTGGTGTCTAACACAACTGAATAAATTGGTTAAGCAGTTTTAATTTTGTTGAAGAAAAAAAATGATTAGTAACATTTTCTCACATATTTATGATAGCATATTCTGTTGATGGTGCATCCAGAATTTTTTGTGTGGAATTTAACATTAACAATGCACATATCACTACTTCATTTGATAAGCTGGGCTGAGCTTTTTGCAGTCCTGCTGTTCTTCACTAGTTGACTATCCTCTCCTTCTGGCATAGCCAGATTGACCCAGTAGAACTACTGATCCCACTGACATCCTCTTTGTTCTTTACCGTGATGAATGCCCTTAAAACGTAAGTCACCTACTCCTTTTCCTATCAACCTATCCTGTTGGAATAGCCAGAATTCTTTCTTCCTGCTGCCCAAGACATTGTCTTCCCCCTCTACATCTTTTTGAGTACCTCTAAGTCCTAGACTTGCATGTACACTAGGCTCCCTGTATCATAAATTTACTGAATGTGATCCTTAAATATCCTGCATTCAGGTTGGAACTGTTGACACTCTGTGCTTTCTTGCTCCACTAAAGCAACCAAGATGCTGCACTCCTCTATAGGATGCAAACAAGTTCCAAAATTTATTAAATTACATCAAGCATCAAGCACAAGCACAAGCATAAGCAAAAAAGCATACCACTGTTGAGCAGAAAGCTGAGATCACACTGTTCTCCTGATCGGTTTCATACCCAGTATTTCATCAGGGGGTGGTTCTTTGCTCCCAAGGTTCATGTTAAATAGAAATTGATTTAAAGTGAGAGTGCATAATTTATACATAGGTGTAATGAGTGCAACAATACTCAATTTTCAAACTCACCAAAAAATTAGTGTAACATGGTTTTACTACAACAACTTATGTTATACTAAAAACACCCTTATTAATTCATTTAACTATTACCTAGTGCAAAGAACACACTTTTTATCTTTCAAGTAATTCACAGCAACATATAATGTATAACACAATGTCTCTGTCTTTAAATAGTAATTATTACTAATACTTAAATATAATACTTAGAATTATTTGTCTTACTGCTAGGAGAGGCAACATCCCTTAACTGAGGATATTGGTTACAGGCATGGCATTTGAAAAACCCTTGCACCCTCAGCCCTCCCCCAACCGGCATCAGGTTGTGTGTTGGGATCATGAGCCCTAACTCTCACCTCATCACATGCATGAACAAGCTGAGGGATAGGGGTGAGTTAGAACCGATGATCCCAATGCACACTCTGATGCCAGTTGATGGAGCAGGCTGAGGGGTGCAAGAGGGGTTTCAACCCCAATAATCAATTTCTTTATTGCCACTGTGTAACAAACCGTAACTGATGCATTAAATGGATTTTTTTGCCTCTAATTTCCCTTTTTTTGAGAATGAGGACTAAAATAGTGAATGGAATGCTCCCAGCACTGATTTTTTTGTGACACAAATAACACTAACAGCAACGCAAATGGAAGCGTAACAATTATGCACATGGTGACACAAACGTAAATTGTAAAGCAAGTGTTAATAGAAACGAGGTGCAAAGTGAGCGTCAAGCGAACAGTGATGCAAATGGAGATGCAGGCGCATAAGTAAACACAACTGGTAACACGCGGTGATGGTACCACTATTGTAAATGTAAATACAACTGTAGCAGCAACAACATGAAAGGAAACAGAACGCAATGTAAGCGCAAGAAAGACAGAACGCAAACCGTAACGCACACAGTGATGGTACCGCAATTGTAAACCCAAATGGTAATGGTAACCACAACAATAACACCAAAGAAAACAGAAACACAAACACAAACCTAAGTGATTATGGAAACACAAACCGTAACACACACAGGCAGGAGAACACAATTGGAAATGCAAATGGTAACGGTAAGAACAACAATCATGCAAAACGAAAGACAAACACAAATGAAAATGGAAGTGGGCAGCTGCCAACAGAAATGGCAATGCACACGGTGATGCTAAGTGAAAGACAAACACAAACAGTAGTGGAGACACAAATGGTAACAGTAACGCAAACGCAAACGCAAAGGGTAACGCACACGGTGGCATACATGGTAACAGTAATGCAAACGGGCACGGAAACACAAGTATAAAGCCTACATGTAACAGTAACTGGAGTGCATACCGTATTTTTTACCAAAAGCTCCATTGAGAAACACAGTGAAAACAAAGAATGTATGAATAATAATAGGCCTCGGAGCAGAAAACGAGCAGTTGTAATACTAAAATGGTAATATTTCAGTAACCGTACAACGTAGAAAAAGAAATAAAATTTTACATGATTCATGAGTTTCCTGGCTAGGTTTTCATTGAATGTGTAGCCCATAGGGCTACTTATTGTCGTGACGAAAATTCGTATGTCGACTGCTTCCTAGACACGAAACATTTAAAGGCGCAGGCAGACGCCACCATGTTAGTCTATGGGAAAAACATCAACTTTGGAGTACTGTAACTTTTCATCTGTGCAATAGTTTGTCACAAAACCACCAAAAGGCACATCTGCGAGATGTTGGCTGCCTTCCTCCAAATTTCAGCCCAAAAGACCAAACCGCTTTTGCAGCAGGGTGGTAAAGAATTCCTGTCATTTTGGCCATAGTCTAGAAAAGTAGTGTCGTGATTTGTGACACTTTCGCAAACATTTGTGAAAGTGTCACAAGTGTGACACTACTTTGCGACACTACTTTTTCCAGAAATTTGAAAAACATATTTCTGGGGTGCTTAACCCCAAAATAAAGACATGGCTAGCATTCTCAGGGCTTGAATAGGTAAACACAAAAAGAATTATGTCCCTATATGGTCCCAATTTTAAATGCCAAGCATTTCTGTGATCAGTAACTGAAAACAAAATGGCAGATTTGCGACACTACTAGGGTCAATTGAGACACTAAAAAGTGCATTTGCGACACTTTCAAACTTTTTTTAACTTTTCCCATTGACTTATAATGGGAATTTGTTTTTGAATTACTTTTGAACCATTTAACATTTTTCATGAAATCTTCAAAAGGCACATCAGGGAGCCTGGCTGTACATTCCCTGAAGTTTTCGGACCAGTCACACAAACCATGAGACCTGTAGGCATGAGCAAAGAATGCGCAAAAAAGGTAATTGTGCGCATGAATGTTGCTCAATACCTCGCAGTCATATAACTGACCAGTACGACATTTGGCAAATTGTAAGATCTATGGTTATTCCCTGTGCCTGCCAAATTTCAGGCAAATCCATTGAATGGTGGCAAAGTTATTAAGGTGCAAAGTTTCACCCTTTAACCTTAAAAGGGGTACTCAACCCTAACTATGGTAGAACTCCCGTGCTACCATAATATACATATATATATATATATATATATATATATATGAAAAACCCAGATAGACCATCTTAGGGTAGCTTGTTGATTCCACTGGGGTGTCAAACAGACGAGGCACACTGATGAGTCCTCATAGGACGAAACATGTCTGCGTCTTGCGTCTTCTCTTGGCACCCTTTGCAACCTGTGTGAGAGGCCTTTCAGCACCATGCATTTCTGCTTAAAGTTGAACCAGCAAAATATTCTGTGGTGATTGCATATGCAGCCCATGATGCTTTGTATTATGGGGCATGTGTGATTTTGTATTTCTTTGAAACTTGGCTTCCGCCAATACCCTTTATGATAATCGTTGCCTCAGTGCTGCGCACTGAGGTTCTTATCTATATATATATATATATATATATATATATATATATATATATATATACACACACATACATATACATATACATAGACAACACATATATATATATACATACACATATATATATATATATACACAACAAAATTATATCTACAAATAAGGACTAGCAGTCAGGTAGCTTGCCACAGTACCCAGTTGTCATTGTATTTTTTTTGACAAGCTAAACATGCTATGCTATGTCACAGAACAGCAAAAATGAACTTTCAGCATAGAAACTGTCTTAAATGTGATGGGTCATGTCTGCATTTATTTGTCCTGATGGACTTCTAAAATTTAATTTTTCCTCCATCTAGTTAAGAAATTATTTGAATGACTCAAATCCCAATTGTGGAGGGCCTGTTGGCTCTACCTATTAATGCCAGTAGACTCCACTGCTGGCATGAATATTAATATGCAAGTACAGTCTTACTCTGAAAAACATAATGTGTGTTGCTTGAGGAGGTGCTCCTACCTCCTCAATGTGGAGGAGGCATGCTCTTCAAGCAACTCAAGTCCAATTAGATTATTGATTAGGTGTACACCTAAATTATGCAAGCAACAGTATTGTGGTGTAACTGTATGATATAGGAGGAAAACAGTTACATACATTTATTTATTCTGTTAATGTTTTTCTCTGTGCCCACATGGATCACAGACTATAACTTTATCTTTATGTGTATTGCTTTTTAAACTGCTGCTGTTACTGCTGGCTGTCCTGTCTTCTCACATTGTTCTGCCATCTGCCCCACTGTTAGTCCCTCCAGTCAGTGTTAAAGAACCATTCTTGAACATACATCTTGCTCTGAAGTTGTGCTCTACTATGTTACCTACCATCTGTCAGTTAAGTTCCAGAAATAATCTCTGATTTTTGTCAAGTTCTACAGACTGAGTTCTCTCAGCCTCCACAGCAATAGCCATAAAGTCATCAAGACGTTCTTGGCCCATTGTTTGTTCTTAAGCAATTTTTAATGAATTTTAAAGCTGAGAAGCTTCTTTCATTACTGCATGTTGTTACAGGGAGCATGAGAACCAGTCTGTAGAGTGTTTCTATTTGACAGTATACATCTTGCAGGTTAGAATTACAGATAAAGCGATACATGTCACCAGCTGTTACTGGGAGTGTTGTTTCTCTGAACAGTCTATGTAGAGTTTATACTCTTGTTCTACCAAATGTGAATCCATGTCTCCTGTGTAGTATTTTATTAGCTGTTAGAGGTTGTCGAGTTTTTCAAGAGAAGGATTTGTTAGGCAACTAACATTTTAGCAATGGAAGTGTTTCAGAGCTAAAACTCTCAGTTATTCCCTGTATACAAAGATCTAGGTTTGCAAAGGTATCCAGTGATATTGACACAGTCAAATTGAGCTACTCAATATGAGCTACTCAATTTGACCTCCAGTTAAAGCGTGTGTGGAACAATAGCGAGTAGGAGAATAGCGAGGATTACAACAAAACAGCAATTGTAGGAATTGGCTGCATATGGGACAGGGGAGAATGGTAACAGGATATGGCCAAATCTGGTAGTGTGATTCCGAGCTGGCCGTCTAGCATAGTGGTAGGATGCATGCACCACACTATTGCAGAAAGCTCTGGGTTTGGAGCTTGCGGTGTGTTATACATTTTGCTGCATGTAATTTTGCCCTTTCCACAATGTCAAGTCCCCTCGGGTTGGGGGCACAACTCCTCATAAAAATCTTGCTGTCCATGTTGGGTCCTGTAAATGGGGCGAGTGTCGCTGTTGTTCAGATCACTGTTGTGCAAGTCGCCATTATGGTTTTCATTGACTTGCACTTGCCGTCATTGTTGGTGCTGTAAAACTGCTGACAAAAAGTGGGACCAGTTGCAAAGTAGAATTCGCGGACTTTATCTTTATCAGTTGTACTGGAATAATTTTGTAACATTTGATCAATTTGTCTGGATACTTTTCTATTACATGGTTCAGCATTCTCTCCATCTATTTTGGAAGCTAGCATCTCAGCTTCAAGCCATATTTCCTCAAATGTCTCATCCGACCTCAACGACAGTAGCTCAGCTTTACAGTCCTCAATCATCTCAGCTGCAACAGATATGTCTAACTCAGTGAGCTGAAGACATTCTGAGGCTACATTTGTAATAGACAAAATCTTGTCAAATGATATCAAACAGAAACAGAAACAGAAATGAAAGTCTATTTGCTCTGCTCAGGGCC
The DNA here is from genome assembly GCA_016271365.2 of Neoceratodus forsteri. Lineage (NCBI taxonomy): Eukaryota > Metazoa > Chordata > Ceratodontiformes > Ceratodontidae > Neoceratodus > Neoceratodus forsteri. The sequence continues at coordinate 998,676,159 of CM057455.1, read as the reverse complement.
ATGACTGTGCTATGATGTCACTATCAAAGAGCCCTCTTCTTGAACTTTTGCAAGGGTTTGCATTACAGAATCACTGGTTGCAAGCAGTGCTCCACAGATGTCAATTCTACTACACCAGCGAGTCCCAGAAAGTGACTTAATAGTATGAGTTCTATGTGAACTTTGTGAAGTACTGTCATTTAAGAACTGTTCCTGTACAGCAGGAAAAAGATTGTGTCGTTTAGTTGAATTTTCAATGAAAATGTACAACTGTTCAAGGACACCAAAGAAATTATGATTCTGAGCAATCTTGCTGCATGAGTCAACAACAACCAAATTTAAACGATATGCACAGCAATTAACATAATATGCTTTGTCACATGATTTCCTAATAATAGCATAAACTCCTCTGTAAACCCCAGACATTGCTGCATAACCATCATATCATTGACCCCTCAGATCTGAAATACTAAAGTTGCATTGCTTCAATGTTTGGGAAAGATAATCTGCTAGTCTGGCACCTGTTTCCATTTCTACATGAATAACATGGATTAATGATTCATGAATTGTGGCATCTTTGCAAACATAATGTAAAACTACAGATAATTTGTCTTGTTTCGAAGCATCTAGATTTGTATCAAGGCAAACATAGAAATAAACAGACTGTTATACTTCCTCAATTATTGTATTCCATACATGTATTGCAATGCACATGATTAAGTCATTCTGACTTTGAGCTGTTAGGTAACTTGGCTAACCCTTTGGATTTTTAGAAGCCAATTCTTGGTATTGTTTAAGCAGTGGGTCATATTGTGCAAGTAAAGATACAATTTTTCTGAATACACCACTGTTCTTTGAATCCGTAGTCTCATCATGGCCTATGAATGGTAGTTTCAAGCGAGCCAGCGAGTATAGCAGTAATGTCAACAAATCAGGTAACAGCATTCTACCTATTCTCTCTCTGTTTTGATTTTGACTGTATTTGTTTTGCCCTCTCTTCAGATAACTGTTCATCTAAAGGTCTAGTAATCAGATGGAGTTAAGTGCTGTCTGCCTTGTTGTGTGTGCATGCTACTGCTCTTCCACGTGCAGGCTGTGTGGAATATAAAAGCAGCAGTGGGGTGCAAGCAGGAAAGAAAGCAACACAGTCACTGAGCCAATCATGACAGAACCCTGCACATGTTACCATGGTGGTGGGGATGGACCATACATGAATGGCTCAGAGATCCCCAACCCCCACCCACCACATCATCAACAAATTCAAAAGAGGCAAATATTGTTTTGGATCTTATAATTTCTGAAAAAAAAAGTATATTTATTTTTTTACTACTTTGTGCAATTATTTTTTTGGGGACATGCCCTTGGGCCCTATGGGCATGACACCACTGCCTCCAGTCCTAAAAGAGAAAGCTTATGCCACTGGTTACATCATTATTTTACCTTACTATGGTTCTTTTTTTTTATAGAAAGAATAATGAATAGGTAAGTGTGTATTATGGATATTTTTCACACACCCAAGGTGTGTGATGACCCATAAACCTCGAGAGTGAAGCTCGAGAGGTTTATGTGGTCATCACACACTGAGGGTGTCTGAAAAAAATCCATAACATCAAACTTACCTATCCTTTATTTTTTATAATTGCTGGTGTTGAGGTTTAGACTGTATTTCCAGCAGCTTGAAAGAAAAAGATGTTTTTTAGCTAGAGTGCAGTTTTATTTTTGAAAAAATTGAACTGTAAATGAATAAAACAGTTGAAAATACTGCAGTTGAAATGCTTTTTGTGAAACAATGGAATTCAATAGTTTCTTTGGGGAATGTAATATCAACTGGATTTTGGGTTATTATGAAGTGTCATATCAACCGGATTTAAGGTTATTATTGCCTTTGGAGCATAATAACCTAACATCTGGTTGATATACATTTTTAACAAAACTGTAATCCAGTTGATATTGATGATCACCAGTAATTATATAATAATAGGAACACAAAGTGAACAAGAAATGCATACAAAGTATGGCAAAGCCAACCTGCAAGGTACATATATTTTCAATATTGTATTGGGGAAACAACTGCAGAGCAATAAAACTATCTCCTTAGACATGGCATTAAATCAATGTTGTCATTCAGACCTGGTGGGTTCAATGCCCCCAACATAAGGATCCAATAAGTCTCTCTTTCATATAGCCTGCCTTCTAAATTGCCACCTCTTGGTCACAATTTAACTTTTTCTAATCTGCAAAATTTGAATGTGTGTACAATATATTTTTGTCTGGAATTTTGACAGTGTATGGCCAGGGCACTTCTAATGTCATTATGGGTCACTGATCGAAGGTGTTCACCTATTCTAGATTTGAAAGTCCATGGGGTTTTACCCACATAAAAGGCGCCGCATTGACAAGTGGCCATATAGACTACATATTCTGCAATACAGTAAACAAAGTCCCATGTCTCAAAGTTTTTACTACTGCTGCAGCCTGTAAAAGTATTGCATTTGATTAAATATCATTAAATAGCCTGCATTCAGTTTGGAATTTTTGACACTCTGTGCTTTCTTGCTCCAACCTGGTGGTCTACCACTGTTGTGCTACCCAACTCACCTGTCCATTTTCTTGGTGACACAGCACATCTAACTCCAGAATATGGTGACCCTTCACTACCTGCCTCTTATACCCCTGTTCATTAATTAGAACCCCCCAGTTAAGGCTGAGTGAAATTAGAAAATTCCAGTTTTATGGATTTTTTTATGAAATTCTGCAATTTTCACAAAGACTCATGGGATTTGAGTAAGTACAGATGTTATTTTGCAATTTCTCACAGCAAGCAATTGGAAAGGCTTTGCATGGAGTTTGGTGGCCAAGCAGCCAGCCACTCCTACTTCCTGAGCTATATAAGCAGCTCCTCTCAGCCTCATTGTGAAGCATTTTTTTTCTTTGCAGCTGAAGGCTGTGCCAGTCTGTCCTCTGAGCTGGTTGGACCTACCTGGCTGGCTGGGACCTGTGCCTCCCACTCCTCCACTGCTCCTGCTTGCCTCTGCTGGGCTTCTGTGTTTGTTTTCCTGTTCTGGTTTGTATTTTGCCTTTGGCTGTGCATGCTTCTGTTTTGTTCCCTGTTTTCTGTATTCATGTCTTTGGTTTTGCCTTTTGGAGGGAGCTTTGTTTCTGAGCTTCTAGCATACTGCTACTCTGAGCTCATACTACTTGCTTTCAGTTACTTACAACTGCAGCCACTGCTACTGCTTACTCAATTACTATTGTACCCAGTGCTTGTGTTTTTTCACTGTTGCCCACCACTCTCAAACTACTGCAATGCAACTGCAATCATTATCTGTGTGTTTCAGCTCAACCATAGCTGCTCCATGTTGCATATTCAATTGTTTTCACCTGACGCAGGTTTACTCTGACCCTAGCTATGCTGCTCATTTGTGCTCTCATTCTACTTGCAGCTTCATTGCACTGCCTGGCTACATCTGCTTTCAGAGCATTGTGTCTCCATATTTTAATGCAGTTTTACAACTCAGTGTACTCCATACAGCTGTTACTTCTATATTTATTCAACATGTTCTTCTCTGAGGTCAGCCAAAAAGTTCCCGCTGAGGCTGTTAACCTAGCTTTAATATCTGCATGTGGTTCTTGGCCTTCCATCACTTCATCACTTCCTTATTTGTCCTACGGCAGGGACTGGGAGGTGTTTGGGGAGCCATGGCCCCTTGTGGCTACTTATTTCTGTTCTAAATCCTGCCTTCACCACCAAAAATCCTCAGAGTTTTTCTCACCGTGATTTGGCTTTTAAATGCAGGCTGGCTCACCCCAGTATTCACTGCTGTTTTATTGCTACTACATTATGCAGACCTGTGCAGGTCCACTTATTGTTACTGACCTATGCACGGTCCACGCTGCTTATGTACTCATTGCTTAGGCAACTCATTGCTTCATGCCTACTGCCATCCCTCAGCTCAGCCTCTGGGATTCTGCTGCACTCAAGTCTGCATTTGACCTGCAAGGTCTCAACACTCACTGCTCATTACAATCTCAGCACACCAGTGCTCAATCAGCTTGCCAGCTTCAGCTCGTAATCTATTTCTGGGGCATGCCAGCCATTCTGTATTGGTGCAGGGTTCCTGTAGCCGACGGTCTCACTCTGCATTTAGTATGCATCATTGAGTGTGTCCAACTTGGGGTGGGGTCCTTCTCACCTGGCCCATAGCTGGGAATGTCCTTGCCCTGGGCTCAGCTTTAGCTGCCTGCTACACGACAGCAGCTCCTGGAGCAGAATTTAAGACTAGCGATGAAGGGTGGTTACTATGATCTCCATTGGCTCTAGTGTTCCACTATAACGGTTGTCCAATGGCTTTAGTGGATTCCCTAGCAAGGCACCTTCACAGCATTCTCCCTATGACTGCCTCTGGTTCACGTGGTTTGATTTTATGGTGGGTAGGCTAGGGGAGTGCCTCAGCAGTCATTGCTGTCCTCCTCCACTTTGGTTGCATGTACTGTTGCAGAGTTTTCTCACAACCTTCCACGGTGGTCCTGCTAGAGGGTTTGAGTGAGAGCCTTCCTTCAAAATGGAATATTTTGCACTACCCTTAATTGGGTTTTCCAAATTGCAGTTGCAGAGCCGTCACTAAATAAAATATCCTAATCCTGGAGGGAAGGTGACCTAGGCCTTGGATCCCCGGAGATTTCCTCCTCATAGGGTTTTTTTTTCTCTTCTCCATTGCCTCAGGTCATACAGTAACTGTTAGTTAGCATAGTAGTGTCCCCTAGTTTCTTTAGGTAGGTTCCGCTGTTGGATGGAGGTGAATGGTATCCCTGCTGTTCCCTCTCTCCTTAGAGGATCCCCTCATTCTCAACACAAACCTGTTTTATGCTACGCAATCCTGGGCATTTCATTACGTTATCAAACTGATCATCTCATTATGTTATCAAACTGTCTATGCTTCTCTACTACTATGTTACAGTTACTGCCCCTACATCGCAGTTACTGCTTGCTCATATGCTTTGTGTTGCCTCATTCTTTTGGGATGCTTGTATTACATTTCTTTTGGGGATTCCTAAGGTAACTTTAACCACTGGAATAGTCCCGTGGCACCTCTAGGGGTGGAACGCTCCTGAGGGTTCCTTGCCTTTCATACCCCTACAGGGTGGTAATTCCACTGGAATAGAGAATGCGAATGGCCAAAACCAAACTAACACAGTTGCACAAGCATAACACTATACTGGCTGCACAGGACAGTGAATTGGAAAGGCCTGGAGTTCGGTGGCCAAGCAGCCAACAACTCCCACTTCCTGAGCTATATAAGCAGTTCCCTTCAGCCTCATTGTGAAGTATTTTTTTCTTTGCCCTACCATCCTCCCCGCCTCCTCCAGTGGCAGAACTTCTTTCCTTTGGGGGATTTCTAAGGTACCTTTAGCCATGGGAATTGTCCCATGACACCTCTAGGGGTGGAACCCTCTCTGAGGGCTCCTTGCCTTTCATAACCCTACAGGGTGGTAATTCCTCTGGAATAGAGAGTGCGAACAGCCAAAACCAAACTAACACAGTTGCACAAGCATAACACTATACTGGCTGCGTAGGACAGTGAATTAATAAAATTGGCACACACAGTCTCCTCATAAGGTCTAAAAACCTGCCAAATTTAATGGTATTGCATTCTCTAGTTTTAAATTTTCAGGGGTTTATAAATTTGTAGTTTACATTCTTGCAAAATCAGATTTTCAAATGTTGTGAAAATTTGACTACTTTTAATTCAATCCCACTTAAAGCTGAAAATATAAACTTTTTCAGAAATGACCATGTGAAATAGTAGTTTAAATGTTTCAACTCTGGTTAAATTTGGATATGTAGTTTTAAAATTAGAGGGAACTAACAGAAACTAAAATATTGGCAACATGTTTGGCAGGCTATAACACAGTCCCATTTAAAGCTAGAAATCTGAAACTGTGTGCACTAACAAAGGTAGTGATAATCTGTACACCTGGCAATTTTTGTAATATTTCAATGAATACTATCAAAGTTACACTAAAATTACAGAAATCTAAATTTTGACAAAATATTTGACTACCTATAACTCATCTGCCATTAAAGCTTGAGACTTAAAATATTGTGCATATATACATTCTATGTGCTTCTATAAATCCTGATATTGTGGAGAAATTTGGATAAGAAATTTAAAAATGATCTCAAAATAACTAAAAATTAAATTGTAATTAAATGTTTGGCCACCCATAACTCTGCCCCCTTACAACTGACACCTCTGAAATATGGTACATTTTGTAAGCCATGGGATGCTCCTTTTTTCACCACACAGTATTTACCAGCCTCCATCTGAGTTATAATCATCCACATCAATCACTTGATCAGGATCAGCAGTTGATATACTTTCATAAGGATATGAAATTCATGCCTTACTAACTTTAATAAATGTTAACATGTGTACATTCTCTGGCAGCAGCCTATTTCTTGTGTCTGCCATTGACATGCATTCTGAAGAGACATTTGTTGCAGGACAACCAATATATTAAAGGCTTCATTATACAGCTCAGGCCATATTAACTTTTCCAATCTCCAGTATTTAAAAGGACATGCATCAATAGGAATAAGTGGTTCTTGCAGGTAACTGTCTACCACAATGGTCAGAGAATGCTCAGAAGAAGAATCAATGTAACTTGTTATGGAGGCAATTTGTGAAAGGTTTTGCCACAGATCTAGCTTGTTGCTAGGGGTGGAACATGGAGTTGTGGAAGAACTACTGCTTTCATTTGGTTACTTTTCCTGTCCTATATCTCTTCATGAAGATGGACCTGGACATTGAGGAGATGAGAAGCTACTGTGTGTATCTGTGTTTGACTCCTGTGAATGCTGCAATTCATCTAACAACAGATATTTATAGTGCTCTACATTATGTGTTTTCAGAAGATGTATAGCCTTGATGCTCTGGTGTCGGCTGTTGTTCAGACCGGGTTCTACCATCTCCAGAACATCAATCAAATTGAGTCCCTTATCTCCCTTTCAATGACCTGGCCATGCTGGTACATGCCTCCATCACCTCGAGGCTTGACTACTGTAGCACACTCTACCTCAGGGTTAGGGGTGGTGTGATGCGGCACCTGCAGCATTTGCAGTACACAGTGGCCCATCTGTTGACTGAACATTCAAGATTCAATCATATCCCACCGGTGCTGCGCAAACTGCATTGACTGCCGGTGCGCTGGTGCATCACCTTTAAAGTAGGTCTTTTGACCTACAAGGCCCTACATGGGTTGGGTCCTGGCTATCTAAAGGAGCTCTTGCATCCCTACACCCCACCCCACTCTCTCTTATGTTGGCTGGAGAGGCCCTCCTGGAGGTCCCCAGGGTTAGGCATAAATCTTCCAGGGACCTGGCATTTGAAGTGGTGGCCCAGTTCTCTGGAATTCACTGCTGGTGTACCTCCAGGAGGTGCCTTCTGTAGAGATCTTTCAAAAATATTTGAAAACCTTCCTAATTGAGCAAGCTTTCAGGACTTGAAAGAGTTATTTTGGGACCATCTGACAATCTGGAAATTAGTCTTTTGAATTTTAGCAGGTTTAGGAATAATTTTATGTATTGTATGTTGACTGTCCTGTACCCTTGTTTTTGTATATCCTTGTTGTAAGGGTACCCTGAGCCTGTAGGAAAGGGGCCTGATATAAATAAACTCTACTACTACTACTACTACTTTCTCACACAGTCAACTCTCCATCAGCTCTAACATAAACAAGGGTCTGCTTCTTTAGATACAAAAGTCTTGTGTGCTCCATAGTGACCATCCACCAGCCTGAATGGACCTCTTCTCTTGCAGGACAGGTCAACAGTTCCACTGCTGAGGAACTTGTCTCTTACAGTTCTTTCATGTACCCAAGTGAAGAATCTCCTACCTTGTCTGGACACTTTCTTCTCTGCCACTGCCTCACCAGCCATCGTCAAGTGCTTTGCCACTGCCTGGACCTCTCTCTAAAATTGCCACCCTCCAGGCTCTCACCTAATGTCTTGGGAGAACCTTTCACAGGCCTACTGGCCATTGGGTTGCTTCCCATAAGAGAAATTGTCTGGGGTCCCTGCACTCCCCTTGTGGTCCCACTGTATATTAGACTATACTTCAGTGAATTATGCACATGGAAAAATGCCACCATATCCCAGGTCCTAAGGATCTGCCCTTGATGCCAGAAGTCTCTCTCTGACATGATATCAGGGTCCAGAGTGAAATAGTCTCTGATGTTCTTGAACCATCAAGGTGTCTCAATCCTTGGCAACTCATGGAGCCTCAAAGGTGCCAACACCCTTCTTATCGCCTGACTCCACCATCAAATTCTGGCACCAAATGGCCCAAGTGCCTTTCCTCTGACTACTCCACCAAATTCCTGTTCCTAGTCTATCATTAAGGGATGATGCCAGAGAATCAGTCTCCACTTGGCATGTCTCAGTGAATGACCACCTGCCCTACTGTAAAGAGGTGGTTGTTAAACCCCACCTGAGAAGCTATGTCCATCTTTGGAAATGGTAGGGCTGTGCAGATGTATGTGCTCAACACCCCAACACAATGAGGTTAGTGCTTTATCACCCTTCACCCAATGACCAGCATTGGTGCCTGTGGGTGTTGCCATTCCCAGGACAAAATACACCCCAAATAAAACATAAGCATAGAAACATAGAACTTTTCAGTAGCAAAAAATGACCGTTGTCCCATTATGTTTCCCCATAAGCAAAATAAGCCATCTCTGTCATAACTGTGGGGATCCCTCCCACACCAGTGGTCTCCCTCTGGGGGGCATCCTGTACCACTGAACCAAGAGGTCTGCAACACTGCCACTCTGGCTATCTTCCTAAATTTCATGCAGCCTGGGTACAACCCACCCGCATGCCTTTTTCAAGCATCCTAGAGAACTGTCACAGCTCCCTCCGGTAGTCCAGAAAGTCATGTGCCTCCCTAACCCTAACATAAGTGAGAGAGGAAATCAAAGGTAGGAATAGTGAGGGTTAGGAGGGTAGCATGAGAAGACTATGCAGAAGAAGACCAAGAAAAGGCTGTCATCAAGAACAGGTACTTCTGCTCAGTCTTCACATTGCAGGGGGGAGAATGAACCACCATGGAGTAGCAGGAACAGGGAGAAGGGACATAAGTCCATTTTCAGAGGAAAGAGTCCTGAGGTGACTTGCAGCTCTGAAGGTGTACAGGGCTATGAGACCAGATAGGATACACCCAAGGGTACTGAAATAAATGCATGGAAGTGCTAGCTGCAGCAATGACAGCCTTATTCAACAGCTTAATTGAAATGGGCATGGTTCTAGAGGACTGGATAAAAGCAGATGTGGTCCCCCTACATAACAGTAGCAGCAGGGAGGAGGCTAGCAACTATAGGCTGCCCAGTCTTTCTTTAGTGGTGGGGAAATTAATGGAAAACTTACTGAAAGACAGACAGATAGAGTAGTTTGACTCCAGCTGGCTGCTAGACCACAGGCAGCATGGATTCACAGGGGAATGTCATGCCAAACAAATCTAACAGAAATATTTGACTGGGTGATCAGGGAAATACATCAGGGAAGGGCAGTGGACATGACCTATCTGGACTTTAACAAGGTCTTCAACACTGTGCAGCACAAGTGACTGATAAAGGAACTGAGCAACCTGGGGTGGGATCCAAAGTGGTGAATTGGGTTAGAACCTGGTTAATAGATAAGAGACAGAGTGTGGTGGTCAGTGTCACTCACTCTAATGATGGGAGCGTAACCAGCAGGGTGCCACAGGCTCAGTCCTCAGACTGGTCATCTTTAATGTCTTCATAAGTGACAGCAGATTTTGGGTTATCATATCTGATGACTTCAAAGTAGCATGACTATGACAAAGCAGTGGATAGGGCTAGTGGGATACTGGGGTTGGTACAGAGGGGTATATCCAGCAGAAGGAGGGAGGGAGGTGGTGTTGCCACTGTATCGCTCACTGGTGAGACCCCACCTGGAGTACTGTGTCCAGTTTTGGAGGCCACATCTCAGGAATGACATAGGGTGGAGGCAGTTCAGAGGAGGGCAGCAAAAATAGAGCAGGAGTTGCATAAGAAGCCCTATGAGGAGAGATTGAGGGATTTCAACATGTACACCCTGGACAACAGGAGAGCAAGAGGTAACATAATAGAGACCTACATGTACCTCACAGGGTTGAACAGAGTGCAGGAGGAAAGTCTTTTTTAGAAGTTAGCTGCTCCCCCAAAACATTTGACCACTGATGGGTTCACATGCTAATGTTCAAGCAGGCCTGCAGTCATTCACATGTACAATGAACTTCTTTGCATGTCTTTGTTTCTTCTTCTTTGCAAGTCCCCAATCATGTTGCATAATAACACTCCCAAGTAGTATCCCTTTCACCTAGGCTGGTACTCTTAGAGGTCTTGGATATACACAGACTTCCGTATCCTACTTACCTGGTTACCAAAAGAATAAAAAAACATAACATAAAGATAAAATAAAAAAAATATTCTGAAGGATGAGCCGTTATGATGCAACCACCTAAAATTCACTGTTCCCTTTTATCCTCGGAAAAGGGTGGGCATTGTCCAGGGAACCTCCAGTGTTTAGGGGTATATCTGTACCAAATATCTGTTTGAATACTGTCTCTTGATGGGATGCATGATAGTCCTCTCTCATCCCACAGCTTTCCATTTCATCTTAGTATTAATTTTCTAACTTAACACTCCATGTTCTGTCTCTGCATGCATGCTCATACCACATGGACAGGACTATCCATGTCTGCTAGAGCATGACTTTGCCCAGGTTCCAGTTCATCTCTGTCCCAACAGTAGTTAATCACCAGCAATGCTCAATTGAACTTCACAAGCACATCATCAGAATAAACTCAAGAAGGCAGCACAAAACTAACACCAAATACTTTAAAAGTTACTTGGTTAGACTAGCCATCCTGTTGCTACTTCTCTCAGGCAACATCCATCCCAATCCGGGCCCCCTTCAAAATCAGGGTACAATTGCCCAGAAACCAGGCACGTTAATCTTTGCATCCCTAAACATCTGCAGCCTGGCAGCAAAGTTTGACACTCTACAAGCATGGGTAGCCCTCCATAATCCTGATCTGCTGTCAGTTGTCGAGACATGGCTCTCTCCCAGGATCGCAGATGGTGCATTCAGTCTATCGGGTTGCATAATTTTTAGGCAAGATCGAGTATCTTAAAAGAGGTGGCAGCTGTGCACTCTACCTAAGGATAGTTTACAGGGCATAGTCCCAATTTACCCAGCTTAGGGCCGTTCTCCCAACCCTTTGTCATTAAAGTCCTTCTGGGGCCCATAACAAAACAATTACAGTTATCAGTCTATGTCCTACCAAGAACTCTGCCCAAGTTCTCCAAGCCATCATAGACTGCCTTGGAAACCTGATCCTAAGCTCTGAGGTTATACTTCTTGGTGATTTCAATATTAATTGGCTTGCCCTGAAGCTAACCACTTCAAAGATGCAATTCAGGCTGTCCACTTTACACAGCTCATTGAAGCCCCCTAGGACTAGTTACAGAATGGGCACTAGTACTCTGCTCAGTGGGTACTCACGAACTGACCCGACATATTTTCAATGCATCTGTCCTCATCAGTGGCTCTGCTGTCATATTCAGTTGGGCTAATAATTTCACCAAACCCCTCCAAGAACAGTCACCAACAGAATCTTCAAGCCTGGTCACATGGGCTGCTTTAAAACCGATCTCATTAACACTGACTGATCAGCAGTGTTTGGGGCTTCTGACACTGATAGCTCGCTTGACCATTTCATCCTTCTATTCAATATGATCTGTGACATTCATGCATCCTTCAAAAAGTGTAAAATCAAAAGCTATTTCAACCCCTGGATGAGCGCAGATACCCTTGAACTTATGAAAAATAGAGACCATCTCTGGCATGTAGCCAGGGCCACAGGGAAGCAGTCTGACATCCTGAATTACAAACAGGCCAGGAATAACTATACCAGAACCATCTGAATAGCCAAATACTTTTACTACAAGGAGGCCCTAGCCAAGAACTGGAATGATGGTCATAAATTTTGGGCAAACCTAAAAGACGTCACAGAACATGAGCCCAAAATGGCCCCCACCATGCTCAGGGTTTCTGAATCCCCCATCCTTGATCCTAAATCTATAGCCAACACCTTCAACCTTGCTTTCACTGGCCTCCGTAATGTCCTCCCTACCAACTTCTTCTCCCTCACCAACCAGGCTGATCCTTCACAGACCCCAATGCATCCCCCTTTTCACTTCAAGACTATTACTATTGAGGAAGCCAGGAAATACCTGCATAAGTTGCTCAGTAAGGGGCGATACAGTGGAGATAACCTCGATCTGAAACTAATCTTGCTATCTCTGGAAGAAATCTTGTCTCCCCTTACCCATATCCTCAACCTATCACTCCAGTTCGCAGTATTCCCTCAAAAATGGAAAGCTGCAGTAGTTGCCCCTGTATACATTTTTTTTCCCTGTAAATATTTACGTTATTTTATTTTAGTTGTCATAGTTGTTTTATTATTTTCTGTCTCGTGGCCATGAGAGGACTGTGGGACTTAAAGTAATTCTTTTGATTGTTTAATCATTATATTATAATATTGTTTTACTTAGTTTTATGGTGGGTGGCAGTGTTCTTTATTTATTGTTTATTTGTTTTATTTGGTTTTAATTTTATAGAGCAGCCTGATGTGCTTGCCAGTTCCACCAGTTGTCCGTTACTCAGCCTCTGCTCGCACCCTCACCCTTCTTCCCACCATCCTTACCATCTCAGGTTTATCATCGTTGCGGGCTTTGGGGATTGTGTGAAGGGGAGGAGGCGAGGGTGTTGGAGGTTGTGGACGGTGGCGTTGCTCTCCCATTGGGGTGGTTAGGCCTCGAAGACGCCCTGGGGCGAAATGGGTTCTGGAGAGTGGTAATCCCACTCTAGTTCCCATACCCAAGGGCACCTCTTCTCTTCGAGGGCAAGTGGTTGGGACAATTCGTCACCCTCGTCCAACTCGGGCGCTGTTGTGCAATGCCAGATCTGTCTGCAATAAGACTGCTTTTATTGCAGACTTTGTTGCTAGGGCAGATCTGGCTGCATTACTGAGACCTGGTTGGATGGGAATCGCGACCCCCAGTTTTAGAGCCGCAGTTCCCGCAGGTTCTCGGTTATACATCGCCCGAGATTGGATCGCAGGGAGGGGTAGCGGTCTGTTTCAAGACCAAATTGGGCCTAACTGAAGTTCCAGTTGAGGAGGCCAGATCATTTGAGTGCACTGTGGTAGCTGGGGTGGGGTGCAGGATTGCTCTCATCTACCATCCATCCTGGGATGAGAAGTTTTTCCTGCAGGAAATAGCAGATTTCGCCACCAACATGGCCTTGGAATCGCCCAGATTGATGGTGCTAGGCGATTTCAATGCTGAGTCGACGACGAATCTTAAGCTTTTGTTCAACATTTCCTCAGGTGATGTCATCTCTTGGCTTCACTCAGGTTGTTTCACAGCTACTCCACAAGGAGGTCGCTCTCTTGATCTGGTCTTCCTCCTGGGGATCGGGCATCCAACTTGGTGGTAGAACCGGTCGGCTGGTCCGACCATTACTTAGTTGGATTCAATTTTGTGCCCCCTGGGTAGGTGGCCCCTGTGGAGATGGTCAAATACCATCCATTGGGATGTTATCCCTGAAGACCTGTTGGTGGTTATTGACCTCTCGTTGTGTGATGATTTGTGCTCTGATCCTGAATGGCTGGTGGTGGCCTATAATGGGGCCATCTCGGCTGCTCTGGACCAGATTGCTCCAACCCATGTTCGCCCCCTTCTGTGCTGTCCTGTCACCCCTTGGTTTGAGGGGGCATTGAGAGGGTTGCGGAGGTTGGGGCGTAGGTTGGAGCGTCGCTGGAGGAAGACTGCCTCGGATGCCGACCATCTTATTTTGCTAGAGCATTATAAGCTTATCAAACAGAAATTTCCATAAGAAGGGAGAATTCCTGTCAGGGAAATCTCTGTTGCTCGAATTAAGCTCCAGCTCTTCAGAACTGTTGACAGACTGTGCAACCCAGCCTGTCGGCAGGTCCGTTGAGTTTTTACGCAGATTGACTGTGAGGAGATAGCTCGATTCTTTGCGAATAAGGTGGAAGACATTCGGAGGCAGTGTCCCCAACCTCACTCCAAGGCTGTTGCAGTTGATCAGGGTGCTGTCCCAGAGCCTGGAGTTTCCTGGAGTTGCTTTGATCTTCCTGACCTCGTGGACACTATGAGGATTGTCTCTGAGATGCGCCCAACTTGTTGTAGTTTGGATCCTGGTCCCACTTCCTTGATTATAGGATGTAGTGAACTTATTGGCCGGTCCTTGCTTGGATTATTTGGTGGTCTTTGGAGATGGGAGTTTTCCCCCAGCTCTCTGAAAGAAGGGGTGGTGACTCCCCTTCTGAAGAAAGCTTCCTTAGACCCGAATGACCTTGCCAACTACCATCCGATCTCTAACCTCCCTTTTGTGGGGAAGGTTATTGAAAAGGTTATGGCGGCTCAACTTGATAACCATGTGACCATCCATAGTTTATACAAGCCTCTCCAGTCACGTTTTCGTAAGAGGCATAGCACCGAGACTGCTCTGGTTCGGGTGCTCAATGATCTCCTGATGGCGAGAGATCAGAGACACCACTTTATTCTGGTTCTCCTGATCTATCATCAGCCTTTGATACTGTGGATCATGGGGTCTTGCTCGAATGTCTGAGGTCCATCTGTGGGCTTTCAGGTGTTGTCCTCAAATGGTTTTCATCTTACCTCCTGGGAGAATTCAGAGAGTGGTTTCCAGTTTATATTCATCCGGGCTTTCTCTCTTTTGTGGGTACCTCAGGGTTGGTGCTTTCCCTCATGTTATTCGCAGTATATATGCTACCCTCAGAGACATTGTAAGATGGTATGAGCTGAGGTTTCATTGCTATGCCGATGATACCCAGCTCTACCTGTCTTTGCACTTGATCAGGTTAGTGCTATCTCAGTGCTAAATAATTGCCTTGCTGATATCCAAGACTGGATGAATACCAGTGGTTTAAAGTTGAACCGGGAAAGACTGAGGTTATGGTGGTGGACCCGGTCACAGGGTTGAGGTTTGGGATAGGTCCCCTCTGGATTAGTTCTTGGGGTAGACCAGATCCTACCTCTGAATGGGTGCGTAACCTGGGTGTGAAGCTTGACACTGGCTTGACCCTTTGTTATCAGGTGTCTGCAGTAGTCAAGACTTCATTTTTCCATCTCAGAAACATCTCCAGGATTAGGCACCTGGTTCCACCAGCCGATTTGCCAGTTTTGGTCCACGCCTTTGTGACATCTCATCTTGATTACTGTAACTCCCTATACCTAGGGCTTGCTGGGGTTGATATCTGCCGTTTGCAGCTAGTGCAGAATGCTGCAGCACATTTGTTGACTGGGGTGTCTAGAAGGTCTCACATTACCCCTGTGCTGTGCACTCTGCACTGGCTACCTATACAGTGGTGGATCACCTTCAAAGTGGGTCTTCTGACCTACAAAGCCCTACATGAGTTAGGTCCCAACTACCTGAAAGAGCTTCTGGTGCCATACACCTTTCTGAGACAGCTTCGCTCAGCTGACGAGGGGTTGCTGGAGATTCCAAGGGTGAATTTGAAGTCTTCTGGAGCCCGTGCTTTTGGCTTTGCGGCTCCCACCCTTTGGAATTCTCTGCCCCTCCAGCTCTGAGAAAGTACAACGGTGGATAGTTTTAAGAAGGCCTTAAAGTCATTTTTATGGAATCAGGCATTCCCTGCTGTATTTTAAATTGTTTATTTTAAATATTTTATCGGTTGTATTGTTAGTGTTTGTATGGCTATGTTGAATGTAATGATGTTTTGTACAGCGCCTTGAAATATTTGAAAGGCGCTTAATCAAATAAATTTTATTATTATTATTATTACAAGAGCAGGGATTGGGCCATGCCCGAGAACTATAGACCCATCTCTATACTTCCACCACTCTCGAAGGCCCTGGAACGAATCATTGCGGACCAACTTGTCGAATACCTGGGCAAACATAAGCTCCTATTCCCTGAGCAGCATGGCTTTAGGGCAGGGCACAGCACCACTACAGCCATCCTGGAATTCATGGGCTTCATCCATAAATCTCTGAATCTTGGACAGCTTGCTGGGGCAATCTATATCGATCTAACAAAGGCCTTCGATACGGTCAATCATGCCCTCCTAGTTGACCAACTCACTGCTACAAGCCTTGCCCCCGAGACAGTTGCATGGTTCCACAGTTACCTGCACTGCCACTCCCAGCAAGTCAGGATAGTTACTGTCCTCTCAGACAGTAAACATGTCTGCTCAGCCATTCTTCAGGGGTCAATACTGGGTCCCCTCCTATTCAGCTTATTCTTGAATTGCCTCCCCAAGCCAGTCAAGACCACATCCTCCTTTATGCAGATGATGCGGTTGTCTTCTCAAATGGCTCAGACCCCAGTGCCCTTGAGCAGCAACTACAGAGTGACTTCACCAGTGTAGAGATGTGGTTCAAAGATCATAAATTGATAAAGAACTACAAGAAAACAAAAAACATGCTGTTTTCCAGCTGTCTAAACAAACACAAAAACTATCCACTATTAATATGCAATAGTGGCGAGGTTTCCCTTGAACTTGTTCAACACTATAAATACCTCAGTATCACTATTGACAACTCACTCTCCTATACTCTCCACATGACAACACGGCAAAGTGATCAACAAAGCGCATAGGGCAACTTTATCTTCTGACATAGCCTCTCCCCTGAAGCCCTCAGCATAGCTGTTCACAGTTCTGTGGGTACCCTGGCGGACTACAGGCTACCTATATATGGTTCTGCCACAGATACTACTCTCTGGCGCATAAAAACTACACTCAACAAAGCCTGCTGGCTCATCTTAGGTGCTCACCGACTGACTCACACCTGTGATCTCTAAGCCAGGACACACTGGCTCACGCTCAGTGGTTGACTAAAATATCAATCCTGCCTCCTGGCCAAAAGATCTGCCATGGTCAGCTACAGCAGAGGTCCAACAACTTCTGGTTTCCAGAAATAATCCACGACACACCCATAACTCTGAACACCAGTCCTTCCTAACTCCAAAATGTCAAACATCTCAAGGACAAAGGTCCTTGCTTACCATGCACGCTGTGGTTCAACTCCTCAGGAGAACATTGTGCACCTGCCCACACTTGATACTTTCAAAATGAACTTGAAGCTCCTTATGATACGCGGATCTCGATGTGCCTGCCAATGCTAGCACCACCTTTCACTCTCCCATCACTACTTCATCCCCTGACCCTCAACCCTTCCTCTCTCTCTCCCTGAGTAGGCCCTATTGCTCCCCACACACCTAGCACCTTCTCCTCTGCCTCCAATCTAGTCACCTCCCTCTGAACCCTTCTGCTTTACTGATATCCCGCTCTCCTTTTACACATTGCACTTGGGCTCCTCCCCTTTACCCCCTTTTTTCTTTAGCACTTTGCAACGCTCCAAACAGCCCCTTGTTTGCTGACAACAGACTGGTTTCACTGTTGGGCACTGTAAATTGCCTGTTTTCCTGTGATCTGTACTGTGTTTGATATATAATCCTGTTTGTTTACATTTATAATTCTGCTATCCTTTGTATAATTTCACCTATCTGTAGTACTGAAATGTTCTGACGTGGAACCTATGTAAAGAGCTCTGAGCTCAAATGGTGTTCAGAGTACTGAAATAAATCAATCAATAAATAAATATGTATTTCTAGACACTCTAACTCTGATGCTGGTGCATTTCAAATTAGTGACTTTCATTTCCATCTTTTTGTAGCTGTCCCATACATCATGAGGTTTCTTCCTGATAGCATGCTGTGAGAGCATACAGTACATCCAACTGCTATGCTCAGTGTTTGCCAGAGGAGGTAAATCAGGAGCCCAGTGCCTTTCTCTGGATTGTCAATCACCAACTCGCTGCCTACTATAACATTAGTGATCATCTGCTTGATTAGACCTACACACAGATGTATAAATGTTATTGATCAGCACAAGCAATATTCATGTGGAGTAAGGAACATTCCGGCACATCTTCATTTCATAACATGATTCAGGAAATATTTACAATAATCATCATTACATATATATATATATATATATATATATATATATATATATATATATTTATAAAATGGGGTGGTAAATTCATAGAAATTCCAGTAACATGATTGGACAGAATGCATCACATGACCGTGCATTATTTCCCAACGACCCGCACGCCTCCCAATGCGACCGCTGCGCCTAAACTACTTTCCAGCCCTCAAAACCTTCTCACCAGCAGTGAGATCACTCCACGCCTAATGCAGTTAAGCAGCCACATACAAACACACACACACACTGTTACTACTGCACACTGTCTCACCACCTAAATTCTAAAAAACAACATAATGCAGCCCATTTAACAGAAACCTGTGTATAAAAAAAAAAAGACAAACTACAGTTCTCTTACTTCCTACTCTCACTTTCAGTTAAAAAAATCTCCCTTTCTACACAGACTTGCCCGATCGTTCACCACTTTCACTTTTCCTACCTGAAGTATAGCGTGACCGAGCGGTGCGCATTGCGTGAAGTAACAAGCTGTTACGAGTTGAAAGTAAGTCCTTTTGAGTTAAAAAAAAGATAAAAAGTGTTTTCCCTGCTTTGACTTTCCCTTAATTTCACTAAAACAAGCTGCAGAGTGTATGTACAATGGAGTGAGGAGACGCCGAGTGAGTGAGCGGCTGCGACAGGCAGGCGCAAGCCAGAAGCGGGTATTGTGCTGACGCTCTCACTCTGGCTTGCGTCTCCGGCAAAACTCGCTCGCAACTCTCGATCTACACTCTCCAACTCATAATACTCTGCAGCTAATTAAGAAGAAAAATGATGGAGAAAACACTTTATCTTTAAACACAAAAAGGACTTACTGTCACTCATAACAGCTGTCACTTCGCAATGCGCACCGCCGTCACGCTTATACTTCATCACTCGCTTTTGCTTCGGACTACTTTCTTAACTCACCAGCATATAATTTACTAGATACACAGAGGCATTATTATAAACCAACACAACCTAACAGGAGGCACACACTTTTCATCTTTTTTAAACACAGGACTTACTTTGAACTCTGCCAGCATATCATTTACCAGCTAGACAAAGGGATTATTTTTCCACCCACCCCCCAAAACATGTGTGGCCATTTTATAAGATAGATATACCACTCTAGGGTGTGCGGTCGCGCTCTGATATACGCACGCCTTGGGTGGTTGAATGCACTCGGCCTGCGGCCTCGTGCATCACAACGCACACCAAGGCGTGCGTATATCAGAGCGCCGACCGCACACCCTAGAGTGGTATATCTATTACATATATATATATATATATATTATAGTGGCACAGTAGTGCCACTATAGTTATGGTTGAGTACCCCATTTAAGATTAAAGTGTGAAATTTGGCACCTCAATAACTTTGCCACCATATGACGGATTTGCCTGAAATTTGGAAAATGGGTGGAATCACAGATCTCTAGATCTACCAAGTTTCGTAATATGTCGGCTATATGGTTGTAGAGCTACATAGCACTGTAGAAAGGCATATTTATGCTTTTTGTGCATTTTTGCTTGTGCCTACAGGTCGCACTGTCTATGCGACTGGTCCAAAACCTCTAGGGAACATGCAGCTGGAGTCCCTAATGTGTCTTTCAAAGATTTCATGAAAAATATTAAGCAGTTCAAAGTTATTCAAAAACAATTTTCTCATTATAGTCAATGGGAAAAGTTAACAAAAGTTTGACAATGTCGAAATGCAGTTTTCAGTGTCACAAATGACCCCTGTAGTGTCACAAATCTGCCATCTTGTTTTCAGTTGGTGGTCACAAGCGCTTGCCATTTAAATTTGGGACCCTCTAGGGACACAGTTCTTGCTACGTTCACCTAGTCGAGCCCTGGGGATGCTAGCCATGGAAATATGTTTTGAAATTTTTGCAAACAGTAGTGTTGGAAAGTAGTGTCGCACATTCAACACTTTCATGCTTTTTGCTACAGTGTTGCAAATCACGACACTACTTTGCAACCTATGCTCAAAAGAATAGAACTCTTGCCACCCTGCTGCAAAAGAACTGTTTTGTCTTTAGGGCTGACATTTGGAGGAAGAAAGCAAGATCCCACAGTTGTGTCTTTTGGTGGTTTGGTGACAAAATATTACAGGGCTGCAAAGTTATGGCACTCCAAAGTTGACAATTTTTCCCATGGGCTAACATTACAGCATCAGCCGTGCCTTTCAGGGCCCAAGTCTCGGAAACGCTTCGAGATATGGACTTTTTGTCAGAAAATTGCTTAGCCCTATACTAGAGGGCTAAGTACAAAACTAGCCAGGAAAGTCATGAATAATGCGAGATTTTCATTTTTTTTCTGCGTCGTAATGTTCCTGAGATACAAGCAATTTAGTATTCCAAGTGTTCATTTTCTGCTCTTAGGCCCATTATTATGCATGCATTATTTGTACTCACTGTGTTTCTCACTGCAGCTTTTGGGGTAAAAAAGGGTGTGCTTTTCTGTTACTGTTACAGTTAGCATTTCCACTTGTGTTTCCATAACCGTTTGCATTAGCATTCCCGTGTACGCCACCATGTGTATTACTCTTTGCGTTTACGTTTGCACTTCCTTTTGCTTTACTGTTAACATTTGTGTTTCCATTACTGTTTTTGTTTGCGTTTCCTCTTGCATCAGTGTGTGCATTACCACTTGTGTTTGTCTACACGCTTCCGTTTGCTTTTCTGTTTGCATTTCTATTTCCTTTGGCATCATCGTTGGTGTTACCGTCACCGTTTGCGTTTCCAATTGCGTTACTGTGATCGTGCACATTATGATTTGTGTTTGCGTATGTGCTTGCATTTGTGTTTCTGTTTTCATTAATGTTTGCACTTGCATTTCTATTATCATTTATATTAATGTTAACATTTGCATCACCATGTCTGTTACCGTTTACACTTGCATTTGCGTTACCGTTTCTTCACTATTTATAGTGTGCATTCTCAAAAAGAAGGGAAATTCATGGCAAAAAAATCCATTTAATGCATTAGTTAGGATTGTTCCACAGTGACAAAAGTGAGGAAATATGGTGTTAAGACTGAAAACCCTAACTGTGCATTCCCCCCCACCCCTACCACCACACACACACACATACATGCAAGTAGCAGAAGTACCAAGACAACACAACCAATCACACACAACCAGCAGCAGGAAACAGGAATAACATACAATTATTTAAACCATGAAACCACACACCAATGTTCCCATTGGGCTGTGGCATGGGGTCGTCACTGCTAACTGTCATCCCGGACATTCCACGCACCACTAAACACATATGGTGCTATGACACTTTCTTCTTTGCTGAAGTATTTTGTTTAACTATGCTTCTAATTACTGCACATCTTGGCCATCATCCTGCAAGCATACGGTTGGATTATTTGGGCTGACATTTGCAGGGTGGCAACACCTGGTCTCACAGATGTGCTTTTCCTGCTATTCTGATATAATACTTAAGGATTACAAACTTACAGTGTTCCAAAATTGAGCAATTTGCCATAGACTAACACTGCAGTGCCATGATGCATTTCGCCACCCATATGTTGAAAATGATGTGAAGTACACCATTTCACTACTGCCACCTGCTTCACCTTTATGTGAACTAACCTTGAACAACAACTTTGTAAATGATGTATCATATCTGAAGTTGGATATCTCCACTTCCTACAGTAACTACAGCTATACACCTTCTGCTGGGTGTGTGTGATTGGTTATGTTGCCTTGGTCCTTCTCCTACTTGCATGTATGTGTGTGTGTGTGTGTGGTGGTGGTGGTGGGGTGTGGGGGAATGCAGCTAGGTTTTCAACCCTAACACCAAATTTCCTCACTTTGTCACTGTGGAACAACCCTAACTGATGCATTAAACAGAGCTTTTGCCATGCGTGTGTGTGTGTGTGTGTTATATATATATATATATATATATATATATATATATATATATATATATATATATATATATATATATACCATGCCACTATAGTTAGGGTTGAGTACCCCATTAAGGTTAAATCTGAAATTTGGCACCTTAATGACTTTGCCACTGTATGTTAGATTTGCCTGAAATTTGGTATGCACAGTCTTGTTCCATAGATCTATGGATCTGCCAAGTGTCTTTATGGTTAGATATACAGTTGCAGAGCTACAGATTGTCAACAAACACGCATAAATTATGCATTTTTGCAATTTTGCTCGTGCCTACGAATGCGCCGCGTCTACATACGACCAGTCCAAACCTTCAGGGAACATGCAGCGGGGTCCCTAATGTGCCTTTCAAAGATTTCATGAAAAAATATTAAACGGTTCAAAAGTTATTCAAAAAACATGTTTCCCATTATAGTCAATGGGGAAAGTTAAAATATGTGAAAGTGTCACAAATGCAGTAATGTCGCAAATCTGCCATCTTCTTTTCAGTTGGTGGTCACAGAAATGCTTGGCATTTAAACTTGGGACCCTCTTGTTGTGTTCACCTTGTCGTGATCTGAGGATGCTAGCCATGTTTTTTGGGGGGGTAAAACACCCCAGAAATATGTTTTTTAAATTTTTGTAAAAAGTAGTGTCACAATGTAGTGTTGCATATGTGACACTTTCTTGATTTTATTTGCGAAAGTGTCGTAATTTGCAACACTGGTTCGCGACACTATGGCCAAAATAATAGGGAATCTTTGCCTCCCTGCTGCAAAAGAATGGTTTGGTCTTTGGGCTGAAATTTGGGGGGAGGGGGCGGAGAAAGTCAAGATCCCACAGATGTGCCTTTTGTTGGTTTCATGACAAAATATTAGAGGGCTGCAAAGTTATGACACTCGGAAGTTGACAATTTTTCCCATAGGCCACCATTACAGCATCCGCCGCGCTTTATGGGGCCCGTATCTCGAAAACGGTCAGAGATACGGACTTTTCATAGGAAGAATGCTTAGCCCCCCACTAGGGGGATAAGTGCAAAACTAGCCAGGAAAGTCATAAATAATATGAGATTTTAAATTTTTTTCTACGTCTTACGGTTCCTGAGATACAAGGAATTTAGTATTCCAAGTGCTGATTTTCTGCTCTGAGAGCCATTATTATGCATACATTCTTTGTATTCACTGCGCTTTTGAATGCACCTTTTTGGGAAAAAAAGGGTGTGCATTTATGTTACTGTTACCGTTAGCATTTCTGCTTGCGTTTCCATTACCGTTTGTGTTAGCATTTCCATTTACTTCACCATGTGCGTTACCCTTTGCATTTGCATTTGCGCTTGCATTTGAGTTACTGTTACCATTTGCATTTCTGTTACTGTTTTTGTTTGCATTTACTTGTGCGTCACCGTGTATGTTACCCTTTACGTTTGTGTTTGCACTTGCATTTGCATTACTGTTACCATTTGCGTTTCTGTAACCGTTTGCATTAGCGTTTCCCTTTATGTCACCATGTGTGTAATCCTTTGCATTTGTGTTTGCACTTGCGTTTGCGTTACTGTTACCATTTGTGTTTCCGTTAATATTTTTGTTTGCGTTTACTTTTGCTTCACCGTGTGCATTACTATTTGCGTCTGCGTACGCGCTTGCATTTTTGTTTACATTTGCATTTGTGTTTCCTTTGGGGTCATCACTGGCATTACTGTAAGCATTTGTGTTTCCAATTGCTTAACCGTGACCATGTGTGTTACCATTTGTGTTTGCATAAGTGCTTGTGTTTGCATTTGTGTTAGTGTTTCTTTTGCCATCATCATTGGTGTTACCATAACCATTTGTGTTTCCAGTTGCATTACCATTATCATTTGCGTGTTCATTACCAATTGCGTTTGAGTTGGCATTAGCATTTGCATTTTCAGTGGCGTTTCCATTGAGTGCATTACTGTTTCCTTCTGCATCACAGCTGGCATTACCATTTGTGTTTCTGTTTGCATTGGTGTTTCCATTTGCATTTTCGTTACCGTTTTCGTTACCATTTGCGTTTCCGTGGCTGTACCACATTCCATTCGCAATTTATAGTGCACATTCTTAAAAAGAAGGGACATTCATGGCAAAAAACTCTGTTTATTGCATCAGTTAGGGTTGTTCCACAGCAACAAAAGCAAGGAAATTCAGTTTTAGGGTTGCCACCACTTGCACCCCATGCCCACCCCGCCCCCACCAACAGGCATCGGGGTGTGCGTTGGTGTCACCGGTCCTAACTCTCACCCCATTTTCCTATACTGCACTGCCTCACCTTATTTACACTTGAATGGGGTGAGAGTTTGGGCTTATGACCCCAACGCACACCCCAATGCCTGTTGGTGGGGCAGGGTGGGTGGGGTGCAAGGGGTGGCAACCCTAACACCAATTTTCCTTGCTTTTGTCGCTGTGGAACAACCCTAACCGATGCATTAAAAGGATTTTTTTGCCATTATATATACATATATATATATATATATATATATATACACACATATACATATACAGTGAAGCCTGCCAGGATGACGTACAGTGTCAAAGATTTCCTGAATGACAAAAGGGATTAACTCCTATTGAAATTGCATTGTTTGCTGCAGAAGCTCTACTGCAGAATTCTGCAGATTTGGACTTCATCCTGGTGGGCTTCATTGTATATAATCCATATTATTTCCTAAGCATCTCAAAAATAATGGGTAATATTAACAGTCAAAACAATAAAGTGCATATTTGAATGTCATAATCTATTGCTACAGTAAGTTTCTGACTTTTCTTCCATACACAATTGAATGTGCTCCATACTGACCATGGGCCACCCTGTACTGACCTGTCCTCCTGTAGG
The DNA here is from genome assembly GCA_016271365.2 of Neoceratodus forsteri. Classification (NCBI taxonomy): domain Eukaryota; kingdom Metazoa; phylum Chordata; order Ceratodontiformes; family Ceratodontidae; genus Neoceratodus; species Neoceratodus forsteri. The sequence continues at coordinate 998,651,329 of CM057455.1, read as the reverse complement.
TCAACCCAACAGTGTTACTGACAATACACTTGGCCTCTACAGTCCCTCCATGTACCCAGAAATGAATCCACTACCTTGTCTGTCCACTTTCTTCTCTGCCACATCTTCACCTGCCATCTTCAAGTGTTTTCTTGCTGCATGGGCCTTTCCCCAGATTACCCCCACCAGAGTCTTCCTCAATGTCTTAGGAGGAACCCTCCAAAGGCCTTGTGGGCAAACTCCCCTGGAGTACCCGCACCTTCCCAGTGGTCAAGTACATTTTTTGATTTCAATTCACATGGAAAAATGCCCCATGAACCCAGGTCCCAAGGATCTGTCCCTAATGCTTGAGGTCCCTCCTTGGCAGTCTACAATGGTCCAGGGTGAAACAATCTCCAAAGCCTTCAAACCATTGAGGTGTTTGGGACCTCAGCAACCCATGGAGCCCCAAGGGTGCCTTGCACCCTCAATATCTCATGTCTCCATCACCAACAACTGGAACCTGATACAGCCCCATTCTCTCAGCACTCCACCAAATGTCTCCCCTAGTCTATCTTCTAAGGATGATGCCAGAGCATCAGTCCTCAGTTGGCACTTCTCAGTGAAAAAACAGCTTCCCTACTATAAGACGAGGGTTACTACATAAACTGTAATATACTGTTTAAAATGAAATAATAATAAAAAAAAAACACAATGGCATCAGGCTCTTACCTAGGCTACTAGGTGTGGAGTCAGATGCAGTATAAGGAAGTGCATCAGCTGCAGTTACAACATGGGAGGGGGAATCAGACATTGATCACTGTCTCAATCACACTGATCACAGGTGCAGCTTCTGTAGGAATGGATGTTGCCTGGCTGAGTGGCCCACAATCTTACCATATGCCCCCTCTAAAGGAAGAGCCAGACTGGGGAAAGTGTTGCTAGATCCATATAGCACTTCAAATAGTTCAGTCATGTTTTTTTGCCATCTACAGTACCTGTAAATAAATAAATAAATAAATAAAGAGAAATTAATGTGTGGTGGTATTATTTCAACATTTGAAAATCTATGGAGCTAGGGAGAATAAATTATTGTCTTCTCATGGAGGTAAAGCAGAGATTAGGAATGTGTGGTGGTGGTATCATTCATGAATTCAGCAATGAATATTATTGCTGTAGCTGAGCATGGGCCCACAGCAGTCTTATTAGGTTGCATATAGTCAGACCACAAATTACATGGCAGTGACCTCCAACTAGGTACATTTTCTCTCTTCCTCCTGTCTCTTTTCCACTAGATTAAGTGGCAGCAGAAGTGCTGTAGGTAGTAGCCTCAAGTCACCAGGGCCCTCCAACCTGAGCAAACATGCAACGTTATGCATCTGTGGATTGACAATGACCATAATGCAGAAAACCTGCTAGGCTACCATCAATGGAGGTTTGATGAGTGGTTGACATTGGTACTACATTTATTAACACAGGTTTTATAGTATCAGATAATACAAAAGACATTGCAAAGGCAGTTCAAGACAGTGACATAGGGATGTTTCATGCTTTGCTTGCTGTATAAATCTGGTATTTTAGGGATTCTGAGATGGGGATGGCACCGCGGTGCAGTGTTCCAGACCTATATAGGTGTGGCTGAAAATGTTTGAGTCCATTTTAGCCATACTGCGATGATACAGACGCTGTTACAGAATATTCAAGTATTATAACCATGTACAACACTTATCCTTGGCATAACAGGAAGAATGATCTGTGTTTGGCAGTATTCAGATGGACAACATTTTTGAAGTAAGTAACCTTCACACAATGTGGGCTTTGCACTCTTGTCTTCAGAATTTTGCAAACCAACAAATACTGTCACCTCATATTGCAGCCATTTCATCTTCCTCAATCAGAAATCAAGTTCTCAGCATATAAATAATAAGTTAATTATTATAAAAATAAATACAATAGTATTTATTTATAAGACACCTCATCTACTTTTGGCAATGCCTAGACAGACATAATTTCTGGAAACAGTAGCCTTCATATACTGTAGGCTATTGCACTGTTGGCTCATATGTTTGGGTCTACATTGGCCTCATACAAAACATTTTTTGAGGGGGAGAGGGTTGGACAAAGCTGGTTAAATACTCTGAGTGCAACACTTATCCTTGGCATAACTGGCTGCCTCCTCCATGTTTGACAGTGTACAAATGGATATATTTTTTGAAGCCAGTAGCCTTTACACACAGTGGGTCATTGCACTCTTGTTTTCAGAATGTTGTAAACCAACAAAGAATGCCACCTTATATAGCAAACATGTAATTTTCCTCCAATACAGGTCATGTTTTCTCAGCAAATAAATAAATAATTGTTAAAAAATTAATATTTATTCATGGGAAACTGCATACATATTTGGCAGTGTACCCCAAGACACACACAACAGTCTTCACACACTGTGAACTGCTGCTCTGTTGGTTTGTATGTTAAGGCCTACAGAAATCTTTACAGACATGTTTTTGGCAAAGTTGGTGAAGAATTATTCTCTGTGTGCAACACTATCCTTTGCATAATAGGAAGTCTTATCCATGTCTGACAAATCTGTTCCAAATGTACATATTTTTTGGAATAAGTAACCTTCACTGAGGTCTACTACATCATTCTACTGTTTTATATTCTTCCTACACCCTGGCTGAAAGGAAACTCTCTCAGCAAAATAATGATTTTCTACAGTTAAAGCAGGGCAAATTAGTTTGAAAATAATGGCACTTTGGCAAACTTTACCTTGTTAAATGAACCATGTTTGTGAGACTGAACTTTGGGAGTTTTACACAGCTTTACTTGGAGCCAGCAGAACTGAATGACACCACATTTCAAAGACTTAATTTCATGCATTTGCAATCTCTATTATTAATAGTGATGTGCGAAATTGGAAAATTACACCTAATGAAATATTTTTTGTAATTCCCGCATTACGTGAAATATTTTGCCTTGGCAAAACGTAATTTTGCCTCCAATTCAGCTTTCACGTAATGTGAAATTTCACCCAACTTTGCCAATTTTGCTTTCGTGTAAGGCGAAATTTCGCCATTATCTTGAATTTTGCCAATGTTTTTCATTTTTGCCCGTGACATTGCAATGCATTGTGGGTAGATAGCGAGATATCATCTGCAGGCTATTTCCTGCATAGTATATTGTCTGTTGAATCAGAGAGCAGTTCAATGTGGTGCATCACAGACAATAAACCCTTGAAAAACATCTTTTTTGTGATTTTTGAGAGTTAATTGCTCCCAAAATCTCAATTTAGTTCCTAGTACTGCTAGTGAACCTTTTTTTTGGTTTTGTATCTTTGGATAACACTTAGTTAAACTTAGACAGTGTTTTCAGTTTTCTCTGTGTCTGTGAGGGAGTTGAGTGGGAGAGGGTAAACCGTGTGGTGTGTGTGTGTGTATGTGAAAGTAGAGCAGGCTAGTTCCTAATATTTGACAGATTTCTCACAAGTTGTGAGTGAGTTTCTATAATTTCTTTTAAGTCTTAATATTTTTATTGGTGTGCTACTTATTTGTTATATTTTTCTTACATATTGACCTTTTTTGGGGTAACTTTATCTGAACAGTAACTACATTCTGACTGAATAGTTCTGTTCCTGCTTCCCTTTGCCTAATCACTTTTGTGATTTATTTTTTTATTGAAAGTATTCATGTACATTGACCACTTGACTTGTCCATATCCAGGTACACTGTATTGTTGAATTGCTCCCAGAAATTAAAATTGTGATCTAGCCTCTGCATTGCAACATTCCTGTTTTTCTATTTAAGTTGCTTATCATATTAACCCTTTCCTCCCTGTTACACCATTGTTATTTACTACCTGACCCTACTATATACAAAAACTACATAGTTTTCAAGAGAGTGGTGGTCCCTGCATGAGTTTTGGAGGTGACTTTGTTTGTTCATTTCAAATTTTGTTGTCCCTTCCATCTGATATATCTGTAAGCCAAAACTGTATTTAGCAAATACTAGTACATTGCAGTGCTCGCCTTATCCAGACACCACTTATCCAGACCACAGTTTGTATTTTGACTGTGAGGTGTTCTGTGTGGTTGGTTTACAGTTTAGTTTTTGTGAACCTACCAGCACCTACCCAGTTATTATAAAACTGTGTAATAATCTTTCCATTTAAAAACTGACATTTGATTAAGAACTACTTAAGTATTCTTTTCAGATTTACTGCACATCCTTGTTGTGGTGATGTTCTCTGTCAGTTTTATATCGAAAGTCTCTTTCTTCTGTCCTCCTGTTACCCCACATTACTTAACTTGTGTTTTTGTAATTGAAAAATAAAACTGTGCTTTCACATTTGAATAGGTTACAGTAGCAGTTGTAGGTAGTTATATACACTACAGTGCATCTACCTGTTCTGATTTCTGTTTTCCCTTCGTAGATAGCACTGCAGGTGTTAAATCACACTTATTTAATAGAAATACATAATAATATTGTTCCAGAGGAAGCCAAAGGAAACAAACATATAAATATGCCTGCCAGGAGATGTTCAACTTCAGGTAAAGGTGCCAGGGTGGGAGATGGCTCAAAGAAGTCTGTTGCAAAAAGCAAACCTATTTCTGAATCAGTGCCATCTGTGGGCTCCACTGCTGCTGTGGCAGCCAGTAGCAGCAAAATCGAAGTTAGAAGTGGCTTCAAGTCTGTGACTCATTTTTTTACTGCCCAATCTATAGCTAATATGCTTGTTGGGGATCATACTGGCAATAAGGGAGACACTCACACCAGTAGAGGCACAGAGGTACAAGAGGAGGTCAAAAAAGTTGTCAGTGTGACTGTTGTTCCTGCTCAAGGAGGAGCTGATGGTGGTGAGGGTGATAGTGTCCAGCTTCAGTCTGTTTCTCCTGGAGAAGGAGATAAGGAAAGTCAGTACCCCCACAGTGAGGAGATGCCAGAGAAGGGGAAAAGTTTGTCTGGCAGTAGACAGTGATAGGGAGCAGGAGGAGGAGGATATAACATGTTTTGGTACAGATGATGATGATATGTTGGCTCCCCTGTGGGAGCCAGAAGTGAAAATTATGAAGGGTGATGATGTAGCCCATTTGGATGACAAGACTGAGAGTGAGGATATCAGCAAGCTTACAACAAGCAGTCCAGTCACCCCACCTCTCAAACAAAGCATGGTGGATATCATGCAAGTGGCACAAAAAGCAAAAACTTCCACACAACATCCCTAGTTTGGGATTGTTTCATGCTTGATGCAGCTGATGACACCATGGCGATATGTCAGCTGTGTCAAGCATGTGTCAGTTGTGGAAGAAAGGGCAGCCACATAGGCACCAGTGGCCAGCATGCCCACTTGAAAAACAAGCACCCATTGTGCTGCCACCAACACTAGAAAGATACCAAAGCTGTTGGCAGGACTTCCCTTGTCAAGATTAATGTTAGTGACAGCAGTGCAATAGATCAGGAGGAGGGAGGGCTGAGTGGGTCAGTGGAGGAGGAGGAGTGTGAGGAATCATTTTCTTTTTTTTTTTAATTCAAAGTTTATTCATTTTCACAAATACAAGCTTGAGCAGCTCTTTACAATACATAATGACATTTCTCCTTCAAGCCATCCATAGAATTATGAAAGAGACTGCTCCCACCCCACCTCCCTCCCTCCCCTTCCCCAGCACAGCTCACCATCTAAATGGTATCCTGAACGGCCATCCGAATATATCTTAGATACTCAGCAGCGTGTGAAAATGTTCCCAAATGCTATTGTATTTAGTCAACTTGTTATTTAGACTAGCTATCATCTTTTCTATCCTGAGGTTGAGCAAGATCTCCTTGAGGCACTCAGAATAAGATATGTCTGCACTATCCTTCCAATGCTGAAGAATTACCATTTTAATCGATAATGAGATTAAGGCCTTGTGGTACCTCCTAGATACAACTGATATGGAAGCATAGTCACCCAGCAAGCACACCTCAGGACAGAAAAGATCAGAGAGACCCAATAAAGGATCCAACCTGCACCGAACCTCATTACAGAGAGTGGCAACCTTTGAACATGACCAGAATATATGGTACAGTGTACCCTCCTCTTGTCCACATCTGGAACAGAGAGCCGTATCCTTGAGACCAAACTTATGAAGTTTCTGAGGAGTGTAATATATATTGTGCAGTGTATGAAACTGCACCAATTTCAGTCTATCCTGTTTAACATATTTGTGGGCATTTTTCCAAAGAGCTGCTCCATCTATTTCTAGCCCTGGGAAGTAAACAGCCCAGTACGTTTTGGGTATGAACTCTTCGGGATGTTTGCAATCATATAGACATTTAGAGATCTTGGACACCGAGTATCTGTGACCCACAAGTGTTCATAGGACATCTTGGAACCTATTCTTTTTGGAAAAGGGAGAGATCGGGCCAAAATCATTTACTAATAGATGCATTAGCTGGTAGACCTTAAAAATGGACATGACAGGTATGTCAAGCCTGCTCAAAATAGTGGTGACCTGGAGCCATGAGCCATCCTGAGCCACTAATTGAGCAAAAGTGACATTGTCAAGCTGTGGGAGCCAAGTCCTATTAATCGGTTTGCTATCAATCTTTATGTTGGGGTTGCCGCAGACCAGTTGGGCCAAGTCCATTTCCTGCCTATATTCCATGCTCGCACATATCTGTGTATGCACCTTAACTGAAATTGTGAGTGGGGTGAGTCTCAAGTTTGGGGGGAGATTCTTCAGCTTAATATGCAATAAGGATAATGGCGTCAAACCCCCCTGCTTGATATAGGACAGCTCTATTCGCAACCTTAACGGTAAGCTTTCTGCAGCAGCAAGCCCCTCTTCACCCTCCAGCCATCTTAAGTATTTAACCATATGGCTCGCCCAGTAATAAAAAACTAGAGATGGGAGGCGGAGACCCCCTCTGTCCTTTGGGGTGGCTAGCTTGTGATATGCAATTCTAGGTTGTTTTTCAGCCCAGCGAAAATTAGTTATTATTGTGTTAATTTTGTGGAACTATGCATATGGAATCCATGTGTTGAGCAAGTGTAATGGATAAAAACTCCTTGGGAATAAATTCATCTTGATGAGATTTACATGTCCCCAGAGTGTAATGGGTAACTTGGACCATCTTTTCAAGTCTTCATCCAATGTTTTAACTAAATCGTCCAGATTAAGCTTGAAAAGTTGGGTTGGATCCCTCACCACCTGAATCCCCAGATACTTCAAAGAGTTCGACGACCAGGACATTCCACTCTGGTTAACTAGGGCTTTATTCACTCTATAATTGAGTGGGAATATCTGAGATTTGTCTATGTTCAATTTGTAATTGGAAAGCGTGGCAAACTCTTGAATCACCCCCAACAGCACCGGTATTGAATTACTCGGGTCTGTCAGTTATAGTAATAAATCGTCCGCGTACACCGATATTTTAGTCTCTACCCCTTGGATGACCACCCCCCTTTATTAGGGGACACTACTTGACCTGTCTAATCAGGGGCTCCAGATATAAAATAAAGAGCAACGGTGAGAGGGGACAACCCTGTGGAATCATTTTCTCTCTTGAGCAGCGGGCACAGTAGCAGTGAAGCTGCCACTACCTCAAGTTACAAAATTACACCACCAGATACCAAATCCACCAAAATAACCAGTTTCATACATGCTGCACATCCCAGGCCCCAAGAGTCTGCTGGTACCCCAGCAAGAACAACATTGGTGGCACAAATAAAGCATTTTTGTTCACCCACTCCCAAAATGCAGCCCACATTGAAGAGTGTGTTTGCGTGGCACTCAATGTACCCCACACTCATGCTGCTGCATGTGAGCTGAATGCAGCCACTGCTGAAATGCTCACCATTGACCTGTTGCCCTTCTCCTTTGTGGAGAATCCAGGATTCTGCCGTTTGATAGCCAGTGCCTGTCCCAAATGGCAGGTGCCATCTCAAACGTATTTTTCAAAACGTGTCATGCCCAAACTCTACAGCAGAGTTTCACAGTCCGTCCTACATGCCGTGAAGCATTCTACCTCAAAATATATCCACCTTAGCATGGCTATGTGGACAAGTGGGCAAACAGTGGGCAGCTCATATCTGTGTATAACAGCACACTGAGCACAGGTACCTGGGGTGGTTGTTGATTTGGGGCCTGGCAAAAGCTGCATAAAGCAAAACTGTGGTGGTAGCAACACATCTGGTATTCATCAGAATACAACCATAACTATGCAAAGTGTTACGGTGTCTCACACTGGTGAAAAAATACTGAATGTGCTGCTAAATCAGATTGATCAGTGGCAAAACGCACACTCACTCACAGCAGGGTTTATTGCCAGTGACAATGGCTCCAATGTGGTTAGGTGCATTACTGATAGTATTTTTTTTCAAAGTTTGCTGCCTGGCACACTGCCTTAATCTAGTCGTGCAGCAGTGTTTGAACCACGATGAAATAAAGGAAACTGTGTCTGTTGCCAGATGCATCTGTGTGCACTTTGCCCATTCTGTAAAGGCCTGTGACCAGCTCACTAACCATCTCCCTCAGCACCATATGAAGCGCGATGTTGTTACCAGGTGGAACTCCACACTGCACATGCTGGACCGGCTTGATGAGCAGTATAAAATGGTTTCAGATTACCTACTGCTGCACACCACCAGGGACAGTGCTGGAGTGTCCATTGCCCTAACAACAGAGCAGTGGTGACAAATGGATGGCATAATATGCATTCTGCATCCACTTGAGCATGCAACACAGGCTGTGAGTGGGAACGCTGCCTGTATAAGTCAGTCAATACCCCTTACATGTGTACTGAGGCAGACACTGGTAAATGTCCTTCACCAGATGGAGACAAGTGATGATCACAATTCTGTTCATGTAATGGGTCACATACTCTGTATACTGGACAGCAATACACACATCTCTGGCATTATGCAGTCTAATGAGTTTGCTATTGTTACCATGCTGGATCCATGGTACAAATGAGGCTTGCCTGCCATGATTGAAGGGGGTCATGTGCGAGTGGACAAATTGACCAATTACCTTGTCAGATGGGTACATGGCACACAGATGAAAAATGCAGAGACACAAAGGGCACATATAGCAGGTGTTACTACCACCACCATCAGTAAATTATCAGAGGCCACCAAATCAGAGAAAATGTCAAAGTCACAGCACAGCATGGCAGGTAATCCCATTTGGGATGCTCTGTACAAGGTGGGGATGGAAGAAATTGAAGACAAGGAGGAGGAGCATGATTAGGCAGCAGGACTCAGGGCAGCACAACGTATGGTGGATGCCTACATGGGAGACACCAAGCATCTTGGCATCACCGATGAGACATTGGTGTACTGGAGCAGCAAAGTGAGTAATTGGCCTACACTGGCATCTGTTTCTTTTAAATACCTCAGCTGCTCACCATCCAGTGTCAGTGTGGAATGGGTGTTCAGCTCTGCTGGAGCCATTGTGTGTGACTGTAGGACAAATCTGTCACTGAAGAATGTTTCCATCCTAACATTTATAAAAATGAATGAGTCTCACATTCCACATAACACTGTTGTTTCAATGGTATTGCCCCAATAATTGTGTCTCAGAGACAATGATGACAACAAAGATGTCCACACTGGTAAGGTCTCTACTAACAGGGAGGCAGATGAAGCAGCAATGAGGACCGAATTTCCACCTGGTGATGACTCCCAGTCTTGAAGACTGTGAGGGATGCTTTATGGATGATGTGACAGTGGAAGAAGGCTAAAGGTGTCCTGCCCCCCCCCAGCCACCACCAGCATCCCCCCATTTCCACTGAATATGCTGTTTTATGTTATTGTTATACATTTTACATTTTATTTTGCTGGTTGTTCTGTGTTACACATCCAGTTAAACCATTTAATTTGATTACCCAACCTAGTAAAAATGTTTACTTCATTTTATTTTTGAAAATGTAATTGCCCCAGCTATGCTAACTGGAATGAATATGTCATCTCAGCAACACACAATGGCCCCATCGAGCGACATATATTAAACAATATCTTCTCTATTTCCACATACACCTCCTTCATGAGACCATGAATGAGTGTCTAGTGAGTGTGTCACCACTGTATATACGATGTAACAATAACGACTTAGTTGGACAGGGCACAGACAGTACTATGTTACTCAGAAATGCTTGCAAACTCCATCCTCATGTACACAATTACCATCAAGTAATCCGCCTCCTTGTCATCCATCCTAATGTGTATAACACAGACTTCAACAGTGTGGGCCATCACTCTCATACTGCCAAGAAATACCACTGAAAATCTATGAAGCTGACAGATGCATGCTCCAGCATAAACAGCAGTCTCAGACCAGTACATTAATGCTGCCTCTGAGTCCAGCTAAATTACTCCTCCTCCTCCTCCTCCTCCAGCAGTCTTCCACCAAGAAGAACCACAGCATTGCCAATGCCAGCACATTTGGGGCCAGTACATCAACCAGCACGATGCAGCACTTTCACCCCAGCAAGCACACTTGGTGTCATTCTCCCTCCTTCCAACCACCCATGATGACAGCATTGCCAGCACATTTTGGGCCAGTACATCAATCAGCACGATGCAGCACTTTCATCCCAACAAGCACAATTGGTGTTGTTTTCCATCCAGCAAAAGAAACAGCTGCTCAGAAAGCAACACATATCATCATCAAGCAAGACATGTATATGTTCTTCCTCTATGGCCCGTCTTCTGTTCAACTGATTCATGGTAATTAGATTTCAGTTGTTGTCATGTTATTACTTATACCTCCATTGTGCTGTTATGCAAGCCTTTGTTTTGATAGAATGTCAAGTATGCATGCAAGGCAGCACACCTTAATGTATAAGTTATCTTACAGTATGTATTTCCATTTCACTCTATGCAGGGTTTGCCATGATCACGCCATGTGAGGTCTGGACCATGGAACAAGGATGATACATCAACATGGCATATTCAGAGCCTAGTTAATCCACATTGCAAGCATCATTATGCACTGATCAGTACTGGACTTGTAACTTGCTAGATTTTGTGTATTCCATTCCAGGTACTGTGCATCCTGATATGTTTCACCATAGACTCATAACTGAAATCATATCAGCGGTGGAACATTTTTGGGCATGTTGCCAACATTGATGGTAAGTATCAGCACAGGTAAGTATCAATGCTATTTTTTTTCTTTTGATATTTTATCTCTACCTTTTTACAGATGACATTGGTTCAAACAACATCTGTCTTCAGTCGTGTGACTGGCAAGGCAAATCAAATTTTCTGTTCAAAAGGAATTTATTTTTTAATATTGGTAACGGTGTTAGTTCAGGTAACATCATAGTATAGGTGATAAATAGTTATGCTGCCATTTACAGTGTCAGTTGTACATTCATGGATAAAATCACTATTTTCCTACCTTAATAATCACTATTTGCCCATGCCAAAAACAACTATAAATCACTATTTTCCTACCTTAATAACAAAAAAATAAATAATAGACACATGGGGCCCCTATGCATACATGACACAATTATATTTACAGACTGAGATATGGCAGACACATTTAACAAGCAATTCTGCTCAGTATTTACCAATAAAGAGGTTCCTAAATGATTCAAACCTGCGAACAATGTTACCCCCTCTTACATCATCACCAAGGATGATACACTAAAAGCAATTTTATCCCTAAAACCTAATTCCAGTCCAGGTCCTGATAACATCAGCCCCCGATTTCTAATAGAGACAGCTGCTGCTATTACTAAACCACTCTCAATTATACTCAACAAATCTTTATATGAAGGAATTATCCCTCAGGACTGGACAATGGCTACTGTAGTCCCAATCTTTAAGAAGGGTAACCATTCTAGACCAGAAAATTACCGTCCGATAAGTCTGACTTCTGTTATAAGCAAGATCACGGAGAAAGTTATTAAGAATCTACTGGAGCACGAATCTATTGGGGGTAACTTGACTGACACTACACAACATGGCTTTAGACAGGGATACTCCTGTACTACTAACTTGGTTTCCTTTTATAATCATGTCAGTACGGCATTGGATAATGGCATCCCTATGGATGTGCTACTTCTCGACTACAGTAGAGCATTCGACAAAGTCCCTCATGACATCCTACTTGACAAAATGAATGATATGAGATTCTCTTACTACTAATCAACTGGACGTCAGGTTGGTTGAATGGAAGATATCAGCAAGTCAGAATTAATGGCTCACTTTCCCACCCACTGAGTGTGACCAGCGGGGTCCCACAGGGGTCTGTGTTGGGACCCACCCTGTTTAACATCTTTATTAGTGATCTGCAGGCTAGCCCTGAAAATGTTCTCTCAAAATTTGCTGATGACACCAAGCTGTGTGGCTCTGTTCTTACATCGACAAACAGAGAAACCATGAGGAATAACTTAAAATCTATCGAAGAATGGGCAGTTTTAAACAAAATGACACTCAACTCAGACAAGTGTCTGGTTGTACACTTTGGTAAGAACAACCCTAGGCAGACATTTTCTGAACAGTGTGGCCCTTCATGTGTCACCATTAGAACGTGATCTCGGGGTAATCATTAATAATAAACTATCCTCTAGTGATCATTGCAGGATGATAGCTAGGAAATCTAACACCTTGCTCACTCGAATCCAATGTTCGTTTGTGTCTAGGATACAGGAATGCATAATCCCCTTGTACAGAGCTTATGTCAGGCCCCATCTGGACTATGGATCCCCCTGCTGGAGTCCCTACCTGGGGCAGGACATTGACAGGGTTGAGAGGGTGCAGAGAAGAGCCAATGAATGGTCCCTTATTTATCCAAACTTGACTACGAGGAAAGATTAAGAGTTACAGGGTTACACTCACTACGCACAAGACGTACTAGAGGTGACCTTCTCCTATTGTACAAAATCAAGAATTCTCAGGAGTTAATACACCACTGTGGCTTACTTTTCTTTTCCAGCTGGACTTCCCCATGGTATCATAACAACCAGATATTTGTATCTAAAGCTAAAAGAACAAAAAGGTTAAACTACTTTACAGTAAGAACCCGCAAACTGTGGAATCTCCTTCCACAATACTTAGTGAACAGCAGCACTAATACAGTCTTCAAAAAGGGGCTGGATTGTTGGCTCGAATCTAACAACTTCAAGGTATAATTATCCCACCAATGTGGTGGGGGACAATCTCGATGGGCAGTAGCCTTCTTTTGTCCTTTGAAATCAAGTAAACCAAGTAAACCAAGTAAAAGTAATATATCCTTCATCATCTTATAGTGGTTCAATCAAGGGACTTACTAAAACTGCATATGGGTGATTCCACAGTGTCAATGGCAAAACACATGAGGATACAATCCAAGGTCACAATTTTCACATTAGTGCAGCAATATTTATAATATGTTTGCGTTCCTTCTCAGGTGTCCGTTGATGATTATGACATATGTTTTTAGTTGTCAGCAGTGGCCCACACCTCACAGATGCAACACCTCGATCCAGCGTTCACACACCAGGATGGAAGACTTGTATTTAGTTACCAATGTCATACAGAGATGGGATGCATCGGTAAATGTCCACCAAAAAACTAAACAACCATTCCAATTGTAGTAAGTTGTATACCTGGCAATAAGAAACAAAGAAGACATTTTGAGCATTGTTACAACTAGGTGCCCCCCCCCGCACCATCATTACATGAAGCAATACTTACATCAGGGAATGGCTGTTAAACTGGAACCCTTGACATGAACAGACTATGTCTGATGAGCACAGCCAGCAGCCAGATTGGGAGGTAACAGACGCACCCCAGCAATGGAATTCCTGAAAATTGACAGCCCCATATAGAACATAGTTACTGTCAAAGTCTGAAATCTCTGTACTGAAGTAACCACAAACTTAATACTTAACCATATCCACCAACTCCTCACCAACCGTCAACCACCTCCTCCACCATCCGCCCACCAAAGACCATCACAAATTAAGAAATACTTACCACAAGTTAATGAATTGCACACATATTGAGCAGCAGCAGCAGTGCACCTGGAGTTAACAGCACCTGAATTCCTGCATGTGGACAAAGCAAAAATAATACAATTACAATCCAACTCAGATATCCAAGCTGCAGTCACCTATCCCTCCCAGTAATGAAAAATTCAGTACTTACCTTGTCCTTGTGCAATGTGAAATGTGGTGCATCCCAACATCCCGTATCCAAATCCTGGCATGCATGTCATGATGATGTACTCCTCAGCACACTAGATAATATAAAATCAGTACAAACATGCAAGAACTCAAGCTGTCCCAATAGCAACCCATCATCCCCTTCTCTTGCACCCAAAAAAAAAATACAGACAAATACTTACGTGTTCAACACCAGCAGCAGCATCTATCGACTATGTGAAGAGGATCCACTTGAAGCAGACAAAGCATTACTTCTCGTGGCAACTAGTCAGAGTAGCAGGCAGAAGCTACAAGCAGCAGCAGCAGCACACAAAATGTCATTCAATCCACACTGACTTAAAACCAGGGAGCCAACAGAGTGAACCAGGGCAGCATCATTGCGAAATGATAATTCCACAGTTCTTGCTCAGTTGAAAAACCAGCAGCAGGAGGAAGCAAGTGCAACTTTAAGTAACAGGACCATTTTGCAGGAGGATTTATTTTTCTCAGTGTGGCAAACTGGCTTATGTTAAGTTGCATGCCAGGCAGTGGCAGCACCATGGTTAGGCCTGAAAACTATATTACATGGTGCAGAAAACAGCAGATTTGGATCCTTTGTGGATGTGAACCATGTAACTGCATGTCTGACACCTGATTTCAGTCTGAATTTAATGTACCATTTTTTAGGAAACATTTCTGGACATGTACTGCCTGTGCTGCACTCGCAGAAACAAGATGTGGCCTAAAATCAACTGTAAACAGTGGACCAAAGACCATCGTTTGGTCTGGGGGGGGGGTTTGGGTGCCATAAAACATCATGGCTGAGACCTGATTTCAGTCTGAAGTTACTGTAACATTTTTTTAGAAACATTTCTGGACTTCTGGGACATGTTACTCAGTGGCAACACCAAGATCAGGCATGAAACCATTGGTGAACAGTGGGCCAAACAACATGATTTGGTCTGGGTGGAAGGCGTGCAACATTTAACTGCATGTCTGACACCTGATTTCTGTCTGAATGTACTGTGCAATTTTTTGGGAAACATTTCTGGACTTGTGTGGCATGTTAGGCAGTGGCAGCACCACAGTTAGGCCTGAAAAGCATTTAAACGGTGCAGAAAACAGCAGATTTTGGTCCTCATGTTGGATGTGACCCATGTAACTGCATGTCTGACACCTGATTTTCTGTCTGAATGTACTGTGCAATTTTTGGGAAAAGATTTCTGGACTTCTGGGCCATGTTAGTTATTGTTAACACCATGATTAGGTCTTAAACTACTGGCAAACAATGGGCCAAACAACATGTTTTGGTCCAGGTTGAAGGCATGCAACATATAACAGCATGTCTGACACCTGATTTAGGTCTGAATGTGCTGTGCAATTTTTTGGAAAACATTTCTGGACATGCACTGACTGTATTGCACTCACATAAAACAGGATGTGGCCTAAATCCAATTGTAAACAGTGTCCAAACCAGCATTTTAACGTCTGAGTGCTGGGGGGGGGGGACCATAAAACATCAGGACTTACACCAGATTTCAATCTTAATTTGATGTTACATTTTTTAGGAAACATTTCTGGGCATTTACTGCCTGTGCAGCACTCACAGAAACAAGATGTGGCCTAAAAACAATTGTAAACAGTGGACCAAAGACCATCGTTTGGTCCAGGTATGGGTTTGGGCACCATTAAACATCATGGCTGGGACCAGATTTCTGTCTGAATTTAATGTACTATGTTTTAGGAAACATTTCTGGACATTTACTGCCTGTGCTGCACTTGCAGAAACAAGACGTGGCCTAAAAACAATTGTAAACAGTGGCCAAAATAGCATTTTAATGTCTGGGTGCTGGGGCACCTGAAACATCAGGACTGACACCACATTTCAGTCTCAGTTTGATATACCATTTTTCCTGTAACATTTCTGGACATTTAGTGCCCGTGCTGCAATTGCAGAAACCAGATGTGGCCTAAAACAATTGTAAACAGTGGACAAAAGACCATCGATTGGTCTGGGTGGGGGTTTGGGCGCTTTAAAACATCATGGCTTGGACAAGATTTCTGCCTGAGTTTAATGTAACATTTTTTTTGAAAACATTTCTGGACTTGTAGGCCCTGTTTGGCATGGTCAGCGATGAGATTCAGGCTGAAATACTTTGCAAACTGGCCTGAAAACAGCCATTTTATGTATGGGTGGTGGTGGTGGTGGTGGTGCTGAGGGGAAGGTGGCCTCCACATCATTCACATCCTGACTCAGACCATATTTCAATCTGAATTTTATCAAACTTTTCTCCTATCATATTTCTCCTTTTACCATGCCTGCTCTAGTCTGCACAGTATGGCAGAAGGAGGCTGTGTTAAACTGTGGCTGAAGTGCACATTTTGGACCGGGTCACTCACCAGGGCCGTGACCGTGTGGTGGTGGTAGTGGTTGTGGTGAGGCACTAATAAAACATTATCATGACTGGAGGAGGGGAGGGACACAATGTTAACATTTCTGAAGGTGGCAAGATCAGGGGGACACGTGTTGTTCAGCATAAAAAACATATTCATGTTTAGCTTCACAATAAAAGTGTTTATTTAACTATTTCATTCTATGACTGTTGTGTACGAATTTGGACTGATGCTGCACACAGCCAAAGCAACTTCCACCAGCCCTTAGCACACACGCAACAGACAACAACATCACATAGCTTTGGGAAAAAATGTTTGTTCATATGAACAAATTACAATACTTGACATTTGTGAATCGGAGGAAACAAATAAAGAAGAAGTAACAAAACAAGCAATAAGGTACACAGTTTACAGGCATAGTACTTGGGGGGGACATGCAGGGTCAGACTCAGGCTGAGGGTACTGTATTCAATCATGATATGAGACAGAGGAGAAATGGAGGGATCATAAACCTTACATAACATATAAGATAGAACACCACTGGACAAGAAAAAGAACAAAGAGGATATATAATGGAAGAGAAAGAGTACATAAAAATCTTTTTTGTGTTTTTTTTTTACATTTTTTAATTTTTCTGGTCTTTTTCTTATATTTAGTGGGTGAAGAGGAAAAAAGAGCAAGACTTGCAAAAGAAAAAGGACAGAAAAACAAACTGGTGCATACATTGCACTAATCACTTGCACCAGTGCCACTGCCGCCAACACCACCACCATGATCCCCATGACATAGCTCTGCCAGGAGGTCCAAGACCTTCTTTTGGTCCTCCCTTATTTTCTCTAGTTCTCCCCTGACCACCTGGTGGAACTGGTCCACCTCCTGCTGCAGACCCTGCACCTCTGTGTGCACTGCCACCACATCTTGTTGCACGGCCTCAAGGTCCTCCATCCTGATGTTAGCTGGAGGAGCTCCTGCAGGCTGTGATGCCAAAACTGGAGCAGTTGAAGCACACCTGCACCAGCAGGTGTGGAGTTTCTCATCACTCCTCCTGCTGCTGCTACTGTGGTGCCCCCTTGGCCACTAGATGACCTGATGCTTGGACCCATCACTGCCTCCAGCTGCTGCAGCTTCTTGCAGCTTGGAAAGCCACTCTGCAGCATGGTGGTACTGCTGGTGGCTCCTCTGTCTGCCTGTCCCAAAGTGGGACCTTCATTTTCCATGCTGCACATCTTTGCCACAAAGGTTGTAAATCACAATACTGTCATCTCCAACTTTTGTGGAAAAAATGTCCAAACTGGAGAGACCTTGTTGGGGGTGCTCATCAGCGATCTCCTGCATCTGTGGTGGCTGCCTCTTCTAAGACCTGTTGCTGCTCTTGCTGAAGGGGTGGGCATGGGCTGCACATGTTCCTGGGGGGGGTGCAACAGACTCCTGCTGCTCTTGCTGTCCGGGGTGGGGCACATACTGCTGGGGTGGGGCTCAAGGTGTGCCTGCTGCTTCTGCAGGTGGGGGGGCTACTGCTGCTGGGGAGTCAAGGGCACATCTTTCTCTTGGAGGGGCACTTGGAAAATGCCCATCTGTAGATCCTTCTGCTACTGGTGGCACACTACCAGTCTCCCTCTCCATCATAAGGAAAACTTTTCTTTAATATAAAACTAAAGAAATAAAATTAAAAAGAAAGAAAGAAAGATACAGGGAGGGATTGGGGGACGGGGAGTCACACACACACACACACACACACACACACACACACACACAAGCTATAAAGATAGACAAATATAACTATGCAGAAAAAACACTAACAGAAAATATTTACTTTTTAAACTAACGGGGAACAGATCACAAACACGCAAACACACACACATACACTATTTTTTCTAAATCAAACGTTTAGCTCTCCTGCTTTGCTCACTAGTCTCCTATTACTAGGCTGAAATAGCTCTAAAGGAAGTACATTTAATCTGGCTTCCTGCCTAAGTGCAGTCACACATGTAACCAACAGTCTGCTGGAGAGTCATGTGACAAGCATTTTTTCCCAATTTCACCTGATACTAACATGCAGCAAAATGTGCCCGTGAAAAGTGAAATTGACAGCGGAACTTTGCCATAAGGGCCCAATTACATGAAATGTTTCACATGACAAAACTGGCGATTTCGCTGGTGAAATTAAATTTCACTGCATCTCTAATTACCAAAAGCATTTGCATGAAATCAGGTTCCTTGCAGCTTCTTAGAGATTGTCTGCTCAAGATGCTTATTTTGTAGCTGATGCTATAACCTCCTGCGTGTGACATCACAATATATTTCTGTGGAAATGATTGTTGCATGACATGCTGAGATAAATGACCTCAGATAAAAGTAAAAACTCTAAAGGACTAACATTCTGTCTTCATGAAAATACCCAGTGCAGTAAAGAACAGAATAATTTCCAATTCTTTATTTTATAGAATGGGGTATAACTGAGTTTGCAGGTGCCAGCTATGCAGGTGGTCAGAGCTCTGCTTTAATGTAATTCGGAAAAGGAAGTCTTTGTTGTTTTCACATGCCAGGGACCCTTCAGAGAAGTCTCATTCATTAAAAGGTAAGCCTTTAATTAGATTCATCTGTTTTGTTCTTTTAACTCTTCAAGCATGTAAAGTAGAGCAAATGAGGCAAGAGAGCAAAGTGTATCCCTTGCCTTAAAAGCTAAATGTGTTATGTTCATTTAAATGCCAGCAACTAAAATCTAAGCCATATCTGTTCTGAGAGAATACTAGGTGTACCAGCTCATGCTACCAAACTTATATAGAAAGTGACTGCATAAAAAGGCAGAGCAGCCTATCCAGTCTGCCCACCCTACCTGTGACATGTTCTCATAACAGCATTCCCCTCACCAAAACAGAATAGATAACGTAGGTGAAATTAGGAAGTACAGTACTAAAGTGTGACATTGGCTGCAATTTCAAACTGCTGTAAATATTCCCTCTTTTACTCCACTCCAATCCTGGAATGACATGAAAGGTGCCATTTTATATAGCAAATGAAAACAAGAAACAAGTAGTAGTTAATGTCAGCTCAAAAAAAGACTATTAAGCTGTAAGACTCTCGAATTGCAAAAAAAGCTCCCACTGCTTTATGAATTCTTACAAAGCATTTCAAATAAGCAAAATACCTTACTGATGTTAAGTTAATTGAATGCTAAAGTTTACTTGCCTTTGCAGTGTAATATGCATTCAGAGCCATTTCATCCAGAACAATATTGTTTTTTAATTTTCCCCTTGGGTTTTCTATGACATTCAGGGTGCTACCAACTACCATTTGTGGTCAGCATGTTATTTCCACATGAGGTTTTCCATCAGCCAGTTTCAATCGGGCTCTTTTGGATGATGTTTATAAAATGGCAGTCATCCTCATTATGATACAGTCATGGTTATACCTCATCTAGCCCACCACTGACTACATGAAATGAAAACCAGGAGACAGACCTAAGTGACTCTGGAAAAACATAATCTTGTCACCATTTATATTAGCAAGTGGTTGTGATGCAGGAGAGGAGATAACATTTCAAGATGTCAAGAAAAGCTAAGGCAAATTACACAGAGTTACCTGGTAGCTCGCGCATTAAAACTGTGAAACATGAAGGACTAACACGGTAACAAACGTTGTTACAAACCTTCCTTTACATGTATAGGATAAAAATGTATGCAGTCACGTAATTTTAATCCAAGTGAAGGAAAATTAACAGTTTCAAGAACTATAGATTCTGAAACTGAAAAGGAAATCACTGAATAACAATACATTTCACAGTGCATTGTGAGCTATTCTGAAACTCTTTTTTCAGTTGTATAGTTAAAAGGGATACAGGCCCCTTGTCAAAGCTGAAGTGCTCAATGAAGTATTGAGGTGTTTTGCCAGTGGTCTCAGTAACTTTTTTACCTGTCTGATCAAATTAAATTTGGCACTTTTTCAGCATATGTAAATGCATTATTTTAGCTTGTTCTTTGCTATCCTTTTACACTAATGTGCACCCCCCTTGGGTGTTTTTCTTTTTTGCTTCTATTCTGTCTGTTGGTGGGAGCACTAGATACCTACTGAATGTGCCAGATCGGTGTTTTTTTGAACAAGGATTCTAGCCTCTCCACATAAATGTTTTTCCCAAATTCCTGATCATTTGTGTGGTCCTGTGTTACATTTCTTGACTGTCTCGGTACAGTATTATTTTTGTATTGAAGAGCCCAGAACTGCACACAGTACTCCAGGCAGAGCTTTGCCAGAGCCTTGTAATGTGGCAGGAATACTTCCCCTGCTCTGCGGGTCATTCCCTCTTTGTTTCCATTATCTGTTTATGCTCCTCAGCCATGACAGAGTGGCTCCCTTCAGCTGGCATCACCACCACTTACTACCATCCACTGTCATAAGGCTTACCTGTTGGCTAGGTACCCCCATGGATTGCCCCCCATGGCAGGTTTAGGAGAAGGAGGGCCATCTTCCCCACATTGTCTACATCAAGTATTGTCACCACAGGCACTGGTGACATGGCAGGTGGAGGTGTTCTGTGTGGGTGTCATTCTCCCCACTGTGTCATACAGTTTTCCTCCATTTCTTCCCCCTAGCCGGAGGTTGTGGCATGTGGTGAATGCATGCACTTGGAGGTGCTCATGAAATCCTGGCCCACTTCTCTCATCCACCCACTTGACATTACATCTGCCTCCATGTCCTTGCTCTGGCACCCTGCCTCCTCTTGGTGTCAGCCAAGATGGGGATGACTTGCCACTCCTACCCAGGATTAGAGAGCTGCTCAGCTGTCCCCCCCACCACACTGATCCCCAGCAACCCAAGCTCAGACTGAAGTGGGTTCACCATTGTGGCACTAGGTAAGGTGCTTGAAAGTGACTCAGCACTCAGCACCACCCAGCCGGACTGATCATTCACTCTTGATGCTTCCCAGCAGTTCTGAAGCCCATTTGATCACTTGTCATGCTTTGGCCCATTTTCAATTGTGAGTCCTGGGTCCTTTTCTTCCTTTACTGCAGCAAGAGTAGCCCCCACAGTGCGTAGATCATGCCTCTGTTTTTCCTCCCACGTGAAGGACACAGCATTTGGCTACATGGCCGTTGCACACCAGCTTCAAGACTGCTTCGCTCATTTACAAAGCCTTGCACTGATTCTGCCCCAGCTACCTAAAAGATCTCTTGGTTTGGTACACTCCTTGTCACTGATTCTACTGAGGAGTTGTTACTGGCCACCCCTAAATCTCAACAGAAACAGTTAGGCCATTGAAGATTCTCGGTGACGACCAAATCTACTAGGAGCTCATTGCTTTTTCATCTGTAACCACTAGACAGTGATATTTCTTGAGTTATTATCCCTGCCTACTACCTAGGATGTAGGTTGAGGGGCCTGGGTTCCCAAGATTACATCAAAACTGGTTGTTTCCTAGATATTATATTTGTGCAGTGCCTCCACACAGAGTTTAGCTTTAAGTGGGCTAGCTTTCACCTGGTACAACCCTCTGGGATGTCATACCACCCACTATGACCATTAGCCACCCCAACATAGTACCAAATAAACATCTCCCCACATTTCAATACTTGTTGCAATTATTGACTGGCTCCTAATACTATGCTCATGACACCATCATCTGCAAACAACAAAAAATATTTATTTACAGGGGGATTAGGGCTTAGGAATGGGGAATAAGAGGAGTAGAGGCTATGCAGTACTATTATTTAGTTTAATGTATAAGGTTTTATTGGGTTTTAAGAAATAAGGAGCACATCACTGAGTACTATGAAAAGTACAATAATACAGACAGCAAATATTAGCCAGACCATATCTAACAGAAACTAGGTTATGCATCCATAAGCAACATTAGGACAACTATACAGAACAATAAGATGTGTCCACAAATATTATAGAAACAAACAGGTCAGATGCTTACACTCTCCACTATAGGAACAGCTGCATTCAGGAGAACTAGGGCAAGTGGCTGCAATATTACAGTAGTACCGGGGGGGTTGCAGGTGGTGTAGGAAGTTTACATAGATCAGACTGCAGGTATGCCCCCCATTTAGACTGATAATGACACATGTTGCCCCCCTGTGCATAGGATAGCCATTCAAGGATGGATAGATAGGCTGTGGCCATCTGCCAGACTTTCTAAGTGGGTAGTGCCACTTGGCTCCAATGCATAAGGAGCAAACGCTGGGCTTCCAGAAGGACAAGCAATATCCAGTCTTGGTGAGGTTTGGGTAGGTCAGCCAGCGATGATGTATCACCTAGTAACAACTTAGGGTCCATCAGGGCGATTGGGAGGCATAACACCTTAGATAGGTCAGAGGCTACCGATGGGAGTCGGGTTGTGAACAGCACCAGCAGTTGGTATGACTTAACAGAGTATGGGCATGAAGAGTTGTTGTTGTACGATGCCAGAGTAGTAAAAGTTTTAGCTGAAGAAAATGACTCGTAGTGTCTCTGTAGACCCGGCAGATATCCTTCAGGTAATGGTCCCACTGTACTTCAGAGATATCAAGACCAAGGTGCAAGGACTATTTTAATCTACAGGGTGTCGTCAAATTTGGCTGAGCATCCCTCCATGTCATATAAAATCGACCAAGGAGACTGTAGCCAGTGCCATTGAGCACTTGCCTGGTGGTGAGCAGTGAAAGTCTGTATGGCATCTCGGATTTGGAGGTACCTCCAAAAGTCCCAATGCAGTACAGAGAATTTGGCCTGCAGTTGCTCAAAGGATGTGAGTGACACTGTGTCAGGAAGACAAAGGTCTTGCACAATACGAATTCTGCCGGTCAGCCAAGAGGGCCAATGTAGCGAGGTTCCATCTATCTGTAGGTTATTATTATGCCATAGTGGAGCGTAACATATTGGAGGGGACCAGGCCTGTGTAGGTGTATGTGACTTTGACATAAGTAGTCTCCAGGCATGAATGGTGTCAGTTATAGTTGGGGGAAGGAGATGACGGTGCCGAAAATGCTGCGTAAGGAGGTCGTAGAGAGTAGCCCCATGTGCCAGGTCAGTTTCCAACTGGACCCACAGTGGAGAGCCCAAGGGGTTAGGTACAAACCATTTGGTCACATGGGCTGCCTTACAGGTGAGATGGTAGTCCAGGAACCAGGGGACATTCAGACCACCCCGAGACCCATGCACCCTCAGTCTATGTTTGCTCCATCTGGGAGGTTTATTATCCCATAAAAAATGGGAAACCAAGTTTTCCAAGGATGTGAACAGTTTAGGGGAGAGGGATAGAGGTAAGTTATTAAATAAGTACAGGACCCTGGGCAGGAGAAACATTTGAGCTGCGGCTACTCTGCCGGGCAGAGAAAGTTGCAGTTTGCACCACCGTTCCACCTCCGTGGAGAGCTATGCAAGTACAGAGAAGAAATTGGCTGGCTCAAGGTTGGACCATTTGGTAGGTGAAACCTTGGGAGGCCCAGGATAAGCCTGTGCCTTGAAGACAGGCGCTGGTATAGCCATCATTGACAGGAGCCAAAAGGGTCTTTTTCTGCTTGACTTGAAGGCTAGATAAGGCAGCAAAATTTTGGAAGATCCTGAGCACCTCCGGGAGAGATTGGTGGGGACAGGACAGGGTAAGAAGGAGATCGTAGGCATACACAGCAGCTAGATAGGAGTGACCAGCAACTTCGATGCCCTGGATCTGTGGAGAAGTGGTGAGGACTCGAAACAATAGGTCCATTGCCACCAAAAATAAAAGGGGAGAAAGGCTGAAAGGCAAAAGTTGCTGCCTAGTATGAAAGGAATGAAACAGATACAGTAGCTCGTAAAAGTGTGTCATAGTACGATTAATGTTGCTGGGGCTAGAGGCTATAGCGCCCACTCTGGTACGAAGTGCATGAATCCAGGTCTCAGCCCGTTGTTTCCGAAGTCAAAAGGCTAAAAGTCTTCCACTCTTCTCCCCCCCCATCCCAGTAGGCGTGCTTTGATCTGAGCAGAAGCCATTCGGCCTTCTGGTGCAAAATGACATTAATCTGGTATTTTAGCCCTACAATCTGCCAATGTCAGGAACTATCACTGGAGGCATGGGGTGTGGCTTTAAAGTGGCATTCTAGGGTGACAAGCTTGGTTAAGGCTGCTCTACGAGCCCTGTCCTGGGCAGTGGAGAAAGCAATGATGTGGCCACGTACCACCGCTTTAAAAGCTTCCCAGACTGTGCCATGTGAAACTCCTCAGTCAGAGTTGAGAGAAAAATAGTCCTTGGTGGCTTGAACCAACATAGTACAGAAGCCTGAGTCTTTGAGGAGGAGGGATTTACACCTCCATCGGGTACCAGGGGGATGATTATCGGGTGGGGTATAGGTAACCTGGACGGGAGCATGATCGGAAATCAGTATTGCGACTATGGTCAGGGCCTTGATTTTTCTGCGGCACATAGGAGCAAAGTTCTGTGGCAGTGTTCTCATTTGCCACAGAACTTCTGCGGTGCTTGACACCAATTTCTGTGGCACATTTTTACCCTTGATTTTACACTTTTTTTGTTTTTTTTTTGCCATATCTGACACAATGTACACTCGTAACAGTCATTTTATTGGCTTTTATCACAAAATTTTCAACATGGTCAGTTTAAGACTTCTGCTCATGAACAGTGTCACTGTGATTTTCTTAATCTGTCCCAAACATTGATTTGGCACACCGACCATGTCATTGTGCGCTACATGTGCGAAAATACATTTTAGGTGAGATGTGAAAAATGACAGTTGTACTGTTCATAAGGAGGTGTGGTAAAATGGCAATGCTGAAAATCAGGGGTGAAAATATTAAAAATGCTCGAAGTTACGAGCGTGCATAGGAACTGTGCAATGCACGCTCATAAAACAGTCATTTTGGGGAAAGTTTCACCAAATTTTCAACTTAGGGTTTTTGGGGGCCTACCTCATGAACTGTGACACTGTCATTTCATTAATCAGTCACGAAAGGAGTTCCACGCAGTGACTGTGAAATCACCTTTCGGGACAGAATAACAAAATGACAGTGACTAAATTCATGAGGTAGGGCCCCAAAAACCCCATGTTGAATATTTGGTGAAAAGATTCCCAAAAATGGCTGAGATATGCACTAAAGTTGAAAAAAATCCATTTATGCCATTATACAGTTTACCGGCATTTCTTCAGTTTGCAGTCAGCTTTGAAGAGTGCAGACGTGTTCCCGGTCCCCTGAAGAGCATTGCGCTGGGCTCCAGAGGTAAGTATGGGTTGTGGGGGTCAGGTGGGGGTGTGAGGAGGTGGGTATGCAGAGGGTGGGGAGGGCAACAGAATCAATGAGGAAGTTTTTTTTCAGGACTTCTTTATTTTTAAGACAACGGGGACTTTTGCCATGCTGGGGTGGGTTCCCAGCTTGGCATACTTATTTCTTTAGGGGCAGTGGCGCCGACAGGGATTGGGCACCCCGTTGTAAATACACTTTGCCATGCTGGGGTGGAGCTCCCAGCATGGCATATGGATCATTTCTTTGGGGGGCAGTGAGCTGACAGAGGATTGGGCACCCCGTCAGCAAATTATACCATGCTGGGTGGGCTCCCAGCATGGCATATCTCTATTTCTTTGGGGGCCAGTGGAAACCAACAGGGATTAGGCACCCCGTCGTGCAAGATACACTTACTTTTGCCACGCTGGGGTGGGCTCCCAGCATAGCATACAGACATTTTTTGGGGCCAGTGAAGCTGGAGGATTGGGCACCCCCATCGGCAAAGGATGTTTTTTCCATGGGCGGCCGCACATTTCATGGGCCGCCGTGAATTCTGCAGGTGGTGGCACATTCCATGGCTAATTTCACAGTTTGCTGCGGCCGCGGAATCGTGAAAATCTCAGGGTCATGCCTATGGTATTGTCTGACATCCCCCGGGCTGCCATAGAATTGGCAAGCCAGAAATCAGTGTGGCTATGTTAACGGTGTGCAGATGAGAAATACTTGTAGCCTCAGCCCGTGGAATCGTCTCTTCGCCATGTATCAGTCAGGCCCCTCTCCTCAATCATATCCTGAAGGGATTGTCTGGCCTTTGGGCATGCATATGGGATGGGGTGGAATTTACCAAGAAAAATATCACCGACTATATTAAAGTCCCCTCCCCCGAGCACAAGTGGGATGGGCGGGCCATCCGGGTGGAGTGAGGATGAGACCTGGCTGATCGCAGGGAAGAAGTCAATGTGCTTGTCATTAGAAGCATATAAATTACCTAGCAGCATAGACCCTGCTGGGGAGGACAATTTGCCCACCACCCGTTCACCTTGGGTATCCTTCCTGAAATCTTCCACCCTCCAGTGGAAGGTTCAACGAAGAAGGACCTTTAGTCTTAGTGGAGGAGGAACTGGCCAAGACTTCTCCCACCCAAGATTTCTTCAGCCAAGAGGTTGCCCGAGACAGGAGATGGGTTTTCTGTAAAAGTGCAACATTGGTGTGTAGAGATCACAAATGTTGAAGAACTTACGTCTGTTTAATAGGGTGATTAAGCCCTTTAACATTCCTAGAAATAAACTGGTAACCTCGCGTGGTGTGTGTGTGTTCGAAGCCATGACCCCATCCAACCAAAAAGAAAGAGTACTTACTGCAGTCCAGGGAAGGGGAGGGAGCACATCAGGGGAGAGTTCAGGGGAAGGGAGGCACCTTAAATACACCAACACTACAAGTCTGTAGCCCAGGAGCAGAGAGTGTTAGCATAACTGAGCACCAGAGATGTGACGTCCTTATATTTGAAGAACTATAAAAGATCAAAGGTAAAAATTAGAATACAGATATTGAGAGTAATATAGGGCAAAATAGCCCAAGAGTCAACAACCTAGTATCAATAAGTACACAGCAGTGTAAACATGCTATGAGTTAGGGGATCAAAGCAGAGGAGGGTAGGAAATCTGCCCTACAGCTATGCTAACTCCAAAACTCAGAGCTGGGGAAAGAGTGAGTGAATCCAAACAAATTGAGTCATCCTGAACTGAGGACAAACTCAGCGTTGGGCGTCCGAACACTGGGGGGTGTACTGGGTTGGTCAGGTGGAGGGTAAGGGCAGAATATGGAAGAAAAGGGAGGTGGCGAGCCCTCCTACCACTCCAACTCGGTATCATTAAGGCAGCTAACCCCTAGGTCCAAGGTAAGGAGCTGAGTAGCTCAAGCTACAAGAGCAAAAAAAGAACATGGCTAACAATGTAAAACACTAAGGAGAAAAGGGAAATACACAGGCCACAATTATAGCGGTCTGCAAACAAAGGGTATCGAGATGAGAGATCAGCCCATATTACAAAGGTCAATATTCAAGTATTGAAGTAGCGACCAATCAGAGACTGAGGCAGCGGCGAGGGAGGGGAGGATAGCTTGCTACCTGCCTTCATGTCCCTTAAGTGTACAGCGGGAGTGGGTAAATGCACAAGAGGCATTTTCCAGGCAGTGCCCTAACAGAAACCTGAGATCACCATATAGAGAAATCAGTAAACACAACAAATATAACCAGCTCAGGAATTCAGTCCTTCGGCCTCCCGGGAGAGACCCAAAGGGCTTCCCCAGAAGTATTTGCCACTGCTGCAGTGTAGCTAATTAGACCAGGTTGCACAGGGGATACATTGTCCACTGCTTCAATAAGAGACGATTCAGGAAAAACAGCCCAATCCACTGGTTGCACTGTATCCATCTCTTAGGAGTCTAGCAGCTCCATATTCACTGGGTCAATGATAGGGGAAGGATCTTCTCTGTATATTTTAGCTGGTGGAACATTCGAGTGCTTGCTGGGTGAATGCAAGGGTCCACTCCATGCTCGCTTGCCTGGATTTAGTGAAGGAGCCAGTCGATCGCTGAGGGAGACAGGATGCATGAGGTAGGGGCTTCAAAGCTGTAGGCTTAGGCAGAGCAGGCGAGGCTGAAGAGGAATCAATAGCCAATGGGGGACCAGGTTGAGAGAGGACTGGTCCAGCTGGTAATGCATCCCTTGGAACCCCAGGAGGAAAAGAACAGTTCCAGCTAGAGGACGTCATCTGATTAGGTTCCCAGAGCCTTCTGGGATTTGTAGTGGGAACATGCAGGGCAGGCCAAAATTTGGTGATCCAATGCTCAAGCTCTGCCGGATGGTCTGCAGTCAGTTTTGCCCTGTCCCTAGACACACAGAGCCTGGTAAGGTTTTTAAACTTGAATCGAAAGTCATGCTGGAAGAGGAAATGTTTAAGGGATCCAAAAGCTCTCCTTTTCGCTGCAGTCTCTTGGGCAAAATCCCAAAATAATGAAATCTGGGCCCCTTGCCAGCACACTTCCCCAAGGTCCCTGGAAGCATGGAGGATTCTTTCTTTAGTGGAGTACCTGAGCAAATAAGCTACCACTGGCCTGGGCGTGTCAGTAGATTTATTGTGGTGAGAAGAAACCAGGTGTGCCCTCTCCGCTTCTACAGGGCCTTGCTAGCGGTCCTCCAACATAAGAGGGAGATTGTCATTAAGAAATCTTTCCATCGACTGGCCTTCTACCCCCTCTGAGAGCCCAATAATCTGCAGATTGTTGTGGTGACCCCTATTATCCTGATCCTCAGCTCTATCCCAGAGTGCTGCTAGTCACTCTTCATGCTGTTGTAAGAGCTGCCATATCTGCATTTGTTGGAGATCACAGGCCTCAGTACATTGCTCCAAAACATTCATCTGATCTTGAAGCTGCCAGACTTTGGTAACTGTGCCTGACGGGAGAGACTAATATCGTCCACATGAACCAAGAGTGCTTCTAGCATTTTAGTGATGTATTGAAGGGATTCCCCCACTGAAGCCTGATGCATGGGGGGGTGGGCTGCTCGAGGTCAGTGAAAGGGCTGAGACTTGGGGGTTCATAGTTACTGTTGGTGGACCCAAGGGGGTGAGTAGAGAAGTTTCTGGGGTCCTGAGCTGATCTGGTGCCCATGAGGCAAATGCTGGTAGCCACGTTTGGTTAGTAGGCACACAAACTGGTACGGGGTCTACGCGGCCTAGCTCGTCTGAGAACACTGTGGACAATGGTGCTGTGAAAAGTCACAAAACATGTCAAAATCTGTTCAAGAGGCATGCCGCCTGGTAGGTAGACATTCACCTGTGCATTAGCTGGTAGTGGGGGAGTTTCAGTTCCACGGGATTGCGGCGCCCAAGCTCAGATGGTCCTCAGTCAGGGAAGAGCTCACAAATTAAGCAGCCATCATGTCAGCGGCTAAAACCACACTCCTCTCTATGCAGTACTATTATTATTTACTATATTTACATTCGATTAAGTGTGGCTTGGTGCTGGTGAAAACCCTACAGCTGGGTAGATACCTGTTATCCCAGTCAGAAAGATAATCACACATTTAGTCAACCTAGATGACCAGAGCCCTCACTATCTAAACAAAAACTGCAAGGAATCAGATGGAACACAAGATTACATTTTCCCACAATGGTACAAGTTCCCAAATTTACATTGAAACCCTACAATCTCAATATTTAAACCTGGGTACCCAGTTATCAAAAGTCCCTTGAGGGAGCAGGCCTGATGGAAGGTGCAGCTGTACATTGGCAGGCTTGATTTAAGAATGATTCATTACTTGAACTTTGAAGCATTAGGCAGTCAAACTATTTACAGTCCTTCAAATCCAAGAACGAGTGCAGGGAAGGCCCTGCATTGTGTAGGCTGAACAAGGTCAAGATGTAATCAGCCATTTACATCGGTTTGGAAATCAATTATTCCTTCTGAACATCCATCACATTTAAATGTTCTGGTACATTTAGCACATTTATATTCTAGACACATCCAGTACATTCAAAGAAGGTGTAGCGCCTTTAACCAGGGGCAAGGATGGCCACCCTGGGTCATTTGCACATGAATCTGTGGGTGCTTGTTCCCAAATCTAGGGGGACCCTGTTTCTTTTCTTTTCTTTCACATGAGCAAACTTGAATATTCAAAACAGTCATTTCCAAGACAAAGTAGTCAAATCCTATAGACTTGAGGTCTCAGTCCCATTTCAATCAATCAATCAATCAAAATCTTTATTTATTCAGGCAAGCATCATTGAGCATAGCTCATTTACAAGATGGACCTGATTGGTCATAACAATATAAAGGTACAAATTTACTCAAATACAAGATACAGATTGAATACAAAAACAAAGACTTTATAAATGAACAGGTGCAAAAAATATTCACATATATACAAGGCAGTGAGCCAATGAATCTGGGATATAATAAAAGAAGAAAAAAACAAACAGGACTGAAAGATTAAAGTGAGGGTGATGGGATTTTGGGGAAAAGTCTACTAGGAAATTGGTGGGAGAAAGCTAGAAAACAAATTAAGGGGGAAGTGCAAAAAAGGGGTAGAGAAAAAAGGGGGTATGAAAGGACTAGGCCTTATGGAAGCAGTTGCATGGCTCTGGAAAGAGACTAGTGTACAGCTTTTTGAAGGATGCTATTGGAATGAAGGTATTCAACTTCAGGGTCTTTTGCAGAGAGTTCCAGATAAGTGCTAGAAAGTGGCGTTTGCAGCCCTCCCACCGGGTACAGGTATTCGGTATCTTCAGTGTGATGAGTCTATTATTCTTTAGGGCATATGGCCTGGATAAAACCTGAGTAAAACAATCTGAGATGTAGGATGGTAGTTTATTTGTTAGAGCTTTGTAGATCCATAAAGCAGTATTTTGTTTCTTCTATGATGTAGGGATGTCCACCGACTGCATTATAGAGAGCAATGGTGGGTGCTGGAAGGAAGGTCTGTAATGAATCTAAGAGCTCTATGATACAAGGTATCCAATTTATTTAAGTGGGAAAGGAGCAGTGACCATATAGGAAATCAGCATAATCAATGAGGGATAGGAGCGATGCCAGGATTAATCTTTGTTTAGAATCTCTGGTTAGATAATGTTTGATCCTGTAGAATAGGCCAAGTCTCTGTCTGAGTTTTTTCAGGAGCTCTTCAATGTGGCTAGCGTAGTCAAGTCTGTTGTCAATCCAAACCCCAAGATATTTAAATTTATCCACATATTCCAGACTTTCAACAAGGATGGTAGATAATTGGGGAAGGGTGTTTGGTGAGAGAGTGGAAGAGAAGGTCTTGGTGGAGAAGAACATAGCTTTCGTTTTCTTGGCATTTAATAGGAGCTTCTTTTCTAGTAATTTGTGCTGCAGCAAAGAGAACTCAGATTGTAAAAGTTCACAGGCCTTTGTTGGTGTAGGATTACTGACATATAGGACAGTATCATCTGCAAAAGGTGAATATTAGGTTTGGTGAGATTGAGTCAATGTTATTGATGTAAATGGCAAGAGGATAGACCCAAGATGGAACCTTGTGGTACACCTCTTAGCAGTGGTTTTGAGGTAGATAGGTCACCTTCATTTTTTACCTGCTGTGTTCTACTGGAGGTAGCATCTGAACCAATTAAGAGAGATAGAGTCGAGGGCCTAAGGAATGCAGAGAGGAGATTAGTAGTTCATGGTCCACAGTATCAAAGGCTTTGCTTAAATCCAGAAATACAGCACAGATATTATTCTTTTGTCTAACTCAGTCTGCCAATCATTTGTAACTATTGCTAAGGCAGAGATGGTGCTGTGCATGGATCTAAACCCAGATTGAGCTGGATTAAGGAGATTATTGGTATCAAAGTAGGCACTTAATTGGATGCTCACTAATTTTCAAGCATTTTGGACAATACTGGTAAGATGGATATGGGCCTATAGTTGTTGAAGGTCCATGGGATCACCTGCCTTAAGTAGGGAAACACTTGAGCTGTCTTCCATATTGAAGGAATAGATCCAGTGGCTAGGGACAAGTTGAAAAGGTGAGTTAGGGGGGCTGCTAAGGCGTGCAATGCAACTTTTAGAAAATAGGGGTCCAGAGAGTCTGCACCTGTGCTTTTAGTTGTATCCAGATGGAGCAGTAGGTCTTCTACTTGTTTTAATAGTATTGGCTTAAAGGAAAATGTGGAAGCAGCCTTTTGTCCCTCAGTAGACTGGAAGTTTAATTGTGACCGCATTAGATTTGCTGGAGAGGTGTCGAAAGCTAGACCGGCTGTAGTGAAGTGATTATTGAAGGCATTCAAGATTTCTTGCTTGTCAGTGATATCCACATTATTTAGGTGCACTTTGGGTGGTAAGACAGGGGTAGAATCTTGTCCTAGGATCCCTTTATGATCCCCAGAATCTGGAAGGGTTATGGTAGGAGGCATCTAGTTCAGCTGTGTAGAAGGCAGCCTTGGCATTTCTCACTTTTTGTGCAGGAATTTCTGGCTTTCTGAATTGAAGCCAATCATTTGGATCCTTGGTCTTTCTTGCCCTTTCCAGAGCTTATCTCTTGCAAGCAGTGCGGATTTAAGATCAGCAGAGAACCAGCGACAAGATTTGAGCTTGGTTCTGACACTGGTGAGAGGTGCATGTGTATTGAGGGCACTTATGATAATATCATTTAAGACCTGTAGATCTGTCTCCATGGAAGCTGTGAGGTAGAATTCTTGCCAGCGTGTGGTGTGACACAGATCATGGAGATATCCTATGATATTACGGTTCTTTTTAGACCTTCTTGGGAGAAATTTTGCAGGGTTGGATGGCTTGATTGATGATCTTATACCAGCTATGGGACAGTGATCACTTATATCACTGAGTAGCACTCCAGCGTGAGAATACAGATGAGGCTTATTAACCAACATAATGTCCAGTAGTGTGCTGCTACTTTTGTTTTTTGGGTTAATCCTTGTCGGTTCTTTAATTAATTGAGTGAATCCATTTGTGGTACATTGCTGTAGTTTGCAGCTCCACTGGACATCTTGACCAAACTATTGGCAAATACTGGACCTCTCAGGCAAAGTCAGGATGAGCCTCAGTTCTGAGTGCTCCCCTTTCAGTCCTGTAGGCTCCGAGTAGTTAACACATGTCAGCACATTTATACATTCTAGCTGGACTCACTTGGGTCCCTTAGGGTAGTTAGGTCCAGCTGTGCTAGGCAAGACTAGGTACAGCAGATGACAGATGCAGACCAACTGGACAGTCTCAAACAGCAAGAGTCTCAAACGGGTCCACCCATACTGGTCTAAGGTTAGGCACAGCAGATGCAGGGTGCAGACCAAATGAACAAGATAAATCAAAGACAGTCTCTGGGCACTGGCAGCCTGATTAAGCAATTTTCTCTCTTTCTTGCACTGGGGGGGTACAAGAGTACTCACTCCAGCTCCTCATGGTTTGGATCTCTGCAATGAAGTTTCCTGATGTCTTCAGTTCTCTTACCACTGAGGCAGATCAGCTCTCTCACAGCTGACTTGATATCATCAAGTTGCAGGTCCATGTCTTTCCCAAATGTGGAAGGGAGGGTTAGCACCTGGAGCACATTCTGGCAACCCCCAGGCTAGCATATTCTGCAATAACTAAATTACTTTAAACTTTACTGCAAAAAAGTCAAAACCCCATCCTGGATAGAGGGACTTGCACTGGATCACCAGGCCCAGTTGCATGGCTGGGGGCCTGGACCCCCACCACTGTGGATGGCTCCCGCTCAAATCTCTCTCAATCTCCCTCTATCTGCTCACACAGCTAGAAACACAGTCTTTTATGGGGCTCTCCTGGGGCTCCTGATTGGCTGAAGCTATTGGATGCTTGGCCTCCGATTGGCTGGAGGGCTTGTCAATCAAGAAAATGAATTATTCATGACCATCACTTGATGCACAGTTGGTTTACTGTTTTGGCACCTGAAATTAGGTCCCTACAGTTCCCCATGAGCACTTGGCAGTTTTGCATGAGCTTTGGCAAATGTCTCACAAGTCCTGGCTTTACAATCCTAGCTTTCCGATTGGTTGTGGCTATTTTGTAATGGCTGCTAAACACACAGTCCCTTAAGCAGAATTTATACAGTCCCAAATAAAGTCCTGGTGCAGCCAGAATAAATAAATGATTTGCCCAAATGCCCCATAGCTCAATAACCACTGGTGTGCCATTATTGTCACTGCCCAGTTTTAGTTATTCCCTCAGTGTGTTTGCCTGCCACTACTGCCAATACTTTAGACCCCTTTGCAGCAGGCAGGCTGTTTCTATCTGAGTCCCAAAATCTACTGGGGCAGCCAGGAGTTAAGTTATTTATGTATACACTTTTCCCCCTTACAAACATGTGTCCCCAAACATATGCAGTAGTTATATTTAGTTACACACATATCTTTCACAGGTAAGCACCTCCCTTATCGGCAGTTGCTGAAACACAAGAAACACCCTCATGAATATTTAGGAGTTATCAGGGCTCTGGGCTCATTAATATTTATGAGCCCTGATATGTACACTTTGTGAATCTTTTCAAATATTTTAAATAATGGGCTCTCCTGTTTCTCGGTGAGGTAACTGGGTTCCACTTAGCTGATGGGGACACCGGTGTTGCCGAAACACTTTCCCGCTTGAATGCAAATACCGCGGTCAGGAGATCCAAGGTGCCACATTGTGCAGTCATGATTTCTGAGGCACCAAAGGTGCCGCATGACAAATGGGGCGGCATGGCTGGAAACTTGAGCCCCACAGGGCTGGATTAACACCAGAGCTGCTTTGGGCACACAGGGGCACAGAGGACTTGGGCCAGAGTGGGGGACCAAGAAAAAAAATAGCAGGCATTCAGGAGGCACCTGGCAGGAGAGCAAACTGGGAGCTATGGGCTACAGATAATCCCCCAAATTGGTAGGGGGTTACACTTTCCCCGGCAGAGAACCTTGGCATCTGCACCAAGGACGTGCCAAACCTGGCACACTTGAGTAATATCTAAGCAGTTTTCAAGAACATTAAAACCTTTCAACATTTTTCTAGGCATGAAATTTAAAACATCCTGATCTAGACACATGCATACTATTCTAAGCAGCAAAAAATATTTTCTAACAATTGTGAGTATTGGCAAATGTCCCACAAGTCCTGGCTTTAAAATCCTAGCTTAATGATTGGCTGTGGCTGCTTTGCAATGGCTACTAAACACACAGTCCATTAAGCAGAATTTATACAGTCCCAAATAAAGTCCTGGTGCAGCCAGAATAAATAAAATATTTGCCCATCTGCCCCATAGTTCAATAACTGCTGGTGTGTCCTTACTATCACTGCCCAGTTTTAGTTATTCCCTCAGTCTATTTGCCTGTCGCTGCTGCCAATATCTTTTTTTTAACTTTTTATTTATGTTTTTTTTAAGCACATGGAGAATACATACATAGTATTGCAACTATTACATCCACATTGTTAAGTATTAAAGTCCACTCCAGGTAGTCATTCTTAATAGCTCAGTACAGAAAGTGGTTATTTAGTCTGCAACAAAAATTAATAAGGTAAGAAGGGAGTACTCCCTGTCCTGGGAGTGCAAGCAAGCACCTGCTTTTATATTTTAACCCCCCCCCCACTGATCTATTCCTTTTAACTAAAATTATATTTTCTACCAATTCTTTCCTCCATGGAGGGGGGGGATGTTACTACAAGCTGGCTGGCCTCTGCCCAACAAAATGGGAGCAAGATAAAAAAGATCTAAAAAAGCCTTAAAGTAGTCTCACTCCTTCCTCCCCTGCTCCATCTTCCCAGTCCCCTAGGGTACAATGTCTGGTCATTTCTCTGAGATCAGGAGAAACCAAGGGATCCATCTGTTCATTAGTATTGGGATTTTGTTCTGTAACCTGGCCATAAGGTGTTCCATCTTATATATGTCATATATTGTGGATTCCCAATGTGACATAGCTGGGGGAGTGGATGTTAACAATAGACGAGTACTAACTTTCTTTGCTACAGCCAGCAGGATGGTAAGCAGGTATGTTTGTTGTTTACCCCATATTTGTCTAGGGATGTGTAGTAAAAGGGTTAATTTCGGAGTCAGGGTGTTCAATGCTGGGAAGAGTTAGGTCAAAGCCTCACTCTCCTCAGCCCAGAAGGGTGTTAACACTGGACAGAACCAGAAAATGTGTGAGTGTGTAGCCACCTCACAGTCACACACCCTCCAACAAGAGGAGTCACCTTGAGCAGAATATCTGGCTGTGATCTGAGATGTACGGAAAAACTGTACTGCCACCGTCCAGAAGAACTTCCTTCAGAGATATGAGTTTGTCATTTGATGTTGGCAATGACGAATAAATGACCAGTCTTGTGGGATTAAATCTATCATTAATTCAGCTTCCCAGTTAGTCTGGACATTGTCCATTTCACTGGTAGGAGTACTGCGTATAGCTTTATAAATTCTGGACACAAGATGTTGTGGAGACATGTCTCCCAGAAGCTGTGTTTGCAGGGGAAACAAAGGAGGGAAAGTAAGATCCAACACATCCGGTCCCAATTCCGTATTTTAAAAAATGGCATATTTGTAGATAATGAAAAACGTCCTGTTTTGGGAGAACACCACCTGAAGTTGTTGAAATGTTTTAAAACTGCCTTTATCATAAAATTGAAATGTATGTATGTATGAGACCCATCCCCCTCCATCTCTCAACCCCACTGTCCCCTCATTCAGGAAGAAATGTCAAATTACACCCTGGGATGCCCACCCATTTGGTCCCAAAACAATTTACTGGACATTTTAAAAACCGAATCCGGTCTCGTAGCAATGATTTTGTAAAGATGGAACTCTTGTCCATGGAGGACACCTTTCTGGGCTGGAATAACAATTCCTTACTCAGGGGCAGTGACACCAGTGAACGTTCAATGGATAACCAACTCAGGGAGTCAGTTGAGGGCACAATCCACTTCACCAGATGCATCAGTGTAGTTACTATGGAATGCTGCCAATATTTTAGACCCCTTCACAGCAGGCAGGCTGTTTCTATCTGAGTCCCAAAATCTACTGGGGCAGCCAAGAGTTAAGTTATTTATTTAAACACTTTCCCCCCTTGTAAACATTTGTTCCCAAACATAAGCAGTAGTTACATTTATTTACACACATCTCTTTCACAGGTAAGCACACCAAATTGGTAGGGAGATTACACATCTCAGGAGTTCTCCTTCACTGAAGGCATTAAAAGGGGCACAAAAGGCATGGACTTATTGTTTATAAGCTATACCGCTTTTATTTTATGCTATTTCTTTAAAATGGAATTTCTTATGATAGTATTTTAAATTGATGTCAGTTCCCTTTCTGTAAATCACCCTAAGACTATGGCACTATATAAATAAAATGTACCTTGCCTTGTGTTTCCCTTGCCTTGCCTTACATTGATTCAGAGGCTGTAGAAGTATCACCTTTCACCTAGCAAGTGCAGGTCCTCCTTAAGTTTGTCCATATGCTCAAGGATGTCCACCACCCTGGTCAGCTTAGTGTCATAAGCAAAACTTAAGCAACCTACTAAGAACCCCGTCTTCCAGATCATTGATGGAATTGTTGAACAACAGTGGCCACAGCAATGGTCCCTGAGTGATGCTGCTGAGTATCATCTCAAATCAAATTTGTGCTAATGGACAATCCTCTGTGTCCTGTCCTCAGCTAGTTAGCAATCTACCCTGTGTATGTCTCATGTATACCATACTGGTGAACTTTGCACAGAAGCTTGTCATGTATCACAGAGCCAAAAGCCTTACTGAAGTTCTGCTAGATTACATATATAGTCCTCCCCATGCCCACCTCCCTAATCACCCATTTAAAGAAGGGGACCCAGCTGGTTTGTGACAATCTGCCCAATACAAAACCAAGCTGAGAGCAGGTGAAAATATTGGCCTCAGTCATGTGCTCCATTATTATTTTCTTGATTATGGATTCCAAGAGCTTACCCAACACTTATGTAAGGCTGACCAGCCTCCAGTTATCTCTGTCCAACTTTGTCACCTTCTAGAAAATGAGGCCCACATGGGTAACTTATCCAGTCATTTGGCACCACACCTGTACTGACAAACTCATGAAAGATTACTGTAAGTGGCCTGCCCATTATTCGTCTACTGCAAAGTAATCCTTGGCCAGTGTGATGACTCCCGTGAGGATGGAGACAAACTTTAGGAGGTCTTGAAAAGGTGGAATGGTTAGACAGACTCCTGGAGTCTCATATATATTATAGCCAAATGCAAGGTCCTACATACTGTATGTGGAGGGGAAACAGTGGAAGGACCATCATACTGTGTGAGGGTCTTTTTGCTGCATGGAGGAGGGAAGTTATCAGTGATCATAACAGAGAATGGGCTGAAGCATGACAATCAGTGCCCATGCATGGTAAAGAATGTCATCAGAATGATGGGGTCATTAAAAGTTGGGAGGGGTGTGACCAGTAGAGCGGGGGAAGTAATTCTGCCACTTGAAAAGACCCTAGTCAGATCCCATAGAATCTTACATGAAGTTTTGGCCTTCTCAATACAAAAAGGACATTATGGCAGCTGACAGAATTCAATATAGTCCACATAAATAAGTAGATGGGTGGAGGGCAAATACAAGTTATGAGGAGAGGCTGGTGGCTATTGACATATTCACTTTGTAGAACAGGAGACAGAGGACATGATTGCAATCTTCTCTATTTTCCTGGATGTTGCATAGATCAAACAGATGGAGATGCTTTATCAGGTGTCATCCAGCAGAATGAGAGGAGATGTCTGAAGTTTTGATGCTGTAAAATCAGGAGCAATGCTAGGAATCACATTTTCTCTTAGAGGGAGATGAACCTATGGCTAGTCAAACAGTACAGGTAGTGGATGTGAAGACTGTACAGACCCTCAAGGTAAGCTTGGGCAAATTTCTTTTAGCTAGGGAATCATAGTGGACCATGACTAGCAGATGGGTAGGAAATCCCTATAAATGACATACAGTATGTACAGACAGCATAACTATTCTCACCTGATCATGATCTGGGTAGGGGCCAGACCTGATGAACATGGAATCCACTCTTATCTTAAATTACTGATACTATGTAATTATGTTAGCTTTTTCTGACACACGTGTAACTGCACTTTTCCACATCTACCACCTATTACCCATCACCGATTACGACAGACTCATTGTGCACCATTCATTTCCCATTTACATGTTATTATGTAATTATCCCCTCCCCCTTCCCCCAGGACACATCTGGAAACAAGCTTTACGGCTCAGTATGCATTTCCTGGTAAATCTTTTAAATAATTAAAATGGCAAGAAAGAAATCCTGCATCCTGACTGTTCAGTGACCACCTTCAAAAGTAATGTTAACCCAGCCCAACCTTACTGTATGTAGTGGAATAAGTTAAACTATCTCAGTCACATAAATTGGACCTTCATTTCCACTATGGACCTAGTGTGTGGATAAATTGACTTAGAGTGAGAATAACACTGATATTCTCAATCTAGGTCCCATAGAGGCAAAAATATCACTATGTGCTGTTGTTTAATTATTACAGGTATGGCATAAATACATTATAGATAAATTCATATTTAATACTGAACAAAATAGATGGTTTAAAGAGGAGGAGGAGAAGGCATGTAGTAGGAAGACTATGAGGAAAAGTAGTAGTAACAGTAGTAAACTGACTAGTGAGATGCTGTTAAGTGTGCAGTCTCTCATCATGTTC
The DNA here is from genome assembly GCA_016271365.2 of Neoceratodus forsteri. Classification (NCBI taxonomy): domain Eukaryota; kingdom Metazoa; phylum Chordata; order Ceratodontiformes; family Ceratodontidae; genus Neoceratodus; species Neoceratodus forsteri. Next base: position 998,611,463 of record CM057455.1, on the reverse strand, counting down.
ACAGTGGGGTCTTACTGATGATGCTTCTGTGTAGGACACACTACGAAGAGCTAGTTGGTGATAGCAATATCATAGTCATAGTATCATCATGAGGACTTGTAGTGGTGTGTGTCAAAGAAGTCCTTGTGCTGCAGCTGCATCTGCAGAGAGTGGTAAACTGGACTGTGTCAATCATGCCAGTGCTACTGGGAAGACACAGATTATAAGCTGCCATCAGAAGCTGTGGGAGTGGGGAATAGTAGTTGCCACTTACTCTACATGTGAATAATTTAATGCATAATTGAAGTTCATCCTTGGTAAGTTGAGTTTGAGAAATGATAAGAATTCAAAATTCTCTAGATCTAGTCTTGAGTGATGTGATGAGGCAATATCCCCAGTTTTACTTAAATATATTTCCAAAGTGACAGATGTTGGAGGGCCTCCAAGAAAATACAAAGCCACTTTAGACAGAGCAGGCAAAATGACTTACCTGTCTTACCAGAATTGGATTTGGATCAGTATTTATGCTAGACATTAGCTCTGCTAGATATGTCTGCATCATGTCCTGTTCTAATATGTCTCAGGTTTCCTACAGAATATCTGAGCAGTGCCTGCATGCATTATCCAAAATCTCCAAAACTTCTGTAGGCATCTGTGACAAAACATGACCCTTGGGCCATCACAGCTTACAGGGCAGTATCTGTCAGGGACTTCTAATACTCTGCTACCACCTGATTTTTACCAGGAACCATGCCTTTTGTCCTCCTGCTCAAGGTCAGGAAGGTCAACAAAATAACTATTGGTAGCATGTCATTCAGAGATGGACTGCCATCAGAGTCCAGCAGAAATAATAAAAATTACCTTTTTCAATAAACAGGTAGTCACCGGTTCTTCAAAAATAGATTATTTACTAGAAGATGCTACAGTTATTTACAAACAGGATATATTTACAGTAAGACAAAAGGTTTATAAGTTTACTGAGGGCATACAATAAATTGAGTTACGCAGACAGTTAATGAATAAAACAATCTGGGCTTTTCTCACCTAAAATCCTTAACCTGCCCTAGCTACAGAGGGCATTTTGCATAACTGTACTTCCTTACCAGTCAGCTAGTCTTCTTGGCTGGGCCCCCTCCTTTCAGATGTTTGGTGTCCCAGAGAGAGAGAGAGAGAGAGAGAAAGAAACAGCTGGATCCCCCTTCCCAGCTCCCCAATTTATATCCTTTTGGCTGTGGGAGTGACTTCACTTTTTGAATGACAGCTCCCACAGTCCCCCACCCCGTGTGTGTGTGTGTGTGTGTGTGTGTGTGTGTGCGCGCATGTGTGTGTGTGCGTGTGTGTGTGTGAGACCTCATTCCCCTTTGTGCTTCCTCAGTATCTCTGAGGTTTTATGACTACAGCTTTGTGAAAAAAATGACCACAGGGAGTATTTCCACAAAAAGTTAGACTTTCACTTTCATGAATATTTGGAAATCAAATCATCAACTTTCATGGAAAATCCAACTTAGAACAGTGGAATAAATGTATGAACTGTGGATTATTGTATTAAACTGTGGAAAAAATTCCACGGAACTGATCACTGTCACAGTTCTGATGAATTATTTTTCTGCAGTTTAATGCAATAATCCCATAATTCATATATTTATTCTGCAGTTCACTGAGTCACTGAACTGAGAAATGAATGCATGAATTGTGGATTAATTTATTAAACTGCAGGAAAAAAAGTCCACAGAACTGATCACTGAACTGTGGAATAATTACATGCATTGCAGAATAATCTATTAAACTATGGAATAAAATTCCTCAGAACTGTAATTCCACAGTTCAGCCAAAAAATTAAAAGTAACAGGAGAAAATCACCAAACATATTTGAAAGATTCTGATCTCACCAATGGTAGAAGTTCAGAAATTTCAATGAAATTTCCAAAATTTTGCAGAAGTTCAGTGAAAGCTGAAAACACAACTTTCACCCAGCTCTATTTATGACATCCACCTGCACTATTGTCTGCCCTGTGGGAACAGATCCAGGAACAGACCTTCACAATGGCTTTATGACTTTATTGTCTCCTCCCTACCATATTGTCAATAATTTCTGCTAATTTTTCCATGAGAAAGCTGCCTGTGCATGTGACCTTTCCATAAGCTACCTGAACATGGGACCAGGCAGTTATCTTGTGCCCAGTTGAAACAGGACCTGTAGCAGATGCAGAAAAAGAATAAATGAATCTGCTCCCTTTTTCTGTCACAGCATCTGAGAATCTTCACTATTAATGCCTTTAATATCATGAGACTGATGAGGAAGAGTATGTCCATGAGGTTGTGTATGTATATTTTTGCTAATTTTTTCAAGCTGGTTTTGCTGATTAACATGTATATGTAATAGTTTCTATTTGGTATTCTCTTTACTTCAAGAGAGAATTAACATGTCTTGATATCTAGGATGTAGTAGTGTTTCTAGAGCAAATTTCATGTCTGATCTAATTCTGCAAAACCTGTCTGCAAGTTGTGCATGGAATGTCAGTGCTACTTCTTTAATGAATATTGCACCATGTTGCTGCTGTTGCTGCTGAGAGGACACATATGATCTAATTTACTCACATCCTCCACCACCCTCATCACATTCCTCATCAGCACCACCACCACCAGTGCTGTCATGGCTACAACCACAAGTGTTCCTTCATTGGGTTTCTATTGATAATGTGCATATGTGTGTGTGTGTGTGTGTGTGTGTGTGTGAATTTTTCTTAAGTAGACTCACCATGGGAAGGACCATGCTATTGTTTGCTGATTCTGCACTCAAATCTTTAGCTGCCTCCTTGTACGGTCGCAGAAGTGGAAAAACGTATTGCAAAAACTCAGCTGCACCCAAAACATGTCAAGCACAGTTAACACTATCATATTAAGTACCCCAGAAAACAGCTTCCTGTTCCACATGTGTCTCCACCATATAAAAACAGAGTAACACCATGTGAAAAGGTCTTTAATTAAGAAATATTATGGAACATTTTGCTTCTGCTGGTAATAATTGAAGAGCTTAGTGTGTTTGGGGAAATTAAGGTAATATTTAGTAATGTCCCATACAGTATCATGTGTTTTATTTAACTGTGTTTGTTTGTCAAGCGCATGACTCACCACCAGATTTAGTGCATGTGCAAAATTAGATACTGCACGTGACTAACTTTCCCCTGGTCCATTGCCTTCAGCATGTTACTGCAACCATCCATCTCAAAGATGCCCACAGTTAGATTATGAGGATATATCCAGATGTCTAGCACTGACTGGATTAACTGCAAAATATTTTCCCACTGTTTCCCCTGCATGACTGCCATATTAAAAGAGAACCGCACTGAATGTGTACTGTAAGTCATTTTTCCCAGTAGATGCTGTTTCCAAATATTTGTTCAAATTATGTTATTGTTTTATCAATCCAGGCTTTTTAGTTACCCTTGTGGGTGTTTATGATTTACATGTAGCTGGTAAGAACCAATTTAGTACTATATGATGTTGTTTATGTCCCTGTTCTAATTTTCTATCGTTGGCATAATGCATTCATGTTCTATTATAGAACTCAATGGCTGAGAGGGACATAAACTACATCATACAGTTCTAAAATGGCACTTAACACCACAGTGTAAAACAGAAACACCCACTGAGGTTACTAAAAGGCATGCAAAGATGGAATAATAACTGCATTTTAACCAGTTCCCAAAAAACAGCTTCTATTGGGAAAAAGACTTACAGGTTCAGTGCAGTTCTCCTTTAAGTAAGGCACTTCCCCTTTTGTTGTTCCTCTGTGAGGCTGTTTGCTTTAATGTAACTCCTGTAGATGATGGTGGTAGGGTGGAAATGGTGATAATGCTTGCTTTAAAGAGAAGCCAGGGTGTTTGAGACTTAGAAGCTTTGACTTGCACTACTGCTCCAGATGTCACTAGTGAAATGCACATGACCCATTCTGCCTCCTTTATAAGTGTCGCTATCTATATGCATATTGTTTTATATATAGTAGGGATACCAACTGTTCCTGCCAGCCATCAGTCTAACTGTAACCTGTGTGGAGAATGGACCTCACGTTTAGGATGAGACCATGCTCACAATTTACATGATCATCTTGAACACTTACGTAAACCATAGAGACATATAAAATAAAATGTAAAGCAAGTATGTCTTATAACTTATCAACTCCCCCTAAATACCTATTGCTCAGTTTGAAAGTTTAGAAAGGTTTTTCCAAAGCTACTGTACAGTAATAGTCATGACATTTTATTAACAGCGGAGTTTAATGTAAACTGGGGCATAAGAAATGATTCATTAGTATTAGCTGATATGACTACTGCTCTTGGTCTACAGTAGTTGTATAATGCCTCAACCAGACTTAACTTGAAAAATATAGAAATTTCAACTACACTTAATATTTCCAAGCATTCCTTAGAAATATGCTCAAGAAGGAGCTCATTTGGACTTATTGACCAATCATCAGTTAATTTTCTGTATGAGCAATCAATTGAAAGTGAAGGGTGAGCCAAATATTGGGAAATTTTGTTCATTTAAAACATTTTGATTATATCACCATTATGAAAGAATTAGAGAATGCAAATTGGCAATGCTTGGAGATTATTAAGACATAAATGAGACCTGTTCATATTTTACAATTACAGTATGTTCTCTGAAATTTGTAATAAACATGCCCTGCTAAGGGAATGAAACGTTAAGTTAAATCATTCTCCGCAGTATTCTACCCATTTAAACACTCTACATAAAGTCAGAGTTCACGTCTGGACAAAAATAACAACAACAAAAAAAAGAAAATTTACAAACTGACTGGCAGGATTACACAGAAAAAAGGAACTCATATCTTAAATAAATCGGGTCCTCAAAACAGCAGTATATAAGGAAAAATTGGAAAAAGTAAAACAAAATTGGCTCTACCTATGTTTTGGAACACAGTAAAGAGCCTGAATTCATCTATCCCCTTCTCAATTCTAGATAATTCTGTAACAGAAGGGAATAAAACAGGAAATTTGAACTCCATAGTAAATACTTTCAATGACTAGTTTATTGCCTCAGGTCAGAATAATGACACCACTGTGTGCTGTGATGACCAAACTTCTACTGAACGGCATTGTGAGCCATCAGTGGCCTCAACTGACAAGTGTGATTTTGTTTTAACTGCTTTTTTCTGTGAATGAAGTGTGGGCTGTGCTGTTAAAACGTGATGCAGCATAAAGTGAGGGGATGATGGTTTGCAACTTACACTATTAAAATATGTTGCCCCAGTGATTTGTCATCCCTTGACCTGTTTATTTAATATGTCAGTTACTTATGGTGAGTTTCTTTAGCTCTGGAAGCTAGCTGAAGTAATATCTGTCTTTGATGACAAATTGCTTTCTAAGTACCATCTGATTTTGTTGCTGTTTGTTGAGTTCAAGGTCTTGAAGAGGTTGGTTGAAAAGCAAATTTCAAATTATTTGATAGTTCAACAAGTACTAAACATGACTCAATCTCGCTTAAGGTCTAGTCATGGCATGATCACTGCCCTAGTGAAGGTAGTTAATGACCTTTGTAGGGTTGTTAATGGAGGCATGGCAGCTTTTTTAAAATGTTATTCTTTATGGTCCAGACTCCCCCTTCCCGAATGGAGCTCAGTCCAACCCCCACAGCATCCCCCTATGCCCAGGTGTACCCTCATGGGTGAGGCCACTGGGTGGGTGCTCCCTCCCCACAGTCCTTTGGATCTTGCCCTGGTTTATGCCCAAGGGTGGGGCCATGGGAGTAGGCCCCCCCAGTGAACACTGGTGGCAGAGGGGACACAGTGGGAAACAGCATCATGTGTGAGGGTCCAGAGGGTTTTTTCAATGCTTTTATGGTGGTACCTGGGGGTGGGGATGTGCAATGATGTCCTGCATCTGCCCCACCCCCTCAGGTGATGGCTACAACAGGATAGAACCCCAAGCCTCTGCCAGAGGTCCATGATGTGCCAGATTCTCTAACCCCCTCACCCCAGAGAAGGACAGCAGTCCCCGGGATGCTCAATCCTTCTCCCCCCAGATGGTCCTCCACAACAGCCCGAATCTGTTCCTGAACCTGGGTCATCAGCATCACAGACAGATGCCCTGCCTTTGTGCCAGCAGTTCAGCAGTGGCAAGGTAGCTGATATAATCTTTATCAACCTCTCCGAGGCCTTTGACACAATAGAGCACTGCTTGCTGCTTAAAAGGCTAAATGGGAAAGACACACCTATCGGATGGTCATTAAAAGCTCTTCAACAGGCCCAAAAGCTCCTCAGGGTAAACTGGCAGAATTCACCTGAGCAACCCTTGATACAGAATGCCCACTTTCTAATACAGCGAGTTCCAATACCCAATAGGTTTTGGAGGTCGCTGGTGGGGCTAAGGCTAGGAGATTTGGCTCCCATGGGGAAGTTAATAGCATATGAACTTGCCTGCACTAAATTCCCCAAATTAAAAGGACATATTTTCAAATATCAACAAATTTCGGATTCGATAAGAACCCACCTGTACAAAAGGGAATTACAGGTAACAAGTAGGGTTGAACTATCTGCCTTACTTAAAATAGCTGATCAACCCCATTCTATCTCTAAAATTTATAACACATTGCAAAGATTAGATGATAACCTTCCTTCCAGTGTCTGTTACTACTGGAAACAAAGACTCGGAATGACAGATGATAAGGAAACGTGGAAACAAATATGGATACATAACCTCAAATATGTCAGATAGGACAGGTATAAACATCAACAGTTTTTTATTATGCATGATATGTACTACACTCCAGTGAAACTTCACAGAATGGGTAAATTAGCATCCCCCATCTGTAACAGATGTGGAATTATGATGGGTGACATTTATTACATATTATGGGAATGTGATAAGATTCAATCCTTCTGGAAGGCAATCAGTACTTCATTATCACGGATTACAACTTTGAAAGATTTTTTTACCCCAGAAACCTGCCTGTTGAATAATTTCCATATTGGGATGACTGAAAAGAGCAAGTGGTATATGGCTATAATTGCTGCCATGGCAAAATCTGTCATTCTGAGACATTGGAAAGACACTATCACACCGACAACTATAGAATGGTACAAAGAAATAATGCTGGCATTACAGTTGGAGTCACATATAGCCATGATGGCTAACAAAGGTTTGTCATCAGACTCCAAATGGGGTCTCTTGGAAGCTGTCTTGGCCTCCTGTCAGACCTAGACCTAATAATAGGACTATACCATAACCATATATATATACCTATCCAGGTTCTCCCTTCTAATGGTGTTAACTAATTTAGGTTAAGTGGTGTGTGGATGCTGTAATGGATGCTGGGGGGGATTGGACAACTTTATCTGTTGGGTTACTTGAGGTAGGTTTCTTTAATACGATGTATTATAATAGACCGGTCGGTTCAGTGTTAATATGTTAAATTACTGTTATCTGGTGCATGCCTTCCGGTACAATGTTTCTCAATATAAGTGTTGTAAAAGTGTTAATAATAATAATAAAGTAAAATAAATTAAAAAAAAAAGGCTAAATGGGTTTGGCTTCCACAGTCACCTGGCTAGTTGGTTCACCAGTTATTTAACAAACAAGTACCAGCTGGTCTTAATAGAGGAGTGTATGCTAGGAGAAACAGGATGAGAAGCAGAGTCCCCCAGAGATCTGTCCTGGGGCCAGTCCTCTTCTCACATTTTATAAATGAGCTCCAGATCCAGCTGAGTGACATGGCTGTCCACCTTTATGCAGACAAATCTGTTGTGTACAGTGCAAGCCCTGATCCCTTGTTGCTTCAGAATATGCTTTTTCCTACTGTTTCTTCTCCTCCTTGTATGCTTCTCCTCCTCTCTTGCTTCCAACTGACACATCCCCCTTTTCTCTTGCATCCCTCTTCTCTATCTTCTTTTATTTTTCCTCTATCCCTAGCCCCACTGACAGCTCCATTTCCATACTGTATATCCTCCACTTTACTGACACTCTCCCTTACAAGCTGCTTTTATACTAATTGCTTTGTTTTATAGAACTTCTATCAGTATAACTTGCCCTCTTCCAGTGGTGTAGTGCTTAATTTAGAAGTGTGTGGTCTCCCCAAACCACAATCTCCCTAACCCTCCACAGGATGGGGGTCTGGGAGTTGCCTAGGTCCCCAGAAGGCAACAGGTTTTAGATGCATTCTGCTGCATTTTGAGTGTCATTCTGACACTATCTGGCTGCTTTTAAAGCCTTCTTTGACTTGTTAAAATAACCAGTATCACTATCAAAATAACTACTGTTAATTTTCTTAAAAACAAATTGTCAAAACTAAAGCAAAACATCCCACTCCAGCCACCCTTCGAACACCTGCCTATATATAACTTATCTTGAGTACAGTCAGCTGTCACTGCGGCAGTCACTGCACTTCTTACCTTGCAACCTGAACAGAAGACTCTGCCCTCACAACAGTGCACCACACAGTCAGACCTACAAGGCAGTGATTAGGTCAAACAAAACACCACCCTGGATGTGCATGTGCTTGTCACACAGCAGACACTTACACAGACCATCCATACCAGAGGTCCATTCCCAGGGGAATGGGTGGGGACAAGCATGGTGCTAAGTGCAAGTGGGTAACAGGACCCTTCTAGAGTAAGTAAGGAGAAAAGTTGTATGACAAGGGTAGCAAGTGATCTAACAGTGGTAAATAAAGTGCAGGTGACTATCAGCGCCAGAATTAGGATAAGTAAGGAGCAAATGTTACCTCTGTTATATGTCAGGATAGTGACAGGGGAAGAAAGGTGGAGAAGGGTGTAGGTGGAGGGATAGTGGAGGGAGATAAGGGGTAGAGAGAAAGGGATAGGTATGTGTATGGAGAGAGGGCAGGGGGTTCAGGAGGGGGAAGCAGGAACAGAGGAAGGCAGGGAGCAAGGGTTTGGGATAGGGCAAGTTTGAGGGAGGATAGAAAAGGAGATTGGTAGAGAGAGCTGAGGATAAAGTTCCAGATGTTGGACAGACAGTAAGAGAAAGAAGCCTGTCCAGAGTTAGAACAAGATCTAGGGGGGAGAGAGAAGGCTTGAGGGTCTCTGGAGTGAAGTTGGTAAGAGGAGGGGGAAGAGGGAAAGAGGAGGGAGGGAGGGAGGAGAGGTAAGGGAGGAGATTGCCAAACCAGAATTTAGAAATGAGGTTATTAGAGTGCAGTTGGTGACATTGTGAAAGGGAGAGGAGTGAGAGGGAGGAATAAAGGGTACAGTGGTGAGTGGAGGGGGGGTCAGTAGAGTGGTGAAAGGCATTGAAAAGGGTGTCCAGTCTAGCAAGGGAAGTGGAGGAAGCAGACTGAGGACTATGTCAGCGTAATCAAAGACAGAATGATTTTGGTAAGCATTTCACATCAGACTGGAGGAGAAAGGGCATCTTTGTTTCTATACAAGTCACCTAGCTTCGGGAGGAGTTTGGAATAAATGTAATCTATCTGTGCTGAGAAGTCGAGACGATTGTCAAGCCATACACTTAGGTACTTGGTGGGAACAGCATTCAGAAAAGTGCTGTCGACAGTGGAAAATGAGGGGAGGAGGGAAATTTAGACAGTTTTTGTGCAGTGCCAAAGGTCAAAGTTACAGTTTTGTTGGTATTGACCTTCAGACAATTTTCTTGGAACCATTGTAGGACCCATGTGAAATCAATCTGGAGTTGTGTCTCTACCACAGAGGTGGAATAGCCTGAGGTGTAGAGGATGGTGTCATCGGCATAAAGGTGAATCTGAAAGGATGCACAGATTGTGGGAAGGTTGTCAAGAAATATAGAGAAGAGACTGGGGCCAAGGGTAGAAACCTGAGGGACACCAGCTTGGATTGGGAGAAAGAGGACGTCCTCAACAAGTATGCTCTGAGTATGCCCAGACAGGTAGGATCAGAACCAGTCTACTGCTAGGGGGAAGAGTCCAGCAGAGTGTAGCTTAGAGAAAAGGATCAGGTGGGAGACAAAGTTAAAAGTCTTAGTGAGGTCGATGAATATGGCTGAGGTGAGGAGTCCCTTCTCCATGCCAGTCAGGATGGCATTGGTGACTTGAAGCAGGGAGGTCACAGTGGAGTGGTTTTTATGGAAGCCAGATTGAGAGGGGGATAGGATGTTCGATGAGTATAGGAAGTTGGAAAGTCCTGAGAGGATGAGGAGGAAATATGTAGAAAATACTATAACAAGTTAAAGCAGAGCAGTGCATTCAACTCCAGGGTCTGTGCTTGCATAAGTGCATAATTAGACATCACAATAGGGCAGGTGCCAGTTAACTGCAATCCCAGTTTAATGTCATAGTTACTCTGTCTTGCTGTTTACATGTTTGATTAAAGTGCTAAATAGAGGAGACTCTAACTTAAAGAAGAAAACTGAACTAAAGCCTCACCCCCTTCCCACTCAACCCCATATCCACCAGTACCACTAAAGCTTTCAGTATCTTGCAAGTTCCAGAGAGAAGATAGCCATTAGACACAGGCACCAATAAAACTGTCACTTTATTATCCATCAAGCAGCCAACCCGGTGGTGCTGAGGGTTGAGGTTATGTATGCCACACCTTTCGCCGATAACCTGGGTTCGGAAACGAGCATGGGATGTTGGGAGTCGGCAGGGGAGAGAGTGAGGAGCAGGACTGAGCTGCCGCTAGGCAGTTCTCCTCTCCCAGGGAAGGATGAGGGGTTTCTCCGGCCCATGGCTGACACCTGGTGGAGTATGGATGACAGTTCAGGCTATGGGGGAGCCCTGGTGATTGCCAGGGGTGGGTTGCAAGGGGTTGAGCCATCACCCAGAGTGCATGTGCGCCTCCATGTGCACACACTGCCATGTCTGCCAGGATCCCAGGAATTAAGTTGAGAAAAATGGAAAAAATCAAAAATTGCATTTTATCAATTAAGCAACATCAATCAGTATTTTCAAATAAACTTCTTACAAATGGAAAGAAAGCATAACCACCCAAATGTTGCCACAGCACTGTCAATAAAAAACTAGACAGAGGGTTACAGGATCTTCATTTACCTTAGTAGGGAAAGCAATTTTAACTTAGTAAACAAACAGATTTTCTAAAAAAAATCTATCTGTTTTACTCATTTGGAGGATCATCACAATCTGTCTGCCAGTCCCAGCCCAGTGACCACACTGCCATGAGTTGAAACCTGATTTCAGATCACATTGTGCTCCAATAAAGGCTGAAGGAATTCAGTAGAGAAGCCATAAAACAAAAATCCTTTACAGCTGTGCTTCAAAGACTGTTCAGTTGCTGATTTAAGACTGCATTGAAAAAAATCTTTGAAGACTTTAAGAAGCATGGGAGCTGAGCTCCCTCTCAATATGAAGTGCAGGGTCTGAGCTCCCACAAGACCCCTCAGGACTACACCCCTGCTCTCTTCCCATCAGTAAGTGTACATTGTCTTCTGTGACAGATTTAATGTAGCACCCATGCTAAAATCATATTCAGTGTCACCTTTCTCATTCATAGTGGATGAGTGAGCTAAACTGTTGTATGGTAGTGCTGCATCGTGTGGAGGGGGGGGAACCTAAAGTAATTCTAGGTGGACCAGCAATTGTTGTTGCCCACACACAGTCACTTGTGGCAGCTGTTGTTGAGTTGTATGTACAAGACAGGGAGAGTGCTTGGTTTTTCAGTTATGGCTGATCATTTCTATTTCTATGTAGGGGATATGCAGCTGGAGCTGGCAGAACTTGAAGAGGGGAACCCATGTACTTCTGGATTGCCTAGGGTGCTGTCAGATGCAATGGAGGACCTGTGAAGGCTGCTGTGAAGAGTGGAAGTTGGAGTCGAAACAGTGGACTTCTGTAGTAGGGTTTTTTTTATGTTCTGTTCATCCTAATCACTGGTGCTGCCCTCACCTGCCCAGACACTTCCTAGAACTGTCATTCCATGGCACTTACCTCCTGCCTTCCAAGAGGTCCTCAAGCATCTCATGAAGCTATGGTGGATTCCTTCACAAAGTAAAGGTAGGAAAACTTGGCGCTTACCATCAACAAACAAAAGGCCATGGGAACATGCCGAATTGCTGTGAAATTATGTGGTACTTTATTTAAGAAAAAACAGAACTACTCAAATCCTTTGCTCATCTAGGAGTCCTACCCAATGACACCTGCTGGATATGTCTGGCTCCAGGGGCTTGTCTCTTTATCACATTTTGTGCGCCTGTCCACCTGCCATTGATTTCTACCAAGGAGTCCCACCACATGTCAAATGATTCTAGGATGTCAAATACCTCATTCCCCACAACTTCTCCTTCTTGATTCCACCTCTGAAGCTCTCCATTTGTGCAGGGGTCAAATCACCTGGCTTGCCGCAGTGTCCAAAGAGGCCAAACACCTTCTGTTGCAGAGGTGGAGGTCTCAGGCAATCCCATCCTTACATACTGCAGAAAGTGGAAACACTAGTTCATGATTAAAGGCTTAGTTATCTTGCCATCAGCAAGCTTCCTACATACCAGAACACCTGGACCCCCTTTTTGCCATATGTCTCTGGGACTGGGACTGTTACCTAAGTTACAAATACTTGCACTTTAGTAATTTACTGGTTTGGAACACATGTCCCTGGGCAACAATGTGTATGGTTCAGCGTCATTGTACTCAGCACAAATGAATACCAAAGTTTTTCTTTGTAATCTGTTACAAATGTCGGATGCTTACAGGCAATGTGTAATAACCTGAATAGCTGGTCTGGTGGCCTTATTGTTGTTATTGCTTATCTACATTTTTTTTTGGTTTGTTCTTTTTTTAATAATAGAACAGAATCCTTTGTTACATTAGAATGGACACTAGGCTTCACATTGCTTTACGTAATTCTACAAAATATAGTTGCTCCCTTGTGAAATATAGATTCAACAGATGCCTTTTACTGTATGTGTAGCTACTGATTAATTTATTATGAACTGCATTTATATGAAATTATTTATTTTATTTTTTTATTTAGTTTTTGTTGACTGGGTAAGTGCACTAGACAAATTCTGCCTATTTTGAGGCACAACCCAGGGGAGGAGGATACAGATGAATGCCAACTGACCTTGAACCAGATTAAGCTGTTGGTGGTATTTTTAGTGAATGGGGGACATTTGGCCAAAACACAGGGAAACGTCCCCTGCTCTTTTCAAGAAGTGTGATCCACCTGAACTACCACCAGAACAGGCAGATAAGACCTCGGTTTTATGTCTCATCCGAAAAACAGCACCTGAGGAGTTCAGCACCCCCCCCCCAGTGTCAGTATTGAGATTTAACCCAAGTACCTGGTGTGGGGCTTGAACCCACAGCCTTCTAATCCCCCGGCCTCAGAGTCAAGTGTGCTACCTCCTGAGCCACTGACACTGATGTAGCCTGGCTATAGCCTGGTTGTTCTTGAATGTAGTACTGCCAGAAATTTTAATAAAGATATGGACTACAAAAAAGAATAAAGAGAACATGTAGGTGTACAAGCACTGGAGAACAAACCTCCAGTGTTTCACTACCTCTCTGGAGCTTTCTTAAGGGAATGCTGCCACCTTCAGTTCATGCGCTATAAATAATAGCTGGCTTTATACAGTAGCAATCTCCTCTTTTTTTATGGAGAAATGTTATCCTCCTACTGCCGGTAGGGCTAGGTAATGGTGGACTGACCATCCTATGTACTGCCCCCCTCCCCCGTGGGGATCCTGCAAAACAGCAGTGGGACTACAGGTTTTTTCGTAGGTACATAAGTAGCTAGAAATGCCTAAGTCTCTACCCCTGGAAGAGGCTGGTGTGAAAGGTCATAGTCCAGGTGGTAAGCCATGCTGAGCACACAGCCTCCACCAAGTATCTAACAGCACCCTCCCCCAACCCACACTACATCCTAGTGAAGCAATGCCCAAAAACCTCCCCAAGAGAGGAAAGGAGAGCTGCCATTAGGCTGCTCAATCTATCCCACCCTCCCACCCTGGCTGACCCCTGACGACTGATGCTCAATCCCAAACTCAGGTCTCAACATGGTATGAGGTGTGTCATCCAGGGCCTCAACCCTCAGCACAACCGGGCTGCTACTAGAAATCTCCTTTTTGGTTTTGAGACCTTCTAATGCCTGCTTCTCATCTTCCCTCAAGTTGAAAAAAAAAAAAAACCTGCACTGCTCAAACACTGTCCAATTAGATTCCTAGGGCCAGATATTCAAACTGCGCTATTTTGTGGCGCAAGCCCTTGCGCTGCACAAAATAGTTGCACTGGGGTGTGGCCGGGGTGATATTCAAAGGAGTTGTGCTATTGAGCAACTCCTTTGAATATCAACCCCCCCACCGGCCACAGCCACTGTGCATGGCACAGTGAAACTTGCGCCACCGCAAGTAGTTAGAGTGGAACATTCAACTTGCGATGGCACAAGTACCATTGCGCTATGCGCAAATTTCCGATATTCAAAAAGTGTCATGCAAATGGGGCCATAATTCATGCAAGGTGCAGGGGGGTCATTTGCATCTGTTTATGGCTCCATTTGCATGCCATTAGCATACAGGTACGCCGATCCCCGAGGACTTCGCCTGGCGCCTGCCGAGCAACGGCACGTCGGACCAACGCCTACAGCCCAATCGGCGGGCATATGTAGTAAGCCCCTCCCCAACTGGCTCGGTTGCTGGCATAAGCTCATCCTCCCCCACCAGCCCGATCGCGGGCAGCAAAGTGTCCCCGAACATATCCCTGTTGGTCCAGTGGACGCTAAGCCCGATCGCGGGCTGAACAGTTTAAACCCCCAAATGTATCCCTGGTGGTCCAGTGGACGCTAAGCCCGATCAGCGGGCTGAACAGTTTTAAACCCCGAAGTATCCCTGATGGTCCAGTGGACGATAAGCCTGATCGCGGGCTGCATAATGTGTGAAACCCCCTGCCCCCAAGACCATATCCCTGGTGATCTAGTGTCCCTCACCCCACCCACCCATGAAGCCCCACCACCCGTTCCCCCTGCGCGGCGGCTGCAGTCATCCAACCCGCTGCCGCTTTGCTGCTCACGATTGACTGTTCGGTGGCTGCATGCCCATTGGTGCAGAGCAAGAGCCAATGGGTGTGCAGCCCATACCGTACAAGGCAGTCCAGATATGTGAATGAATGACTTCAGCATATATTAAATATTTTTGTCTGTAATTCTTACCTTTGCTTCTTTATTACTAAGGACATTTGCATGTAAAAAATATCGCTGCCTTCTGTTGTTGCTGCTTGCCTACACCTGACATCACAGCTCTGTTTGTGACATCACAATCTGCTGCTGTGGAGATAATTATGATGCCGTAAACAAGGGAGTTTGATGTCAGGTGTAGGCAATCAGAAACAGCAGATAGAGTCTAAGGAACAGTAATCCTTATTCACGTAACTGACCTCAGTAATACAGAAAAAAGAGAAAGAATTAAATAAAATATATAAAATATCCACTGGAAATGTGGCTATATCTCAAATTTTTTTCAGGTTTTTTCTAATGGAGTCAAGGTCTGTGTAAGTAAGTTTTTTTCTTTTGCAATAAACTCTTTCTCAATTTCAGCCAGGCATTCTCTGGAATCCTTTAGGATTAAGTGCATTATTTGTAGGGAGGCATCATGCATAATCTCCTTCCAGCATCCATCAAATCCATCCATCATTTTCCCCTTTCCTTTCCTTTCCATATAGAAACATAGAATCTGTTGGCAGATAAGGACCATATGGCTCACCTATTCTGCCCATTTCCCTCTTCACTGCTGCAACCCCAGATCCTATTTGATCTGTAGCTTTCTTGCTCTGTACATCTCCAGGGTACTCTTATGCCTATCCCATGAACTGTTGAACCCCAGTATTGTTTTCGAACCCACCACTTCTGCTGAAAGGCTGTTCCATGGCTCCACCACTCTTTCAGTGAAAAAGTACTTCCTAACATTATCCCTGAGCCTTCCATCCTTCAGCCTCATATAATGACCCCTTGTTCTTGTGCAGAGTTTTCTCTGAAATATGATTTCCACCTGTACCCTGTTTATTCCCCTAAGGTACTTGAACGTCTCTATCATATCTCCTCTCTCTCCCTTCTTTCCTCCAGTAAATAGATATTAAGGCCCTTAAGTCTTTCCTCATAGGGCTTCTGGAGCAGTCCATGTATCATCTTCCTTGCCCTTCTCTGGACTGCCTTTATTTTGTCAGTGTCCTTCTGGAGATGTGGTCTCCAGAACTGGACACAGTACTCCAGCTGAGGCCTCACCAGTGATCTGTACAGTGGCATCACCACCTCTTTCCTCCTGCTTGTTATGCCCCTCCCTATGCACCCCAACATTCAGTTAGTTTGCTCTGTAATTGACTGCCTTCTCTCTGCTTCCACTCTTGTGGAGAGGGACCACATCTGCTCCCCTCCAGTCCTCAGGTACCTCCCCGTCTCTAGTGATGCACTGAAAAGGGCAGCCAGTAGTTCTGCCGGCACATCCATGAGTTCCTTTATTACTCTGGGGTGGATTCCATGGGGCCACATTGCCTTATCTGCTTTTATTTTCCTGAGCTCTTCTATGACTCTTTCCACCGCAAATTGGCTGGTGTTTACCTCCCTTCCCTGAATACCCCTCTTAATGATTCTCAGTCCCACATCCTCCACTTCCCTGGTGAATACTGAGCAAAAGTACTTGTTCAGTATCTCAGCCTTTTCTAGGTCTTTCTCCACCTTTTCCTTTCCTTCCTTCTTCATCCTATCAATCCAATTTATAGTCTTTTTCTTATTGCTAATGTATCTGATAAAGATCTTTTCATCTTTCTTAATAGCCTGGGCTATACCTTCCTCTGTCTACGCTTTAATAATAATAATAATATTTATTTATAGTGCACCTTTCCAATACCAAGGTGCTTTAACACACAATTTCAGATAAAAGTAATATATTAAAACACACATACAGTAAATACTAATTCATAAAATCCAATAACATAATATCAAGTCAAATACGCTTGATGCCACAAATGGGTCTTCAGGGCCTGTTTAAATTCCTCCATGGACACGCACTCCCAAAGTGGACTGGGTAGAGAATTCCAAAGGGCTGGGGCTTTGTACATAAAAGCATGGGCCCCTGGAGATTTTAAAGAAACCCTTGCAATCTCTAGCAACCCCTTGTCCACCGGGCGGAGTGATCACCTAGGACAGTAAGGTACCAGAAGCTCTTTCAGGTAGTCTGGGCCAAGTCTGTGTAGGGCTTTATAACTCAGAAGTCTGACTTTAAAGGTGATCCACCACTGTACAGGCAGCCAGTGCAGTTCTTGCAGCACTGGAGAAATAAGACAGGCACGAGGAGTACCCATCAAAAACCGAGCTGCAGTGTTCTGCACTAGGTTCAGGCAACAGATATCAACCCCTGGTAGCCCTAGATAAAGAGAGTTGCAATAATCAAGGTGCGAGGTCACAAACACATGGCCCAATGTAGGCAGATCACCAGACAGGACAACATGCTTAATCCTGGAGATGTTCCTCAGATGGCAAAAGGAAGATTTGATGACTGCCAACACCTGCGATAGTAGTGTCAGCCCGTTGTCAAACTGAGAGCCCTGTGTGTATGCTGCAAATAACCACCTCCTCCATTTCCTGTGGCTCCCCAACCTCTTGGCACTTGCATGTATTTCCGTAGCACTTCTCTTCTTCTTTCCGCCTTTGGTTTATTCTGCCAACTCCCACTTGTTTGTTTAACTACATCTATTTCCACCCCTCAAGGACCCTTTCCTTTGTCCCCCCCCTCCAATAAACCTTTGGCTGATGTTCCCTCAATTACCCTTTCTGGTATCCCTCATCTTATTGTAACATTGTAACCTTTGTCTAAATAATCCCACATCTTGAGGGAATCCTTTATATATATATATATATATATATATATATATATACAGTCAATTATCAACCCAGATAGTGTTCACCATATGTACTCCCCAGCCCTGATCTTATCTGTTTCTCTGTAACTGTCTTTTATTTGCTCATTGTGTGTACACTGCTTATCTGGTAATTTTGCTGTAGTTGTTTATGTCCTACTTGTCCAGGACCATCTTGCAAATCAGCTTGCTCAAGGATGATTTTGCCTGGTTACATACAGTTTGATTGATTGATTGAATGATTGTCAAAAATCACCCCCAGATTTCACAATTGTTCAGAGGTGGGGAGCGGGGAGCCCCAAGAAAAAGCCCTGAAGGCAGACCAGCTCTCCTCCCCTCTATCCGGTGACCTGGGTCCACAACCAATACCTCCATCTTCTCTGAGTTCAACCTCAGCCAACTCAAATCCATCCAGTTCTGGATTTCAATGAGGCAGTTGTTAAATGTCGAGAGAACTCTATCCTGGCTGGGTGCAAAAGATAGGTAGAGCTGGGTATCATCAGCATAGCAGTGAAACCTCAGCCCATACCTTCTTACAATGTCTTCGAGGGGTAGCATATGCACTGCAAACAACATGGGGGACAACACCGAGCCCTGAGGTACCTCACATGACAGACAGACTGGGCCAGAGGAATTAATCCCTGACATCACCCTCTGAGTTCTACCAGTGAGAAAAGATCAAAACCACCCAAGGACTGCACTAGAGAGGCCACAGATGAACCTCAGGCATTCAAGAACAACCCCATGGTGAACAGTGTCAAATGCTGAAGAGAGATCAAGAAGAACCAAGATGGAACATCTCTTCTGATCTCTTGCCATCAGGAGATCATTGAGTGCCCGAATCAGCGCAGTATTGGTACTATGCCTCTTTCGGAAACTGGACTGGAATGGTTCATAGATGTCATGGATGGTAAAATGGTTCTTCAGCTGTACAGCCACTACTTTCTCAATCACCTTCTCCACAAAGGGATGGTTAGAGATAGGTCTGTAGTTTGTATGGAAGTCTGGGTCCAGAGAAGCTTTCTTCAGGAGGGGTGTTACCACTACCTCCTTCAGGGAGCTAGGAAACTCACCCATCTCCAAGGAGCACCAGACTATCCATGCTAGGACCGGGCCAATGGTGTTCCAATAACCCTTAATCAGGGATGTTGGGCCTGGATCCAAACTACAGCATGTAGGGTGCATACCCTGGACAATCTGCATGACATCAATGAGCTCTGGTTGGTCAAAGGAACTCCAGGAGAACTCAGGGTTAGAGACCAAGTGCTGATCCATAGCTTCTCCCATAAAAGGTGCATGTTGGAGCACCGCCCTGATGTCGCCCACCTTAGCCACAAAGAAGCAAGCAAGCTCTTCACATTCTATTTGTGAAAAGGCTCTTTGAACCTGCAGGCAGGCTGGGTTGCACAGTCTGTCTACAGTTCGAGAGAGCTGAGCTGGTTGGTTCTGAGCAGACGCAATCTCCCTGGACAGGAACTCTTCCTTCTTATGGGAGATTGTGGAGTGATAGATTTGATAATGTTCCATCAATCTAAGCTTTGGCCTTTCTAATTATTTTCCCAGATTCCCTCAGCTTTTCCAGAAATTTTTCTCTGTCCTCATCCTTTTGTGATTCCTTGTATTTTCTGAAGGCTCTTTTCTTTCCCTTACTTTCTCGGTCACTACCTTTGAGAACCATGATGATCTTTTCTTTCTTTAACTCTTGCTGTGCATTTTAACACAGTGATCTGTTACTTCTGTTATGGCTCTCTTGAGTCTAGACCGCTGTTTTTGGCACTGGGTCAGGACAGTGCCTACAACAATAGTGGCAACAACAATTGCTTGGTAAAAATAGCACCAATTTTGATCTGAGGAATTCTCACTCGGGGGGGGGGGAGCGGATTGAGGGGAAAGTTAAAATTTGTGGGATGTAGAATACTGTTTCCACAGCCCCACATACAAAATATTAAGTTCCAAGTGCAAAAAATAAGTTGGAGCCCAGGATTAGAATGCTGGTCTCCACTGCTGCTGGCTGAGCTGCTCTATGCACCAGCCCTCCACACCATGGGAGCAGCTTGGCCAGCTTCTTGGTGTCCGGTGCCCTTGTGCTGTTCCAGTACCATGGACAGCAACTAGGGAAGCACTTATTAAAGCACTGTATATCCCCTCTCACTGTCCGTGTTAGCACTACATGAACTAGCGCTCTATAGAGTGGAGCTATTCATGTAGCACTAATCTAACCTGGTACACTGTTTTTCCACATCTCCCCCTGTACCTTCTGCTGCTAGGGCTCTTTTGAGATTTCTACCCATCCCCTTAAAGTTAGCCTTCTTGAAATCTAGGACCTTTATCCTTGTATGGTTTACCTCCTTCACTGTGGTTACCTTAAAACATACTGTCCTGTGTTCACTGGTACTAAAGGGACTGCTCACCTCCACATCTGTGATCCTGTCCCCATTGGTCAGGACCAAATCAAGTATAGCTTCCTTGTGGGCAGGTTCTGCTACAAGCTGCCTTAAATGTGTCCCATTCAGGGCAGTCATGAAGTCCCTGCACCTTGCTGTACTCGCAGTCTGAGTGCTCCAATCTACCTCAGGCAGGTTGAACTCACCCATTAGTAGCAGTTCACCTTTGGCTGCCATTTAGTGGATGAAGAGCTTCATCTGATTCCTCCACCTGTGCTGGAGGCCTGTAACTCACTTCAGTGTGAATGGCTGTCCTTTTTCCCACCTCCAGGGTGACCCACAGTGCCTCTGTTCCTTCTTGTAACCCTTGACCCTCTGTTGCTTTAATCCCTTCCTTCACATGTGTAACCCCCTTGTTACCCATGGTTACTAGAATCCCAGTAAGACCTAGTGGTAGGCAGGGAAGGCAGCTTGTGAAACTCCAGTTAAATGGGTTTCATACTGTCTCACTCTGTTCTCAGTCGCAGCTGAGACTGAGGGATGGCATCACCAATAGAACTTTCGCAGCTGCATAAGCCACATTGGAATCTGCAGTAAAGGGAGTTAGATAGAATGTTGGGAGTTTTCAAAGAGAGAATCTGCAGTTTGGCTTGAGAGAGTGAAGTTGTACTCAAGTGGTGGAGACCGCTATTCGGGTCTCAGTGCACCCTCCCTCCGGGGGAAGGGATGTAAAGATTCCCAGCAGTTTCCTGGGGCAATCCCCTTAATTCTGATAAGTGGAAGAAAAGCTGCCTGTTTTAATCCAGGATTTATTTTGGAAGATGGAAGATTTGTGAGTCGCCTGTAGTGCACCTGCAACGTAAGGGTGAGTGTCTGCTCTGGCTAAAAGGGCATATGTTTTCTTCACCCTGGGACTTGTGTGAAAATCTAGGGATTTAACTACCTGTACATATTGGGAAGCCTAGAGAAATGGGCCAAGCAAGTAAAAGTAGTGTCAAATCCTAGAGTTTGTGTGATGCAAATAATATGTAGAGGAGATGTGACAGAAGACTACCCTTTAATCTACATTTAGAAGTTCAGCAAAGGAATGTTTCAGTTTTCTAGGGAAATGGCCTGGTATGGGCTGGAGGTGGGTGGCTCCCCATCTTTAGTGACCAGGTCCACCTCTACGGATTTCTTCTGTGGTTTCTACTTTGCCTCAGGCACTTGGCCAGTGATGGCGGAAGTACCCAGATGTGGGACTGTAAGGAAAATTATCTCTAGGAGTCGCAGACTCTAGTGTGGTATGGGGAGCCACAACAGAATAATTGGTTCATTCTTCCAATGGTGGTCCGACTATGCTTTGTTTGTTCAGCTAGTATGTGAATAAAAGGCACACTGAAGAATTCCATTCCTGGTTCTGGACATTACAGTTATTGCTTCCTGTGTTTGGATTTACTTGGATGCCCCTGTGCAGAGTAGCCCAACCTAGGTCCCCCTGTGCCGAGTAACCTCATCCTCCCCGAACCCAGTCCCCACCAGATACTGCTGTCAGCTTCAACAGCATGCCACCTGTTGTTTTGGCAAAAAGGCTGGGGTGAGGGGTTACACATGCATAGCTACCCCTCTCCCCTTTTCCCTTCCATATCCTTCCTAAAAAGTGCATATCCTGGTATGACTGTATCCTAGTCATTGTTTCCTGTGTTCCATGTTTCTGTAATAGCTACTTTGTCCAGGTTTGCATCTTCCATTAATGCCATTAGGTCTGTGATTTTGTTCTTCATACTGTGGGCATTTGTGCACATTACTTTCCAGCTTGTGCGCCTAGTCTTCTTTTCCCTTTTTTCAGCACTGTGATGGATTTTGCGTTCCAACTTCTGTCCTCCCCACAATTGTATTTAATTTGTTTATTGGGTTTGATAGTGCCCTTTTACTAATTGGATTCTCCCTTGTTTCAGGTATGTTATGGGGCAGGGGCTACCTTTGTCCCCCTGACTACTTTTGCCTCCCCCCTGGCTAGTTTAAATGCTCATGGAGGAAGCATTGAACTTTTCAGTGAGGATACCTTTGCTCCCCCCCAGAAATATGTAGGCCATCTGGTGAATACAGTCCTTCATCCCTCCAGGTGAGACACCAGTCCTCAAAGAAGTCATACCCTTTCTCTCTGTACCATTTCTTTAGCCATGTGTTGAATTCCATGCTGATGTCTTGACCCTCTTCCTTGCCATGGATGTAGAACTTCTGAGAAGCTAACAGAGTAAGCTACTTGCTCAAGATACCGGCCCAGTTCCCTAAATTCCTCTTACACTTTTCCTATGTCTGTCCCCTCACCTGCCAGGTCATTTGTCCCCATGTGAAGAATGATGTCCAGCTCCCCCTCCTTGCCGCCACCCTAGCGATCACTAGGATCTGCCTGCCTCCCTCCAAACTGTGCCACCAGGCAGGCACACCACCCCTCTCTCTCCTTATTACTGCCCACTCCCTGCTCTAACCCTCTAATGATGGAGACTCCGAACAGGATTTGCTTCCTCCTACTTTGCATTCTTCTTCCCTTTGCCCTTGGGACTCTGTCATTGGTGACCCACTCATCCTGCTTAGTGTCCACTTCTGCAGATGCAGTGCAATCGTCCTGCTCTGCCAAGATGGTGTGTGAGTTTTGAACTGACAATGGCTGAGGGATGTGCCTTCGTCCCACCTTCCTTACCATCCCTGAGCCAAAAGTAGTCCATCCATCCCTCCTTACTGTCATCCTCTGAGGGAGTGGTGGCAGATGTGGCAGTCCCTGTGTGGGTGGGGGGGAGGTTACCCAGATCCTCATTAAGTCTGCTTAGAGTCCTGCAGCCTCTTCCCTCAACACATAGAAATGTCTGCAGATAAGGCAGCACTGCAGTGCCCAGAAGGTCTCCCTGAACACTGCTGCCCTGCAACAAGGCATTGCACAATGCCCATCATTTTTCTTAGCCTATCCTTTCCTTTATTTTGTCTGACACCCCCTTTTTTTCTTCCTTCTATTCCCTCTTTTCTTTACAGCTATGTACTGTCAATAATCATTAGTGGTATACTGTATCATGGTATGTAGATTTATATCAGGGTGTGGTGTGTACTGAAATATGATGGCTAATGGCATATGTATGCAGTCAGCTGGTACCATATGGTGTCACAGGCTATGGGTGTAAAGTAAGTGATGCACTAGGGGTGGGTGTGGGAAGGGTGTATTGGGTACCTCCAGACCACCAGAAACAATCCGCTAAACCAGCAAAAAAAAAAACAGAAACAATCAGCCACACCAGCTAAAAACCCCAAGCAGGTAACCTTCAAAAAGAAGACAAAAAGCAAGTTGCTACCAAGTGAGATCAACAATAAGCACCAAAACAAGCAACACAATCAGCAATGAGCAGTTACTGCCCTGAAATGAAAATGCACACAAAATCTAAAGTAGCAGTGCAAGACTATAGTGCAAAAACTCAGTGATGCGTAAAACTTCTGGGTACCCTTTTTACTTGAAGGTACACCCAAAGCTCAGATTGATTACTTCTTAAAAGAAGCATTCATTGAAGGGAAGATAAATAAAAGAACAGTTGATTTTCTGTCCACAGATTACCCCCTCAGGTACTGGTCAGGAGAGAACTGTTTTGGATTTTCAAATTGGATGTATGTAAGTGGCCAGGGCTAAATGACCAGATTGAACTTGTACCCTTTCTAACAAAATGATTTCTCTTTTTATATGAGCTGCCTTGAAACTGTGTTTTAGTTTCATTGTATTCTTTTCTCCTTTCCTCTTTAAGCAGTGTCACCTAAGGATTATTTGCTTTGGTATTTACAGCAGACACACTGATAAAAACTACAAGTGGAACTTTCAAAGCATTTTTGTTTACTTGTTTAACTTTAAAGAAAAGCTTTAATACAAGTCTGGAATTTAATATTGTTGTGATCTTATGGCAAAACCAAGCACTTCCAAAATGCAGTTAGCTATATATTAGCAACTTTTGCAACAATTAGTGGGTAGGTTTGTTGCCATTTTTAACATAACTGTTTGGTGTTTCCTTCTGTTTTTGCACCATAGTCTTGCACTGCTACTTTAGATTTTGTGTGCACTGTAATTAATGCATGTATTTATACCACATGAACTGAAGGGATCAACATTTCCTTGAAGAAGCTCAAGAGAGGGAGCAAAATGTTGGTGGTTTGTGCTTCAGTGTATGTACACCTGCTTATGCTCTTATTCTTAAATAAAGTGCCATATCATTTGCATAGCAATTCAACATGTTCCTGTGGACTTTTGTTTCATGATGGTGAATGCCAAGGGTTCTCTTTCTTTGCTCCATTGTGATTGTTTAACTGTAGCATCAGACCTCAGGCAGCAGCTCTGGCAAGGAGTATACAGTGATCCCCCTTTCAGTTTGGCTGCTGTGTGGGACTTGAGCTGGACAGTCATCTTGGTGTGACCTGAGCAATCACTAGCATCATGCTGTGTGTTCCAGAATTTTCCTTCTTGGTATCTCCCTTCAGACAACAGAGGCAAGGATGCCACTGAGTGTATGCATATGCAAGGTATGCTCATAATTTGGCATCAACTGGCATGTGCTCAGATACAAGCAGCAGCTCCAACTGCACTTCTAGCTGTGGGCACCCAAGTAGCAGTATAGGAGTAGAGCCTGCTACCCTCTACCCTAGAAGAGCAGAACATTCTGTGGGATACTCAAGCCCACCATGACTGGAACCTGATGTCCAGGCTCACTCCCAAAGTTGAGTGACTGTGTTACCAGTGGCAGCCCTACCACTGTGACAACAGGTCAGATACACCAGGGTGGTCATACCATCACAAGCGCAACCAAAGTCATTACTGCTCCATGACTCCCACTCTCACAATAACCATCTCAACCATCATCATTTGCAGAACTTGTACTTGGAATGGGTATGATGGAAACTTTATCTACACCTTTTCTCACTCGACATCTATTTTTCCTACTTTTCCTTTCCTAATGTTTTCTACATTACATGACAAATGACACTATAACTGCAGTTCAACAGGACGAAGTGCAGTGCTGCTAACTATGATGACTCACTACAATAATGAGTATTTTGAAGATCAGATGACCATGTAATGTCAAGCTAGATGAAAACATCAAGTGAGAGTAATACCCCACAGCAGGTCTATGGCTAACACCACTGGCAGGCTGCACAGAGAGGTACTAAATCAATAAACCTAACACGCTCTCAATAATGTCTCACACAGCAGTCTCCTACTTTATTTGTATTCACTGTTCACTTTGTTTGCTGGCTGTTGCTTTGAAGGCTCACCCACAGAGAAAGATTTAAAAACAAGCATTTGTCAAAGCCAAATGTTTGCTTACTGGTATTGGCATTGGTAGTGCAGGAGCTAGAGAGAAACATGACAGGAATGGCAGTGAAGTATTGAAATAACGCCAGTCCCCACCCCCACTCTGCAGAAATTGATAGACATTGGGGGTGTGCCTTTGGGTCATCGGCCACAACGCTCATGCCATTCCACCTCACCTCACCCTGCCACATGCCAACCTGGGGACTGGGCACCCTGATGTCAACTTTCTGGAGAGTGTGTTGGTGGGGAAGGCAGCAGGAGCCACCAATGTGGTAAGCCGTGCCCTGGCTCATTTATTTATTTAACTGTTTCACCAGGAAAGGCACACCGAACAAACTGTGGACAGGAGCTGACAAGAACCGAAACTCTGCCCATGCGCATTACTGTGCCCTGTAATGCACATGGCTAGATTCTTGTCGGCTGGATGTCTGGTGTGCCTGGTTGTGGGGGGGGGGCTGCCACTGCAATGACGAAACTGTCCCTGATTGCAGTGGCAGATTTCTTTCAAGTGCAGCTCTCAGTCTGAAACTGCCATCATCAGCAGCTTCCTGGTTGATTGGTAGCAGAGGGATGCACCCATTAGACTGTCCGCTGCATTGGCCACAACACAGGCATGACTCTGCAATGCTGAACTATCTCAATATGTTTCTTGTGCACTGTGTGCAAGCAAACATAAAACAAGCATTTGTCAATGCCAAATGCTTGCTTGCTGGCATTGGCAGTGGTAGTGTAGAAGTTACAGAGCTGAGTAATAGGAATGGCAGTGAAGTATTGAACTGAAGCCAACCCCACTCCCACCCTGCAGAGAGTGACAGTCATTGGAGTGTGCCTTTGGGTCGTCAGGCATAACGGCCATGCCATTTCACCACACCCCACCCTGCAGACACTGACAAGTGTCACGGTGTGCCTTGGGGTCTTTGGCCCTTATGCCATTCCATCAGGAAATACGGTGAGATGGGTGTGGTATAGGAGAATGGGGTGAACTTTGGGGCCGAAGAGTCCAAGGCTTACCTTGATGCCTCTCACTGGCTGCAGGGTGTAGAATGGTATCAGCATTACAGGCAAGAATCCCAAGTCACACCCCTGATGCCTGTCATTCTCCACAGGGTTGGGCGTTATGGTTGGAAACCCTAATACCTCAGGCATTCGTTGGTATTTTCACTCCAAATTTTCAATATGTTTTTTTTTGTGACTCCACCTCATGAACAGTGGCAATATCAGTTTGTTAGCCGAAAGATGCTTATGCACAGTGACCATGGCATTTAGCACCACAGGTGCAAAAACATTCAGAACAGGATGTAAAAGATGACAGCTGTACTGTTCATGGGGAGGTGTAAAAAATGGCAGTGTTGCAAATCTGCAGTAAAAATATTAAAAAAACTGGTGAAGTCACGAGCGTGCATAGAAACTGTGCAATGCACACCCGTAATGTAATTAGTTTGGGTATTTTTTACAGCAGATTGTCAACACAGGCATTTTGGGACCTCCGATCATGAACAGTGTCACTGTGATTTTCTTTATCTGTCCTGAACAATGATTCCCCACAGCGACCATGCATCTCTGTGCTTTAATGTGAAAACACATTTCAGCCATGTTGTGAAAAATGACAGCTGTACTGTTCATAAGGAAGTGTAGAAAAATGCCACTAGTGAAAATCTGGACTGAAAATATTGCTAAGTCATGAACTTACGAGGGTGCGTGGAAACTGCGCAATGCTCACTCATAACACAGTCATTTTATGGAGTTTTGTCACCAAATTTTCAACATAGCAATTTTAGGACCTCTGCTCATGAACAGTGTAACTGTGATTTTCTTAATCTGTCCCAAACGTTGCTTTTGCACACCGAATGCACCATTGTGCGCTACATGTGCAAAAACACATTTTGGGTGATGTGAAAAATGGCAGCTGTACTGTTCATAAGGAAGTGTAATAAAATGGCAATGTTGATAATCTGGAGTAAAAATATTGAAAATTCGCAAACTTCTGGCGTGCGTAGGAACTGCATAATGCAAAATAAAACAGTCATTTTTAGGAATGTTTTCACCAAATTTTCAACATAGCCATTTTAAGACCTCTGCTCATGAACAACATCACTGTGATTTTCTTAATGTGTCCCATACATTGATTTCACACACCAACTGTGCCATTGAGCGCTACATGGGCGGAAACATGTTTTGGGCAAGATGTGACAAATGACAGGTGTACTGCTCATAACAAAGTGTAATAAAATGGCAATGTTGAAAATCTGGATTGAAAATATTGAAAATTCTCAACCTTATGAGCGTGCATAGGAACTGCGCAACGCACGCTCGTAAAACAGTTATTTTTAGGAATTTTTTCACCAAATTTTCAACATAGCAATTTTAAGACCTCTGCTCATTAACAGTGTCACTGGGATTTTCTTAATTTGTCCCATACATTGATTTTGCACACCGACGCCATTGTGCCAAGCATGGCGGGAAGCACGCTTTGGGTGGAGATGTGAAAATGACAGCTGTACTACTCATAAGAAGGTGTGGTAAAATGGCAATGTTGAAACTCTGGAGTGAAAATATTGAAAATTGGCGAACTTACAGGCGTGCATAAGAACTATAGCATGAGCTCGTAAACAGTCATTTTTGAAATTTTCACCAAATTTTCAAAATAGGCTTCTTGAGAGTCCACCTTATGAACATTGGCAGTGTCATTTCATTAATCGGTCCCAAAAGGTGATTTCGCGCAGTGACTGCAGAATCACCCTTCGGGCCCGTATAATGCCACAACAGTGACAGCATTCATGAGAAGGGGTCCCAAAAACCCCATGTTGAAAATTTGGTGCAAAAATTCCAAAAAATGCCTGAGACATGCAGCAAAGTTGAAAAAACACTTTCTATCCCATTATACAGCTTACCGGCATTTCCTCAGTTCTCAGTCGGCTTTGAAGAGTGCAGACGTGTTCCCGGTCCACTGAAGATCGTCGCTCCGAGGTCCGGAGGTAAGTATGGGGTGAGGGGGGGTGTGGGGACGCAGGGTGCACAGTGGGTAGGTGCGGGTTGTGGGAGGGGGGCAGGGAGAAGAGCAGAGGGACAGTTTTTTATTTGCAGGTTTGTTTTTATTTTTAAATGATGACGCGGGACATTTGCCATGTGGGGGTGGGTACCCAGCATGGCACAAGGATGGCTGGTTGGGGGCATGGAGCTGACAGAGGATTGGGCACCTCCATCGGCCATAGCATCTGTTGCCACGCTGGGGTGGGCTCCCAGCATGGCACCCTATACTCTGGAGGGGAGGACAGTGGAGCTGATGGTGGATTGGGCACCCCCGTTGGCTATACCATGAGTTGCCACGCTGGGGTGAGCACCAGTGTGGCATGTGGAAAGCTTTTGGGGAGGGGCAGCACAGCGATGGGGATTGGGCACCCCCATTGGCTATACAGTGTGTGCGGGGGGGGTAGCACGCAGTATGCGTGCATGTGTGTGTGTGTGTGGGGGGCGCGCATGAGCAGGCAATATCTGATCGCTGCTCACTGAAGTGTAGCTCCCCCTGTCAACTGTACTCCACTGCATTTTGGAGCTGTCATAGACAGCTCGAGCAGGCATTGGAGAGCTTCGGCCGCGCCTGCAAACACACTGCCTGAATTGGAAGAGGGCTGCCACACCTCCGAAAACTCGGATGATGGCACTATGTTTCTTGCACATGCGTGCAAGCAAACATAAAAATGGGTCCTGCACCCTGCACCAGCAGCAGTTAGTACAATAAAATCAGCTGTAAAATAAAATCTGCAAAATAAAAAACAAACCCTTGCCTGTCCCATTTTGGGCTGACGTTAAGTCTCTGCCCTGCTCCAGGCTGTAGCTGAAGCAAGCCCACACTGCACTAAACTCCTCTCACAGCTGCACACAAATTACTGGCATGCTCTGCACAGAAACTGCAGTTAAATACTGTTAACAAGCTCACTATAATAATAATGATGAAGGATTCTCTGATGATTTTTAAGTATTTTTCGATCATAAACAACTTTTTTTCAAAGGATTTGAAAAGCTGTATTTTTCAGTGAATATTCTGTAATGCCCTTGTCTGCTGAGAGACAGCTGTAAACAGCATTGAGATATGCACAGTGTGAGAAGATCAAATTCTTCAGTATCATTGATTGGGTGCTGCAGGTCATATGACTTGCAAATGCTCAATATGTGATACTGGTAAAAAAAAGGCTACATCATGCTGTTGGAATTCTAAAGACCTGCAGGGATGGTAGAAACTTCGGACCCCTCTTTCTAGAGTCAAAGGTGTTATTTTTTTTGTTATGGATTCACCAAATTCCACTTTGGCATTGGCTCCCTTTTCTGGTTCTAGCAGTGATACCACTGGGGGATACAAACAGACCTGGGGATGCCAGGGCAGGGCTGCTTTTTCCATGGTTCTAGTTTTTGTTCCCAGCCATAGTCCAGATGCTTTGTTTTCCCAGCCTTAAGAAGATAATCTACCAACTGAGCAATCTTTCAACTGCCTGTATGATCTGAGACTCTGAACACCCAGAATATGTTGAGCCTGTTGCAGCACTGGATCCCCACTGAAAGAGAGAAGTCAGTCAGTGTTAAGTTTCCACTTAGTTAATTTTTATTTTTTTCAAAAGTTTGAAAATGAAGGGCATACTGAGCTGGTATCAGCTAATTTCCAGATGTGTTGTGAGGAAAGGAAGAAGAAGAGAGGTAGTTTGAATCTTGTCCCTAGCTCCTGGTTAATGACTTTCAGCAGGAACATGCCCTGAGACGGGGGAAGGGAGAGAGAGAGGATTAGAGAAGTGCCTAATCCTAGTCAGTGCTTCTATGCCTGGCATCATTTCCCATTAAAAAGATGCTGTGTCATGCTGCCAAAGTGCTTTAAAGCCAATAGGGAGGAAGGAAATGTTGGACTCCCCTTTGCTGGAGTTGAATACCCTAGTTTTTGGTGGGTCATTAACAAATTTTGGCATTGGCTTACCCTTAGTTTGGGGCCATTTGTGACCCTCTCAGTTAGTGCTTGACAGAGTTTATCAGTTACCTTACAGGGCTGGAGAATGACTTAAAAAAGACAGAATTATTTTTATTATAGAATGGGTAGCTTCAATTCTCAGTGCTGATTGGCTGAAATGGGCTGTCACTCATACCCCAAACTCAGCATGGTATCCAGTGATAATAGTGATTGTATATGGGTGACTGCAGTGGTGCAAGTGGTGGACAAGAAGTACAGGAACTCAGGCATTGGCAAATATGAAACGCAGAATGAAGTTCCTCAATCTGAAGGATAGCTGCGTCAAGATGCATCTATCTGTTTAGAAGCTAATAGATTCAGTTAGAGATATTGAAGTATTTCTAGCAAAATGCTGGGGGCCATGAAGATTTTTTTTGTTCCCGCAGCTGCAGAACTTACACTTTTTTTACAGACGGGCTGTGCCCCCTCCCTGACATGCACCCCCTGGATTTTAAAGTCCTTAACTGGAAGGTATGGGGGCAAAACCCCTATGAGGTGGGTGTGGGGGGCACAGCCCCCCGCAAACGCACTTAAAGTATTGTGTGTGCCCAGTCGCCTGCAAGTGTATATCGCCTAATTGTTTTTCAGTGATATACACTCTCCATAATAACAACTGCCGCAATGCATTCACTATTATGACATTGAACCATGACATAGAACCATTTCAACATAGATCCACCTAAAAAAAGTACCAATGCCAGCCAGCCTCAGAACCAAACAAATCCATGTGCCTTCCGAATTTCCATATCTCTTCCTCCCAATGACATTCACAAAAAAAAAGTCTTACTTTTTATATATATGCTTAGCTTGCTGTGTCCAACCTGCTGTACTGTATCTCTAACCTTAATGTAAAGAAATTGTACTGTGAAAAACTAAAAGAAAAACAAATTAAAACCAACATGGCACACTACAGAAGGCACGTCCAAGAGTTAACATTTTATTTTGGGAAACCAAGTAAGTTTCTATGAAGTATTTTTCTATACATGGTGGAGATGTATTGTCTTTATAGGTTTTGAATCAATTATCATATTTCATTTCAGAACTTTTCAAACAGCTGACCATTAATACAAATTTCCCATCCCCTTAGTGTATTTTTTTTCTGATCTGTGGCTAGCTTCAGTAATTTTTGTTTATTTTTTATTCTTTGGTAGCCAGGTAGGAACCACTAGACAAAAGGCCTGTTTTCAGGGGTGACTGTGGAGCACAGGGGAGAGTACGTAAATTGTTCAGGGTCACGCAGTATACAAGTAGATGTTGTGGGAATCAAACCCAGGTTTGTTGCATTGTATCAAGATTATTCACAGCTCACTACTCTAAACTCTAGGCTATACAGTTGGCCCCTGTGTAATTGTGACTGAACAGTGCTTGATTGTGGAGGGGAGATTAAGGAACTCCTACAAGTTCTCATATCAAAAACAAAATATAATGATTGTTAAACTCTTTGAATTGCTACATACTTCTTGTCTTCAGTGACTGTGTATTCAAGGGAAGGGCTTCCTGCGAGCCAGGTGAGATCCCTGTTCTGGGGAGAAGAGACCAAGGGGTAATTGGTAATGTGATAACATTATTTAGTGAAGTTGTCAAGAGTGTGACAAACAATGTATACCCCTAAATCAAGTGATAGCTAGTGGTACACACGTACTCTTCTTGGCCACTGATCCATCTCTTTACAGACATAGATAATTGCAAAATGACCCCCGAAGTGAAAAGTGCTTTTGAATGTTTTTCTTGAACCGCTCATTTTCTAAACCCGTTAAACCACTAGACAGCATTAAAATGTACCTAGCAGTAGCTGTAGAAAGGGCTGTAGCCTACATATACAATGCAACCTGTCTCAGCCTGACAGATGCTATGAGAGCGATCTCAAGAGGTGTTTAAATTCCCTTCTTGTTAGCCAAGCAGTCAGAAAGCTGCATGGGGCTCTAATACTTTATGTACTCTTGCTGTTTTTCTGGGCTTACAAACATGAACTTTCAGAGCAATATGATCTTGTATTGATGTGTGCTACACAACAATCTATGCTCTGTCTATGATCCTGCTAACTATGGCCCCTCACAACTTGCCAGAGAGAAACTTTTCTCTGTGACCCCAAAGCCATTTGCACTTTATTGCTGTGCCTCTCATGGGAGCAATTTCAGATACGTTCACGTAGAAAGGTTCAAAGTAGATTTAAACAAGCTGGACCTTTATAGGCAATGCTTAAAGAAAGTGTACAATAAATTTAGCAATTAGTACTAATTAATAGGGTAGTTCTAGCTTGACACCTACAGTACGTCATTCCCTTCTGCTGCCTTTTGTGTAATGAGAACTCTGCAGCATATACTGTTTAGACAATACTACCCTTGAAATTTCTGAGATATTTATGCTGATGTAGTAGAGAAGGGGTTAATGTAAATTGAGTCTGTGCCCCCCCATCGCCATGGAGGTAACTCACCAGTTGAACAAGGCCATATGGCTGGCCCAAGGCAGCCCTTGTCAGTTTCATTCCTCTGTGCTATTAATTCTGCATACAACTTACACTCTATGCATGTTCCTGAGAAACATATGTAATAAAGTTTAGCAGCTGATTTTCTGGCATGGGCCAGAGGAAACCCTTGAAACATTTTCCTGTGTTTTTTAAGACCTTGCTTTTACTATGGAATATTGCTGTTCAGCATTTTTGTATCAAACGTAACACTTCAGAAAAAAGAAAGATTTTCCACATAAGGCCAAAAATGTATTTTCAAGATACAAAAATTGGCCTGCTTTTGATATAACAAAAAATGATAATGTATGAAAATATAAGATGTATGACAAACAGATCAGCAAACTATCAGCAAGTCATTGTTACTATATAGAAATAGTTGGATGCC
Organism: Neoceratodus forsteri; assembly: GCA_016271365.2. Classification (NCBI taxonomy): domain Eukaryota; kingdom Metazoa; phylum Chordata; order Ceratodontiformes; family Ceratodontidae; genus Neoceratodus; species Neoceratodus forsteri. The sequence continues at coordinate 998,578,130 of CM057455.1, read as the reverse complement.
TGGTCCATATATGTGGTAAATATTGCATTACTAATAGAGATGCAACTAACTCAAACTGAGTGAAGTTGATGTGAAGTCAGGGACTTCACTCTATACACAGCGGTGCAAAGTTTCCTGATTTCACCCCCAAAGCTTCCCAACTTCACCTCATCTTCTTCCAGCAACATTCTTTAAAAAAAAAAGTTAAACTAAAATGAAAAAACACCCCACCAATATATCACAATTGTCCCACCCCCTTCCACCAGATGTGAGTAAAGAAGTAATCACCACCCCTCCCACCCTTGTAGGGCCCATACCTCCCACCCCAATCACAGAGGCAAAGGCAAATTTATTTAAAAGACACCCAATTCTGGAGGCTCTGGGCACCGTACACATTTTTATAACATTTCATATAGCATAAGCATTTAAAATTAAAATAAAACATCCTATAAATAATCAACATTTAAACACCAAACACTTGCAGAAATAGGAGTGTCTTCAGGTGGACTTTAAAAATGGCTACAGTGGGGGCCTCCCTGACTACAGTTGGTAATGAGCTCCAGAGAGCGGGAGCGGCAACACTAAAAGCTCGGTTGACTGCAGATGTTAACCTCGCTCTAGGAACAGTCAGGAAGCCACCACTGGAAGAGCAGAGATGATGGGTAGAGGAAGAAGGTACCAACAGTGCTGACAGGTAACCAGGGCCCTGCCCGTTTAGGGCCTTATAGGTGAAAAGACCCACCTTAAAGAGTATTCTCCACCTGACAGGCAGCCAGTGCAATTCGCGCTCTACAGGTGTAGAACAGTTTCTATTTATTAGATCATCAAGACCCTTTCACCCATCCAGTTGCATTTTCCCAATGCCGTTCACCACCTTCTGGCACCCCGTCAATCTTCCCCACTCACCTCCAAAGGATATAAGCAAGAGTGGGACTGGATGCTGATGTAGAGAAGATGATTTAACATCAAAAAAGAAAAAAAAATGCTCAGCAGAGAACAATCACCCTGTTTGTTGGCTCCTTCATCAATGATGAAGTAGTGACATGCTCTATAGTAACACCTAATTGGTTAACTGTTTTTCTATCACCTTTTACTTTTAACACTTTTTAACCTTTTTAAGCCAAAACTTTAGGGATGGGCTACTTAACATCCCATTTATAACCACCTATGTGATTATTTTCAGCCTTGCCCAATGGGTCTTCTACATGGCATTGGGCCCACACAGCCCTGCAGGAAGCATGCTACAGATACAGAACTTCTACCCAACGGTCTTCTGCTTCAGGATTGCAGGAATTGGTGTGCTTTAGTGGGAAGAACTGGGTGCTTAGCATAGAATGACTAACTCCAATAAGTAGGTCAGATGACAGAAACAGAAAGGCTGAGCACTTCAACTTGGAATAAATATATCAAATCAAGACATGTGCCAGAGTTGGGGCACAACAGAAAAGGAAATATAGAGGTGCCCAGCCCTTCCCAGTAAGGTGCCCTAGTACAGTATAGAGGTACCTCAGAAGTGCGAAGGTAGCCAAACACAAACCCCAAAACAGTGTAAATAAAGTTAAAAATGCCAAAGTTAATGTGATATGCCAGCACGTGGCATGTGCAAGCATTGTGTCCATGGTAGAATGCTGTACTGAGCTGCACATGAGCAGCATTCTAGTGCAAGAACCAGAACCCAGAGTGTTGCCTTTTGAATAGTAAAAAGTTGTTAGAGGGAGAATCATGGTGACTGTGGAAGAGAGAGGACACAGAAAGTGAGGAGGAACAAGAAGAGCTTACCAAGAGGGCCAAAGCTGTCCCTGAGGGCTTTCTTGTGTGCCTCTATGCCTCCAGTCACTGAAGACTGCATACCTGAATGTGTTGTGTGGTTTGTGGAGTCATTGGACACCAGAAGAGACATTCTGCTCCACACAAAAAGTAAATTATTAGTCCTCTGGAGGCAGCAGTAGTGGTGCTGCATCGTTTGTGTCAGGTCAGGACCTCACAAGGTCTCCGATTGACTGCCAAACTGCCCAAAAGCCCTTCCTCTGCCAGCAGCACCTCCCACCTCCTGATCCAGCTTCTCTGCATTGCAGTCTAGGGTGATGAGTTGGCAGCAGCATGCCAGCAATGTGCTAACCACCAAAACCGAGCAGAAAGTATATTTATTTATTTTAAAAGTATAGTGCTAGGCACTCAGTACAGCAGCCTATGGCCAAGTGTGGGAGGGACCTGCTTAGCATACATTAATATTCATAGCATAGTGATGCCCAGAGGAGGAGTATAGAAAGAGGGGGTCTATGAAGGAGATGATAAATACTCATAAGGGGAGGCCCCGAAGGTGGAGTAAAGGTGTGGGAAGGGCAGGAATGACCCAAGATAGTCTTAAAGCAGCCTAGCAGCAGAGGCCTATAGTTCCTAAAGTAACTTAGTCACAGAGGCCAGCAGTTCTTAAGCCAACCTAGCCACAGAGGCCTACAGGTGTAAGAGGAGCAAGTCAGGCCCAGACAAGTTATTTAAAGGGTCATGTTGGGCACAGATTTGTATTTAAAGGGGCAAGCCAAGCCCAATCAGTTATTTAAAGGGGTTCAGCAGCCAGTAGGCCCAGCACTTAAAAGACAAGTTAGGCCCAGAGATATATTTAGTAGGGGCTCAGCCCTGAGAAGCCCACAGGTGCAACAGAGGCCCAGCCAAAGGGATCTCAGGTGATAAAAGGAGTGGTGCTAGGCCCATAGTATTTAAAAGGGGCCCAGCCAATGATTCAGGCCCATATGTGGTGGAAGGGACCTAGTCAGACATAGTGGGACAATTGATGGTAAGAGGCCTGAGTCAGCTATAAAGGAACCCACCCTACTAGAGCAACTCACAGTCCAGAGAGGCTATTTAACGGTTAGTAGCCAGAGTACCCACAGTAGCAAGAGAGCCTGTTTAAGTTAGAGGAACCTCACTACAGTAGGTTCACAGTCAGTAAGGGCTTCAACAAAGAAGGTGACCAATTAGAAGCAACCAAGTACCTGTTATTAACTGTGGTCTGTACATCTACAGTAGAGACTGTGATATTGTACATAACTGTTGGAACTGTGATACTGAACAACACCATTGGAACTGTGACTTTTAATTGCATTAAGCCAACATCTTGTGCTAGTGTGTTTCCAAATCAGTCTTCAGCAATCCTTCAGAGACATTTCATCAGTATGTTTCTGAATCAGTCCTCAGCAGCCCTTGAAGAGGAACTCCATGAGTGTACCCCAGAATCAGTCTGCAGCAGTACTCCTGAAGAAAAGAAACCGAGTCGTATTCGCACCTTTGCAGTGTCTTGTTTGTTGTTTTCCTCTAATAGTCCCCAGTGTGCAGCTTGGCCCACTGCAGAGTCTGCCATCTGTTTTCTTGTTTTTTTCATCTGCATTCTGCTCCAGTTCCCTGAGTCAATGTCCTGTTTATTGTTTTATGTCAGTCCTTGGCTCGTTCAGCCTTGGTGCCCAGTACTCTGTTGTTCTCCAATGTTTACAGACTTCTTCCTCCCATCTCCTTCTTCAGCTGGCAGTCCAGAAGTGGGCTGTGTCTGGTAGTTCTGCATCTTTTTCTTTTCCTGGCAGTCCAGAAGTAGGCTGTGGCATAGTGTTCTGCATCGTCTTCTTCACCTGGCAGTCCAGAAGTGGGCTGTGACCAGTTGTTCTACATCTTCTTCTTTACGTGGTAGTCCAGAGGAGGGCTGTGACCAGTTGTTCTGCATCTTCTTCTTTACTCAGCAGTCCAGAAGTGGGCTGTGGCAGGGTGTTCTGCTTTATTTTATTTACCCAGCAGTCCAGAAGTGGGCTGTGGCAGGGGTGTTCTGCATTGTTGGTACCCAGCAGTCCAGAAGCGGGCTATGGTGATGAATCCAGTGTGTTGGTCGTCTCAACCCGGCAGTCCAGAAGTGGACTGTGGCCGGATCCTTGGTACCTCAATTCCAGCGGCCCTCAGTGAGATTTTAGCCGAAGAAATATTTGGCTGTTCTTGAATTCAAGCAACCCTAGAGAGATGGGATGTGGCTGAGAAACTCATGGTCTGTTCAAAATCCTTTCTGCATTCCTCTAGTTTCTAAGGAGGTCCCCAGAGATGCACTAGCCAGCCAGCCAAGTTGTTCCTTGTTTCTCCAATTTCTTTATCCCTGTACTCTTCTCGATGACAGAGCAACTACAACCATGCATTAACTGCCTTTAGTAACATATGTAGAGTCCTGTTGTAACATGCTGTAAAGTTTCATAGAATGGATTACTCCAGGTAATAGACCTTAGTAGAGGTGCACCTCAAGGGAAAGTTTTAAGGGTTGCTTAGTGATTCTGAATTCAAATAATACTAAGATGCTCTTACAGAGTAGCTGTTACAGTTGGTTTTATATTTAGAGTTTTCTTCATGTAGGTGATTAGAGTGATAGAACCCCCTCCTTTCCCTGTGACCATGTTCCCCTGTCCCTGGTTGAAGAATAGACAGCTGTCTAGCATTTGGAACTTACTTTCGACTCCCAGGTGACAACATCCACCTCATTGGGAACGTAAGTGTCCTCCCGCCATTCCATCTGCATTGAGTGACACTGGTGTTGGTAAATTGTGTACATTTATTTGAGTCATCACAACACTGCTATTCTATTACCCTTTTATTTTTTTGTGGATCCCAGCACACACTGCCATCAGGGCACTACATTATTTTACCGAAGGTTGCAAGTCTAACAGGCACTCCTGTCACTCTCTCAGAACCCAAGTGCTTCAACCATAGTAATTACAAGGGGGCTCACAGGAACCTGTGCAAAGCAATCTGTAGGAATGGGGCTGTACCCAACGGGTCTACTGCTTTATGTTGGCTTCATATGGCCCTTCGTGAAGCAAGCTATAGATACAGTATTGTTACCTAAGGGTCTTCTGCTTCACACAGGGTCCACAGGAACCTGTGCAAAGCAATCTGTAGGTCTGGGGCTGTACCCAATGGGTCTGCTGCTTTATGTTGGGTTCATATGGCCCTGTAAGAAGCAAGCTACGGATACAGCACCAGGCCCATCAGTTCTGCTGTTTCAGTGAAGAAAGTTAAACATGTCAGTCATTTTTTCTTTGTTTGTTTATTCTTTGATAATTGGGTAAATCTCACTAGGCACAAGTGGCTGTTTTCAGGGGTAATGTGGGAGCAAAGGGGTGGTTAAGTGATTTACTCAGAGTCACGCAGTATAAAAGAGGAGGTTGTGGGAATCCAGACTACATCTGCTGGATATAACAAGCTCATTCACAGTTTGTTATATATTTTAGCCAGATATATAAAAAAAAAGTTTTGTAACACCTTGCCTATAACTCACAGTTTTGTAGAATTACTTTCAAAAAGTAAGGAAATAAAGTGCAAAAAATGCATTAATGCATCTATTAGGGTAGAAACACACAGAAAAAAACAAGTAAGGAAATGGAAATTTAGACAATTCACTGGAACCTTAATGAATCTGTGGTGTTGTATTCCTCTGGGTTTGATGTGTCATGCTGTGCACTGTGGCATTTACCCTAATTTCGGCACTGGCATGTCAGACAACAGAAAATACTGATACAGTAATGCTTGGATAAAGGGTGCTAACATTCGGGTAAAGCTTGCACCACATTCCATAATCATTCAAAGCCTGAGGAACACCTCACCACAGATTTGTTAAGGTTCAAAGCATTTTTTTTACAATCATTTTTCATTTCCCTACTTTTTATGTCTTGCCCTTTAACCCAAATAGATGCATTAATATAGTATTTTGCAATTTCTGAATCTTACAGTTTTCTAGTTTATCATATTTTAAATATACCAAAAACAGGCCAATTTTTATATATTTAAAGTATATTTTAGCCAGATTTGAAAAAGGAAAATATGTAGCACCTTGCCAAGCACTCATAGTGTTGTCTATTTACTATTACTCTGTCAAAGGGGTACCTAGTGATTCTCGATCAATACATCTTTGGTACGACTGAACGATAAGTCATATCATAACGCTACATTTAATTCACATTCAACAAAATCTACCAAATTTAATTTTGTAAAAATATTTTACTATATATTTTGTTTTGGTAAACAGTTTAAAAAAACACCTTCCTAAAGAAGAGAAGTCTAAATCCAACTGATCTTTGAAATACTGATAGCAGTTGAATAATTTACAAAATATATATGTTACATGTGGCTTGTTTGCTATCTTAGTTATTGTGGTTAGCAGAATGATAAGTGGACCACATGGCAAACATCCTCTTGGTTTCATACTTTGTTGCTTTTTTTAATAGTTTGTGGCACATTTCAGCTAACAACTTGCCTGCTTTCCTAGCTTGTTATTTTGGCCCTCAACACAACCACAAGATGCCTGCTGATTTATTATATTGAAATACTGTACTGAGATACCTAGCAGTGTCTGCTGCTGCCAGGACAGGAAGCAACAGTTTGAATCAACCTACAGTTTCTTAATAGGAAAAACACATCTCTCACACTGAGCACTTCTGAAGTTTTGTAACTCAGTTGAGAGTCTGGCATTTTTTTATGGTGCCGATCTATATACTATGTGGTGTGAGCAATAAAAATGCAGTTGAAACGTTTTAAATGATTATGTGTAGAACCTCCTGGGGACATGAACAGGGCCTGTCTGAGACCACATGTGAAATGGGTTTTCTGGTCTCAGCTCAGTCTGTATTAGACAAAGGATGACATTGATAAAGAAGAGATGTGGGGTAGATAAGGATCTAGTGCTGTGATGAAAATTACACATAATGGAGAAACATGTCTTGCTTCAGACAAATTTTTGATCTGTGTATTATCTGCCATGACTCTGAATTGGGCATTTTCTACCTGAATGTAGAGCTAATAACCAGATTGGGCTTTTTTATAAATTTGTGTGCAAAATCTGCTGGGAGCAAGTTTATATTGTTTTGCATTTAATTCTTTTTATTGAATTTAAAAAATAAACTATTTAATACATTGGCTTCTCTAACCAGCAGTGGTACATAACGTGCAAAAAAGTACAGGAACAGAAAATAATGCATTGCATCATTGTTCCTACAATAATCAGAATAAAGCACATGAAACAGACATATAACTATCCTATTGTGGAAGTGGGAAGGAGAGTAACACAATTTTCAGAATTGTGTATCTGCAATAGACAAGGTAGATTCTAAATTGTATTTGGTGTGTCATATGGAGAGCCCAGAAAAGGGGTTCACACAACCTGATAGACCTCTGACATCCTGGCCATGTTGGTCAAAGTACAAATTGCTGAGAGTCATTATCCACCAGATGGGATTTTTCCATCCTCCAACTCAGCAGAATCTCTTGCTTGGCCTCTATGCTAACCATGAGAAGCCACTGCAGCTGTGGCTTGCAAAACACAGTAGATGGGGAAGGGAGTCCCAAGAGGAACAGAAGAGGATAAAATGGGACTGGGGCTGGTAAAATATTAAAGTGGCATTCATGTACAATCTTCCAGAAAAGGGCTAGTTTATTACATGATCAGAGGGCATGCATCAGGTCAGCTTCAGGGCTCTGACGTCTCCAACACAGGTCATGGAGCATGTGGCCTAGTCTTTGAAAATAAGCCAGCATCTGGAATCAGTACTGCATAACTTTTTTATGTTGTCTTGTGCACACGTACAGGCAACATATTGTGGTAGTAGCACATTCAGAGGTGTGTTATTGCTGTGGCAAATGCAGGGAACGCTTTAGTGGGTGCGTCCCTCAGCCACCAATTAGTGAGCATGCGGGCAATGACAGCAGTTTCTGAGACAGTCAAGGAGTTGAAAGAAATCTGCTGCTCCAATGAGGTGCAGTTTCCTCATTGGCACATCAGATGAAAAGGCTCCATTATGTGCCTTTCCTGGTGAAACATTCCAATAAATATGATGGCTCCTGTCGTCTGCCACACAATCCCCACAAAGCTGACATCAGGGATGCCTAATCCCTGTGTCGGCATGTCCCACTCCAGTTCAGTTTGTTTGCCAACGGGTGGCCCAATCCCCTTTGGCATCATGCCCCCCCCCACACACACACACACTTTCTTTGCTGATGGGGCTGCCTAATCCCCGTTGGCATCATGTCCCCCCCAAACTCGTGGCACACTTGGAGCCCACCTCAGTGTGCCTGGAATCATTTTTTATACCTGTAAATATAGAAAACAGTCTAAAGTCCAGTTTCTTTTTTTTTACCTATGAAAAAAAAAATGGTCCCTCGTCATCCTGCCATGCCCCCTCCCCATCCCGCACCCACCCTCTGTGCAACCGACCTCCCCACACTGCCCACCCCATACTACCACCAGAGGGCCAGCACTGCAATCTTCTGTGGAGCAGAAACACGTCTGAACTCTTCAAAAGCCGACCGGGAACTGAACAAAATGTGGTAAGCTTTATAGTGGCAGGTAATGGGGGGGGGGGTTCAACTTAGGTGGATATCTCAGGCATTTTGGGGAATTTTGGTACCAGATTTTGAACATGGGGTTCCTGGGACCCCACCTCATGAACACATGCACTGTCATCTTGTTACTCAGTCCTGAAAGGTGATTTCACAGTTACTGCGCGCAATCACCTTTCTGGACCGAGTAACAAAATAACAGTGCCACTGTTCATGAGGTGGGGTCCCTAAAAGCCCATGTTCAAATTTGGCTAAATAATTCCAAAAAGTGACTACGTTATGAGTGTGCATTGCGCAGTTTCCATGCACACTCATAACTGCAACACTTTTTTTATATTTGTACTCCAGATTTTCAACATTGCCATTTTTTCACACCTCCTTATGAACAGTACAGCTGTCATTTTTCACATCATGCCCGAAATGTGTTTTCACACCTGTGGTGCAAAATGACATGGTCACTGTGCGAAATCAACTTTCGAGACAGATTAACAAAATCACAGTGCCACTGTTCATGAGGGGAGGTCCCAAAATGCCTATGTTGAAAATGTGGTTAAAAAAATCCCAAAAATAATTGGGTTACAGGTGTGCATCGCAGTTTCTACACATGCTCATGACTTCACCAATTTTTCATATTTTCACTCCAGATTTTCAACATTGCCAATTTTTTACACCTCCTCATGAACAGTGCAGTTGTCATGTTTCACATCCTGGCCAAAATGTGTTTTCGCACCTGTGGTGCCAAATGGCGCAGTCGCTGTGCAAAATCACTTTTCGGCTAACAAACTGATAGTACCACTCTTCATGAGGTGGGGTCATAAAAAGCCCATGTTGAAAATCTGGAGCAAAAATACCAACACACGCCCATGATATTAGGGTTTCCAACTGTAATGCCCCACCCTGTAGAGACTGGCAAGAGTCAGAGTTGGAATTGGGATTGTTGGCTGTAATGCTCACACCATTCTACCCCCACCCTGCAGCCAGTGACAAGCATTGACCTTGTGCCTTGGAGTCTTTGGCCACAAAGTTCACCCTATTCTCCTATACTGCACCCATCTCAGTGTATTTTCTTATGGAATGGGGTGAGCATAAGGCCCGAAGACCCCAAGGCACACCACGACACAGTGTCTGCAGAGTAGGGTGAGGTAAAATGGCTTGAGCGTTATGACTGATGACCCAAAGGCACACCCCAATGCTTGTCAGTCTCTGCAGGGTGGGGGTGGGGTTGGCTTCAGCTCAATACATCACTGCCATTCCTATTATACATCTCTTTAACTCCTGCACTACCAGTGCCAATGCTAGCAAGACAACATTCAGCATTGACAAATGCTTGTTTTAAATGATGAAGCTCCTGGAATTTGGACAGGCCTTGTGAGCCAGAGCCCATTATTTAAGTCACTCTTCCTCCGTAATAATAATACCCATAGCCTGTTCTCACTTCTGCTGAGCTCTGTCTGAAGGGTATGGCAAGTGGCTGACAATATATATGTAGACTTGCTAGTAGTCTCTTTTGGGGACTTAAGCCATGAACCTCGAATCCTGGAAGGGAGGTGTATTGGACTTGAGGGGGAAACCTTCTCTGTGTCATATCTGTGGTGCTACAGATCTGAAGGCATTTCAAAAACTCCACAGGAAGGGAGACCATACTATGTTTCCAGAATATCAAATGAGTCCAGATGGGAGTGTGGGGATTGAAAGAGGTCCTGAATTATTAAGATCCCCTTAGTCTTCCATGCCTTCCAATGTACTGTGCACACCCCCACCTGTATCTTGGGATTAGACCAGAGCAGAATATGAGACTTGAGAGTGATACAGAAGTATACCCAGTGTTCTAACTTCTTCCATGGTTTGATGGAGGGTGCTAGGGTAGGGCTCACACTCAGCAGGCCTTTGGGTGTAATAGAGAAGCGAGGATGGATGCATACATTGCAAGAAACCTTTCTCTATCTCCATCTATTGAGGACGTGTATGCAAGTGTGGCAGTAGCCACCATATTGTTTGTGCACTAGTAAATGCTACATTGTATGCATAACACCATGGTAAAGACCAACTCCTTCTCTGCCAGAGTTACCTTAAGTTTCAACTTGCTGTATGTGGGAGGCTTCCCCTCACTGAGGAAATCTTTAAATAATTTCTCCATTTTTGTAAACCGTTAGTGGAAATTTGTATGGCCATGTGGGCTAAGCAGTGAAGGATTTTGGTGGTTGTAATCATTTTAACCACTGAAAATTTCTCAGTGAGAGAAACAGGTGTAAATGCTTCCATCTGTTACATTCCACCTTCAATGTTTTCAGTAGGGTCCCTAGGTTGTCAATAACTACATCTGGGTGGAGAGAAGCTATCCAGGTCTCCACATACTTTATGCCCTTAAGTGAACACCATAAATCCAGATTGGCTATCATAGCTGGAGAGCAAAGAGGGTTAAGAGGGAGGGTCTCAGTCTTGTGGAGATTAGTCTTTAAGCCTGATATGGTATGAAAGCTAGACGGTAATGCTAACAGGGGTGGTATGCTAGTAGGGGCATCCTATAACAAGACAAGGCAGTCATCCACATACAACAAGGGCCAGAAATCTTGCTGACTGATCTCTATGTTACCATGGTCAGGGTGTTGTCAAATAACTAAGACAAGTGGCTGTATGGCTAGGACAAATAAAAGAGGGGAGAGGTGACAGCCTTAGCACATCCCTCTGTGGAGAGGAAAAGGACATGATAACATAGAGCTGGTCAGTATCATTGCCATGGGCATTGTATATATAGCCTGGACCCAGCTCCTAAAATGAGGACCAATGCCCATTCTCTCCATAGCTAGGTAGATGTACCCCACTCTATTGAATCAAAGGCTTTTTCAAAATCTATAGCTACCACTACAGCTGGAGTGGGGATACGTTTAGCCTTCACCACAAGAGAGAAGAGGGATCTATGGTGGTTTGTGCTAAGCCATCCCATAACAATGACCACCTGAGAGGGATGTATTTATGTAGGGAGCAGATGTTCCAGGCAGGAGGCCAGAGCATTTGCCAGAATTTTGGCATCATCATTTAACAACAAAACCAGCCTGTAGCTAAATGGCAAGGAGGGGTCCTTCCCAAACACTGTAATAACCACTTCCTGCATTGTAGAAGGGAATCAGGAGATAAAGTGGGCCTCTGAGAATACATCTTGGACCACTGGTGACATTATCTCTGGGATGGCCTGATAAAAGTCAGTGGACAGACCATCTCCACCAGGTGCTGCACTAGATTGGAGAGAGCTGTCTGGATTTCACTCTCGGAATGGCAGGCCTCAAGTGAGTCACTTTAGGTAGCCGTTAAAGAGGGATGGGTAAATCCCAAAAGAAGAGGTGAAAGTTGGTCTTATCAACTGGCTCTTGGGTATCATACAGCTTTTAGTAAAAGTTATGTGTTATGCTATTAATTGCCTTTGGTTGGATCTGTAGATTTCACTTATTTTCCTTAAAGCCACTGATATGTCTATCCACCTGTTGCTTCCAAAGTCTGTATGACAGCAACCTTCCTGCTTTGTCCCCACCCTCCCAAAATGTGTACTTCAGTCTAGTAACTGCCAATTCCACCTTCCTGGTGGCCACTACATTGAGTTGAATGCATAGGGCCCTAATGTCCCATAGTATGAAGGGATCTATCTGGTTCTGTAGCTTTACCTAATACAGCTTCTCTTTAACAACTAACTGGTTCTCCAATGTTTTTTACTCAGCCTCACATTTGCCCCTCCTCACAACTGCATAGGCCCTGTATCATAGCCTTAAATGCATCCCAGACCATGGATTTACTGCTTTCCCCATTATCACTAGTCTGGAACTAAGAAGATACTTCCTTTATAAGCCACTGTACAAACTCCATGTCTCATAGCATTTGGATTTGGAGCCCGAAGGAGGATGGACTTCAATACAGGGTTTGTTCCTGCTGTTTGAGGGAAGAGAAACTAAAAAGGGAAGTATTTGTTCCTGCTGTTTTGATTTTATTGTCTTAGCTTGTACTGGGAAGGAGTATATGTTTGAAGGTTTAGTCAGTGCTGTTTTGGATTTGAAATGTTTTTGACTGGAAATCTGTTCTGTGTGGTTACAGGACTAAAGGGAAGTGAAACACAGAAACATAGAATTTGATGGCAGATAGGGACCGCTTGACCCACCAAGTCTGCCCATTTCCCAACCTAACGAATAAGCCACAGATCCTAGTTAACCAACAGCCTACTTCTTCCTACCCCCAACTAGAATTGCTTTGTTTGTCCCATGCATTCTTGAATTCCCCCCACTGTTTTTGACTCAAAAACCTGCTCAGGAAGGCCGTTCCATGCATCTACAACCCTCTCTGTGAAGAAATACTTCCTCACATTACCTCTGAGCCATCCCCCCCCATCTTCAAATTGTGCCCATTGTTCTTGCACATCTCTTTTTCTGAAAGATGCTACCCTCTTGAACTTTGTTGATTCCCATGAGGTATTTGAAAGTTTCTATCATGTCCTCCCTCTCCCTCCTTTCCTCGAGGCTATACATCTTAAGCTCCTTTAGTCTTTCTTCATATGTCTTTTGCTGCAGACCCTGCACCATTTTGGTTGCCCTCCTCTGAACAGCCTCCACCCTGTCTATGTCTTTGTGGAGATGAGGTCTCCAGAATGGTACACAATATACCAGATGTGGTCTTACCAACTGTCTGTACAGAGGGCCAACAACTTCCTGTTTTCTACTGGTGATGCCTCTCCCTATTCATCCCAGTATCTCCCCAGCCCTCCTCACTGCCTTCTCACATTGCTGGCCCACCTTTAGGTCATCTGATATGATTACCACCAGGTCCCTTTCCATTTTCGCTGTTGTCTCAGTATCTCACCCCCCAATTGTGCCCTGGGTTTTTGTTTCCCAGGTACATTACTTTGCACTTCTTTGCATTGAATCTAAGCTGCCATAGATTTGACCATTCCTCCTACCTTGCCAAGTCCCTTTTCATCCTTTCCACCCCACCTTGTGTATCAACCCTGTTGCAGATCTTTGTGTCATCTGCAAAGAGACATACTTTCCCTTCCAGTCCCTCTGCAATGTCACTTATAAAGACATTAAAAAGGACCGGCCCCAGTACTGTACCCTGCGGTACCCCACTAGTAACCCCCCTTTCTTCACTGTGGACTCCATTTACTATTACCCGCTGTGTACTGTTGTCCAGCCAGTGTTTTACCCAGGCTACACCCTGGGACCCACTCCCAGGCTGGCTAATTTGTTTATTAATCTTTTGTGTGAGACTGTGTCAAATGCCTTGCTAAATTCTAGGTAGACCATGTCCACAGCCCCTCCCTGGTCTACTACTTTGGTCACCCAGTCAAAGAAATCAATTAGATTTGTCTGACATGACCTTCCTGCTGTGAATCCATGCTGCCTTGGGTCCTGTGCCTCACTGGACTCTAGGTACTCAACAATTCTTTCCTTCAGAATTGATTCCACCATTTTCCCTACCACTGAAGTCAAACTGACATGTCTGTAGTTTTCTGCTTCTGTCTTGGTCCCACTTTTGTGAAGGGGAATCACATCCGCCCTCCTCTAGTCCTCAGGTACCACACCATCCTCCCATGATTTATTAAAAAAGGGTAGTCATTGGTGTTACTTGTTCTTCCCTTAGTTCTTTTAGAATTCAGCGGTGAATCCCATCAGGCCCCATTGCTTTATCCACCTTCAGTTTTAAGAATTCTTTCAGAACACTTTCTTCTGTGAAAGGACTAATATCAACCCCCTATCCAGAGTGCTTCTATTGACTGGATTAGGTATCTCCCCCTGCTTTTCCATTGTGAAATCTGAGTAGAAGTATTCGTTCAGTATCCCTGCTTTTTCACTGTTGCTCTCTGCCCAACCACCTTCCTCTTTATTCAGCCTCAGTATCCCTGCCTTAGTCTTTCTTTGCTCCCTAATGTACCTATAAAAGGTTTTATACCCCTTCTTAACCGAGTTGACATTCTTTTCCTCAGTTTGGGCCTTTGCTATTCTGACTGCCTTCCCCACTTCCTTCTGCTTTAACTGGTACAGTTCCCGTCCTACTCCTTCTGTGTTTCCTTGTACTTCCTGAATGCTATCTTTTCTCCTTACCTTCCCCCACTTCTTTTGAGAATCATAGTGTTTTTTTCTTTCATTTTGATTTGTTTATTTGCTTCACACAAAGGCTTGTTGCCTCTGTGATGGCGGTTTTGATGTTTCACCATTGTTGCTCCACCCCACCTTCTTGCCTGTTTGCTAGTGCTTTCTTAGGCACTCTCCCATTTTGACAAAATCAGCCCTCCTGAAGTCCAGTACCTTCACTTTTGTGTGGCTTGGCGCTACAGCTAAGTTTATCGTGAACCACACTGTTTGGTGGTTGCTTGTTCCCAGATGGCTACCTACTTCAAGATCAGAGATCCTCTGTCTGTCCCCATTTGAGAGTACCAGATCTAAGATTGCTCCCTCCCGAGTGGGTTCCAAAACTAGCTGTTTGATGCATGCCCCCTGTAGGGCATTGAGAATGGCCCTGATCTTGGATGTGGCTGCAGCAAAGGTGCTCCAGTTAACATCTGGCATATTCAGGTCCCCTATCAGCAATATCTCCCCGTTATCTGCCATCCCAAGGATGCCTTCTGTCATTTCCTTGTCCATTTCCTGCCCCTGAGATGGGGGTCTGTATACAACCCCTGTGCAGATTGTGGTGCCATTTCCAGTCTCCAGGGTGACCCACAGTGCCACCTCTCCTCAATGTTTACCCTTTAGTTCTATTGCTTTGATCCCTTCCCTTACATAGAGAACTACTCCTCCTCCTCTTCTTCCCTCCCTGTCTCTCCTGTAGATTGTGTACCTTGGTATGTTGACATCCCAGTCATGGTTCTCTGTGTACCATGTTTCTGTGACTGTCACGATATCCAGGCATCCCTCTTCCATCAAGGCCACAATTTCAGGGAGCTTTTCGCCTAGACTACGGGCATTGGTACTCATTACCCTCCATTTCTTATGGCTTTATTTCTTTTTGCCCCATCCCTGTCCTTACTGCCTTTGTCTTTTTCTCCATTTACCCCTGCTCTTCTCCCTATCGACTGCTCTATCTTGGTGTTTACCTCACTAACTACCCTGATTTTTGGGAGAGGGCTAGAATTTCCCTTCTCCTTTTCAGTGCCTACCCCCTTGGCTAGTTTAAATGCTTGCCAATGAAGCATTTAAACCTATCACCTAGGATCCTGGTTCCCCTCCTGCATAGATCCAGACCATTGTACCTGTATAGGTCTGCATCCCTCCAGGTGGAGCCCCAGTCCCCAATGAAGCCAAATCCCTGAGTTCTGCACCAGTTTTTCAACCAGTCATTGAATCCCATGGTGCAGAGTACCCCTAGCCTTATCCATGCCATAGACAGGTAGCACTTCCAAAAAAGTTACCGTGTGTGCTACTTGTCTAAGGCCCCTCTCCAACTCCACAAACACCTGTTGCACTGCTCTGATCCCATTCTCAGCCAGGTCATTTGTACCTAGGTGGATAATGACATGCAGCCCACTCCCCTTTGCAGCTGCTTCCACGATCCTGAGGATTCATTTCCTGTCCCTTCAAGCCATGGTGATGGGCGGGCACCTTACCTACCTTTCCCCTCCCTCCCCAGATCTACCCCCTAACAAATGAGTCCCCCACCAGGAGTTGTTTCCTTCCCCTGTGCTTGTTGTTTTTAATTTTTCCCTGTCTGGTATGAGGGTGTTTTCTTTCATCCAGCAAGGCAAGAGGAAGATTCAGGTGTTCTGACCGGGGAGGGCAGTGGGAGGGGAATGGACCTTTGAGAGCAGCTTGGATGGGTAGGTGGTGCATGGATTAGCATGAGGAGTACAGCTTCATTGTGAGAGAAGGGCCAAGGGGCTCTGGTGGTAGGGGCTGGACTGATAGACTATCATGGGAATCGGGGAAGGCCCTTTACCCACCTTCCCCATCCCACTGTCTCCTGGATACTCCAGATATATTGGGGTGTTGCTGCTTGGCCGTTGGTGGATGTTACATTACTCATAGTTTACTATTGGTGGATAGCATTGCCAGGTGCAGTCACTAAGGTTCCCAACTCATCAGGCAAGATGGTGAATGCCTCAGAGTGTATCCAGGCAGGGGAAACCTGTTAGTCAGAAGAGGGGTGCACTGTAGATTAGGGAGGGGTATACTTATAGGTCTAAATAATAAAGAAGGCTTTAGGGACAACATTAACCATCATTGGTATACAAGGGTTACAGCAACATAGAAGTAGGAAATGGAGCGGAACAGGAAGGGACACACTAAGGGGTGGAACAGCTATAATGGGGGTGGTGGAAGGTACAGGGGGCAGCCGGAAATAAGAGGGAGCACCATGGGTAGAACAGTGGGCTGCAATGAGTGTGGGGCAGCTGTTTGGATGAACATATTATGGAGATGAGGAGGGTATCCAATCTGTCGCAGGCTAAGAAGTCTGGAGGAAAGAGTGCAGTGGCTTGGTGGAGAGTTGGAGAGGGTGTGGGTGGGGGAGTGGGAACAGGGGTAGGAGGGCCTCTCTCAAGGAGTAACAGGATGGCACATCAGGGGAAGAACATCAGGTTCTGGGAGGAGACAGGGAGGGGGTGTAGGATCATATCAGACAAGGGGTCAAGTGTTAGAAGTGGGTCACATAACAGGGGAAAGGAGCTAACACATGGCAATGCAGGGGTGGCAGGTAGTAGGTTTGCAGTGCTGGCAACAACGGTGGAGGGGGGTGAGGTAAGGCAGCTCCAGTAGGGGGATGCAGGGGGAAAGGGAAAGAAGTGCACAGGGGCCAGGCATTTGGAGGAGAGTAGCAGGAGGCAGGGGGAGAGGGAAATGGCTGAAAAGGAAGGCATTGACGGCAATGGTGAAAGGAGGGGGCAGTGCTGATAGGTCAGACAAGGGATCATAGCAAAGGGGAAGGGCCAATGGAGGAAGGAGGGAGGTGGATGATAGCATGAGACCATGGGGGATGGTGGAAGACAGGTTGGGGGGGAAGGTGGGGGAGTCGTAGGGGAGAAACATAGAGACATAAATAGGCAAGGAAGGGCAGACTCTAGTAATAGACAAAGAGGTAAACGGAGGAAAGGAGGAACACAGCATGAAGAGGGAGGTGTACTAGTGTTGGGGGATCTCTATACTGAAAGGGATCAGATGGGGCAGTAAAGAGGAAAGGCATAGTCTCATATGGGTCAAGTCTATTCCTGGGTTGACAGCAGGCAGGGTGGGGCAGTCCATTCTGTAGTGCACAGGGAGGGGATGGAAGAAACTGCATATTGTGGTGCACGTGGGTATGAATGACCTGTCGGGGGAGATGGTGGATGTAGTAAGAGAAAGGTTTGAGCAACTGGGAAGGCTGTGTGAGGAATTGGTGAAATCAGTGGCCTTCTCAGATGTGCTCCTAGTACACTGTGCAAGTACAGGAGGGAAGGATAAGACAGTTCAACACCTGGCTTCAGGAAATGGTGTCATACCAAGGGGTATGGGTTAGTAGGTGGCTGGGGGCAGAACCTGGAACAATAATGACCTGTACGCAGGGGGCAGGCTACATTTGAGCAGGGAGAGGAAGGGAGTATTAAAGCAGGGGATAGAGGGGTACATAGCAACAAGGGAAGATTTAAACTAGGAAGGGGGAGTGGCAAGTGGACAGCTGGTAGGCAGTGTTTCCAGAGAGGGGAGCCAGACCAGCTTAACTCCCAAGCTATAGGGGAGGCCATCAGGGTAGGGACAAATGGGGGGATTCATCGGGAGAGGAAGGGAAAGAAATGGGTTGGAGGGTGGTGTCACTGAATGTAAGGAGCCTAGGACACAAATCAGCTGAGTTACAGACTCTGTTGGCAGTGGGGCAGGTGGACATAACAGAAACCTGGGCCACCCAGTACCAGGACTGGAATATGATGATCACAGAGTATAAGATATTTAGAAAGGACAGGTTAAACAGGAAAGGTGGGGGGTGGTGATCTATGTATGGGAAGGAATAAGATGCATAAGGGAAGAGGGGGAGGAAGGCGGGACAGAGGCCCCATGGATGCAGTTTCAGGACTCAAAGAGCAGGGTACTGAGGATGGGGTAGTGTAAAGGGTACCAGCTCAAGGGGAGGAGCTGGACAGGGAGTTGGCAGACCAAATTACGAGGATTTGCAGGAAGGGGAATACGGTGGTGGTGCGGGACTTCAAACTACCTGGAGTGGACCACAGCACACCAACTGCCACAAGTGCAAAGGAGCAGGTCATATTGAGGGCATTTCAGGATAGCTTCCTGGTGCAGTTGGTACAAGAGCCAACTAGGTTGGGAAGGACTCTGGATCTTATCAAACAGGAAGGCTGTAAGGGACTTGGAGGTGGATGACCCTCTGGCTGGGAGTGATCACCGCTCTGTGTGGTTCACGCTCAGTATGGGGATGCAAACTGAAGGTTTGGATACCTGGGTGATTGATTTTAGGGGGGCAGACTTTAAGAAGATTGGGGAATTCTGATAAATAGTCTGGAGGGAATCCAACTAACCATGGATGCCAATCAAAAGAGGGATATTATTAAAGCAGGGCTGGCAGAGGCAACTGGGACATGTACTAGGGCACACAGTAAGAAGGAAAGGGCAACAAAGCCCAGTTGGCTGACCCAGGAAGTAATGGAGGGGGTGAGGGCCAAGAGGAATGCTTTTCAGAGATTTAAGAGATCAGGAAGGGGGGACGACAGAGAGGAGTATATGAAGAACTCCAGGCAGGTTACCATACTATTCAGAGCCACTAAGGCATCCAGAGAACTGAAGCTGGCACTGGGCATTAAGGGTAGAGAGAAGGACATCTTCAGATACAGTAGTGAGAAAAGGAAGAACAGGGATCAGATAGTGAGAATTAAGAAGGATGGGGGTGGGTAGAGAAGGGGGAAGAGCAGGCAGAGGCACTCAATGAGTACTTCTGCTCTAAATTCACAGAAAAGAGGGGGCAGATACCTCATGGGAGTGGTGGGGTGGGCAGGGGGAAGGAGTGATGGAATATTACAGTGGACAGGGTAGAGGGACTGAGGGCACTGTGAGTGGACAAGGCACTGGGACCTGATGGCATTCACCCTAGGGTACTTAAGGAACTGGCAGGGTGCCTGGCAGAACCACTGGCTAACCTGTTCAATACCTGTCTAGACACAGGATGCATGCCACAGGATTGGAGGTTGGTCCATGTGGTGCCCACTCACAATGGTGGCCCAAAGGATGATCCAGGTAACTACAAAGCAGTGAGCCTCACATCAATTGTGGGAAAGCTCATGGAGACAATCCTTAAACAGAAGCTGGTGGCAAATTTGGAGGACAATGGTCTCCAGGACAGGTGACAACATGGGTTTGTATCGAGCATATCCGGTCAGACAAACCTGATTGAGTACTATGATTGGGTGACTAGGGAACTGGAAAAGGGCCATACAGTGGATGTTCTGTACTTAGACTTCAGCAAGGCCTTCGATTCCGTGCCACATGGGAGGCTAGGGGGGAAGCTGGAATATGTGGCAGTGGGTACTAAGATGGTCAAATGGATTACTAACTGGCTGAAGGGCAGGCAGCAAAGGGTGGTGGAGGGGAAACTCTCATCACCAAGAGCAGTAACAAGCGGGGTGCCACAGGGATCGGTACTGGGACCAGTGCTGTTTGGGATATTCATAGCAAATATCTCACACGGGACCCAGAGTAAGATCAGTCTGTTTGCAGGCAATACCAAGATGGGAGCTATGGTGGATAACATCGAGGGGTGGAGGGGACTACAGGAAGACCTGACTGAACTACAGGAGTAGTCAGAAACATGGCAGATGGGGTTCAATGCCATGAAGTGCAAAGTGCTACACTTCAGAGCTAAGAACCAGATGAGGAGATATCAACTGGGAGTGGTAAAGTTGGGGAGCACAGAGGAGGAAAAGAACCTGGGGGTGACTATAACGGGGAATATGAACAACTCAGCTCAGTGCAGGAAGGCAGCAATTAAAGCTAACAAAATGCTTGGCTGTATAGCGAAATGAATCTCCTCTAGAAGCAGTGTGGTCATCCATCACCTGAGCAGGTCAATGGTTAGGCTGCACCTGGAATACTGCTTTCAGTACTGGTGTCTGTTCCTGAAAAAAGACATCATATTGTTTGGGGGGGTGCAGCGCAGAGTGACTTAGATGATCCAGGGATTGGAGGGGAAATCCTACGAGGAAAGGTTGAACATGCTTAACATGTATTCCCTGGAGGAAAGAACGGATAGGGGAGATATGATCGAGACCCTTAAGAACCTGAAGTGGATAAATAAGACTAATACAGGAGAGATATTCCGGATCAGAAGAGGAAGGGATACAAGAGAGCATCAACTGAGGTTGGGGGGGAGGAATTCAGCAGGGAAATCAGGAGACATTTTTTCACTGAATTGGTGGTAGGCAAGTGGAGCACTCAGCCTGAGAAGGTGGTTTCCTGTAGGATGGTGGACTGTTTCAAGATGGGATGGGACAGAGTTGGGGGATGACTGTCTGGGGAGGGAGGGGGGCATCTGCAAGTTGAGGAGCTAGCTGCACAATCAAGCAGACTTGATAGACCGTGAGGCCTGTTTCTGCTGGCATTTTCATATGTTCATATGTTCATAACAGGAGTGGAGCAAGCTACCAGGTGATTGATCTTAATGGGACTGAGCACCAACCCATGACCAATTTGGCCTGTAGCTGGGGAAATTCTGGCCAATATTGCAGTTTGGGTGACAGGCGGTGGCATCAGCCAGAATTTCAAGTGACTGGAGGTGGAATAGTTAGTAGAGAAACAGGTGTAGGTGTGGTCCTGGAGGTGCTGCAATCACTATATGTCAGTGAGGGACAGAAGGGTCATCACATTCTTCACATCAGTAAGTGCTCTAGTGTATGTCTCAGTCTTCCCTGAGTTTCTGTCTGGGTGAGTATCCAAGGCGAGGTTGAAGTTCGCACCATAACAAATGGAGTAGCCAGGGTCTGTGAGTTCAACAATGGTATGGCTAATGGAGGAGAAAAACTCCAGGCAGTCCTGATTAAGGGCATATACACATATATATATATATATATATATATATATATATATATAATATAGTTAGGGTTGAGGAGCCATTTCCATGTTAAACCCAAAATTTTGCACCTTAATAACTTTGCAACTGTTTGATGGATTTGCCTGAAATTTGGAATATATAATCAAGACCCATAGGCCTTGGGATCTGCCAAAGTTTCGTACTGATCGGATATACGGTTGCGGAGTTATTAAGTGTGATCTGTCGCGTTTACACGGCTTTTCTGGAATTCTGTGGTGCCTACAGGTCAAATGCGGTTTTGTGTGACCGGCCGAAATCTTCAGGGAACGTGCAGCCAGGGTCCCTGATGTGCCTTTCAAAGATTTCTGAAAAAATATTAAATGGTTCAAAAGTTATTCAAAAACAGTTTCCCATGATAAGTCAAAGGAAAAGTTAACAAAGTTCAACACTTTCGCAAATGCATTTTACTTTCAATGGGCCTGTTATTCGCAAATCAGCCATTTTGTTTTCAGTTGGTGATCAGAAAATGGTTGAATTTAAATTTGGGACCCTCTAGCAACCTAATTTTTTTGTATTCACCTAGTCGGGCCCTGAGGATGCTTGCCATGTCTTTATTTTGTGGTAAAACATCCCAGAAATATGTTTTAAAATTTCTGGAAAAAGTACTTTCGTGAATTACTTCGTGCTCACTAAAGTGTCGCAGAAATTTTGGTAAAAGCTCGCGAAATTGCGCAGTAGTTTTCTAGTCTGTGGAAAATGACAGCAATTCTTTGGCACTGCGCTGCAAAAGAACAGTTGGGAGTTTTGAGCTGAAATTTGAGGGAACGGAGCCGACGCCCACAGATGTGCTTTCAGTGTTGTATTGAAAAATATTACACGGGGCAAAAGTTACGGCACTCCAAAGTTGACGGTTTTTCCCATAGGATAACATTACGGCGCCCAACTCATAACAGAAATTCTTTGGATCCCTGCTGCAAAATAACGGTTTGGTCTTTTTTCCTGAAATTTGGAGGGAAGACAGCCAACAGCCCACAGATGTGCCTTTCAGTGGTTTGGTGAAAAAACATTACAGGGAGGCAAAGTTATGGCGCTCTGGACTTTTCTTTTTTTCCCATAGGATAACATTACGGCATTCACCGCATCTTTCAGTGCCCGTATCTCGGAAACGGTGCGAGATACGGACTTTTCGTCGAAAACTTTTAGCCCTCTACTGGGGCTAAGATTCAAATTAGCGCGACAGTTGTAAATAATATGACTTTAAGTTTTTTTCATAGTCAGACGGTTCCTGAGATATAATGTATTTAGTATTCCAAGATCTCATTTTCTGCGCCGATACTCATTATTTTGCATACATTATTTGTACTCACTGTCTTTCTCAATGCAGGTTTTGGGGAAAACCAGCCTGTGCGCTTACATTACTGTTACTGTTGCCCTTCCGCTTATGGTTCCGTACCTGCTTCACTTACCATTGACGCCTGTGCCACCATATGCGTTATCCTTGCGTTTTCATTTGCGCTTGTGTTTCTGTTATTTTTTGCCATTTTCTGTCTACAGTACTGTTTATCTTTCTGTTTCACTTTACATCACCATGCCCATTGACATTTCTGTTTGCAGGCACCATGTTACTATGTGACAACACATCACGTGGCAGACCATTCCCGTCTACGCCACCGTGTGCGTTACCCTTTCTGTTCTCAATCGTGCTTGTGTTACCATGTGCGCCACTGTCAGCATTTCTGTTTGTGTTGCTGTCCCTGTTAGTATGCCACAAGACATCATGTGGTGGGAGCACGGGGCCCTTCTGCTGCTGCATTACATTCACTATTTCTTGTTATCATTCTCAAAAAGAAGGGAAATTAGAGGCAAAAAACTCAGTTTAATGCATTAGTTAGAGTTGTTCCACAGCGACAAAAGTGAGGAAATTCGCTGTTAGGGTTGAAAAAACCCCTTGCACCCCACCCACCCCCAACGGCATTGGGGTGTGCATTGGGATCATGAGTCCTAACCTCACCCCATTCTCCTATACTTCTGCTGCTTTACACAGGTCATGGGGTGAGAGTTAGGGCTGATGATCCCAATGCACACCCCAATGCCACCACGTGCGTCATCCTTTGCGTTTTCATTTGTGCTTGCATTTCTGTTACTTTTTTGCCATTTGTGTGTACCGCACTGTTTCTCTTTCTGTTTCACTTTGCGTCACCATGCCCATTGACATTTCCATTTACAGGCACCATGTTACTATGTGACCAGACATCACGTGGCACACCATTCCCGTCTACGCCACCGTGTGCGTTACCCTTTCTGTTATCATTCGCGCTTGTGTTACCATGTGTGCCACTGTTAGCATTTCTGTTTGCATTGCTGCTCCTGTTACTATGCCACAAGACATCATGTGGCGGAAGCGCGGGGCCCAAAGGGCCCCGCGCGCCGCCACCACATTACATTCACTATTTCTCAATATCATTCTCAAAAAAAGGGAAATTAGAGGCAAAAAACTCCGTTTAATGCATTAGTTAGGGTTGTTCCACAGCGACAAAAGTGAGGAAATTCGCTGTTAGGGTTGAAAACCCTAACTCCGAATTCACCCCCAGCACCACACACACACAGACACACACACACATTCAAGTATGGGGGAGGACCAAGTCAACACAACCAATGACAGACATCCAGCAGCAGGTGACAGAAATAACAAACAATTGTCTAAATGTACTCACGAGACATCCCCACCCACCTGACCAGGTACTGCATGCTCAGTGGAGATCAACAGCAAAACTGAGGCCATGTACACCAAATGTACACATCCCTGATTGCAGCTGTACACAACGTATCACACTTAGTAGTTGCATGGCCTTACCTACTGGCGTCCACACCACACCACAACTGGTACTGTGCCGTTATTCAATATAAATGCTGAAGGTGCATGATGACAGTTGTAGAAAGGTTTTAACACTACTGAGTATACATTAATTAAGAGAAGCACATAAATTAACTACAAGACACTAGCATGCTCAAGATAAAAGTAGTGATACATTTAGTAGGTGATTTACATAGTAGTACATTTACTGCAATGGTTTACTCAACATAGAGAGGCTGATGTAAACGTATGGAAAAGCATTGCCTGTTCAATGCTGTGAAATTAGTACTACCAGTATCACATGCATTCTTACTGATGAAGGTGTACTGCTGATGTACATCATAGACCTTCAGTGTGTTTCAATATTAAAGATGCAGTAAGTATTCTTTGTAAGAAAGATTGTAATTGCATGGATCAGGCCAAGCAACTTCTAAATATCATAGCACTACTGAGCCAACAATGATGTACCTGTATCGGATGTGTATATAGGATAGATTTTCCTGTAGGCACTTACTGAGTATGTTGTACCTGATAAAGACAATCTCATTGCATCTGTGATGACTAACTTCTTCAAATAGTAATACATTTGCTATTGTTGCAATGAGTGATCTATGCCACTTATGGACACAGTGTGTTTTTAACAGTTGTTTCCTCTCAGGCTGTATATGCCTACTGTTTGGGTTTGCCACACTTCTGTCACTGATGCTATCAAAGTGATAACTATGTTAATTCTGCTACAACAGGAATCAAGTAGGTATGGTGTAGATATAAACAGAATGTCTTTTAGTATTGATTTAACTCATAATGGGGTAAATGTACTAGGACAGCAGGGTTATCCTCATCACTGAGTCTGTCAGTTATAATCACCTAGGGTTTCGATGACTGTAATGATCAAGTTACACTGTTCATCTTCATGAGTTCATATTCACAGCCATTCTCCAGCAACTAGACAGTGTATGGTGTAACTGGGTGGGACACTGTGTTGTAAAGCTGCTGCAGTGCCTAGCAGAGGAGAGTATCTACTCAAAAGACAATTAAGCTATAAGGCATGACCAACAGTTATGTTAAATGGTCTGTTAATCACCCTGTAGGTTTAATGTTGAATGAGGCATATCCGAAAGCCACATGTCGCTAGACAGTGATAAACTGACCATTAACATAATAACTGGGAGTAGCTTATTGCTATCATAATAAAACTGTTTTTAAACAACATTAAACCATGTTCATCATATGGTTAGGCTCTACATGTATGTTAATAAAACTAAACATAAGGCTGTTACAATGTTTACAGTCAATTAGAAAGCTGCATTTTCAAACCCTTGTTAAATCAGAGATATTATACCTGTACAACTCTTTGGTTTTGCTTAACTCTATTGCTCAGATGGCTCACCAAGTGGTGTGGTGGTGTGGGCATCGGTAGGTAAGGCCATGCAACTACTAAGTGTGGTATAGCGTGCAGCTGCAATCAGGGATGTGTGTTTGGTGTACATGGCCTCAGTTTTGCTGTTGATCTCCACTGAGCATGCAGTACCTGGTCAGGTGGGTGGGATGTCTCGTAGTACATTTAGACAATTGTTTGTTATTTCTGTCACCTGCTGCTGGATGTCTGTCATTGGTTGTGTTGACTTGGTCCTCCCCATACTTGAATGTGTGTGTGTCTGTGTGTGTGTGGTGCTGGGGTGACTTGGAGTTAGGGTTTTCAACCCTAACAGCGAATTTCCTCACTTTTGTTGCTGTGGAACAACCCTAACTAATGCATTAAACGGAGTTTTTTGCCTCTAATATATATATATAGATGTATATATATCTATATATATATATATATATATATATTGACAATAAGAAGGGCCCCTTTAGGTGTAATCATATGTACCACCACCCACCTGCCTGCAGATTCCCTTGTAACCTATTCTATTTACCACCTGAGTTGTTTATGTACCAAAATAGAGACCCCAGCCCTTAAGGAGGGGGCACAGTTATGAATTTCCAAGCCCACCCATTCCCTGTGGAGCTTGGAGGCCCCTTCCAAGCATAATTTCATTTCTTGCAACAGTGTCACCCCTGTGAACATGATTTTTAGTTTGCTCAGGGCCCTTTTTCATTTTATAGGGGAGTGCTGGCCTCTCACATTACAGGATATTAAGTTTATGGCTGCCATAATGAGAAGTAGAAATAAACTTTTCTGAGCAGAAGAAAGCCTTGCACAGTGCATTTGAAGACTGGTACCCTATCCTTCTCTAGACATTCTAGTCTCTCCAGGTGTTTTGCCCCAACACATGGCTATGTCTTACTTGCAAAAGATGCTCTATTAGAGAAACCACACATGAATAGCATTAACAGTAAAACTAAAGTCACATAGTTAATATGATAATGAATACCAGAAAAAGCACTTAAACATAGCAGACCATAACCTAGACCTTCATCTAATGCTATTAAACCTGTAGGGTGCTATGGTTGTGGACCACCACATCCCAGGCTCAGACGGTATGGGGAAAGGTAACTAACTCACCAAGCTGGAGGTAAAAGGTGACAGGCGTTAACCACCCTGGAAGAATCACTAGGAGAAGTACAATACATAATAAGAACATCATGCAAACAGTAAGCTGTACCCTTGCAGCAACTTGGGGGGTCAATGGAAAAGGTAACTGCAGCTATCTCAGCCATCATATTGAGGTAGGCAGGCGTACAGGTGCAGTATGTGCTGGTCAAGTGAGGGAGACATGGGGGCAGGGAGAGAGAGAAAAGAGGAGGTGGGATGGAGCGGGCTAAGGTTGGAACAAGGAGAACATACTTGCAATGAACCCCCTACCTATGAAAAGTGGGGTATACAAAATTAGAAAGTGGGCCAAGAAATCTCCAGGCTCTGATTGGCTGATAAGCAATGGCAAGTGGGCGTCTATCAGACCACAGAGCCCGGGTAAAAAAAAGTGCCAGTCCAAACCAACCCGACTACCAATATTTGTGTGCCAGTGGAATGTTGAATTTAGAATGGCCGCCATTTGTTTTTGTTTCGCTTAGTGAAAGCTGAGACCTGACCATAGTCCTCCTGCCATTCTCCCAATCTCTCTTTCTACAACAACAAAAAAAAAATATAACAATATTAGTCTGGTACACAGTATATCCATGTTGTAGTTCGCAAACAGCTAGCATGTAGCCTACATAACACTAGAGGAGACAGCCCTGGCTCACTCAGGCTCCACCTCGTCCATTCACCCCCCGTATGTCTTATTTTTATTCAATAACTGAAACTGTTACTTGACCATCATCCAAAATAAATATTAAAAAATTACAAAAGTAAGAAAAAGTAAGCCGTCAGTGAGAATGGCTTCACGTAAACAAAGGTGGGCAGAGCAGTTTTTAAAAAGTGCAGCACAAGCCTCTCCAGAGCAGTATGAGCCACAGCCTAGCAATCAAACACAGCAGTGCTTCTCAGCATACACTGGCCAACTGCCATTGAACAAATAAAATAAACTGGTGCAAGCCAAGGTGCACAAGTACCTCCAGGAGTGCCTTGCTCTACCCGACTGGCTCACATAAAACATTCACTTAAGCGCTGTACACAACTTAACACAATTGCCAATGGAGCACTCCAGAAATAGCAGTATACTGTCACGCACATGGACAAATGGAGGTATGCCTTTTTGCCTGTTTTATACAAATCAGTTTTCCCTTTTGCAGTCAAGCTACCACATCAGGCAAACGAGGGGCTCCTCTATGTGTCTGCGTGTGTAATCAGGACAACCAGCTCTCCCCCCAAAAAAAAAACTGTACTCAAATCAATGCAGAGGAACTGTTTTATTACAAAAGTAATATTCAACTAATTTTTTATTTAATTGGTAGAGCAACGAACTACGTCTACGCAGCAACAGTCGGCATTCTCCTCAAAGTGCACCTGCCCCCGAGAGCCTGATGGGTAGAGGGGTCGTCGATACAAGATTAATTGAAGGGGCTAAGCTGCCTATGAAAAAAAAAACATGTGGAGGCAAAATAGATAAGCTAACCAGTGGAAGCAGCAGTAGTGTGGGGACAAGTTTAAAAAAAATAAATAAACGCCTGTTCGCCACGTCACACTAAACCAATTCTTCCGGTTCTGTCAGCGATCGGAAAGGTGGAAGCTTAGAGTGCTGAACTTAAAACAAAAAATGATACAGTGGCTGGAGGAATGGGCACAACAGCGCAGTCAGCTCTCAGAGAGTTGGTAGCAATGTAGGACATGGATGTAGAGCAACAAAATAAACAAAAAAAAGCAGCAAAAGTTAACTTGAAATGCCCCATGCTGATGTATTGTTTCTGGCAGCTGGCACTGAAAAACATAAGTATTGCAGGGCAGCAGTATCTCTTACTAAGGGAGAGAAAAAAATAGTGGCTCCAAATAACATTCTAAGGGCCCAGTGTGTGTGTGTGTGTGTGTGTGTGTGTGTGTGTGTGTGTGTATATGTGTGTGTGTGTAACCATAGCAACCACCTCCCAAGAATGCAGGCGGAGGAACTATTTTATTAAAAATCTTACTTTAAATACATTTTTCTTCATCATTTTTCTTATTAAACTTATTTTTTTGACTGCCCATTTTCTAAGCGCAATAATACCCTCCAGGGCGGGCGGTATTGTGCTATATCAGACCTTCCAGGAGCTATAAGACCCTCCGCCTATGGCGTCGGGCCTCATTACGCCCCTGGGCGGTCCGGTATAGCACAATACTGCCCACCCTGTTGGGTATTATTGCTTATATAAGGGCTCACTTATGTGAGAGGCCTCAGGCCACATACAGTTCAGGTAAGGCCCCCAAAAAGAGAAATACAAGCCTATACTGTAAATGACTAGAGACAAGTTTTGATCAGGGAGGGGGGAGTGTAGGTACCTAATCCCTATTGTATGCTGAGTAAAAGGGAGGGCTACCAACAGGCCCACAGTTAGCAGTATCTCTGGTGGGAGAAAGAAGTGGTTACCCTCAACACTGTGCAACAAGATTCAGAGCCTTCCAATTTCCTCATGCTCCCTTCACCGTGAGACAAAACAGTCCACTCTTTCTGTTTTGCACCCTTATTAAAGTATGTGCTGGCAGGTAGGGAGGCAGATTCTTCACCTTATGATTTTCAGCCATTAGCCCAAGGGCCTTAGGGAGGGGAGACAGGGTAGTAGGGGCAAGGGGGTCTGATACTGGGAACAGGTGAACCTCCAGCACAGCAAGCAAATAACAGAAACATCCAAACTTGTGTGCTTAAAACATGTCTGAATGACATGATAGCATTTCAGATGTGTACAGCTAATTGGAGGATCCTAATTAGCAAACTATAAAGTGAAGTAATAACACAAAAAGAAAGGATATGGCTGGCCCGGTGGTGCTGAGGGCTGAGGCGCTGGACACCTTGCCTTGCGCTATGCTGGTGACCCATGTTCAGGAATGAACATGGGCCACCAGAGGTCAGCAGATGTCAAGAAGGATTGAGCATCCAACAGACTGCTCTCCTTCTCTGGGGAAGGGGGGTGGGAGGGGGTCCTCATGTGTCAGTGACCGGTCACCCCCTGGTGGATGCTGGGGGACAGGGTGCCTGGTAGCAGATTGGGGAGGAGTTTGGGGCAGACACCTGGAAGGAGCGCATGCAGACACATGCACACTTCCCTCCACCGGCATCATTGCATGCCCCAGGCTCCAGGGGATGGAAAAAAGTGAAAAAGATGGCACCTGTTCACATGGCTTGATGACTGTCTGTGCAATCACTGGGACCAATGCTGTACCCGAAACTGGATCCGTATAGAGTGGGGAGTTGGGGGCTCCCTGCCACCCCGTTGTGGGGGGTAAGCCACAGGAGTTCTAGGGTGACAGTAGGAGTTGCATTAGAGGTGGACGGCTGCTGGATTCCTACCATGATATGGGGACATGGGAGCACATCAGGATGATAGGAAGAGATAAAAAAGTAATAGTAAAAAGAAAGGATATCAGTGAAGGGCTATGCACAGTTGCTGGTAGTAAAGAATGCGCTGTGCCCCAGTAAGAGCAGTAAAGTTCTTCTTATGCACCCAATTGGGGACCATGACAAACCAAGCAGGAGCTGAAACAGGAGAAACAGACTCCCCAAGATTCCCCTGAGGCATTAATGGCTCATATGCAGGAGTCCTTTGGGCAGTACTGGGCAGTGCAGTGATTTAAAACACAAGCAGTTAAGTCCATGCCCCCCTTCCCCAGTCTCTCATAGCTCAGATACTGTCCAAGAAGTTCTGTAGGGGCCCAATGGGCAGTACAGGGGGAAGGGGGCACTGGTTAAAGCAACATCAGTTCCAGTCCATAAGAAAATCTCATGCCCCCAGCCTCACATATCTCATGTACAGTCCAAGAAGTTCTTCTTGCTTGCTTCTACAGAGATCTGTGGCTTGGGATTGTTCAGAATGGTTGGAAGAATAGTGTCAGTTGAGGGCTGAAGTGGTATAGTACCTTTTCTGTCTGTCCAGTACAACTGTCGTATCGGTGGTGGGACCATGCTGTGATCTAGTGCTGTATCATTTCAGGCTGCCAGTTCTGGAGGTTGATCAGGAGTGGGTGCATCCTATGCAGCAACCTTGCTTAGTGGGTTAAATCAGTTCTGAGTGAGGATGTTGTGGAGAAGAGAGGGGCTGCTCTTAGAAGCATAGAAGTTGATTACTGATAAGGACCGCTTGGCTCACCAACTTTGCCCATTTTTCCCTACCTACATTATTAATGCAGACCATACTTGATCTGCAGCTCTTTCCCTCTCCCCCTTCCTTTCTGCTATGATTCCCTTGTGCCTATCCCATGTGTTCTTGAACCCCACTATTGTTTTCGCCCCCACCTGCTCACCACCTCTGCTGGAAAGCTGTTCCAGGAATCCACTCTGAGAAGAAGTACTTCCTCACACCTCTCCTGAATCTTCCCCTCTCCAGCTTCATAATATATCCCCTTCTTCTTAAGCACCTTTTTTTCTGAAAAACATTTCTCTCCTGTACTCTGTTTACACCTTTGAGTTATTTAAAGGTCCCTATCATATCCCCCCTACCCTCCTCCTTTTCAGGGTGTACAAATTAAAGCCCTTTAGTTTCTCCTCATAGTGCTTTTGATAACAATCCTTCAGCATTTTAGTTGCCTGCCTCTGGACCACCTCCACTCTGCCTATGCCCTTCCAGAAATATGGTCTCCAGAACTGGACATAGTACTCTAGGTAGGGTTATATCAAGTCACAACCCTCCCACATGGTGGTTCTTTCATTTACAGCCTATACATTGCTGCTACTGTTATACTTCTTTCTCTGTTCCTCAAATCACTGAAAGGAGTACTGCAGACCAAATTTGCTGAAACATACATTGTGCAGAGTATTTTGATTTGGGTGTGTAGTCCTGGTGTGTCCTTCCCTTTATTTGCTATTAGGATTTTTTTCTACATTTGTCTGCTAGTTGTATGGCCTCTGGGGATTCCCATATTAGCATTTTTTATGCCTCTTCTTTTTCCAACAATGCTTCTTGTCTCATTTGTCCAGTCAAACCTAAATTTCCCATACTTGTCCCTCTACTAAGTAACGCAAGACATTTAGTAAAGAAAAAGGGGAACTTGAAAGTGTATTAGCTACAGACAACATAGCGCTATGTGCTAACACAAACATGGTGGCAAACAGGTGATGAATAGAATGTGAACATTCCTAGATATAATCTATTCAGCAAAAATAGAGGAAATAGGATTGGATGGGGAATAGCTATATACATAGAGGTGAACATCAAAGCGGAACCTATGGTAGAAACTGAGGAGTTCTGTGGGATTTAAACTATTTGGTTAAAAATCATACCAGATTTTGGCAAACATATAGTTCTGGGTCTTATTTATAGACCTCCTTCATATAGTATAGTAGAAAACATTAAGGTACTGGAACTACTACATATTCTAGATATGGATAGGAGGATCCTGCTTTTAGGAGATATCAGCTTACCCTCATGGATTGGAATAAGGGTTCATGGGGAACAAAAGCTGAAATCAAATTTATTAATATCGTTGGAGAGTTAGGACTGGAACAACATGTTACAATGCCCACAAGAGGGCAACATACACTGGACCCAGTTATCAGCAATTTGGGAGAAGCCATTACCAACTGACATACCACATGTCCACTAGCAAATAATGACCATGATACAGTTAAATTTAATATTAAGGGTCATATTACAACAACCAAATGCAGGTCGACATATAAATGCTTTATACATGCACATTTCAAAGCTACTGTATGTGAGGGGCATTAAAACATTTGAACTGGCTGGCCCGCCAGCGCAGAGGTAATGCTACCGCTTGTGATGCCAGCAACCCAGGTTTGGTAGCAAGCTAGTCTGCAGGAGGGCCAGCCAGGGTTGGGGGAAGGATTGAGGGCTGCTCTCCTTCTCCAGGGAGGAAAGGCTGCATTCCCTGCTGCCATACTGCCACGTGGGTGACCATGGGTGGAGGTGCAGTTGGGGAAGCAGTAGTTTCTGGGATGGGCGGACATCGGCTAAGGGGCCGGACTGAAGGCACATCTCAGCATGCCTTCATCTCCTTGTTCAGAGTGAATCCAATGCCATTAAATTGCAGAAAGAGTTTGATAGACTAGATTCATGAGCAAAAGAACACAAGTTGGCCTTTAACCTGGACAAGTGTGCAATTATGCACCTGGGACACTCCAGTATTATGGCATGATATTCCTTGGTGGGCAAAAAACTCAGAATCACCATTTAGGAGAAGGACCTAGGAATTGTTATTACAAGTGACCTCAAGAACAGTAGAAACTATTAAGTAAAGGCCAACATGGCTAGGAGTATCTTGACCTGAATAGCTAGGCATATTTCCAGCATGGACAAAAGGATAATTCTTCCACTATACAAGTCACTCATAAGACCACATTGGGAGTATTGTTCACAGTTTTTGGACCCAAATAACAAGAAAGATATAAAAGAAATGGAGGGCATCCAGAGGACGGCAACCAGAATGATTAGAATGGTTAAATACCATAAATACGAGGATAGACTGAGGGTTCTTGATCTGTACGCATTAGAGTATAGGCAGCTGAGGGGGGACATGTGTTTTGTCTTTAGCTTCTTTACAAAAGATGATCTTTAGGATAGTTCAGGATTAAGATGTAAAGATACTGATCATGTCACTAGATTGCATGATTTGCAGCTACAATGACAAAGAAATAAAACCAAGAGGAGGGCAGGGTTTTTTAGTTAATGAGTGGTGGGAATGTGGAACAGAGTTCCACCAGAGGTGGTTGGTAGTAATAATACAGGGTATGAAGCTAAAAGATTTTATCGGGACAAACAACACAACATCATACAGCATTTTGCATAAAATCTGCGTGGGTTAAAGCAGGAACATTGGGGGGGAACGCCAATCCAAATAACAATGGAATTCATAAGGCTGGCAGTACGTACAGATAGTCCCTCTTCTCAGCATGTGAGTTATAAGCTGTTATTGGCCTGGATACCTGGGGGGGGGGATTCTGTCCTCCACAAATCCAAGGGTTTGCTCTTGTGCACCAGGCCATTGGACATGGGTGGCATGTTTGACTGGTATCCAGGGGTGGCTGGTACCTTCCTATCCATGCATTGTAGCTGTCAGAAGTCTCTTTGACTACTAAAATAACTATATACATATAGCAATCAAGGTGTTGGCATCGAACTTTGCCCTGGCCTATACATCAGATGGGGTGGTAGGTTCTAGAGTCCTGAGGTGGGCACTTTTGGGACATTTGGTGTTGGAGAATCCACTGCTGCATTCTGGAAAAACCTGGACTCCAGTAAGTGCTGCCAACAGGCAGTAATAGTATGGTTATCTTTGAACACCACCTAGATAAATATTGCTCCTAACATTCTATCAAGGGTTATTCCCTCTGAGTTAAGGGTGAACTGTACAAGAGCTTGTGCCTGACCTGGCTCGTAATGGTCTATAAGTCCTATGATTCCTATGATAGTCTCTCCATAAAGGAGTTTATCCTTTAAATCGAGCTTTGTCCACTCTCACAAGAGTAGAGGCATATCTGGGAGAAAGAAGATACCTTGGGTGGCATCCCATCTCTTCTTCAGAGTATTTGGCAATGCACCTGAAACTCTGTTCAATCCTTTATTCTTGAGCAGGTCCTCATGACATCATTGGAGTAGAGAAGGCAGTGAAGCTGCAGTAGACCATGGCAAGACATTCAGCAGATGTTCCTATGGTGTTTTTACATCTGCTGATATCAGCAGGGGTTACTTTATTATCTGTATCATACTTTTGCATAATACTTTCATGGCAGATTTGAGTATTTTAATCCATTCTGCAGAGTTATCAGAATTTTCAGCAGCTCTTCAGGACAAAGCATTTGCATCACTGTAGTTGAGTCTTTGATTATACTCTATACTGTGATCTTAAGCAGAAAGGATTGACAATCAGCATTGTCCAACTGCATCCAACTGGTGATGGTTTTCACAGATGTTAAGGGGTTTCAGTATTGACAGTTATTTTAGTGCCAAGTAGATACAGAATGCATGGAACTATTCTACACTGGCCCATTTCGAGGCTAAGAACTCTAGTTCATGAAGTGGGTAGTTCTTTGCTGACGGTATTAAGCTTCTGTTTGCATATTTTCCATATGTCCCATCCTTTTACGGTACTGTCTTTGGGAGGAAAAGTCACCTGGAGTGGCTGTGTCTGCCTCATTGATAATCAGTAGGCTGACTTCAGGTGAAAATCAATGAAAAACATGAAACAAGCAAGTTATAATCTTCTTCTCCCCCTCTACCTATATATGTGACCTTTTAGACATTTTAGTGCAGTCCAGAGGAAGACACGGTGGTCTCAAAACTTTCAAGGTCCTTCAGGCCTTCAGCACCACTGATGACACAAATTTCAGAGCCTCCTAGAGTCCCTTTGTATTGCTATTTTACACCTGCTGGTTCTGGAATGAAGTTTCTGCACACTGTGAAGAGTACAATCTATTTTTATCTATTTTATCTAGAGCTGTAAGTGTTTTGGGGTCATCTGTGAAACCATAAATAAGTATAGTGCCAACAAACATCTGGTTACATATGGCTGGGGGCTATAAATCTGTAGCCTGTGTGAGCAGAGGTGAGCACTGGGTGGAGATGATACTGAAAGAAGCTGTGTCTATTTGTACAAGCCTGTGAAAGCCAGTGGAACCAGAAACACTGCTACAGCAAAGTAATATAGTCAGTTAAAGACAAGAGTAAACTACATAGGCTAGAATTACTTCAATAATATAATTTGTTTCTTAGCCTAGTCCACAATTGTATGTAAAGATGGCATCCAAAGAATGATGGGTCACATTAACCAATGGATATATAGCAGTGCTGTGCATTTTTTGCAAGATATTTAGTACAGAATCAGGTTCTTTCTTGTTTCATTTACATGTGAGCAATGTATGAAAATTGCTGAACTTAAGAAAGAAATACAGAATTTAGAGGATGAACTAGAATGGTTAATAAGTATAATGGAGCTTAAAGTATGCATCATGCAAATAAACTCAACCAACAAAACAATTAATGAAATAGCCCCAGCTGACAGATTAGTACAGGAAGTGTTACATTGAAAATGGAATTATTGCTGAAAAACAATCCAGGGAAAGGTTAAGGGAAACAGGGGACAACACTGATGAGAAGTGGTGTACAATAAATAAAGATAGAAACTTTAAAACAGGACAGAGAGCATACAACTTCCAACCTTCAATTTAAAATCGATACAGCCCAGATCTCGGATCCACGAGTGCCCAGCCTGGGAGAAACTAGTGTAACAGACTAAACAAGAATACAGGGAATAGTGGCTATACAAGATCCTCTAATAGCCAGCCCGCTGGTGCAGCAGTTGGATTTCTGCTTGCAATGCCAGCAACCCGGGTTTGGGAATGAGCCCAGGGAGCTGGAGGGCTGGCCAGAGGAGAAGGTTTGAGTGTCCTCAGGACAGCTCACCTTCTCCAGGGGGGGAAGGGGGTCGACATTCTGGTGCAAGACTGGTCCCAGGCAGAGGTCTGGGGCACAGCATGCACTGAGATGCAGCAAGGGGAGGATGTCGTGGAAGTCGACGCTATGCACCTTGACATCAGGGTTCATGCGACACCCACAGAAAACACAGAGGAGGAAAAACACTCTCCAGGCTCTGGGTAGACGGAGCGCCGGAGCAGACCCCTCATAGTTCCTGCCTGCCTGGCCGATCCCAGAGCCTGACAAAACAGGTAAAGCTCGGGATGTAAGGGCCCCACCTTGTCCCTGCCCGTGGGGTAAACTGAGGCTATAGGGGAGTTCACAGATGGCACAGGTAAGGGGCAGAAGCAGGGCAGGACTCCACTGGCGACTCCCGAAGAAGCAGAGCTTGGAGAGGGGAGGAGGGTAAAATGAAAGTTATACAAAAATAAGATCCTCTAATACATCAATTTATTATAAAGAGGCATATAGCAGTTTTGGGTGACTGTAGTTAATATGGACTGTCACATTTGTAGAACAGACAAAGAAAATAGGATGGTCAGCTGGTTCCAATATGCAAAACCAAAAGATATTGATAAAATGTTGAACAATTGATGTAATACTGGACCAGAACAAGTGGCTGTCATTGGCACATGTACAAATGATGTTGGTAAAAAAATTAGACAAGGGAGTCAAAGCAACTTCAATGAACTAGAAAAGAAAATTTCAGCTGGAGGCTGCACTATAGCAGTTTCAGAAGTATTTCCAGTCCTGAGAGCAGGTTACATAAGGCAGGTGGAAAATAAACAAATGGACATATGACTTTGAAACTGGGCAACTCTAAAGGGCCGTATCTTTGTATGACATTGAGATACCTATCAGAACTGACTAGAACTTTACAGCAGAGATAGCTTACTTCTAAACTACAGTGGAAGTAGAATTTCAAGGCTGAGATTGGAGACAACAGTAGCCAATCAGGGGCCTGGGTAACCAGGGGAGAAAACACCACACCATCTGAACTAGATATGCAAACAGTATAAAACAAGTTGAAAAATAAAAGGATTAATAAATCAAAACACAATGGCTCGGATAGTCAAAGCTCCGCAACTGAGTTGCACTGGTGCAAGTGTGGACTTGTGCCACTGAGTGATATTCAGTGGGAGCCAGTGCACAGTGCAAATCTCATTGCGCCAGTGCGCAACTATAACGAATGCAGGCGCAAGTGCAGGAGGCTTGCCCATGAATATTCAGCTCAGTGCGATATTCAACCGTGAAACCATGGCGTAAGTGCAGAGCAAATCAGAGATGCGTCGAGCAGACTTGTTCCTATAAATACAGGGCGCAAGCACACAGAAAGCACTTGCGCCAGGCGAGAGGGAGTGAGAGAGAGTGTGTGAGAGAGAGAGAGAGAAAATGAAAGAAAGAAAGACAAACAGAGAGAGAGAGAGAGAGAGACAGACAGACAAAGGCAGACACAGAGGGAGAGGGACAGAGGTGGCAGTGGAGAGGGAAACAGGGGCAGAGAGAGTGTGACAGACAGGCAGACACATCACCAGGCAGTGCACCAAGGTGGCACACAGCCTGCAGCAGTCAACCACCCAGGGGGATATAGAACAGCAAGGGCCATGGATAGTGTGCCCTTCATGATGGAGGCCATAATGAGGGGTGTGAGGGGGCAGCAGGAACAGCGACGTGGCTGTGGAAAGGCCTGTCGGTGGTATGCCCAACACAGGTGGTACCACACCTGCATCACCTTCAAGCAGTACAGTGACATGGAGATCGTGGGCCAGTACCACCTGAACAGGGCCATTCTGAGGCAGCTCTGTGAGCTGTGCAGTGAGGAAATGCAGGCACCAACCAGATGGAGCCACACCATGTCCATGGAGATGAAGGTAACAGCTGTTATGTGCCTGCTCACCACAGGCATCTTTCAGAGACCAACAGGGGACACTACAGGCAAAACCCAGTCAGCCACATCCTGCCTCCTCACACAGTTCCTCAATGCTCTGCTGCCATGTGCATCAGAATACATCCATTTCCCCAGCACACAGGCGGAGCGTACAGCAACCATGCAGGACTTCCACAGGGTAGCACATATGCCTAGCATGATTGAGGACATTAACTGCACCCACATGGGCATCCACATGCCACCTGGCCCCAAGGTGTGGCATACATCTATAGGAAGGGGAGCCTGAGTGTCAACTACCAGGTGGTGTGCAATGCCACGGGACGCATAACCAATGTCTGTGCCGCACACCCTGGGAGTGCACATGATGCGTTAGATCTGTGCCACAGGTTTGAACATGGGGATATTTCCACGGCCACCTAGTGGGTGAGTATGCCATGGGGAAGGGGCAATGGGCAGAGCATACCTTGGGATGGGGGAGGGCAGGGTGTGCATGTTGGCGTGGGTGCCAGGAACAGGCAAGGGGTGCAGCCTAGCATAGCAGAGGGCTAACCATGTCATTATCCACACAGGGGACAGCACCTATCCACTGTAGCCCTGGCTGCTCACCCACTAACGATGCCTGGCGTCCCCAGCAGAGGAATGCTACAATAAGGCACACACCAGCACATACAACATCATTGAGTGAGTCTTTGGCATGCTGATAGCATGGTTCCATTGCCTAGATGGTCAGGCGGTGCCCTACAGTACAGCCCCTCGAAAGCCTGTGGCCTATTCCTGGCCTGCTGCATACTATACAATATGGCCATTGACCATGGGATAGTTGACGAGGTTGATGAGGGTGACAGTAGTGGGGATGATGGAGGTAATGGGCCAGAGGGAGGTGGACAGCCACCCCCTTGGCGGAGGTATCCCTGGCTGAACCAGCAGGCAAGATGGCACAGGGACACCAAAGCACAGGAGCACTATGGTGCACACAGGTAGGTGGTGCAAAACACATGCATAGTCCACACAAACAGGTACAGCACATATGCAAGGGCGTGCATGGCACTGGGCATGCACACACTGAGGTGGGAAGCAGGGGTATGGGTGACAGGGGTACACACCTACACACAACCCCACACTGTACCCCCTCAGCTCCACACACACACACACGCACACACACACACACACACAAAGGCATGGGTATCTGGCGTGGATCAGATGCATCGCACCGGTGCACAGGTGCAACTGGTGCAGGACTGCTGTTATCACGCCCATGCCACATGGCCCAGCGGCCTAGCAGGTATGCACACAGGCAGTGTGTGGCACGACACAAAGGTGCCACACCTGCGGTAGGCACGCACACACCACCCATTGTGCACTGGGTAGTAGCTGCAGACAGCAGGTGGGGTGGGCCGCACATCAGGCCTGCTGCGTGGAACCATGGCCATCACAGCCATGGGGGTGCCCATGCCTGGGCCGATCGGCAGCCATAGGCTGCGCATCAGCCATGAGGGGGGTGTTCAACAGCCCCCCAAGGGTGGAACAGCAGGACTGTGACTGTGTCCATGCAGGGGTATCGAGGTGCCCAAACAGCCTAGCCCCAGGTGTGCCTGAGATGCTGACATCTGAGCCCAGCATCGACTGCCCAGGGGTCGCTCAATGCCGGGTATGTGGGGTGGGCAGCATACTGTGGGGGGTCATCTGTGCCCGGCCATGGCCCGTGGCAGCCAGCAGTGCAAAGCCATCCATGATCGCAGTTGCAATGCAATCCAGGGATGCAGTCGTGGCCTTCTGCATGTGCTGCATCCCCTGCCAGGATTTGCGCAGGGCCCCTCTCCTGCTGCTTGGCTAACTGGCACACCTCTGTATGCAGTGTGTGCACCCCAGTGGTGAGTAGCACCTGTTGCTGAACAAACTCCTGCAGCAAATGGGTGTGCTCAGCCAGTGGGTTAGTGTTCTGGGGCTCCCAGGCTGGACATCGATCCCCATGTGGTGACTGGCCACATTGCACAGCCCCCCTCTCTGGTGGATGCTGCATAGTGGGGCTTGCAGGGGGATTGGGTACAGCAGGTGCACCGGTGGTGGACCCTGTGCCAGACTGCCCAGTGGCATCCGCAGCCCACTGCTGTTGCCCGTCCGGCCACTGCACACCACCCAGTGCCTGCACGGCTGCACCACCTCCACTGCAGGGCACACCCTGGGCAGCGCACACCACTGCACCTGCAGTGGTGGTGGGCAGCTGTTCCACCACTGGCAGAGCACTGGGCAGTGTCAGTGGTCAGCAGGGGCATCACCCAGACAATGGTGGCCATGCTGTCCAGGATGTGTGTTACGTCATCATCAGTGTTGGACCCTGCCCTGATCTGTGTCTCTGCACACAGGACCCCAAGGCTGGCATCCTGCAGGAACACATCCAGAGCCTCATCTGACCCCCAGGTCCAGGACATCTGCCTGTACAGCAGAGGTGAGCTGCAGCCTGTCAGGCCCCTAGAAGCCCATGGAGGTGGAAGGCTGGTCTCCAGGGCCGGTTCAGTGGTCATGGCTGCTGCCGCCATTGGTGCCCCATTATCTGCACAGAGGCATGCTGGTGCTGCAAGAGAAAGATAGGCATGTTAGTGATGCATTGTCCACATGTGTCCCCCCACACTGCCACTGCCTGTGTCCTGCAGCATGGCATGCACATGGGTTTACACACTTGAACATGACAGGCATGCTGGTTGCACGCACGCCAGCATAGCCGTGTATGAACCCTCCATGCCCACAGCTGTGCATGGCTGATATTCTTACCATGCAGTGATGGGCTGCCACCCATCTGGAATCTGCCACCAGGCACACCCTCCACCGTGCTGCCATGCATAGTGGCTGCCACCAACTCCTCCTTCACTGTAAGAGGTGGTGCAGCTGCAGGCTCCCCTCCGGTGGCATTCTGGGAGGCATGGATGGCTGCCACCTTCTGCTTGATGCGCCTCTTGTCCGTGCCCACCTTCTTCTTGCACTCCTGCACTGACTGCTAGTGGCTGTCCTGCTGGTTGACACATGCCACCACCTCCACCCAGGGCCCAGCCCAGGCCTGTGGTGTGCCAGTGGCACCACTCAACAGGGGCTCCTTGTCAAGGTAGGCTTTAAACATGGCCTCTGTCTCCACCTTTGTGAAATTGGGCCTGCGCTTGCAAGCAGGCCCATGCTCCTCACCCTCGTCACGTTCTGATATGTTGCTTCCTGTTGACATGGACAGCACAGTGTGTCAGTGGCGGCATCACCCTGTTCCATCCTGCCTGTTGTGCTGGCTGCTCCCAGTGAGCTGCAGCAGCATGCGCAACTTACCCCGAAAGGATGCAAAACTGGTCCATGGCCTGTGCTATTCTGTGACACTTATAGAGTGCATCGCATGCAAATGAGCTTTGGCACAATGGTAATGACATACTAATTCCTCCAGTATGCCATGCATTGGCTGATGAGCTCATTTTCATGTGGTGTCTAAATATCGTGATTTTGCTCCATGATCAATGAGATTGCTTCGGAGCAAGTCGCGGTGCAATGCGCACCCATGCGTAGTGCGCAGGTCCACAATGCACATGCGTCAAATGGTATCATGTTGTCAATCGTGCACTGTGTGCTGACTGCTTGATGGGGTCCATGGTGCATGGTGTGCCAGGCCTGCTATCGCACACGTGCACGCTGCATGGAGGTGGGTGACCCCTGATCCCTGCTGTGACCCCTGCACCCGTGACCCTGCATAGCCATGCCCATACCACGTATTTCCGAGACTATGCAATGGGCGGACACAGCGCATGTTCCCTCGGATCACGCATCTTTCTCATGCCATGGCCACATGCGCTTACTGCTGCCATTTTGCTCACTGGCTACTACTCATGGCATGGTCCAGCAAAGGGCACTAAGGGCAGCAAACTGGTGCTGGTGGAGCTGGTTAACCTGGTCACCTGGGTCCAGCCCCACGCACCCCAAATCTTTGGCCTGGCATCCCTGCAGTAGCCCAGGGTCACAGTGTGGCAGGGCATTGCTGCTACACTGCAGCAGCACACCAGGGTGGCCAGAATGGGGGAGCAGTGCTGCCACCACTATGGAGACCTGGTGAGGAAGGGACCCAGAGCACCTGAGGAGGCTGGAGGCATAAGTCAAGTGTGGGGCTGTGCCACAGCCAGGTGAGTAGGCCCATATTGCATGTGTGCCCTGGTGCTGTACTGTAGTGT
The DNA here is from genome assembly GCA_016271365.2 of Neoceratodus forsteri. Taxonomy (NCBI): domain Eukaryota; kingdom Metazoa; phylum Chordata; order Ceratodontiformes; family Ceratodontidae; genus Neoceratodus; species Neoceratodus forsteri. The sequence goes on along the minus strand of CM057455.1, from coordinate 998,535,943 downwards.
TGACTAGGCTACCTGGCATGCCCTGCTGAGTGGTGCACTTCCATTGTGTGCATCGTGGGGTGGCATCACCAGCCACCGCATGCGTTGTGATGAAGCTGTGTGGGATGTGTCGGGCAGGGTCTCACCCTGTGCACAGGGGTGGGGGTGGTGGGTAGCTGCTGTGGATGTTTACTGATGTGTATCTGTCTATGTTCTATTCCTAGGGCCTGAAAATCACAGGAGAGCGGTAGTGGCAGTGGTGGTAGTGGCAGGACAGCAGGCAGCAGTGGGCCAGGATGGCAGTGCAGGAGCGACTCCAGCACCAGCAGGGCCACAGAGGGCAGGTAGGCACTGTCATGGTCCTTCACGCTGTACATGGGGGGTGACAGGGGCATGGGTGCGGGCATGGCTGCCTGTGCCATGTGCCATGGCAGCTGTGTGTGTCACACTGTGCATGGTGCCTGCCACTGTGGCGTATCCATTGGACATGTGTGCCAGCTGTTGGAGGGCTGGGTGTGCACCTGACTGCCACTGATGTTGCTGTGGTGCTGCCAGTGCACTGTGCCATGTGACTGCCATTGCACAGTTGGGTTGCCACTGTGCAGCGGGGACCACCACTGTGCACTGACATGGTGTGCCGTGTTGCTGGCAGACATTGGCCCAACCCCATGCGGGTGGCCGGTATGGGCCCTCCGAGGGAGGGTGTGATCCCACTGCCCATTGCGCACTGTGGATGGGCATGGTTCCTTGGGACATTGCACTGATCACCTGTCCTGTCATTTGTCATAGGTGCCCAGCAGAGGCATAGGATGCCCCTTTACTGCCGCCTGCTCTGGCAGCTTATCTTAATCACCTCATCCATCATGGAGGCAGTGCTGCAGGTGCAGAGGATGTTGCTTGCTGACCGAAGGCGGCAAAAATGGCAAGGGGTGGCAGAACATGGCCACCGGTAGTTCGGACCCTGCATTCTCCTGTTTCCCCAACTGTACCTCCCCTTACAGTACCCCTTCCCACTGTACAGTCCCTGTTCCCTGTCCCTTTCCCTTGCTTTCCTACCCTTACCCAAACCCTTGTTTTGTACATAGTTCAGTTCTTTAATAGATCTATCATTTGACATACCTACCTGTGTATGTATCTGCTTTGCAGGTGGCATGAGGAGCCATGCTGCAGTGGCCCAGTGCCTGTCCGTGTGGTGTGCATGTGTCGGGGTGCATGTTGTGCTTCTGTGGTTCACTGCTGTGTGCTGTGGTGTGTCCCACTGTGGTGGTGTCCCTCCCCTTGGTCGGTGGCTGTGTCTTAGGGTGCCCATGGGGCAGCTGTCAGAGGTGTGCGGTGGGCGTGTGCATGGCACTGGCACATGGCCATGGTCTTTGGTCGAGTACTGGCCACATACTGTGTTTGGGCCCCTGCTTGGCAATGTGTAGCCTGTCCCATGTGGTCTGCCACACTACGTGCCTGCTGGCGTGTTCTGTACCTACTGTGGGGGCTGCCTGTGTGCCTGTGTGGCATGTGTGTGCTTGGCTGTGTGGTCCTCGGTGTGGACTGCTCCGGTCTGGGTGTGTAAGGGGGGCACGGCCTGCAGCCTGCAGAGGGAGCCCCCTTGGTGGCCCTCTGTTGGCCATTGGCACCTCCTGTTGCCTACTATCTGTGCCACTGTTGTGTTCTGGGGTGGGATTCTGGGTGCCTGTGTGCATCCTGCTGTGCTCAGCTGGTGGTGGCCTCCTGTGGCCTGTCACTGTCCTTCCCCGGCTCTGTCCCATGGTCACTTCTCTGTGCCATGCTCCCCTCTGTTGCTCTGCTGCTCTGCTCCCATGGTTGTGCTGGGGCATCTCTTTCTGCACCATGGCGCAACTGTGTTTGCACCATGGCGTACCTCTGGTTGCACTGGCGCAGTGCGGCCAGTGCAGCCTCTGAATATGGCTCCTGCTCACCATGGTGCATTGGATTTGCGCTGCTCCAGCCTTGCACTGGCCTGTGGTGCATTTCTGAATATCTGGGCCAATGTGTATAAACATAAAATAAAACTAAAATTAAACTGCTCCTTTTTAAGGCTTGCAGTCTGAATACTACAAAAAAGTTTGAACTGGACATTCTCCTGATAAAATAACAAACATGCATTTTTGGTGTAACTGAAATCTGGTGGAAAGGAATTGAAAACTGGTCTGATCTAATCAAAGGCTATGCACTGTATAGACAAGACAGGATATATAAAAACATGTTGGAGAATGGGGTTTCCCTATATCTTAAGGAGACTTTATGGGATCTGAGCTTACAAATATTAGACTACATGATGACATCACAGAAAGTATTGTACTGTATGTTTCTGTATTTGGTGACCAGTTAAGTACATCGGCCCAGACGTCTTTTACAGGCATCACATGGGCCACTGAAGAGCAAAAAGTACACCGAACATTAAGGCACGTTGAGATATAATTGATTACAGAGCATGAGACATAAACAGTTGTTTAGTAATAGAGACATTACTACATAGCAGTGATCAAGATACTGTATGCACAGTCAGAAGAATTATTAATTAGGCAGTTACATAAGCATCTTTTAGAAAAGGAATGACATGGTGCATTTTGTAGAGAGTGAGTAAAACTGTTCACAGACTAAAAGCACAGTAAGAGAATGATTTCTGGGCTGGCCTGGCGGCACTGAGGGTTGAGGTGCTAGATGCCTCACCTCGCGCCACGCTGGCAACCCAGGTTTGCAAACGAGCCTAGGTCGTCGGGGGTTGGCAGGGGCAGGAAGGGATTGAGCATCCGATGGACAGCTCTCCCTTCCTGAAGAGGGTGTAGGGCTATGCATGGCTGTTACACAGCCCTGGTGACTGTCAAGGTAGCCAGGAATTGCATCACTGCTGTATGGCACCGGGGGGTGGAGCTCAGTGGATGCTGGTCATCATTGCACGACCGAGCTCCGTGAGGTGGGAACAAGAAAATAGAAAAATTCCCCGGCACCCAATAGGTGAAGGCCGGGACCAGTGGCTGGTCCCCACACCCAATGTCAGGCCTCGCATCCATCCTAGGTACTTCCTTCCCCTCCTGGTCACTCAACTAGTCTATAGATAGAGCACCAGAGGAGTCGGCGGTCCCACACCGGTGGGCTCAGAGTCGGGGGGTTTGGCAGCTGGGAGGTGTGGTAGGGAGATGGGGCCCTTACCTAGAGGTGGAACCTGTGATGCTTCAGGCAGGTGGGAACAGGCTGACCAAGTGTCACGGCTGGAGAGAGTTCGGATGCTGGTGCAGAGGGGGCATAAAGAAAATTTAAAAAAAATAAAAAAAAAAAGAGAAGGATTTCTGGCCCATAACTGAAGAAGCAAGAGACTGTTTGAGAAAATATGGATCAGTATATCTTAGGGTCTTAACACTTTTCACAGAAGAGAAATGTTCGACTAAAGGAGAGTGTATTGGATCATGAAGTGTTTTGTCAATTAAGCAGCATAATAGGTAAACAAACCTATCATCTGTGGGCAACCAAATAAGGTTGCAGCTAAGCAATAAGACGTGACAGGGTGTGCTTAGTGGTGGAATAATGGGTGTGTTGTGAGGCATGAAGCATCATTGAGTGCCGTCAACATAGGTGCTGGAACAGAGGGGGCCAAGGGGCCATGGCCCTACCACTTTTATAAGTGGCCCTATCACTTTTTGCATTATTACCATAGGAAAATGTACCCCTTACATCCTTGGTCCTACCACTTTTCAGCTCGCTCTGGCACCAAGGGCCCTCAACCACCTTAGAAGTGCCATTATTCCATCACTAAGCACACCCTGTAGTGTCTTACTGCGATTATAAAATGGGTCAAGGTTTTCTGGATGGGTGAAAAAATGCACAAACATAAAAAAAGAAAAACTGTTATGACTTTTTTAAAAAGTCCATTCACCCCAGCAAAATAGTCCCAGCACATTCCAACAATGACGTGCCATCTCAGGTTCAAATATGCACAACAAAATACATTTATTTTTAAGTAACCCTTAAACCCGCTGTTTTCCCCAACTCACCCCCATTTACCATTTTCTTCACCTTTCTTTCTTCTTCCTTGTACTATTCCTTCCCGTTTCTCCACCTTGTTTCGTTTCTGTCTTTCCTACTTGAGATGTGCAAAATCCAAGAAGTTTTGGTTTTGGTGTTACCAAATTACCCCAGGTTTTGGTTCTGGTTTTGGTTTTGGATTCATGGCCAATATTCATTCAACACAAAACGTGGCCTGTACCTTCATTTTAAAGTATAATATAAAGGAAAACAGGTTAAATTCTGTAGAAAACAGTTTAATAGCATAGCAGCTAGCAAAGCCCAACTGATAGTAAGTTCACAGGAAATTAAGTATTATTTTCAGTCAGTGCTAAAGTTGAATAAGCACATAGTTTCATTTGCTTGCAGTCTAAATTCCTAACAATAAATGACAGGATACAAGATGCACTGAATACGGAGACATAGGCTGAGGCAATATAACAGTTGAGTATAGCGGTATAGCCTGGCAGTATAGCCTAGAGGTTGTTACAGTTACAAACTGTGACTGAGCTTGGACCAGCAGACCTTGGTTTGATTTCCCACAACTTCCACTTGTATAATGTGTGACTCTGAGCAAGTCATTATTTAACCACCCCAGTGCTCCTGGGTCACCCCTTAAAACAGGCACTTGTGCATAGTAGGCTTTACCTGGTCATCAAACATTATGCAATGACAAGAAAAAATCAAAGATGCTGATTGGCTAATGAGTCCTAGAAACAGTGATGTTATTACACAATAACATCACTGTATCGAGGATGGGCAGCAAAACAACTGCATAGCCAAACCAGAATCACTGCCCGCTTAATGCCCACATGACCAAACATGACCCTTCACGGCTTTACCTCCCTACACACACACACCAATTCATCCTAATGTGCACCTCCCCTCCCCAAACTCACACAGACACACTTACTCCATCCCTCATCCATTCCGTTCCTTGTCCTCATCCTAATCCATCGCTCCACGACTAGAGCCCACACTTAATTTTTTTTTTTTGAGAAAAAAAGGTTTTCTCCCAAGCGCAGCAGTCTATGGCTCCCACTGCAGCTAAATCCGTTCACTGTGCTCATGTACCTGCTCGTCCGTAACCAGAAAGAAACTGCCACCAAACTGCAAATGTATTTCTCCCCTGGCTTCAACTTTTTAAAACAATAACTCGTACTTCTAACAACTTTTATCTCCAGCTCCATGGTTTGCATATGGCAGTAAACAAATGCTCGCAGTCAACCAGCCACCCACTCACAAAGCACCATTCCTACTTAAATGAAAAAACATACAAACTAAAAGAAAGCCCAACAGTGCTAAAAAAAAAAAAAAAAATTCAGCTTTTAATTCTGACTTTCAGTGCCAAGATTGAGTCACGGGGGGGGGGAGGGCACAACAAAGATCACACAAGGCAGGACACAGCACACGGACAACTGGACAGTTAGATCATTCAATCTGCAGTGCCACCTACTGCTGGATAATATTCTGAACTTTTTTTTTAAATTATATACCTTCACACACAAAAATCAAGTGTAAAATGCTTAAAAAACATATATTTTTCATGTTTCTTCTTTTATTAACAAACGAGCCATTGTATAATAGCAATAAGGCAAGACAGGGTGTATGTTGTGTGTAATAACATCACTCCTGAAATTAGTGGAAAGCACTGAAGCCGCCTTGTGCTTCAACCCACCCCAGGAGTGACGTTATTACACAATAACACACACCCTGTCATGCCTTATTGCTTAAATAACACACAGACACACACGCAGTAAGATCTGGCTACCTTGTTTAGTCTGTTAAGCAAGGTGTGCATTGCTAACAAAAGTGACTTGGTGACTGAAGGAGGGTAACAAAACAGGAGGACACAGTAAATGACAGGTGATGATCCGAGAGGAGATTTAAAAAAAGGGGCAGCATACACATACTGAATATATTGGACCCTCCACCCACCCTTTGAACTGATTATTTTTTTTTTGATAGGCCAACTTTGTTGTTTGTGTTGCTAGCAATGGGCCGCCACATTTTTGAAAATGTTTTTCTCAGTTAGGATGTGCATGCCAGCTACAATTCTCTTTATATTACAACACCATGAAAAGTGAGTCTGAGGTAACATTGTGATTTGTGAAAAAGAATACCCATTTTTATGTAGTGTTTGTAATTTTTTTTCTTTCATGGATGAGTGTCAATTCAAGAGCAGCAGATCAGTCAGAAGTCAGAATAGGGTTAGCTGTTATGCAAGACACAGAGACTTGGTGCATAGGGCACATAACTGGAAATCAACACAGTGATTTACAAATTTAAGTTATCCTTACAAATAAAAGACTGAAGAAAAAATGCACGCATGTGAAATTCTTTCATATGTTTCATAGCGTCCAAGAGTAGCCTCTAACATTTGTAGTCTTGCTAGACAGCAGTTCAGTGGAAGAAACAAAATGGTGACTGGCATGAGACAGGACACAAATGACATGTGAGACAGGCTGATGCAACATTCCCTTTCCCCCAGTACTGGGCCAGTAGTACTACTATTATTCTTCAACATCACTGCCAATAGGTTCATCATCACTACCATCTAAGCAGTGTTTTGGATGTGCCCCTGAATATCCTGCAACTAGATCATCATAGTTTAGTTTAATCAAAGTTAGAATTACAATATTTTCTGGAAAGATTTTTTTCCTCCTAGTAGTAGCACCATAGCCAGCAGCACTAAATATTCTTACTGAATAAACACTTGTTGCTGGGCAACATAGAAAGTAAAGGGCCACTTTTTGTAATGCTGGCCAGACCACACCTTTTTCATGCCAATGTTGAAGTGGGTCATCTCAAACATTTATTTCTCTGGGATACTTTAAGAAGTCATCCACCATACTGCTTGCTGAGTAAGCTTGTGATGGTAGAAGTATCAGCACTGTCTTTCTCTGTGTTATCCAGTCCTGCCCAAATGTTGTCCATGGACACACCATACAAATTGCCCCTGGGTTCTGAATCAAAATGCAATGCTTTTCTTATTCTTCTGCCATCACTGGGATCTGTTTCTTGGAAGGGAGCATGGGTGTTTCCATGATCAGCAGCTAAAGCACTTCTAGTTAGAGTTTCTGTTGTCATTTTTAGAACAACTTTATTAATGAGAAGTTCTTTATAATGGCAGAGGTCCATCCTACCAGATTGGAGAAGACCTGGCAAACTGATTTTGAAATATGAATCCAACATTGTTGCTATTACATAATGTTTAGATCTACAAATCATGGCAATCCAGCAGTCCATGTCCAGACAGAAAGACAACTTTTCACCAAGAGTAACACCTGCGCTTGCACCTTGCTCTTCAAATTCTTCTCAGAATCTTTCCCGGCTCTGCATGAGAATTTGTATCAGTGGAATGACTTAACTTATGGTTGCGCTGTCAGCACTCACTTCGCATGTGGCTTCCTCAGATGGCTGTAGCAAATTACACAAATATGATGTGATTCCATTGCCCAGAGGTGAGTGTAACATCCCTTTTCCCTACTGTGTGGTCCACGGTGTACTGGTACACTGCTTTGCATTATTCTTGGAGCCTCTGTAACATATAAAAGGTGGAGTTCCACCTAGTAACAACCTCTTGCTTTAGCTGGTGACTGGGTAAGTTATTCTGTTTTTGCAGTTCCAGCAAAATTTTGAAAGCTTTTGCAGAATGCCTAAAGTAACCACATATCTTACTTGCATCACCCAGTATATGCTGCACATTCCTGTCTTCATTGAGGAAGTCCTGTACCACTAAATTGGGTGTATGTGCAAAAGATGGTCAGTGAAGAAACCCAGTATCCCTTAATGCTTTCACAGTGTCAGTTCCATTGTCTGCAAACACAAATCCTGGGGAAAGGTCAATGGGGGAAAGACATTCTGAGAACCATTTCTTTAGCTCCTGTAAGATGTTCACACCACTGTGATTTTCTTTGTCAAAGCTTGCAATACAGACAGCAGCCTGTTTGTGAGGATTTTGTTGGTCTCTGGTGGTGCCAGAGGATGTTGCAGAGGAAAATGATACCCAGTAGGCAGTGACAGTCATGTAGGCTACTGTTTGACCACTTGTCCAAATATCTGTTGTTATAGGTACTTCTTCAACAGCTGTTGACTGCAAGGCACCGTTAACCTTCTGGTGCAGTTCCCAATAAACAGCGGGCACAGCCTTTCTGGAGAAATATGTCCATGATGGTAGCTGATATCAAGGAGCAGCACGTTTCTTCACCTCCCAAAACCCAGCAAGCCAGCAATAGAACATAGCTGCATGTCCAGCACAGTCACTATAAATACTTATTGCTTTATTTAATGCTGAGTGGCTGGATGGCTTTAGTCATATTTAGTTCTCCATTCAAAAGCCTGCTGCATCATTAACTGTTTCTGAGGTGTGACTGGCACACTAAAACAGGCTGGAGGAGACAGACAGATAATTCTTTTGTCAATTCAGGAGCTTTCTAATTCTGATAAAGATCTAGCAGATGAAGGGGTGATGCAGTTGTAACCCCCAGTCGGCGCTAAACTGAGAGGGCTACTACCCCTGCCTGTGTAGCTAGTGACAGGTTGAGGGGCCTAGGTCCTATGACGTGGTGCCTCCATTTTTATAACCTGAAACTTGAGGAGAAAGGTGTCACTCGGCATGGTGATTAGGTTTGACTACTCTGCACAGGGGCCCCCCACGTAATCCAGACACAGGAAGCAATAACTGAAATGTCCATTACCAGAAGTTGGGATTCTGAAGTGTGGCTTTTATTCAAAAACACCACTGAACAATAAAGCATAGATGGACCCCCACAGGGCTACACTCCTGGTAAATGCAGATTTCTCCAGAGCTCACACACATCTTCAGTACTGTTAAACCCTTGGGTTTAAGAACACACAGGGCACACTGCCCTAATTTGACTCTTTTTCAGTTTCCCTGGCTCAGCTCCCTTGCCAGCCCTTTAGACTACCTTCCTTCCATGGCTCGGCTCCCTTACCAGCCCTTTGGACCACTTTCCATACAGCATGAAGATTTGTTGCTGGCTCCCTAAACCACCTACGAGCACTTCTGCTCCACAAGGGAAATCTTCTTCAACAATCCCACGTCTGGGTACTTTCCTCAGGCACTGGCCAAGTACCTGAGAAAAAGCAAACAAGTGTCCCAAAGCGAACCTGTAGGGTGACTCTGGTCACGCCAGATTGGGGGGGTCTTCCACCTCTTGCTCCCATAAATCATACCCAGCCATTCCTCTGGACTTTAACACCTCATCTCTGAAAACACTTTACTTTGTAGATTCTCTTTAAATGTATGTCACATTTAATCTACTGTTCCTTCTTTCAAACATGTGCTGAACTTGAAACATACTTAATGAGTGGCTGTGTCCATTTCTCTAGACCCCACAGAGTTAAGCAGTCCAATTCCCACAACTTTTAAAACTGTACTTGGCTGTGTTTCCCTGACCCCACAGTAGCAGTCACTTAAACTCATCTTGTCCCAGGTGAAAATACATTGGCCCTTTAGCAGAACAAACTCACTCTTTGGTTGCAGATGCCCCACAGGCTTTTCTTCTTCAAGGAAATCTCCACAAAACTTCTGGTGCCTCAGCACAAACTTAGATTTAGGCAGCTTCTTCTTCCTCTAGCCGGGCCAGGGGATTGCCCCTGGAAGTAGGCTGAATCCTTCCCCCCATCCCCACAGAGGTGGGGCCCTGAACCTTTGTAAGCGGTCTCTACCACTTCACTTGGCTCTTCTTGTGTTCCTCTTCAGCTGAGAACACACACCTCTACAAAAATAAAGCTCTTTGTCAGAGCTGAGGGGCTATGAGGGCCTGCAGCTGCAGCACACCTCCTCCCTCTTCAACACTCTACTACAGACTGACTACTGACTGAAATCAAAACCTCCCAACATTCTATCCTAACTTCTCTAGCTGCAACATTCCAATGTGGCTTATGCAGCTGCGACAGTTCTAAAATGATGTCATCCCTCAGTCTCAGCTGAAACTGAGAACAGAGTGAGACAGTGTGAAATCCATTTAACTGGAATTTCACAAGCTGCCTTCCCTGTCTGCCACTAGGTCTAACTGGGATTCTTGTAACCCCGGGTAACAGGGGGTTACACAGTCAAAGACCTGCTCAGTGTCTGAGGGGTTTATTGTATATGGAAAAATTTAGTTATACCACCAGTGTGAATATCAGTGTTAACCTGCATGTCCTCTGCCATGTCACGTTGTGACTTATTTCTGGCCCACTGAAGTGGATGTATCTGCTGTTAAATGTCTTTTTGAGGTTGATGTGTCAAGATTGCTTGCCTGTCTCCTTCTGCTGAAAGAGGCCTTACATATGCAACATATTGCATGCACACTGTTCTTTGGGTCAAGGTGAAAAAAACTCCAAACAGAAAAGGATGTAATTTTATGCTGGCACGCTTGCTCAGCCAACATCTTGAGAGTAGTGCAGATTTGGAGGTGAGGTGCCTGTTAGGCGAGTGCAGTGTATTACACCAGTAGATGCGTCCTGCATTCCCCAATCAGCCAGCAGGGGGGTCGACACCCTGCCTAGCTAATCAGGCGAAGACATCACAGAAAAGGTCCGTTGCAATGAGAGCGAAGCTCTCATGAAGCGTGACCACAACATGCCTCTCCCTACGTGCAGGCAACATGGAGGCAGTGACTGCCTCTGTTGCCTGTCAACCCCCCTTCCTTTATTGTGTGCCGACAGGGGTGCCCAATCCCCACTGGCATCATGTAAACCCCCCCTTTCTTTGATTGCCGAGGGGGTGCCTGATCCCCCTCGGCATCATGCCCCCCCAACAGTTTTCTTTGCCGATGGAGGCCCAATCTCCGTCAGCATGTATACCTTCTTCCCCTGGAATTTTGCTGATGGGATAGCCCACTCCCTATTGGCATAATGTGTTTCCCCTTTTCTTCACTTGCCGAGGGGGTGACCATTCCCCCTCAGCTCCTGCACCCCCCTATACTTGTTTGCCAATGGGGGTGCCCAATCCTCCGTAGGCTAAAGCACCCACCCACCCACACACACACAGGTGGCATGCTGGGAGCCCACCCCAGCATGCCAATGCTCCTATTAAAGTGAAAACAGTCCCCCGATGTCTTTTATTTTTATCTTTTTACCTATAAAGCAAAAACGGTCCCTCGTAGTCTCCAACCCCCTCCCACAACCCACACCCACCCACTGCGCACCCTGATGCCCACACCCCCCTCACCCCATACTTACCTCTGTAGTCTGGCGCGATGATCTTCGGAGGACCAGGAACACGTCTGCACTCTTCAAAGCTGACCGCGAACTGAGGAAATGCTGGTAAGCTCTATAATGGCATAAATAGGGGTTTCAACTTTAATGCATATCTTGGGCATTTTTGGGAATTTTTACACCACATTTTAACATGGGGTTTTGGGACCCCTCCTCATGAATTCTGTCACTGTCATATCATTAATCGGTCCCGAAAGGTGATTTTGCAGTCATTGAGCAGAATCACCTTTTGGGACCCATTAACAAGATGACAGTGCCACTGTTCATGAGGTGGTCTCTGAAAAAGCCTATGTTGCAAATCTGGTGGGAAAAAATTCAGAAAATGGCTGTTTTATGAGCGTGCATTGTGCAGCTGGTATGCAGGCTTGTAACTTCATGAATTTGCAATGTTTTCACACCAAATTTTCAACATTGTCATTTTTGTACACCTCCTTGTGAACTGTTCAGCTGCCATTTTTCACATCCTGGCCAAAATGTGTGTCCGCACTTCTGGTGCACAATAGCGCCATCGCTGTGGGAAATCAGTGTTCAGGCCAGATTATGAAAATGACAGTGATACTGTTCATGAGCAGAGGTCATAAAATGCCTATGTTGAAAATTTGATGATGATACTCCATAAAATGACTGTGTTATGAGCATGCATTGGCAGATTGCACACACACTCATAACGTTGTGCATTTGTAATATTTTCACTCTGGATTTTCACCACTGGCATTTTTCCACACCTCTCGATGAACAGTATAGCTGTCATTTCACATATCCTGCCCAAAATGTGTTTTTCGCATGTTTGGCGCAAAATAGTGTGGTCACTGTGCAAAATCACTTTTTGGGACAGTTTGAGGAAATAACAGTGACACAGTACATGAGCAGAGGTGCTAAAATGCCTATGTTGAAAATTTGGTGCCGAACGTCCATAAAATGACTGCGTTACAAGCGTGCATTGTGCATTTCCCACACACCCTTGTAATTTCGCAAATTTGCAATATTTACATGCCACATTTTCAATACTGGCATTTTTTTGCATCTCCTTATGAACTGTACAGCTGTCATTTTTCACATCCTGCCCAAAATGTTTTTCCGCGCTGCACTACCAAAGCCAATGCCAGCGCGGAAAAACATTCGGCATTGTCAAATGCTTGTTTGTTTTTGTCCCCTAATTTCTATATGTTGATTTTTTTTCCTCAGTGTCCTCATTGGATGATTGGGTGTGAGCCCTGCCTTCAGCAGCAGAGACAGGCAAGCCAGGCATAATTTTCTTTTCAGTTTCACTGGCCCCTAATGACCTTTCTTCTTAGGACATTTCCCCGTGTTTTTCAGTCTGGCATCTCACAGGTTCCTCTGGCTCCTAGCCCTTATCATCAGAGTCCCAATCATGCACTGCCTCTCTTTCAGGAATATGCTCACTGCCACTGCTATCCACATAGTCTACCTTTGAGGAATGAGAAATGGTAGAATCTTGAGACAGTGGCACAACATATGCATGTGTGCTTATTCTTTCCTTTCCACTATGTGTAGTGCCTGCAACTACATTTATTTTCTTAATAACAGTACCTTTGGCAAATCTCTTTTTCTTAGTTGCTGGTTCAGCACCCAAGCCTTTCTTGCTGCATTTTACTTGGCCTGTATTTGTTACCTGGGTATCACCTGTACCAGCAGACAAACATGATTGGATCTCAGAAGACAAGGACTTGGAGCATGAGGATGATTCAGTCGGTAAAGTAGAGGATGCACCTACTGCAGTAGAAGAAGCACTTTCTGGTTTTGTGACTGTTTTTTTCTTCTTCTGAATTGCTGTCTTTGTCTTGGAAACTTGTTTCACATGCCCATTCCTGCCTTCATTATGTAATAACAGTTACTGATCACTAATGAAGCCAGCTCCCTTCCAAAAAAAACCTCAGTACCTAACCATGCTACCTTCCTCTGTCACCTTCTGGAAGTAGGCGGCAATGAGAATGAGTAGTTAGTGCATGTCTCCAGGCAAGGAATATGAACTGGTTAACTAACAAAACTACAAGTTGGGGCTACTATTTAACTGCCAAGAGCTGCCCCCTTCCTCCAAAACATGTCACACATGACTCAAGCCATTATTTAACAGGACTACATAAAGAAATATGGTCCTCCTATCCCAACTCCTCCTTGTGTGGGAAATGATTGGTGACACTGCACCGACAGAGACTACTCAACTGCAGGGTTTCTCCATCCCTAAAACATTTTGCATGTGATGCAAGCCTTTATTTGACAGGGCTACACAAAGAAATGGTCCTCCTGTCCCAATTCCTGCTCGTGTGGGAAATGGCTGGTTACACTGTTTAGACAGAGGCTGCTCAACTGCAGGGCTGCCCCCTTCCTCCAAAATATTTCACACCTGATGCAAGTTTTCATTTGACAGGACTAATGAAAAAAAATATGGTCCTCCTGTCCCCGTCCCAACCCTTGCTTGTGGGGGAAATGGCTGGTGACACTGTGCAGACAGAGGCTATGCAACTGCAGGACTGACCCCTCCCTCCCTCCAAAATGTTTCACACATTCACACATGATGCAAGCCTTTATTTGACAGGAGTACACAAAAAAAATATGGTCCACCGGTCCCCGTCCCAGCCCCTGCTTATGGGGGAAATGGCTGGTGACACAGTGTACACAGAGGCCACTCAACTGCAGGGCTGATCCCTCCCAAAAATGTTTCATATGTGACGCAAGCCTTTATTTGGCAGGGCTTCACAAAAAAAATATGGTCCTCCTTTGCAGACTCCTGCTTGAGTGGAAAATGGCTGGTGACACAGCTCTGAAAGAGCTTAGGGGTGGTTACACAAGTGACTTCCTCAGCATCTCACAGTATGCCAGTATCCCCACTGAGCTGAATAATCTCAGTCATGGCCCTACTCTCAGTGAAGGCCCACTAGGCGTATATGCCTGTTTTCAGGGATGACCAGGGAGCACTGGGGAGGTTAAGGGACTTGTTCACAGTCACACAGTATGCAAGTGGAGGTGATGAGAAAAATATCAAACCCAGGGCTGTCTGCTGGATGTCCCACCAAGTCATTCACAGCACAATACTCCAAAGGCTATACTGCCAGGCAGCAAGATAACTACAGTAACTGCTAATGCAGTGGAACTAACTGAACTTGAACTGACCAAGTTCTTGCACTGCTGCATAGGTTTATAGGTTTCATTGGTAGATTCGAAGCAGAGAAGACGTTAGTCCATGTAGCTCACCTTTTCCCTAGTTATGATACCCTACTATATTTTCTTGTTCACAATATTTGTCAAATTCCCTTTTAAATCTTGTCATGCTGTTACATGTGATGATTTCCTCTGGTAAGCTATTTCAGACTGGTATAATCCTCATACTAAACCAGTGTTTCCTTTTTGTTGTTTTAAATTGTTGTCCTTTTAATTGCATCGAATGCGCCCTGGTATTATAATGCTGCTCTCTGAGAGTTAGTCCAAGTTTAGACCCTAATGCTGGGTCCCTCTTTGCCCTATAGACCAAACACATGTTGTCTCTCAGTCTTCTACATTCCAGTGTATACATTTCCATCTCAACCAATCTCTCTGCATAGTTTCTATCGCTTACATCAACAACTAACCTTGTTGCCCTCCTCTAGACCCCCCTCCATTCTTTTAATATCAGTCTTAAATCCATGTGACCAAAACTGGGCACAAAACTCCAGTTTTGGTCTCACCAAGGAGTTGTAAAGCAGCATGGCCACTTTTCTCTTCCTACTTTTTATGTGTTTACTAATACTATTTAATATGCCACCTGCAGCCTTTATCATCTGACCACAATGCTGATTAAACCTAAGGTCATTCCATACCCTAATTCCCAGATCCCTTTCATCAGTAACCTTCCCTAGCTGTACTCCATTTAACACATAGTCTCCCAAGATGTTATTCCTACCACAGTGCATTACTGCACATTTATCTGTATTAAAGGATAGCTTAGCCTCCCTTGCCCATATTTCCATCCAATTTAGTGCTTTTTGTAGTTTTTGTATATCCCCTATGAACTCGATGGTAATGCCAATGCTGGTATTGTCCATGAATTTAGACTCCCAGACTTCCCCATCTCCCGTCAATGATTGTACATATATATATATATATATTTTTTTTTCAACAAGCAGGGCCCCAGGACCAATCCCTGTGGGATTCCACTCTCCACACTCAATCAATCTGAATACACACCCTTAAGAGAAATCCTCTGTTTCCTGTCTCTCAGACATGCATTTACCCGTTGAGTAATATGCCCAGGGATATTATGGTGTATTACAGCATCAATTAGTTCCCCATGCGGGACTTTATTGAACGCTTTTAAAAAGTCCAAGAATATAACATCAGTTGCACTGCCTTCATCCAATGCCTTACCTATATGCTCATTGAATTCCAATAAATTCATTTGGCATGAAAAGCCTTTCTTGAAGCCATGCTGTACCTCATCTATATCCCCAACGATCTCCATGAATTCCACAATGTACTGCTTAATGATGGTCTCTAACATCTTCCCCAGGATGGTGGTCAAACTTACAGGTCTATAATTGCCCACCTCTTGTTTGGATCCCTTTTTGTGTATAGGTATGATGTTTACCCTCCGCCAGACCTCTACCACCTACGCCTTATCCTAGGAGGTTTGGAAGAGTTCTGTTGCAGGATCAGCCAGGACAATGACTAATTCCCTAAGGACTCTAGAGTGAATCCTACCAGGTCCTTGTGACCTACTGGGGTCTAATTTTAATAATCTCTCTCTAATATCCTTGCTATTTAGTTTGATTGTAATACCGTCTTTCTCTAGATGTTTCTCACTCCCTGTCGATTGGACATTAAATACTGATGAGAAGTAGTTGTCAAAATAGCCCGCTGTTTTCTTGTTATCATTTAATAGTTCCCCATCCTGGTCCTTAATGGGTCCAACAGTAGTTTTGCCCCATCTTTTATCATTTATGTAGTTATAGAATGATTTATGGTTATCTTTTACTTTCATGACTAAATTTAACTCATGTTTTTTTCTTGCCTGACCTATTGCCCTCTTGGTTTCTCTTAACAGATTTTTATGCATTTCCCAGTTTTTTACATTCCCGCCTTTTCTGGCTTTAATGTAGGCCTTCCTTTTCTTGTTTATGATTTTTTTCAATTTTAGGGG
This sequence comes from Neoceratodus forsteri, assembly GCA_016271365.2. NCBI lineage: Eukaryota > Metazoa > Chordata > Ceratodontiformes > Ceratodontidae > Neoceratodus > Neoceratodus forsteri. The sequence continues at coordinate 998,519,586 of CM057455.1, read as the reverse complement.
TCATCCATATGGGGATTTTACCTGTACTGTTGTACTTCTTCCTGACCGGTACATGTTCATTTAGTAAATGTGTAATTTTAGTAGCCAGACTCTCCCATTTCTCATTTAATAATTTATTTTCAAACTCCTTTTTTTAATCCCATTTTAAAGATTATTTTCTTAGCTCTTCACAATTGGCCTTATCATAGTTGCCTGCCTCTGCTGAGTCTAACGACTTTATTTTCTGTCCTACCATTTTGAAAGAAATCGTGCAATGGTCACTAGATCCAATGGGTGTAGTTACCCTGCACTGTTGAATTGTGTCCCCCATGTCGCTCAGTAGTAGGTCCAAAATGTTATCCCCTCTAGTGCTACTTGATATATGCTGTTCCAGTCCAGTTAACAGAAATATGTCAACATATCTGTATTCAATATGGTTCCCTGCAATTCGTTTTTCCCAATCTATAGTGGGGAAATTGTAGTCACCTAAAAGAATGATCCTGTCAGCTGGATCTAGGGAGTCTTGGAGGTTAAGAACACTTTCATCTTCCTGAGTTGCTATTGAGGGAGATCTATATATAACCCCAATTTGTATTTTCAGGCTACCTACTAGTATTAATTTGACCCAAACATGTTCAATTCCAGGTAAAGGGGGCATTTCAATAGCTTCTGAAGGGATGTTATCTAATATATAAAGGGCTACTCCTCCTCCTCCCCTTTTATTTTATCTATCCATATAGTATAAGCCATAGCCAGGTATATGACAGTCCCAGGTATCCATAGGTGACCACCATGTCTCGGTTATAGTGCAAATCTGGATTTTCTCTGTGTTTAATAGATATATCAACTCATCAAATTTATGTATACGGCTCCTTGCATTTAGGGACAGGAATTTCAAGTTTGTATTTGCCTTTGATTCTGTAAGGCATTTAGGTATTCCCCCTGGTGCTAGGTTGGCCTGAGAATCATCCCCTTCCCCCACGTCACCTAGTTTAAAAGGTTAGATGCTTGGTGTTGTATTTCCATAGCTAATAGTTTGCTACCATATTTATTTAAATGCAGTCCACTTGTGCTTTTGTTTCTACCTGGTACTGCACTTGTACTGTGTTACTGTTGTGCTTTGGGGCTAAATAAAGCAGTCTCACTGTCCCCCAAACAGACACAATCACCCTCCACTAGTGCCTTGCTCTTTGCTAGCTTCTGTCATTGGACACAAGGTAACCCCGACACACACACACACACACACACACACACACACACACACACACACACACACACAGTCAGTCCCTGGCTCACATTTCTCCAAAGGCCCAACCATCACAGTTTTTTTTTTTATTTTCTTAGTTTTTCCTGTGGAAGTGGTTCACTCATGGAGATCAATTATTTCCCCTCCTTCTTACCTGGCTGCTTGCTTCCCCGCTTCCCAGTCCCTGGCCCACGTCCTTCCTGAGTCCCCACCCAATCCTCTCAGTTTTTTTTTCTTTTTTTAATACTCTCTTTTGTTTTCAGGTGCCAGTCTATCCAACTACACACACTCTGACCATGGAGACCCTTCTTTCTCAGCTGGACGCTCGCTCACTGAAGGGCATCTGAGAGCTCCTTTCTCTCTTCGGTGGCTCATTTCAAATGGTGCTGAGAAGAGCTCTGCATCCAGTTATACTCTGGTTTGCACATGCACAAACTGAAGTATCTGAGCCAGCAACTCCCCAGCTCTCATCTGACCCATCACGTGACAGGCAGGAGATGGAAAACAAGGGGGGGGCGGATGTCAGAGAGTTGAGTTGATCCGAGCTGAGTCAGCAAGGTTTGGCTCAGGTCTCATGGAAACTGAGCTGTATGTGGCTTGTATGTATTGGGATGGCTCGGTTTCACCCTCATAGGTTCATCACCCTTTATTTTCTGTATTTAATAGATTACTATAGATGGAATGCAAGAATTCAACAATCTGCTCAGTTCTACTAGCAGATTAGAAAATGGTCTAAGATATTGCCGGGCTCAGATTGTCTGATAGCCCTGGCTAAGTGGGCATCTATCAAACAACACAGCCCGGGTAAAAAAAGTGCCAGTCCCAGCTGACTCCATTACCAGTATCAATGGGCACTGGCTATTTACAAATTTCAGACCTGCCTTTTTTTTCTTGCTAATAGAGATTTTCCCAGCAAGAGATATGGGGCAGTCTCACCCCCATTGCAAAAGCAATGTTACACAAGCAAAACACATATGTAATATAAAATTTAAGTTTTTCCAGTCACAAGAAAGGATTAAATATTACAGAACTTCTTACATCCCACACTCCCTCAAAAGGCCTACTGATACTGTAGCTGCTCAACGCTGGCATCACGTCTCCATCTATGGGGAGTGGAACTCAGGAAACTGCCATCACCATTCCTCGGCCTGACTCTCCCAATCTATGTAGTGTTAAACTGTACCCTGCTCAGTACTGCAGCTCCAAACGGATCAGCAAAACCACATAAAAGCACAAAAATGTACCTTTTCATACAGGTTTGATTTTCTTTTTGCTGCTACCTCTGTCCACCTCCCTCAAGGTTATCCTCTGGATGTTACATTCCCCCTTGGCAGCTCCATAGTGTGGTTGTCTGCGCACTTTCTATCCTGCTCAAACTTGGAAGCATTTAAACACTTGTTCAAAAAAAAAAAAGAATACAGGGATACCAGTACAGTCAGTGACAAGAGAAATAATCAAAAAAAAAAATACTGCTAGTCCACTTGGGAGGAGGGGGAGGAGAGAGAAAAACAGACTGCTAGCAGATGCTGAAGGTAGACACTACATGGGATGGCATGACATGCACCCCAATAGCTCAAAATACAACAACACCATCTAGTGATATCTAGTGATAAAGACAACATCAAAGGCACTGCTTTACACAAAAGTAATTTAATGATAAAAATTAAGTATTTACACTATTTTTGTAAATTATATAAACTATTTCTTTCTAAAATACAACCTAAAAAGCCCAGTTTCTAAGCACAATAATACCCTCCTGGATTGGTGGTATTGAGCATTACTGGACTTTCCCAGGACTATGAGGCCCTCCGCCTGTGGCATCGGGTCTCATTATACTCCTGGGTGGTCCAGTATTGCCCCAGTACTGCCCACCCTGTTGGGTATTATTGCTTACATGTTTATCCCCACAAACACACAAAAGAAGGCCTCAGATGGAACCAGGGTTTTTATTTTATCTGTAGCAGTTTAATCACCAGAGATTTTCCTAGTAAGCAGGTGAGGATAGGAGAGGGATTTTTCCTGGTCAGCAAAGAAACACCAGAAATGAATACTGTAAGTACTGTAGTACAGTGCCGCCCTCTTAAATGCATACCCTTAGTACCTGCAAAACTGATGCGTTTAATAGGGCTATGCATTTCTCAGATCCTGTATTCTTTTAATGGCGAGTGTAACTTGCAGCATGTGCCAGGAGGCTGAGTAGGGGAAAAGAAATACCAGTAGCACTTAAGTGCTTCTTTGGTTGGAATAAAGTGATGAGCGACATGCTGTAGCATTCATTGGTCTGATTCCTGTATGAGGAAGAGTGCTTCTGGGATTCATGTTAAGTGCTTCTGTGACATTCTTTTGGGTTCTTTGCTATGATTTTAGTGTGAAGGAGGGTGCTTCTGTGATGTGGGTTTGATGGTTAAAAGGTAGAAGTAGGTGATTAAAACCTCATTTTAAACAGAGCAGCCCATTCACAGGCAGTTAATTGTTAATTAGTAAGGCAGCTACAGGCAGTGTCAGCAAACATGGGCCAGTCAGTCCACACTTGAACAACAAAACAGAGTGAAAAATATGCATTTAAAAGGGATCTTTATATGTGTTTAACAGGCCTACTTTACATAGGAAGCATAGGAAAAAATTGGGATGTGGAAATTCTATACATTTATGCGGGCTATGCGTTTATCATCTATGCATTTAAGTGGGATGCACGGTACTTCATATTTTAAATTTATGTATGAGTGTGCAAGAAGAGAATTATAAGGGCAAATAGTATTTAATTGTTATTTTGTTATTAATTTAAAGCATTTTTATTTTTAGGGCCTAACTGAAGGTTTTTAGTGAGTAAAAGTAACAGCCATATTTGTGATAGCAATCAGGGATGTGTGTAGTATTGATTTTAATATAAAGAGGCTGCTGGATCTTTACCTAGAGCTGTTGTACTGAGATAACAGTACTGGTAAAGATGACCCTCAACCAATTAAATTTCATGATTTTTAAAACTCATTTTTTAATACAGACTTTGGAGGGAGGGTCTAAAGTGGGTAACTAAGGCAAACTGGAAAATACTATTATAGGCCATATGTAGACACTTTTTATCTGTTGCAACTGCATTCCAAAAGACAGAGAAGCCATAGTCACAAAGAGAGAGCAAACAGTAATTGACAGCCTTCCCTCCTACCTGTCTGACCTTATCCCCCCTTTGCTCCCTCCTCTTATGTCCTCCGTTTGTCTAACATACATTCCGGTAATAACCCTTATCGCTCAACTCAACGGGTCAATCCACTTTCTCATTACAGCTGCCCTCTCTGGAACTCTCTCCTCTCTTCCCTTGGGCTTGCTTTCTCTTACTTTGCCCTTAAGTCCCAGCGGAGATCCCGTTCCTCTTCTGCATGCTCCTGTCCTGACCTGTCAGGCACCTGATCCAGTCTCTCCTCTGCTTTTCTAAGATTGCTTGATGTACTTTGTAAATTTCATATTTATTGCATGCATCTGTTTTTAGATTGTGCTGTATCTTTATTTCTTTTTTAACTCCTGCCACTCTTGTGAGGGGTAATGTTTTGTTGTAATTTACTGTGCTGTTTGGGTTGTTCAGTAGTAAACTTCAATTATTATTATTGACTGACTATAGTATCACACTATATCAATGTTAACTACTGTAATACTGTTTCCATCTGTTTCCCCTTCCACCAGTCTGTGCCTGGCAACAAGCCACACCTCAGTGTGCATTTCCTGCTGCTGCCCCTTAATAGGACTTTTTTTTATCTGAATCTGCTGACTGCTAGTCCCAAGACATGAGGCAAATTAGCCATTGCTGACTCTAGCATTGCATACATAACATATGATGATGCTCTCATCTTTTGAATCTTGAAAAAAAAATCCCATATTAAGAATGTTTGAACAATGGTTGCCCATTCCTGTTTGGCCATGGTGAAGAGGCATGAGTAGGCTTTCACCTGTAGTTATATCAACATCAAGACCAACAATGCCTTCCTTGCTGCCTCTTCTACCAATATCCCTTTGCTTTCCCTGTGCATCGTCCTTACCCTTTCTTTTCAAAAGTCAGTTGCATATGGTACCTGATCATTGTCACCCTCCTTCTCCTTCTCCTCCTCCTCCTCCTCCTCAACTTCAATATTTCTCGATTAATAAACCAGTTTATAGTCCTCTTTCTCTCTGGCTCCCATCCGACATCTAGCACTGGCTCATTCAAATCTGCACAGAAGTCACTGCTGCCTACATCAGTTCTCTCCATCTCAAACTGCTGATGAAGTTTACCATCTTGCTCAGTGGAATTGGCGTGAAATGGTTCCAGAAAGCTTTCTGCATCTGTGAATCTGTGGGACCACAACTCATACACCTTTCTGTGAATTTGCAATGTCAGCTATAAAAATACTTTCATACTGTAGATGTTCCTTTTTTCATGTACAGTGGAGTGATGGGGTATGGGATACATCCAAAAAGTAATTGGGGGCCAGGACAGGAATTACAAGATGATTTAATTATTTCATCCTCTGTGAGGTGCCTTGCCATTATGAGATGATTTCATTATTTCATCCACGGTAGAGTGACTTGCCTTCAGATGGTATTTGGCAGGGTAGTAGATATGATATATAAGTAATAGTAGTAAAAATTGTATTATGAAGTTTTCAGAAAATGATAGCCCAATTGAGCTGAGGCTCATTTTCAGTGGGGTCCTGGTGCATAAGACAAATAGTTACACAAACTGTAAACACTAGTAATACCTATAACATACAATATTAAACATGTATCACATGTAACAAAAACACATAACAAGCATAACATATTTTCAATTAGTTGCAGCATACTTTTAGGCATTTTGTCACTTTTTACAAGCCAAGTTTTTATGAGACTCCAGGATGGAGTAGATATTGACTTTCTCAAATGGCCTGGCAATCTGTTCCATAATTTTGGTGCCGAACAAATAAATAATGAATCACCCTTTACAGTTCTCATAACAGACACTTTAAATTCAATTCACTCAGCAGTGTGTAGATCTTCCCTAGCTTTCCTGATTGGTACCATATCTGATAGATACAGGAAGTAGGCACCTTATTAAGGTAACACCTATAGGTCAAATGTATCATATGGATATTCCAGTGCACAGACAAATTAATCCAATTCAAGTTTCTACAAAGAATACAATGATATAGATTCCTTGGGGCATCTAAGATGTAGCGAGCATACCTGTTATAAAGAATATCTTGCAATATAAGTAGATAATATAATCTAATATAAGAGATATTGTAAAATAATATGATATGGACTATGAGAAAATAGTATCTGATTAATAGGTTATATGATATAATGGGATGCTGTGCCTTCAGATAGCATCAGGTATGACAGTAGATATGATATCTAAGCAAATAATGTAATCTGAAATATGATAAAATAATATAACATGACATAATAGATAATGGACCCCATATTTAAAAGGTTAGCACAGGCACTAACTGGAGTTTGCACCAGGGCTCCAAGTATGGCCATATTAAAAGATCACCAGGCTGCTACCCAGACCAGGTATAACAATATTGCAGTGCCTATGCAAATGAGGGAGTCCCTCATGCATAATAGCACAGCAATAAATTGAAATGGTTTCAGTTGTGCTAAACAACCCCCAGAGAGGTGCTGTTTATCAGTGTTTAAAGCCCCATGTTATCATAGCTCTAAGGCCACAACCCTATCACCCTGAATGCAGCACAGCTGTACTGCAGCTGCCAGGCCCTGGTGTTTAGTGGATGCACCTCCCCCGATCCTAGTTTTGAACACGAATGATCCCTGTTTGTCTAGTCTCCCTTCCCCTGATTGCCCCATGTTATTAAACATGAATGATCCCTGCTAGTCTAGTGGACCCCCTTCCCTAACCCCCTCCATAGTGCTTTTTTTCATACTGCTTTTTTCTGTACTTGTTCCATTTTCTCTCTGTACACCCATCCCTCTCATGGCATGAATGTGCATGTATGGAGGCATATCCACATCACGTCTCTGCGCTTCTGTATCTCCTGGCCTCTTGTGCTGCCCTCTGGCCTCCACTAGGGGGCAGCCAAGGAGCCGGATGACAACCCTCTCATCCCCTTCCCAGGAGAAGAGAGCAGTCCATCGGACGCTCAATTCTCTCCCTTCCCTGCCTACCCACAGTAACACGAGGTCACTTCTGACCCTGGGTCACCGGCATGGTGCAAGGTGTGACATCCAGCACCTTAACCCTCAGTACCACTGGGCCAGCTGCCCCCTCCATAGTGTTAAACATGAATGATTGCTGGTAGTCTAGTGAACCCTCCTTACCCAGATTGCCCCAGTAGTGTTAAACATGAATGATCCCTGGTAGTCTAGTGAACCCCCTCCCCAGTCACCCCGGTAGTATTAAACCTGAATGTTTACAGGTAATCTGCTGGAACCCCCTCCCCTGATTGTCCCATAGTATTAAACATGAATGATCCCTGGTAATCTAATGGACCCATCCCCCGATTGCTCCCATAGTTTTAAACATGAGTGGTCCATGGTTGTCTAGTCCCCCACTCCCAATTTCCTCAAAGTGTTAAACATTAATGATCCCTGGTAGTCTAGTGAACCATCTCCCCTGATCCCCCCATAGTGTTAAACATAAATGATCCCAGGTAGTCTAGTGAATCCCCCTCTCTGCCATCATCCCCATAGTGTTAAACGTGAATGATACCTGGTAGTGTATCAGACCCCCTCTCCCCAAGCATCCCTGTAGTGTTAAACAGGAATGATCCCTGGTAATGTGCTGGACCCCATGTACCAATCACTCCATAGTATTAACAAGCATTTGTCAATGCCGAATGTTGGCTTGCTGGCATTGGCATTGGTAGTGCAGGAGTTAGACAGATGCATCATAGGAATGGCAGTGAAGTATTGAACTGATGCCAACCCACCCCCACCCTGCAGAGAGTGACAAGCATTAGGGTGTCCCTTTGGGTGTTTGGTAGTGCAGTGCGAGAAAACATGTTGGGCAGGATGTGAGAAATGACAGCTGTACAGTTCTTAAGGAGGTGTAAAAAAATACGGTGTTGAAAATGTGGCATGTAAATATACCAAATTTGCGGAAGCTACTAGGGTGCGTGGGAAATATGCAATACGCTTACGCTTACTGCTGCCATTTATAGGCGTTCGGCACCAAATTTTCAACATAGGCATTTTAGCACCTCTGCTCATGTACAGTGTCACTGTTATTTCCTCAAAGTGTCCTAAGAAGTGATTTCAAGACAGCGACCACTACACTATTCTGCGCCGGAAGTGCGAAAACACATTTTGGGCAGGATATGTCAAATGACGGCTGCACTGTTCATCAAGAGGTGTGGAAAAATGGCAAAGGTGAAAATCCAGACTGAAAATATCACAGATGCACGATGGTACGAGCGTGCATGCAATCTGCCAACGCACGCTTGTAACACAGTTATTTTAGGGAGTATCATCAGCAAATTTTCAACATAGGCATTTTAGGTCCTCTGCTCATGAACTGTGTCACTGTCATTTTCTTAAGCTGGCCCAAACACTGATTTCCCACAGTGACTGTGCTATTGTGCGCCGGAAGTGCGGAAACACATTTTGGGCAGGATGTGGAAAATGACAGCTGTACTGTTCACAAGGAGGTGTACAAAAATGACAATGCTGAAAATCCGGCAGTAAAATATTGTGAATGCATGAAGTTATGAGCCTGCATAGCAACTGCGCAACGCATGCTCATAAAACAGGCATTTGTTGGATTTTTTCCACCAAATTTGGAACTTAGGCTTTTTAAGAGGGCACCTCATGAACACCACCACTGTCATTTCGTTAATGCGCCCCGGAAGGTGATTTCACACAGTGACTGCGAAATCACCTTTTGAGGCCAAGTAATGCCATGACAGTGACAGAATTCATGAGGAGTGGCCCCAAAAACCCCATGTTGAAAATTTGGTGCAAAAATTCCAAGAAATGCCTAAGATATGCAACAAAGTTGAAAAAACCCTATTCACTCCATTATACAGCTTACCGGCATTTCCTCAGTTCAATGTCGGTTTGAAGAGTGCAGGCGTGTTCCTGGTCCACTGAAGATCTTGGCATCAGCTGAAATGCGAGGTAAGTATGGGGTGGGGGGTGAGCGGAGGCAGGGTCACAGTGGGTGGGTGCGGTGGGGGAGGTGGACCTTAGGCTACGAGGGACGGTTTCGTATTCGAGGAAAAAAAGAAAACATGCAGGACAGTTTTGGCATGCTGGGGTGGGCTCCCAATGTGCCACCTAAGTGGGTTAGGGGGTCAATGGCAGCGGGGGATTGAGCACCCTCGTCAGCACACAACCTGTGAGGTGGAAGTAATGCTGCCCGGGGATTGGGCACCCCGCTGGCAAACAAAGTCAGGAGGGAGCACGAGCCGAGGGTCATTGGGCACCCCCTTGGCATTCAACAGTTGGGGTGATACCAACGGGAGTGGGCTCCCCGTCAGCATAAAAACATGGGGGTTGCTGGCTAGCTGACCATGGCCATAATGGCGGCGAGGCATGTCCAAGCAAAGGACCACTGCGATGATGATTGCAGCGGTCTTTGCTTTGATGTGCTCGCACCATTATGTATGCATGGTGTGGCGGTGTTGATGCAGGCTGATTTGGGGAATGAGGGACGACCCATTGGGATGTGATGCCCTGCATTCACCCAACAGCGGCCACACCCCCAAATCTGCACTCTCCCTATATGTTGGCTTTGCCTGCGGCAAGCCAACATAAAAATAAATGATCCCTGCTAGTCTAGTTGACCAGCTCATCCCAACCGCCCCTTGTCACTTGTATAATTAAAATCTCTGGTGTTCTAGCATCCCCCATCAAGTGCCAAAGTCCACCACATGTATATGCCTCCCTCCACCTGCTCACCTACTGAGGACCCATCCACCCTGCACCCCCTCATCACCCTGGTCACTGGTCACTGCTCACAGGCAATGAAGTAGCAGATCAGTGCCTGGCAAAGCCCTCCGCTTACCTCCTCAGCCTGCTACTGTCTGACAGTAACAAAATACATTCAGAAGTAAGAACAGAACTTGGAGTTATGGTAACATGCACTGCAGACTATAGAATCGACCACTGCAGCCCTCCTCTGATATCTGATATCATCTGTTATACTGTGGTAAACAATAAGTAGAAAACAGTAATTTGCACTCAAAGAGCAAACTGGGACCAGCTACACCATTGGTTGTTGTGTCTGAATAGGTGGCTCCTGTAAGTTACGTCCTAATAGCAGAGAAGGGGGTTAATTGCATGTGATAGGGCACAGAGCTATAGTGGAAGCTATTCAAATTCAAGTTGGGACTTGGTAAAGTTTAAGGAAGCCTAAATTTGTATTCGGCTCATGTATATCTGTTCCAAGAGAAGTGCTCAGCCACTGGTGTCTGGTTGTCTGAGAGCTAGAGAGTGAATCTGAGCTCATTCGTGAGTTTGTGGAATGTTTGTTCTTCTTCACCCACATACTATCCATGCAGACATTTTTAGCAACTTATTAGATAAGTCAGATTGTTGGTGTTGCATGATACAGACCCATTTGTTTTTTGTATTCATATTTGGTGAATGGAGAGTAGACAGAGTCACATGTGACTATCGTGCTGCATGGTCTCTTGTTTTTCTGTTCGAATTGAGGGGGAGTTATTCCTCCTGACCAGTGTGGGTGTTATTCCTGACCAGTGTTCTTCCCAGATTTGGTGGTTGTAGGTATGGTATCAAATGTGGTTCACTGAATATAAAACAGTCTGTCATCACTCTATAGGACTGGCAGTGGTTACAGCTCTCTGATGATCTTCTGTAGTGGTCTGGTTGATGGGTTATATGTCACAACCAGCAGTGTGCATTATGACTTTTTTCCATTTTGCATATCAGTAGCCATTCTTATGGTATTTGTCAAGCTCACGTAATATGACACTTACATGTGTATGGTAGTTTTTGATGGCAATGGCACCTCATAGTGTTTTCAAACTGTTGTCCATGTCCAACTTATCCATACATTTATGTTGGTAACACAGGGCTTGTCTTTAGACAATTGTTCTTTCACGTGATTTGGGTGTGCACTAGACTGGTGTGGGTTTGTTTTCCATATATTGTTGTATTTAATTTGCACTGTTGCAATTCAGTTGTGGTGTCTAGAAAGTAGAGTTTTTTGCTGGGAGAAGTCCATCTTCACATTGATTGAGGGATAAAATTATTGAAGAGTCTGTGGAATGCATGTAGTTTCTTTTCACTCTTTGTCCATATAAGAATAATGTCATGAATAAAATAGTAGATCAATGGCTTTGCTCTCTGCTGTGATAGGGCAGCATGTTTAACATGTGGGGCAGATGAGGGAGAAAGCAATTCTTGGTGGGGGGAATGTGGACATGCCTTGTAATTAGGGGCAGTTGACAGGTATGATTTGCATAGTGTTCAACAGTCAGCATTCAGTGTGAAATGAAATGGAGTGCAACCATGAATTCCTCAGCCAGATGAAATCCTGCTTACAAAACAGCAAAGTTTAACTGCAATTGAATATTTTGCCAACAAATTACAATTACAATGAGACCCCCTTCAGTCACAAATACTAGATGAAAAATAAACTTATATTTACATCATGCAAATCATGCCTCTTAGCAGCTCCTCATTATGAGGGATGTCTGTCATTTTACCTCTCAGAATTCTTCTGTCGCTCATGGAAGAAGTGCTTCCCTCATAGATGAGGTGTTGAAAACTTAGACCTTAAAGCAGACATTAATAACACCCTATGATCTTAAAGCAAAATTAAGCCTGCACAACTAAAAGGTATTAGTTTCCACAGTGCTCAGAGATTGAATCTCCATGTTTGTTGATGTGTTCCACATTCAGAGAGCTAGCATTTCTCATTTTTCCAAATTTTGAGTGTCACTGTCCTATATTTTCAGGATACTGAGATGTACAGTGACATCCCCCAGGATGAAATCCAATTTTTGAAGTACTCTGCAGTATGCTGCAGCAGACCTACTGAAAAAACAATGTAATTTCAAAGGCAGTTAGTCCCTTTTGTCATGCAGGAAACTGTGGCATTCACTTCATCCTAGCAGTGTCACATTTTCCTGAATGATAAAAGGGACTAATTGCCATTGAAATTATATTGCTTTATTCAGTAGGTCTGTTGCAGCATTCTGCAGAGTGCTGCAAGATGCTGCAGAATTGGATTTCATTCTGGGGAAAACCACTGTATGATGCAAATCAGCCCTACAGCTCATATATGACTGCAGATGTACTAATGCATCAAAGGCATGCAGTGGCAGAGGAAAGCAAGACATACTAGTGTGACTGTGTTTGCCCAAGGGTTAAGCATCTGCATACTAAAATGAAGAACAGGGAATAAGCAAGGTGAAGACTGATGTAACAGTTTATTTCTGGATGGCGGGATGTATTCATCTGTGTGGTAAAAGGTGGGGATATTTTTATTTTATATATCAGGCAGAGACTTTTGGTCCACATTAGGTAGTGAAGGAGCAGGAGACAAAAAGTAAAAATAAAAATAATAGCAACCTGCAAATGCACAACAGCAGAAGAATCTGAAACAAGGTAGAGAAAGTGGGGGAAATAGGATGACAAAAGGATTTTCAAACTTTTTGAGAGCAAAGAAGTGTCCATCCATATATTCCAAAAAAAGAAAAAAAAAACATACTGGGATTTTAGAAAGATCATTAGAACTCCTCATGCTTTGCTCTCATGGTTATGATGGCACTGAAATCCATTGGTGGAACCATAGCCTTCTAATGTATGTTTTGCCATCGATTATGCTGTTTGTTTCAGAGAAAGGTCTAATGACTCCTTTGACATACACAACAATATACAGTGATGATGAAGGATGTACAGTAAATACAGTAGATGATAAAGGGCAGAAAATGACAAATAATCCATCGAGTCTGTCTGAGTTTTTCCTTCATAACTTTGCCCTTAAAGCCTCATTAAAAATGTTTCTTTTGAAAAAGCCTTTAGTTTTATTTAAAAATATTTAATTATAATTTTTGTGGATGTTTTTATTGTAAAGTTCTCTGAGCCCCCGATAGGGTGTTATATAAATAAAATGTGCCTTGCCTTAGTCAACCCTTGAAACTTCCCCACCTGTACCATCCTTTTGTTTCTAATGACTGTGCTGATACTACTACATTGGATTTTGAAACCTGAGATAGCCCTAGTGTTACTCATAATGTTCGGTAGATTGTTCCATCTGTCCATTTTCCTCACAATAAAGAATTACGTCCTGACATCCTTCTTGGTGGTTTGGTTAATACTTTATTGTTCACCTCAAAATAGTCATTACAATCTGTAACAAAATAAACATTTACAAAACATAAAAATAAAGAACTTCACATATATAAACATTACAAATATTGAGGGTAAGATATCATATCCTCCTCTATGCAGTGACAACATAAGTACAATCTGAAGGATCCTTGTTTAACACAATAGTTACATCCTTCCCGAATTTCCCCCACTAGTTTAATGTTATGTCCTCTGGTGTGTTATTCATAAGTGTACATATTGTATGTTGGAGGAGTCCACCCTGTTATATCGCTGCCTGTTCTGTATTTAAGGCTTCAGTCATGCCCCCCATCCCTCCTTTCTTCCAATGAGTATGTTAAGACTGACCAATCTTTTTTGATAGGTTTGGTCTTGCTTCCCCTATATCATTTTTAATGTTCTCCACTGAATAGTCTCTGACTTCTTCCTGTCTTCCTCCAGATGCAGGTTCCAAAACTGTGCAAAGTAATCCAAGTGTGACCTTATCAATAACATGTTCAGTGGCAATATCACCTCCTTGTTGTGACTAGTAAAACCACACCTGAGATATCCTATGCCATATTAGCTTGCCCATATGCTTTACTGCATTGGAAAGTGGCTTTCATCTTGTTTGTTATAATCCTTATGTCCCTTTCCTCCTGTGAGCGATTTAATTTGATGCCACTGATACAGTTTTACCTCTGTGGATTTTTATTTCCAGTGTGCATCAATTGACCTTTTTTTTGGCATTGAACTTTAATTACCATAGGTTTGTCCACTGCTCCAGCTTATCTACATCCCTTTTCATACAGCTGAATACCTCTTCAATATCTGTCCTCCCACAGAGTTTAGTTTTTTCATCCAGCATACCCCTTTACCCTATTATCCTACCCTGATGTCACTAATATTTATGACAGAGAGTACCAGCTCCAGAACAAACCCTTGTAGCACTCCCTTTGTGACTTCTCTGATGCTAGACAATATACCTTTTAGGACAACTCTACATCCTATCTGAAAACCAGTTATAAATTAACCTGATTACCCCTTCGCCTTGTCCTATTACCTCCACTTGCTGGATAAGCCTCTTATGTGGCATTGCATTAAATGCTTTAGACAAGTCAAAGCACAGAACATCAACTGCCAGACCCTAGTCCACCATCCATGACACTATCTTGAAAAAGTCAACCAAGTTTCTTTGACATGACTTGTCACACATGAACCCATGCTAATTCCTGTCTTTTAGCATGTTATCTATTAGGAAGTCAACTATTTGTTAATTGATGATTGACTCTAACAGCTTACCAACTACTGACCTCAGGCTCACCAGCCTGTAATTCCCTGGGTTTTCCATATTCCCAATCTTAATCAAGGGGATCGCATTAGCTACCCTTCAGATTCCAGAACCTCAATCACAGACAGAGGTAGATTAAATAGAGTTTTGTACTAGGGTTTAATGAGGCCCATTGAGGCTGCCCACTCACTTTTCAGTGGTAAACCAGTCGATATGTACCAGACAGAACAAGCTGGTCTAACTTGTTTTTGAAGGTGGTCTTGTTTGGGGAGACAAGAACATGTTGTGGTATGGAATTCTAGAGGCCCATTACCCTTTGTGCAAAAAAGTTTTTCCTTTTGGATGTCTTAAATTTAATCTGTAAAAACTGCTTACTGTGTTCTCTGGTGGCCTATTCATTAAGTCTAAATTTGAACCTCATTGATTCCATAAGTACCTTATCTTGTACAATGATATATATTAACACAGATCACTACTTCCTCTTCTGGTTTCTAATGACATTATGCCAAGTGAGTTCAATCTGTCATCATATGTGAGGTGCCAAATTCCCCTTACAATTTTGGTTACTGTCCCTTGAATTCTCTCCATAAGTTTTAACTCTTTTGCTTAAATGGTGATCAAAATTGTGAGGCATAATCTGTGTAAACAGAAGGTTCCCACTGTAAATGAGCTTCTGCTCAGTGGGTTTTCACCTTGATTGAAATGAAATGAAAAAAAAATGAAATGTAGCCTCACCAGATTTCTGTGCAGTGACAGGATAACTTTCTTTTTACTCCAGGATACAAAGTGTCTTTTAACAGATATGACTATTTGCCTAACTTTAGCATTTCTAACAGCACAGGTGAGGTATTACTGCTGGGTAATTTCAATATCTCAGACATGGACTTGGTCATCCCAGCAGCTGCTTCAACCAGGAGCAGAAACATCCTGGATTCCCTACAGGGGGCAGCCCTAAGACAGCTAGTGACTGATCCCACCAGTGAAGGGGTGATTCTGGACCTAGTACTGACCAAAGGGGACAGAATTACAAATGTCCAGGTGGAAGGTGAACTGGGGTCCAGCAACCATCACATAGTGTGGGTTAGCATAGGGACCGAGACGCAGTCTAGTCACACGAAGGCAAAGGTCTTAGATTTTAGAAGGGCAGATTTTGCTAAAATGGGGAGTTGTATTAAAGAGGCATTCATGAGAAGGGAGACAGGAGGGGGAATTAAGGAGCAGTGGGAACAACTAAAGGGAGCCATAGAGGAGGTGACAAGCCAATACATCAGGTTGGTAAATAAGGGCAAGAGAAGAAGGAAACCACTGTGGTTCTCGAGAGAGGAGGCAGACAATGTAAGGGCCAAAAGAGCAGGTTTCAGGAAATATAAGGAGACTCAAAGGGAGGAGGACAGGGAGGTGTACCTAAGAAATCTAAGGGAAGCAGGGAATGCTTTTAGGAGAGCAAAGGTGCAGACTGAAGAAAGATTAGCGCAGACAGTGATGAAGGGGGACAAGGCATTCTATAGGTACATCAGCAAAAGAAGGAAGACCAGGGTGGGGGATTGTAAGGCTCAAAGGGGATACAGGGGAATGTAAGGAGGGAGACATGGAAAAGGCAGAAATACTGAAAAAATACTTCTGTTCAGTATTCAAAAAAGAGGGGAAGGGACAGGGACCACAGCTGGGTAACAGACATGATGGAGGGGGTAAATACAATTCCATTCACAGTGGAGAGAGTCCTGGAGGAGCTCACAAAACTGAAGGTGGACAAAGCAATGGGGCCAGATGGCATACACCTGAGGATATTAAGAGAGCTGTGAAGCTAGCTAGCAGCACCTCTGCCAGCACTGTTCACCTCAGTAGTGGGTAAGATCATGGAGGCAGTGCTTTAAGAAAGAATGGTGGCACACTTGGAATCCAGCAGTGCCCAGGATCCAAGGCAACATGGATTCACACCAGGAAGGTTGTGTCAGACAAATATATATTTTTTGACTGGGTGACAGGGAAGTAGATCGGGGGGATGGTGGGGTGGTAGACATCACCTAGCTCAATTTCAGAAAAGCCTTTAACACCATCCAACATAAAAGGTTGGTTAACAAAATGAGTAGTCCGGTTGGTAAACTGGGTTAGGAATTGGCTAATGGACAGGAAGCAGACGGTGGTAGTAAATGGGATCCAATCAGTGGAGAGGGGGTGACCAGTGGGGTACCTTAGGGGTCAGTCCTTGGGCCAGTCCTGTTTAATGCCTTCATTAGTGGCATAATGGTAGAACTGGAGGGAAAGCTCTGCCTGCTTGCAAATTGCACCAAGATCTGCAACAGGAGCCCACTCGAGAGGGAGCAATCTTAGACCTGGTTCTCTCAAATGGAGATGAAGAGAGGATCACAGATGTAGAAGTGGGTAGCCATCTGGGAACTAGCGACCACCATCAAACAGTATGGTTCACAATAAACACAGCAATAGAGTCAAGTCATACAAAGGCAAAAGTACTGGACTTTAGGAGGGCTGACTTAGCCAAAATGGGTGAGTGCCTAAGGAATGCACTAGCAAATGGGCAGGAAGGAGGGGTGGAAGAACAATGGGGAATAATAAAAACTGCCATCACAGAGGTAACAAGCCTTTGTGTGAAGCAAATAAACAAAACAAAACAAAACAATCTAAGAAACCACTATGGTTCTCAAAGGAAGTGGCAGAGAAGGTTCAAGAGAAAAAGAAAGCATACAGGAAGTACAAGGAATCACAGAAGGAGCAGGACAGAGAACTGTATCAGTTAAAGCAAAAGGAAGCTGGGAAGGCAGTCAGAACAGCAAAGGCCCAAACTGAGGAAAAGATAGCCCACTCAGTTAAGAAGAGGATAAACCTTTTATAGGTACATCAGGGAGCAAAGGAAGACCAAGGGAGGATAGTGAGGCTTAATAAAGGGGAGGGAGGGTGGGCAGAGGGTGGCTGTGAAAAGGTAGAGATACTAAACAAATATTTTGCTCAGTATTTACAAAGGAAGAGGGGAGGTACCTAAAACAAACAGTAGAAACACTCTGGATACAGAAGTTAATACCAGCCCATTTACAGAAGAAAGGGTTCTGAAAGAACTCTTAAAACTGAAGGTGGACAAAGCAATGGGGCCTGATGGGATTCATCTCAGAATTCTAAAAGAACTAAGGGTAGAACTAGTGACACCACTGACTACCTCTTTAATAAATCATGGGAGGATGGGGTGGTACCCAAGGACTGGAGGAGGGCAGATGTGATTCCCCTTCACAAAAGTGGGAGCAAGGCAGAAGCAGGAAACTACAGACCTGTTAGTTTAACCTCAGTGGTAGGGAAAATGATAGAATCCCTTCTGAAGGAAAGAATTGTTGAGTATCTAGAAGCCAGAGGGACACAGGACCCAAGGCAGCATTGATTCACAGTGGCAAGGTCGTGCCAGACAAATCTGATAGATTTCTTTGACTGGGTGACCAAAGTAGTAGATCAGGGAGTGGCTGTGGACATGGCCTACCTAGACTTTAGCAAGGCATTTGACACAGTCCCACACAAAAGTTTAATATACAAGTTAGCCAGTTTGGGAGTGGGTCCCAAGATGACAGCCTGGGTAAAGAATTGGCTGGAGAATAGGACACAGAGAGTAATAGTAAATGGAGTCCACTCTGAAGAAATGGGGGTTACTAGTGGGGTACCGCAGGGTTCAGTATTAGGACCGGTCCTCCTCAATGTCTTTATAAGTGACATTGCAGAGGGACTGGAAGGAAAAGTATGTCTCTTTGCAGATGACACAAAGATCTGCAACAGAGTTGATGCACAAGGTGGGGTGGAAAGGATGAGAAGGGACTTGGCAAGGTTAGAGGAATGGTCAAATGTATGGCAGCTTAGATTCAATGCTAAGAAGTGCAAGGTAATGCACCTGGGAAACAAAACCAGGGAAGAGTACACAATGGGGTTGAGATACTAACAACAACAAAATGGAAAGGGACCTGGGGTAGTCATATCAGATGACCTAAAGGTGGGCAAGCAATGTGAGAGGGCAGCAAGGAGGGCTGGGGGGATACTGGGATGCATAGGGAGAGGCATCACCAGTAGAAAACAGGAAGTTATTATCGCTCTGTACAGACAGCTGGTCAGAACCCATCTGGAGTACTGCGTGCAGTTCTGGAGACCCAATCTCTGCAAAGACATAGACAGGATGGTAGCTGTCCAAAGGAGGGCAACTAAAATGGTGCAGGGTCTGCACTGGAAGACATATGAAGAGAGACTTAAGAAGCTTAATATGTACAGCCTTGAGGAACGGAGGGAGAGGGGGGACATGACAGAAACTTTCAAGTATCTCAAGGAAATCAACAAAGTCCAAGAGGGTAGCATCTTTCAAAAAAAGAGCTGTGCAAGAACAAGGAGGCACAATTTGAAGATGGGAGGGGCGGCTCAGAGGTAATTTAAGGAAGTATTTTTTCACAGAGAGGGTTGTGGATGCATGGAACGGCCTTCCCGAGGAGGTTGTGGTGTCAAAAACAGTGGTGGAATTCAAGCATGCATGAGACAGTCATAAGGCAATTCTAGGGGGTGGGGGTAGGAAGAAGTAGGCTGCTGGTTAACTAGGATCTGCAGCTTATTCATTAGGTAGGGAAACGGGCAGACTGCGTGGGCCAAGTGGTCCTTATCTGCCGTCAAATTCTATGTTTCTATGTAACAGGTTGGATACTCAGGATGGGGAGGAGAAAATGAGGAGGGACCTGAAGAAGCTTATTTCTGATGACCTAAAACTGTCTAAGCAGAGTACAAAGTCTGCAGGGAGGGCTAGTGGTATGCTGGGGTGCACAGCAGAGATATCACTAGTAGAAATCGGGAGGTGATGATGGCATTCTACAAAATTCTAGTAAAGGGAAATGTGAGGACGTTTTTCTTCCCAGAGGGTTGTTACTCCCAGGTCCCTTTCATTTGTTAATAACATGATTGGGTTTCCCTTGATGTAGTACTGATGTTTTTGTCTTTTTTCTACTCATGTGTATGACTCTACATTTATCATTAGTTTTAGTTGTTTAAGCAGGTATAGCACACTAAGCTGAAAGCTTTTTTACAGGAGTGACCTGGGAGCACAAGGAGGTTAAGTGATTTGCTTAGGGTCACACAGTATGCAAGTGGAAGCTGTGGGATTCGAACCCAGGTCTGGTCTGTTAGATGTCACCAAATTTGCAGCTCAGAGCCTTAGACCACTGCGCTATACTGCCTCATTGTCTCAGTTTTCAGCCCAGTTAACTATCTGATGCAGTTATTTTCAGAGGATCATATATATATATATATATATATATATATATATATATATATATATATATATATATATATATATATATATATATATATATATATATATATATATATATATATACTGTTTTGCTGACATCATTGCATATTATTGAGTTCTTTATGAATTTTTGGAGCCAGACCTTTACTCCTTTGGCTAAGTTGCCAGTGCAGATTTTGAATAATAGTGGTCCAAGGACCAAACCTTGGGGGACATCACACCCTTGTAGCAGAGGCTGCAGGTGACCAATTTGTCTGACCATCTGTTTCCTTGTTTTTAACATTTCTTCAACACAATTAATTAGGTAAGTAATACCCGATATAATCAATTTTGTAATTATACCATCATGTGAGACTGTGTCAAAAGCTTTTTTCAAATCCAGCAGGATATCAACCAGGGAAGCAGATTCCAGTGTTTGGCTCATAAAAAGTGACAAAGTCTGTAATATACCACCTATTTGAACAAAACAACATGTTGGCTGTATCATGGATGTTATGTTTATTAATGTGGTTTAAGATTCACTCTTTGATATTGGATCACAGACTTCCCCATGATTGATGTAAGACTTACAAGGCAGTTGTTTAATGAGATTCTTACTGCCCTTCTTATAGATTGGGATAACTATTTTTTTTTCCAACCAGTGGAGCCTCTCCCAATTCTATATATTTGTTTTATTTATTTTATTTATTTATTCACTCTTGGATTACAATACCTCTGAGCACAGACAGCTCATTTACAAAAGTTTCACGTCAGTGGGAAGGGGGAGACAAAACATACAAAGGAGGTAAAAGTACAATGTTTCCAAAAATAAAGTGAGCAAATAGATATGTATCTATATGCAGTTTTATCATTCTAATAGGAGGACAGCATAGATGAGAGGGGGGAGGATAAAATGGAAGAAAGAAAGAAGGTTCTATGTGACAAGGGTGACTGATTGCCAGCGACTGGTCATAAGGGTACACAACTACAAGGGCAACTGAAAAACAGTATGTTGTTTAATGTGGGGGGCTTCACCCCCCCCGCAGCACCCCTCGTGGGGGGCTTTGCCCCCCACACCCACCTTAATTAGGATTCCTACTCCGGGGGGTGCAACTTATGGAAAGAGGTGAAATCCAAGGTCAGCCACATTGTCAGTGCCATTGTGCAGCTGCTCTTATGACCAGTCACCAACATTCAGTCACCCACATCACAAACTACCAGAGAGGGAGGTACGTAGGAAGTGGCAGCCATAGGCCTTGTTGAAAATGTCTTTCTCCTTTAGTACTCTTGGGTGCAGTCCATCTGGACCTGGATAACTGTTTATGTTCAGGTCTTGTAGACCCTTTATTACTCTCTTTCTGTAGTTACATACCCTAACTCACTTCTATGGCATTCAGTACCCTTGAATCATTTCTTGCTGTCAAGAATTGGAATATGAACCTTTCACTGTGAACACAAAACTGAAGTACTCATTTAAAATGTTTGTGTTATTTTCATCTTCATTGTTTATTCTTGCCTTCTTTTTTCTCTCTGTGCTATCCTTTGTTGTGTTTCACTTATGTACCTATAGAAAGCTTTGTTTTTATTTTGATTCCCTCCATTGTTCTTAATTCCATGTTCACTTACCTCTCCTTATGCTGTCCTTCTTTCTTCTAATTTGTCTTTGTAAACCATCTTTTTGGTCTCCTATTACATAAAGAAAAACATTTTTGTGCCACAGAAGTGTTTATCCACTTAAACAAAACCCAGGGTAGCTGTTCAGTTCTGGCTCGGAGCACCCCTTACCATCCCATTCCTGTCATTACTGGAGAACCAATTCTCCTACAGATTCCCCCTTGCTGCAGGGCCAGGAGAGGCAGGGTTGTCCTCCCTGGAGCTAGCATATCAAAATGGCATGTCACCAGGAACAGAAGGACAGGTCAGGATGTACTGGCAGGCTTCAAGAAGTCCCTGGTCTGCTCCCATTTTACTGTTTGTTTTTATCACCCCGGAGCTCTGGCAAACACGGACGATGCATGTGCATGTAGGTGTGCATGGGGTCCAGAACCATGCCTCTTTCTACCCACCCAGACTTACGTCTTACCTCCCATGCATTGCCACTAACACCAGGCCTCCATCTGGTGGCAGCCAAGAAGTGGGAAGGTACATCGCCTTAACCCAAAAGAGGATAGCTGCCAGATGAATGCTTGATCCTCTCTTGGCCTTCCCTGCTGCTGGCTCCTTGTGAGCAAAACTCATTCCTAGACTCGGGTCATTGGCATGAGAAAAGATAAGGTGCTGAAAGTGCCTCAAAGCTAAAGCAAAATAGGTTGAGGGTGGCCTCACCTATGGTGTGAGTACAATACCCTGAAATGCTAGGTAAAGCTGTTCAGAAGAGGTCTCCACAGTTGCAGAGTAGGGGCAGCACCAACTAGCTTAGTCAGGGAGGCTCAAAACTGGTATATCCCTGTAACATTCTCAGGCACAAAAGTATAATATACTGCTCGAACAATTAGTGCCATCAAGGGAACCGCTGAAACAGTCCCAACCTTTTAGAAAATACTTTTTTTATTTTTTTCACTTGCCAAAGTTGAAAGCGCAAATTTTTGTGCAAAGTAAAAAACATATCAAGTGCAAACAGTGCAAATAATCTGCTTGAATGAATAGATACATGCTCACCTGCTGATAGCAACTTATAGAAGAACTTCCTCATTCATGTCTGAATGGAAGCTGTAGCCATCCATTCCTCTGGACTGGTGAGCCTGTATCTATCCATTCAAGCAGCTCATTTGCATTGTTTGCACGTGATATGTGTTTTTTTTTACCTGGCAGATTGCACTTAAGCTTTGACAAGTGAAAAAAAGTGTATTTTCTAAAGGTTGGTCTACTTCAGTGGTTTCCTTGATTACACTGACTGTTCAAGCAGTTCATTATACTTTTGTGCCTGGGAATTTTATAGGGATAGACCAGCTCTGAGGCTCCCCTGACTAAGCTAGTTGGTGCTGACCCTGCACTGCAATTGTAGAAACTCCTTCTGAACAGTGCCTCAACCCGCCTCTTTCCTGCTTAGCCAGCATAAAAGCATTTTTTCCCAGTATTTGCCAATCGACCTTCTATTTAGCCAAAGTTACAGTACTTCCATTGGTTCTTTTTCTTACTAAAAATTGTCTGCAAGCTTCAGTAGCCCCTCTTATAGCCCTTCTTATCACAAGCCACATTTTTTTCCACCCCATGTATCTTGTGTAGTCCCTCCATCTGTTTTTTTATTATTGATTCATGTTTTCAAAGTTTTGGTCACTCTGTGCAAATGAAACCTCTATTGTTGCATTTCTGATAATGTCCTGGTTGGACATCACCAGGTCTAAAGTTGTCTCTCCTCTGATTAATCATCAAACTCTCTGTATGAGGAAGTATCCATAAGTTATTTCTAGGAAAACTGGATGTTTTGGGCTTATTGCTTCTGCAGGTTTCCAGTCTATGTCTTGGAGGCTGAGATCCATCATGAGTACTGTTCTTACTGTGCTACCTGCTGCTCTCATTTCCTTTTCCATCTCCTCATTCTTGTTTTTTGCCCTGGTTTGGAAGCCAATAGATTACTGCTTTCCTATTCAAGGAAAGGAAATTAAAGCAGTCCTATGAGTGTACGTGGTGAACAGCATAGCTGGATCCACTAGCAATCTATACAGAGAATAACGTATTTCCAGTGTCCCAGAAGCCAAAAGTCAGACCATTGTTTTTAACCCACCATCTATTTAAATTAAATGTAGGTAGTTTGTCACATCTCTTTCACCATACAATAGGTGAGTCATTGCAAAATAAAATTAACCAGAATTAGCTGAATATGGAGAGTGACTCACCCTTCCATCCCAGGAAGAAACTATTCTTACAGTGCAAGACTGGGTACATTTGAATTATGGGGAACTTGCACTGAGGTAGTTCTCACAAAAATGTAGACTGTGGAGAAACAGAGGGGCTTTTTGCTCTCCAGACAGGTACTGTCAATTCTTCACTTTTTACAAGCACTAATTTCATTCATTTTGTGAAAAGGAAAACAAATAAACTTGTGGCAAGCTCTGCAGGCAATGCACCTATGCAGCGTAATGGTATTTATCTTTCCTTATAAGCCATGTATGACATGCAGCAAACCTTACTTAAATTAGTAACTGTTTACTTTACAAGAGTATAGTCCCCTGTACCCACTGGTAAAATACATAATCTGAGCTGTTTAGTACATGAAACTGTGAAAGAAATAACCACTCTTGGCAAGTGGTTTATGTTCAGCAGTTTCACACTGTAGTTTATAAAATAAATACATAATAATCAGGACTGAAACCTTTGAAGTGCTAAAGCTGATTGACCTTATTAATATATTGTGTACTTTTTCTTAATTTATGTGGAAACTGGCTTCCATAAACTGGAAAAGTTTATCTTTCTGCTGACAATATTTTTAATAGCACCTAACTGTGAACTAAGATGACATTTCTGTTTAAACAAATGTTTAAGTTTTATACTTCATAAACATTAGTATTTCAAATTGATGTCTTTAACATAATTCATTCATCAAAGCTTCAATATTCAGCACTTCGAAGGTGGTGTTTTATGGAACTCTTCTTGTTCTGGCTCATTTATGTTTTATTGCCACAAGCCTGCTTTCTGCTAGTTAATCACTGGTATGTTAAAAGACAACTCTGAAAGTGCAGCAAAGTTGGGTTTAACTTTCCATTTTCACAATAGGTACCAGATCATATGTGTGCCGGGAGAAAACAGCTCTCATTTTATTTGCATGGGGAGAACAACTCAGAATCCAAATGAATTCTCTAAGGTGGCCATTTTGAATGAAGGTTACCAGTGATATGTATTAATTTTAATAAGTGCTAAACAACTGAAATATTAAAATATACTCATTCTTATTTCTTTTCCAGAACATATGCAAAAACAATTAACAACATGCAGCAACAAAGACATTATTGATTTTTTTATTTCATTTACATCAGCTGCATTTTAGAATTACGAATTTAATATACTGTATAGCACATAAATACTATTTACTGTATATAAGCTATATACTGTACAAAAATACTATTACAATACTCAAAATACACGACAAGATGCTTTAACAGTCAGACACTTTCTGAACATCAACTTATATTTTGCAGAATTTACTAATAGCATTAATGTTTTCTCAAAAACAGGAATCTATATCTCTAGGGTGGGGTGTGTGTGGGTTAAATCTGCCTCTCTGCTGTCATGCAATGTCAGGTATGTGGAAGAAAGTGACCATGGTGCCAGTTCATAAGTCCAGAAATAGGTTAGTCATTGATAACTATCATCCTGTCTCCCTTTTATCCTGGTTATCCTGGTCATGGAGCATACTGTGTTTGGTCAGTTCCATGTCATAATAGCAATCGCAAAATAACGATTGACATTATGGCAAGTGTATATCATCAAAATGCAAATCAACGATATTCACTTCAGGGAAACCCAACATCTGTCAATCTAAAAAGTGTGCCTCCATCATAGGGGGCTTAGCCCCTCACAACCCCTGAATTTAAATTACTAACTCCAAGGGTGCATGACAGGGAGGGAGTGACACTTTGTTTGCCTTAGGAAAAAATAAATGACAGCTGCAGGCAGTGGCAAAATATGTCATCCCGCTCCCAACCCCGAACCCTGTACCTGCTCTGTTAGAGCTAGCCACCCTCACCACAACACCACATGCTAGCTCAGTGGTAGCAGGCACAGTGGTCCACTGCAAACCCCTTCCCTGTCCCTCCCCTTCCCCTTGCTATCCCCCTTCCAGTCACCATTCCCTACCCTTGCCTTCATGTAGGTTCACTACCTTTGCAGGGTAGCCCATGACTATAGTGCCCAATATGAGTCATCGTTTTGATAGTTGCTCATATTGCTTTGCTATAGTCATTGGATACTGTTTGGTCAGATAGTGGGCTGTTTTGATAGCTGTGACCTTTTGACATCAGCTCAGCATGCTTTTCAGTTTCTTTCTGCACACAAATGGCATTTCTTACTTTCACCAAGTACTTTCACATGGCCTCAGACAATAATGACATGATGGCTGCTATATTTTTAGATTCAATGAAGGCCTTTGATTTGGTTCACCACAACCACTTGCTGTCTTTACCTATAGAGTTTTTTTTTTCTTTTCAGAAAATGTGAATGATTCCTGGGCTGCTGGTTGGGTAGCTCGTTTTGAGTGGCCACTAGGTTTGATTCATGGTGCTGCTATTTGGGCAGTAAGTTTTATTCCCAGTGCTGCTGGATGAAAAGTAGGTTTGCTGTCCTGTGTTACAGGATTAGTGCTGAGATTGATTTCCACTGCTGCAGGTTGGGAATTTGATTACCAGTGATGCTGGCTGGATGGTATGTGTGATCCCTAGTGTTGTTGTTTGTGCAATGAGTTTGAT
This sequence comes from Neoceratodus forsteri, assembly GCA_016271365.2. Taxonomy (NCBI): domain Eukaryota; kingdom Metazoa; phylum Chordata; order Ceratodontiformes; family Ceratodontidae; genus Neoceratodus; species Neoceratodus forsteri. Next base: position 998,493,169 of record CM057455.1, on the reverse strand, counting down.
TCTTAGTACTGCTGTTTTAATATACAGTTTGATTCCAAATGTTGATAACATGTGTCTTGTAGTTTTTATTCTCAGTTTTGCAGACTGGAAAGTAAGTTTGATTCTTAGTGCTGATGTCTGGACATCAAGTTTGATTCTATGTACATTAGCCTGACCACTGACCACAAGGTGACCTACTCATAGATATCATGAGAGTGGTGTCCACATAAGACAAACAGAGAAAGCAGTGGTATCACAGTTCACATTAGCATGTTTAAATTGAAAGGGTAAGGACCTGACTAACGATGGGTTCACCTTGCCTTCAGTGATCATGATAACCCTGATTTGGCTGAATGATGATGCCAAAAAAACCTTTTCAATCTGATGTTGGAGGTTATTAATAACAATAACCAAACAGCATTTTGTTCATTAGTTGCATGTGGAACTAAACATTTATTTAAGAGTGTGGATATACATATAAGTTCAGAGAGTTGTTTAAATCATGTTAGGGGCATCTTCTACAATCCCCAGTTTCAAGACAGACTGGGTCAGGTCATCAGCTACACCAAATGACTCAGAATTATTTGCAATTAATAAAGTACATAATGCTATATGTGCATTTATCCTTAGAAAAGCCCCAGGCCTCAACAAAGCACCTTTTGTCTTTATTTTATTGGATTTTGTTAAGCAGGTAGGCTCACTGAGTCATGCATCCCTTTTTCAGGAGCGACCCATATTAAGTAAATATAGTACAGAGACTAGACATAGTAACAAGGTTCTGAGCATACTAATAAATATCTTATGAAACAAAGAACAAAATGGCAACAATGGTAGTAATAAGATAAACTGTCAAAGATAAAATCAGAGTACAATATGTATGATCTATTTACATAGTACAACAAAAGTTTGAGACTATGGACAAGTAACCATCCAAGGGTTCCATTTTTCCCAGATTCACCAAAGTGTCTTGTGGCAAGCCATTCTACTTTGAGAGAGAGAGAGCAAGAGAGAGAGAGAGAGAGGGAGAGAATGAGAATGAATTTCAGTGTGCGTTACCTGCTGTCCAAACAATTTTATTTCATTTCTGTAGAATTACTGTGCTGTATAGTCTGTGTGGATAGTAGTCTGTATTATCTGTGTAAATATATGGAAGTTTTAAAATATTATATTTTTATATACTTCTCATTTCTGTGACTTTGTCCTTAGAGGTACAGCTAACTGATTTAAAATGAACAAAACCTCCCCCTAACGCACCACTGCTGTCCATACTCTTCACTCTCTATGCTCCCCCCCCCCCGTACCATCAGTTACATATCATATTGGTTCAACCTACTCCCAACCTGTCTATCCTCCCTCCTCTCCCCTGTCAGTGCATCTGACTACCCACTTCTTTCCAGGGACTCTGGCACCTTCTTACTCCCCCAAGTGCATTCATGTGCTGTTCAAGCAGCTTTTCCTTATTGTCTCCCCTTCCTCTAGAATCAGCTCCCCTCCTCCCCCCAGTTTTCTTCCTCCTTCATAGATTTAAAAAACAGCCATTGATGCATTATCATGTAAGACACTGTTTTCACAATTGCAAGAAATAAATCTTGAGGAATGGTTGTTTGATACTATAATGTCATTGCACTGTGAAATGTTCATGCACATTAGATATAGTTTAACTGGTGACTGTACTGATAAATTTGAAACAAACTCAGGGGTGAAACAGGGATTCTCAGTTGTTTCAATGCTTTTCAATGCAGTGATTGAAAAGGTTCTCTCCAAAATGAATACTCTGGAATTTCATCCTCCTTCTCTTAATAGTTATCAAAGGTGAGATGCCAGAATACCAATGAACTCTCTGCCCAGCAATCTGCTCATAAGAAAAGTAAGTACCATGCCTGTAGCTAGTCTTGCTGTACTCTTATAAGGAAAAGCTGATTGATTTTTCGGGCCCGCTGTTTAAATGTCTAATAATCTTATGCTTAACTTCAATCAAAGTATATGCTGATCGTAAGTGTAACTATAATTGCCTTTTTAGCTATCAGAGGGGTTTGCTACTGTTGTTCAATGTCAATTTGCCTATTTCATATTGCATACATGGATGTCAAACTCTGAAAAAGTGTACTATAGCTAAATTTTACCACATAGCTAGCTAGTGCTATAGGTAGTGTTTGTGGCATACCTGCATTCTTACTTTGGGTGTACTTTCAGTCTCTTCCTTGTTAGGTCCCACCAAGGTTTCTTTCCTTGACTCAGTTTCATAACTGTAGTCTCAATACACTGCAATTGGGTGGTTTCTTTGATTGCCCCTAAGTGGTCACTTTCCTCCAGATAACTTATTCTAGCTCCTCAAATAGCAGCCTCCTCATTTGTAGTTTAGTTTTGTGCAGCACTGTTCTGCTATCCCTGCTCCTATTAACAAACAGTATCCCTCCCCCCAACTGCCTATGGCTGCTGCATCGTCGGAGCTCTATGATTTTACATACTCTAACACCATTGTAGTTTGGATGTCTTATCTCATTCTAATCTGATCCCTCTCCTGAAATCAAGATATTTATACTTGCTTCTGAGATTTTGGAATATGTACCACTCTATACCAAGAATGTCTGCACCTTTACCACTGACATTCGTGACATACTGTATGGGTATCATATCTTTATTACCTTGAATTTAACAGGTGATGCTGAATTAAACCCAGATCCCGCATCAGTCCCTCTTAGTTGCTTTGACCCTCACTGGGCTGTAATCAAGGGGCTAAAAATTGACCATAAGAATGATTGAAGTGTATTAGTTAATGATCTTAGGTCCTGAGTTGGAGGCTTGGGATGTACTAGGTATTTCAGAACTGTTGCTCAAGCCTTCTACACCAGACTACCCCTGCTCCTAAACAAATCATAGCCAATTAAGATGTTACCATTCATCCTCTAAAAAAGGAGGTAGTATACTAATATATTATAGGGAAGACCTAACTCTCTCTGCATTACCTATCCCTAAATTGTCCCCATGTAAGGCACTGTACTCCGTTCATACTCCTGGGGGAACAAAGAAGCTCCACATTATATGTGCCTATAACCCTTCCAGAAGTGGTGTGGCCAGCCTAACTTAACTCCTTAAATATACTGCCTCTTCAATTAGTTGTAATGAAATTATCTGACTTGGTGACTTCTGTTTTGACTGGTGTGGTAAATCATTTATATCTCTTGAGTTGCTAGTTCAAAAATACCCCCGACACAACTCATCTGAGAGCCGATAGGGCTTTTTCTTGCTACAGGTAGTTTATACATTGATTTGATTGGATCTTGATTAGCAGAAAGGATAGGACCACTGGTGTGAGTATTCTTGCAAATGCTATTAGTGCCCACTCCCTTGTCTATTGCATCTGGAGGAGTAATCACCCTCCTGCCTGCCTAAAGAAATCTTCCTCCGTGATTTCTTGAAGCTTGACTCGGCCGCTTTCTTTGCTGACCTATCAATAATGGACTGGTTGCCACTGTACCATACCAGCGATGTTACTGAGGCCCTAAATTATTTCATCTCTTGTAGTAGTGCCCTACAAGCCCTGCATACTCCTTTGGTGAAGTGCATGATCAGAGGTTCACTCATGATTTGGCTGTACAAGGACCTCCTTGCCTTACTAAGGGATAGGGAAAAGAGCTGGCCCAAGTGTAAATCCTGTAGTATGCCATACAACTGGGTTGCTTACAGAACTAGGAGGAATGTCTGCAAAAAGGCCATACATCTCACCATGAGCGCCTACTATAAGGAATTGTTGCTTGATACAGCTGGGGACCCTTGGAAATTCTGGAACCACATTAAAGGTTTTATGGGAGGTGGTTGCACCCACTGCATGAATGATGCTGTGCTTGACAGCATTAATTGTAATAACCCTGTCACTATTGTCAATGCCTGCAGCCATCATTTCTCACACTTGACCAAATACACTTTTCCTACCCTATCGTCCCTGGCTCCCACCACACTCACCTCTATTGATGTTCCTTTTCCCTTATCCCTTCCCCTCTCCAACCCCGTCCCTCCCTGCATGCGGTCACAAACATATAGGTGTGCTGACTACTGGACTCTATGTCTGTCTGCAGTAGTGTTGGCTCTGATGTCCTCAAGCCTAGGTTGCTCAGGATGGCCTCCTCCTACTTAGTACCCCCATTGGCCTGAACCTATACTCTAGCCCTGTGCTCTGGAATTGTTCCTGAGGTCTGGCAAGTTGCCCAAATTGTCCTTGTTTTCAAGAAAGGTGACTCCAAATCTATTACAATTTATCGCCGAATTGCCATGTTCTCTATTCTGAGCAAAATCTTGGAGAAACGTTTTGCTGGCCACACAATTATCACCAAGATCATAACCTATTCTCTGATGCCTAGCACTGCTTTAGAAAAGGCCAGAGTGCCACCATGGATCTGCTTCAGTTCACAAATGATACCAAGGTAGTCATGGATAAAGTTTTTTTTATAGGGGCAGTGTTTATTGACGTAACTTAGGGGGTTTGAGACATTTATTATATGAAATTTATTACAGACCAAATTTTGATGTTATTTCTCCAATAAAGAAAAGGGTTAGAGATATAACCATTTTAAGGGACTTTCTCTGCATTTCATCTCTTCAAAATTTAAAATGGTATAAGCAGCTTAAAACTGTACACTATTCTGAACCTTACGTAACCTGTCTATCTAATCCTTTAGATTGGAAACTTCTTACTAGGTTCAGAATGGAACTTTATTATGTAAATTAAATACATTTCAAACATAGACAACCTGGTATTAAAACTCCCCCTGTAAATGTGGGATAAAACTTGAAGATGACCCTAAACATTTTACGTTTATATGCCCCTTGTATTCAAAGAAAATAGGTGATTGGTTAGGCCCTATACTTGCTGACCTCAGTCTTCCCATGGATCAATTAATCCCAGTGTTGTACACTACTCAAGATGTTTCAATTTTATGCAGATTATCTGACTTTTTGTCATCTTTGAAACTGTAAATAATAATAATTTAGACAATTATATTCTATAGGGGACATAGGAGACTTGCTTCTTTTTTTCCCACAAAATTGGCTTTTTTTCCAATATTTAACAGTTTTTTGATTTTGGAATTTTGAGATTAAGGGCATGATACTTGGATGGGGGTGTATATAACCAGACCTGAACCCGTCCAAGTCCTGTTTACTCCTGTTTCAGGATTGCTAAAGACTGTTGCCTTCTTTTTCCCCATATTTCCTACTTTTTTTTCTAAATATTACATTGATGTATTTAGATAGATCATTTGTGGCATTTATGGATAAATGCTTAAATCTTTAGATGTTGTATGTGACTGAGATTTCCCTTTTTCTGTGAATCTTATGTCTAGCTGATTAATCACACATTTTGGCAGACTGTTGTGTTTCCCTTATCTTTGCATCATTATCATATATATACTTTTAAAATAAAGATCTAAAATTACATTTATCTATACCTTGATTGTAATTTTGCAGATCTTTTTGCATATTCAAATTATTCAATTTTATATTCTAATTAGTACTGGACTTGAGAGTGTGCATATTTGAGAGTAGTCCTTAGAAATAATTTGTTATATAAACAGAACCTATTGCTGATTCTGTGATGTCTTGTACCAAAATATTACATGTATTTTAAAACTTTTAATATAACTGTACAAGTTGGTCCTGTTTATGAACCTTGTATTTTAAATGTTTTGAAATTTTCTTGTAAAGACCAAAAGCTGAAAAATAAATTTGAAACCTGACCTTACTAAAGCTTTTGATTTGGTGGACCATCATTTACTTAAGACAAAAATACAATCTCTGGGCACCTCCCCAGTGGTGGCTTCCTGGTTTGATAGCTACCTCAAAAATAGAAAACAGGTTGTCAGATTCAGTATAGTTGTTTCTGACCTTACTTCTATAAACATTGGTGTTCCTCAAGGATCTATCTTGGGGCCTTTTCTCTTCGCTATCTTAGTAAATCATCTCTCCCTTAACCCCTTATCCTACACCTCCATGCTTTATGTGTGGAACCTGGTGCTTTATACAAGCTCAAAAAGTTTGGCTGACATTAACTCTGACCTTAATTCTGATTTCCATAAGGTCCACTCCTGGCCCTCCCAAAACAAATTGCTACTTAATGCTAGTGAGTCTCATTTCATGCTATTTCACTCTGCTCCTAGGTTGAAAAAGTGTACCAGCTGCTTGGTACTCTCCAGTATAGATGGTATCCTACTTAAGAATATAAACTCTTTCCAGCACCTTTGTATAACCTTTGACCCTTCTCTAGATTTTGCACTGCACATCTGTAATACCTGTAAATCTATGAATATCAAGCTTAGCTTGGCCTATAGAACCAAATATGCCCTCACACCCTCTGCCCAAACTGCCATTGCTGAAGACATTCTTCTTCCCAGCCTTACCTAAGGCTCCATCACATACTCCCACACCTCCAAAGCTAACATCCACTGATGGAACATTACCTACAATTTCATTTTGTCTTGGCCTCAAACCAACTTATCCGCCATTGTCAGCTCTATGCTTGGTTAAACTGGTTATCTCCTGGGGCATGTCATGCCTTTGTTTTTGGGTGCCCATACAGACAAAACTTTTATGACTGGGGTATCCACCTCCCTAGTTTCTCTGCTGAAATCCCCTGACTTGACCTACCCCCCAATCAGGTGATCAGTCCTTTCTAACTGCTCCTAGGCATACTATAAATATGAGGTTGCAGGCCTTCTCCTACTTTACACCCAATTACCGGAACTGCTTCCTGGTAGTCCTCAAGTACTCACCCATGCATGTTTCAAAAGGGAGCGCTACCACAATCTAGTGGTCTTTGACTCATGTACCTGTTTCTTGCCTCTCTGAGTAGTGTAAGTAAACTACTACTACTGCCTATTCTGGCATCTGTTACAGTTTCAATTATCCCCTGACCCCTACTACCATTTGGTCTACACTCCTACCCACTTTTTGGTGTTCCATTGCTGCCCTTTGTGCAATTTACATTGTTTATGCTGAGAAAAGTATTTGCTTAAAATATTTTGAATTATTTGATGCACATTATTGTTGATGCACCTTATGCTCCTGTTGTTTTTTTTTTTGGTTTTTTTTGCTGCAGTGTACTGGGTCCCCTTACTACCTAGAACATGTATTTTATTGTATACCTCCTGCTCATGCATTGTATTGTATAACTATAATATTTCTAATGTCATTATTTCTTTACTATGTTTGTACTCTGTTATGCTTGTAACTGCATTCTGCCAGGTCGTGACTGAAAGTAGGCACGTTATTTCCTGGAGCACTTACTCGGCAATCAAAAACCAAGGCAATTAGTAAATAAATAAATAGTAATGTTTCTTGTTCAATTCGTGCTTATGCGGATGATCTTGTTTTGCTCACATGTACACAAATTGGTTTAAAAAGGCAATTAGCATCATTAGATACTTTGATGTTTGAAATTAAACTAATTAGAATTTACAATAAAACAAAGGGAATGGATTTTGGGAGGAAAACCCCAAAACATACCTCGAGTATGGATGATCAGAACCCTGAAGAACTGAATAGCTATGTTTACCTTGAAATTCAATTTACTGGTATTAATAAATGGCATGAATATTGGAAAAGCTGTAAGGAAAAAAAAAACAGAAATTGTTAAAGAAGCTCTCTTGAGGTTTAAAACTTTAAATATGGCAGAGATCGGTGTTTACTCCTTTAAAAGTAGCTGGCGCCAAACTATCCCCAATAAAGAAACACAAACAATGACAATGGAAAAAGACCAAGAGTCCATCTAGTCTGCCTGTAGTTCCCTATCTGCCCCAGGACCAATTGTCCATATGGTGTTCTATCACTGCCTGTTCATACCCTGCTCTCCTCACCGCTATTTTTGACATGAGTAATCACCAAACCCTTTGTGCTGTCCCAGACATGCCTGAAACCATTTATGGTCTTGGTGCCCACCACATCTGCTGGCAGACTGTTCCATGGCTCCACCACCCTTTCCATAGAATAGAACTTCCTCACATCTCTCTTAAGTTCCCCCCTCCTCAATTTCCATTCCTGACTTTGGGTTCTTGAATCTTTAATTCTGCTAAACAATTCACTGCAGTTCACCTTGTTCATTATATTTAGAAACTTGAAGGTCTATCATATCCCCCCCTTCTTGCCTGGTCTCCAGTGAGTACATGTTCAGTGCCTTGAGATGATCCTCATAAGATTTGCCCTGTTGGCCCTGAATAATTTTGGTCACCCTAAATAATACCATCTCCAGCTGCCCCATCCTTCCTTAAGTGTGGACTGCAGAACTGAGCACAGTAATCCAGGTGTAGCCTCAACAGTGACCTATATAGAGGTAGGGGCTGCTGTCATTTGTAGAGGGAGTCCTAAATACTGTAACAGTTTTTAGCTATTTATTTTATTTGTTCTATTTGTTTCATTTGTGTGTTTAATTTTAATTGTAGTTACTTCTCAGGTGTAGGGATGGGAGATATAGAAAGGGTTTTAAGTGAGATAGTGTTAGGATGTAGATTTGTTGTTTTTTAGAGAGGTTTATTTGTGGAGCAGTTTTAACATACATGCAATATCTAGAGCTGTAGAGTGGATCCTACTCAGGTCAGTGATGGCGGCAGGGTTCAGTGTGTGGTCTGCTGCATTGCTGTGGAAGCATCAAAGGGAGGAGTGCCTGGGTACTGGAGTGCAGGAGTACCAATAGGAGGAATTGAGGAGTAATCCCAGAAGTAATCTCATGATGTGGCTGTGTGCTGTGCACTGGCCCGAAGAGCCAAGTGTGGTGAGCCTAAGGAAATCAGTTAGCTTGAATGGACTAGATGCTGTGGGGAGGCGGTCAATATACCCCCATAGTGCATTGAATAACTTGAACATACTGCATTTCTCTGAAGGTGTGTGAGAAGGAAGACCTGGAACTCTTTGTGTAATGACTCTACTAATTCACCACACCGCACAAAACAGGGATGGAGGGCTATGTGTGTCAATGCACGTAGTCTGTCAAATAAAATTTCTGACCTCTCTGCTTTAATGGCAGAAGCCAAATTAGACTGGGTAGCAGTCACATAAACCTGGTTTATGGAGACCCATACCTGGGAAATCGCTATACCAGGTTACACACTTTTTAGGAAGGACTGCGTTGGAAAAAAGGGGGAAGGGGTGGCATTATATGTAAGAGAAGGAACCTCGGCAACAGAAATCCAAGCAAAACAGGGAAGACCAGAAGATCTATGGGTCACCTTAGGAGCGGGGGATAATGCCCTCATCTGAGTGGGAGTCATATATAGACCCCTCTCCCAGGACTCTGACATAGACAAGGTGCTCCTGGAAAACATCTTCTTGATGGCTGACAAGGGAGACCTGTTATTAGTGGGGGATTTCAATCTACCTGATGTAGACTGGTCCTCATTCACAGCATTGTGTGAATGCAACAAAGAGTTTCTACTTGCCCTGAAGGGGGGGACTTAATCAGCTGGAGCAGTCCCACACCAAGGAACAGACTGTCTTGGACCTGGTACTAAAAAACAGCACCAGAATCTCAGACGTAACCGAAGGTGTAAATCTGGGAACCAGCAACCACAGGTCAATCATATTAATAGTGGATAGGGTAGCGGAATCAAGTCACACAAAGCTCAAAATACTTGACTTCTGCAAGGCACATTTCAACACCATAAAAACCCATGTAAGAAACTCATGGGACATGGAGAGAAGCTGGGAAGCCTTGAAGACAGCTTTACTTCAAGTTACTGAACAGTGCACAAAGCACATCAACAGGTCAAAAAGAAGAAGAAAGTTGCTGTGGTTCTCCAAAGAAATAGCAACAATAGTTTGATGTGCTTACACAACTAGATGAGATAATATGAGATGATGCTTGTGTAACTTGATTTGCTTTGTGGCTTTCCACCTCTCTATCCATGGGATATACCACCCTGCAGGGGTATGACATAAGGAACCCTAGAGGAGGGTTCCCCCCACAGGTTCCGACAATGAATGCATCGGCTAAAGGTAGGGTAGGAAAAAGCCCACAGGTAAGAGAGATGAGCCACTGGAGGAGGAGGAGTGGATGGTGGGCAATGAAAAAGAATCCTGGCGAGGTCCAGGATGCTGTGACCTTTTAAGCTTGATGGGGGATTGACGTTGTTGCTCCGCCCATTGAACCTCAGGTGTAAAGCCCTCCAATTTGACGTGCATATGCAACTGGATGTGATAATATGAGATGATGCTTGTGTAACTTGATTTGCTTTGTGGATTTCTGCATCTCTATCCATGGGATATATCACCCTGTAGGGGTATGATATAAGGAACCCTAGAGGAGGGTTCCCCCCTACAGGTGCCGGGAATGAATGTGTCAGCTAAAGGTAGGGTAGGAAAAAGCCCAAAAAGAATACCCAAAGATATTGAGCTTCGAAGCGGTGAGGATGATGAATGAATTCTGAGAAGAGAAGGGCTGATTTCCAAAGGATAGAGGGGAAAGTCGTGGCCACCATCCGCCTCCATCCAACAGTGGAACCTAACTAACTAACCAAAGAAAGCACCAATGAACCTAACTAATTAACTGAAAATAGCACTAACTCTAACTAATATTATGACCATTGGCATGGAGGAGAGGAAAAAAACCTTTGAGGAGGAGACCTCTGGGGATCTAAGGCCTAGGTCGCCTTCTCTCCAGATTGACGATGTTTGATTTGAGGATGTATATCATTAAAGAGAAGGGTTCAGTAACCATAGGAATACGAATAGAGAGGATGATGATGGAATAGGGAACATCCTCAAAAGAGAGCACAGATTGAAGAGGGAACATGAGGCTGCATGCAGATCAAAGAAGGAACATGAGGCAATGATGAATACTTTCTTTGTCAATGGGAGGGAGTAAATCCATGTAGAAGTCAGGGGAGCAAGGGGTATCCAGATGTGCACACAAGGAGATTCCAGATGTTCTGATGAGAAGACCGAGGACAATGCAGACTGGCTTGATTGAGCGATGCAAGTGAGTAGACGTTGAGGTTGAAGAGGCATACTTGATTATGCGATGTGAATGATTAGACTTTGAACGATTAGACCCTGAGGTTGTAGTCGATGAGGTAGCATAGGATTCAATGATAGGAATGTTCAAGTAAGCAATGTAAATAGATGAATCTTGGGGTAAGGCTGAGTGAATGATGACTGTAGTTATGAACTCGATATGAGCAGCAGGATGGCTACATGTTGAAAAGGTAGTATAGGAGTCATGATAGGTACGTCCAAAAAGAATTATCGATAGCAGGCCATGAGTGGAGCGAATCCTGGATGGCCGGTATGGAAGTGGAAGAGGAGGAGACAGGAATGAACTTGAAAATTAACTTGTACAAAGGGAGTAAAAGGAAGTAGGCTCCTTGAAAGGAGGTAGACTCAGAGGCCAAGAAGGTAGATCTGAAACCAGAGGCAACTCAGGTTGAGCGATTGAGGAGCAAAACTGGATGAGGTATGATGAGGAGGGAGCAAAATTGGATGATGTATGATGAGGAGTGAAGCTAAGAGTGGAGTGAAGCCATGATGGCTGGTACCAGAATAGGCGCTAGGACAAGGAAGGCAAAATCAGGAAATGGATGAGGTACAATAATGGATTGAATCCATGGAGACTGGTACAGGAAAGCAAGGTATGAAAAGACAAAAGACGGAGGGAGGTCAACGGGGTAGCATAGGACCCAGCTGATACAGGATGAGAATGGCAGTAGGGCAAGCTGGAGGAGGAGCCACGCAGGCCAGGTTTGATGGAAAGCCAGATGGAGTCATCCATAGATGGCCCAATGATGCGAATGGAAGAGCAAGCTAATACAAAAACCGTGGCATGAAGAGATATAGAAGCATGACTGGAGTGAATCCTTGATGGCTGATGATGGATGGAATCAGGAACCTGATACATGCGGCATGAGGGCCGCGAATTGATGAGGTGGGCATATGAGTAATGATAGTTATGCCCAAAATGAAATATCAAATTCAGGCCATGATGGGAATTAGACCCCTGATGTTGAGGTTAATGAGGTAGCACAGAAGTTTGTCAAGAGAGCCGAGGAGAGGGAGCAGAATGAGGGCACGCTGAGGCATGAGTAGTCGATGTGGTGGAATAGACCTATAGGATGGTTGGAGGAGCAAGTTGAGTCGAGGTAGTGAGGACCAGGGAAGGTATGCATTTTTTTGGGATGGGAGGAGTGGGAAAGAAAGGATGTTAGGTACGAGTCAGGGCACAGAAACAAAATTTGGAGAGCAAAGAGAAGCAATAACAGAGAGATGAATAATAACTGAGAAGTTTGCCCTTATCTTCGAAGTTCACAACTCCATGTTTTTAAACCAGGCTGATAAATACTGTATGCCCTCTTTATTAAAATAAACAGGCAGTGCCCCTTCAGCCACTGTAACACTGTGTTTTTCTACCCACACATCTTCTAATCTGAGCTTTCCATAAAGCTGCTGCTCATCATGTCTACTTCTGACAAAAGAAATGCCAGTTTCCTTCATACATGATCAAATAAGCATAGTAAAGAGAAGAAGAAGAAGAAGAATCAGCATTTATATAGAGCTTCATACACAGTGTATCCCAAAGTGCTTTTACAAGCAAGCTGACTGGTAGTGAAGTGACTGAATGTGTAGTGGTGGCTATATTGCACATCATCACCCACACACAGCCTGGATAATTGCATGAACCGGTTTATGGGAAGGGGAATGTTGGCCAGGACACCGGGAATGTCCCCTACTCTTTTGCAAAGAATGCCCTGGGTTTTTTTACTTCCACCTGGACACCCACCAGGGCAACACCAGGATGGGTATAAGTGACCTCAGTTTAACATCTCATCTGAAGGGAAAGTCACAGTACCCCCCTATTACTGCACTCGGATGCCAATGATTTTTTCAGTGCAAGCCCAATCCCGGTGTGAGATGAGAACCCATAACCTTCTGGTCCAGAGGCGGATGTTCTACCAGCTGAGCCATGCTGACACCTACTATTATGAACTATTATGCATCATTGATTCAGACATCTGCACCCTTTTCAGTCAAATTTGCCAGACGCAGGCAACATCAAAGCCATGTTTGCAGATGCTGATTTATACGTGTAAAGTGTTCGAAGCCCCTTTTATATCAAAAGCCATATGGATGCATCTTAGCAGATGCACAGTATGCCTCCAAAATGGACATAACATGTGGCAGATGAAAAAATAGTTTGATGTGCTTACATAGTTTATGGTGTCAGTGTCATTGCAGAAAACAGGCAAACAATCCAGGTGGAGAGGATGAAGGAACTCCCAGCGAGCCAGGGGAAGGCGGCGAATTGGCAATGCAGCGGGACGAGGCATACAATGGTCGGCAGCCAGAGAGCCTGAACCAGCAAGGCAGGCAAACAGCCAGGGTGATGAAGCTGCAGGAACCAGAGCCGAGCTCAGAAGGAGGAACAGAGTGACGACACACTAACGCAGGAGGCAACACAGATCAGTGACCAGATAGACCGGATGAGCCACGGTGGGGGAATGCAAGCACCCACAGAGAGCAGGCAGGAGGTGGGGAGGACAAATGCTAGGGGAGAGAATGAAATACCAGGGCAAGTGCTGCAAGGAGAGTGCACAAGGGGGAGACAGATCCAGCGGCCAGAGGCACCCCAAGAAACAGCAGCAGCAAAGTGAGGAGAAGTGGCACCTGCGGCTGCAATGATAAAGAATCCTGGCAAGGCCCAGGATGTTGTGACCTTTTAAGCTTGATGGGGGAGTGACGTTGTTTCTCTGCCCATCGAACCTCTGACTTAAAGCCCTCCCATAAAACACAAACAAGCATTTGTCAATGCTGAATGTTTGCCGTGTGCACTGGTGTAATAGGGGGTGTGTGTTTGAACATTGCTTCAGTGAAGGAATCATATTATCAACATTTAAGAATACAAAGCAGAAGTGATGATGTTGGGCAGCATAACTATCTCGGTTGGTACTAGTTGTGCCCTAAATTTTCGACACACCATTCTTATGACCCCAACTCATGAACAAGTGCAAAGGAAATGTGCAATTCCTGGCCAAAAGATGATTTCATGCAGCAACTGTGAAATCAACTTTCGGGAAGCAAAAACACATTTGGCCAGTATCTGCAAAATGACAGCTGACACATTCATGAGGTGCTGTGAAGAAATGGCAATGTTGAAAATTTGGGGACAAAATATTAAAAATGAACAGTTACAAGCCTATATTCACAAATTTCAATGCAGGCTCATACCTTTGTTATTTTTTAAATATTTTTACACCGAATTTTCAACATTGCCTTCTTGTTATCCCACCTCATGAACAAAGGTGGAGAAAACTTGCAACTACTGCCTGAAAGGTAATTTTGTGCAGAGTCAGCAAAATCACCTTTTAGGATACAAAAACATATTTTAGCCAGGATCTAAAAAATGACAGCTATCACATTAATGAGGTGCTGTGAAGAAATGGCAATGATGAAAATTTGGGGTCAAAATTTTGAAAATTACCAAAATTACAAGCCTTCGTTCATAAATTTCTACCTAGGCTCTAGTCCTGTGCGGAATTTTCAAATTCCCGGCAGAACAAAATTCCACAGAATTTTCAAAATTCCATCCAAATTCCACCAGAAATAGAATGGCGCAATTCCACAGCAGAAAATAGCTGCGGAAAGATTTTTCATGGAAAAAAAGCTGTGGATCTCAATATTTTCTGTGGAATCTGTTGTAGAATAATTTTCCTCGGAATAAAATGCTGATCCACAGAATATTAATCTGCAGATCACAGCAGGTGGAATTCTGCTGAAGAACCTGCAAAAATCTGGCAGAAATTCTGTCGGCGGAATGGTTTTTCCACGCTAATTCTGCCGGCAGAATTCTGCATTATGCACAGCACTACTAGGCTCATAACTGTTATTTGTTAATATTTTTGATCCAGATTTTCAACATAGCCTTTTTATGACCCCACCTGATGAACAAGTGAAGAAAAAAAATTCAACTCCTGCCCGAAAGGTGATTTGGCGCAGCGACTGCAAAATTACCTTTCAGGATGCAAAAACAATTTTGGCCAGGATCTTTTTCTTTTTTTACCAGGAGAGACACACTAAGCTGAAATCTTGTTTACAGGTGTGACCTGGGAACACAAGGAAGTTAAATGACTTGCTCAGGGTCACACAGTATGCAAGTGGGGGCTGTGGGATTCAAACCCAGGTCTCCAGCTCAGAGAATTAAACCACTGCACTATACTGCTTCCTTAAGGATCTGGAAGTTGACAGCTGTCACATTCATGAGGTGCCATGAAGAAATGGCTATGTTCAGAATTTGGGGTCAAAATATTGAAAACTGCCAACGTTACGAGCCTGCGTTCACAAATTTGCACACATAGTGAACACAAAAAATGGTCTTCAAGCAGTATAAACAGACAAAGAAGCAGACAGGGAGCATTACATATCAAAGCTGAGAGAAGCAGGAAAGGCTATTAGGATAGCCAAAGCCCAGACAGAGGAGAAAATATTGCAGGGAGTAACAAAGGAGGACAAAACTTTTTTAGGTTTAAGTGAAAGAAAAAAAAAGTAAGGGTGAGATAATCAGGCTAAAATCAACTGAAGGCTAGATAGCTGAAAAGGATGAAGGCAAGGCAAAAATGCTAAACAAATTCTGCTCAGTCTTCACCATTAAAGACCAAGGCAGCGGCCCTACTATGGGAAAGGCAGTGTGCAACAGTAGAACAGCAGATGACATCTACTTCTCAGGAGAAAGAGTCCTAGAAGAACTTAGCAAACTAAAAGTAGATAAAGCAATGGGACCCAATGGAATCCACTCTAGGATTCTAAGGGAGTTACGGAAAGAAAGTGCAGCACCACTTACTCACATTTTGACAAGTCACTGGAAAGTGGCACAATACCACCAGGCTAAAAAAAGGCTGTGGTGGTACCCTTAAATAAAAGTGGAAGGAGGTAATAACCTGGGAACTACTGCCCAGTCAGTCTGACCTCAGTGGAAGGCAAACTTATGGAAACCCCGCTGAAAAATAGAATAGTGGATCATCTAAAAGAATCTGGAAAGCTTGACCCCAAGCAACATGGATTTACAGCAAGAAAATTATGCCTAACACACATGATAGAATTATTCAACTGGGTGACCAGAACAGTGGATCAGGGAGGGGTGGTGGACATGGTGACCTAGACTTCAGCAAGGCCTGTGACACTGTAACTCATACAAGACTTATGAATAAGCTAGAGAATACAGGACTTAGTCATAAGACAGTAAACTGGATTGCAAACTGGCTCAAGGATAGGACACAGAGGGTCTTAGTTAATGGAGCTCAGCCAGGGGAAGGCAAGGTGACCAGTAAAGTGCTGCAGGGATCTGTATTAGGTTCTATCCTCAATATTTTCATCAATGACATCGCTGATGAGCTGGAGGGGAAAGTATGCCTGTTTGCAGACGGTACAAAACTCTGCAACCGGGTGGACACCCAAGAGAGAGTCTTGAAAATTGAAAAGGATCTGAATAGATTGGTAGGATGGTCCAGTCCAGTTTTTTCAGTTTTATTTTATATTTCACCAGGATAAGACACTAGGCAAAGCCTGTTTTCAGGATCATCCTGCATTACAAAAATTATGCAAACATTGGACAAAGGACATAAATATTACAGATATACGGTTACTAAAACAGTACAATCAGTATAAGGATCACAAAATGTAAAGTTCGTCCATAACAGGTGCATTTAAAAGACTAACAGACCTCAACAGCAGATTTGAATGTTTGATAGGATTGCTTATTCCATACAATGGGTGACAATGCATTCCAATTTGTAGCAGCTAAGTAATCGAATCTTTGTTTGTCATATTTAGTCTTGGTCCAAAAATTGGCAATTGCAGTGCAATGCCCAAAAATGCAAGGTCATGCATCTGGGTAAAAGAAACCCCAGGAAGGAATACATGCTGCTAGGACACCAGCTTGAAGTAACATAAGTGGGAAGGGATCTTGGTGTAATCGTAATGATTACGCCAAGATCCCTTTCCACTTGTGTTACAGATGACCTTAGGATGAGCTAGCAATGTGAAAGGGCAGCGCAGAAAGCAAATGACATCCTTGGATGCATTAAAAGGGGTATAACTAGCAGAAAAAGAGAGGTGACAATGCCACTCTGCAGATACTAAGGCTCATACTAAGGTACATAGTGAGCGAGAAAGCTTATCAGCCATGAAAGCTCACATACTAACCAAAACATTAATAATAAGTCAATTGTTTGCCTGATAGTAAATAAATATCCAACTTAGCCTTAAATAGCTTTTTATCTTTACTTGTAATATCATGTAATGGCAAATTGTTCCATGGTTTTATTACTCTTAGGGTAAAGAAGTATTTTCTTCCAATATAATTAAAGGATTTATATGTAAGCCGAAGTGGATGACCTCTTATATTATATGATAAATCCTTAAAATAGAGATTCAAATCCACCATTAATGCTGGATCCTGAATTATATCATAGAGAAACAGTAGATCTCTATGTAGTCTACGTGTTTCTAATGAAAATAAACCAAGGTCACCTAATCTGGTATCATACTAGAGATGATTCATACCCTTCAGATTTTTAGTGAATCTTCACTGAACTCGTCCCAATTGTATATTAGATTTCTTGTAAGGGTTCCAAAGTTGCAATACATATTCTAGTTATGGCCTAACAAAAGCTTTAAACAATGGCAATAAAACTACAGGATCTTTTTAAGTAAGATTGCGCTTAATAGACCATACTACCCTATTAGCTTTGTTAACTGATTCATTGATATGCTCGGAAAATTCCATATCATTGGAAATGATAATATCTAAGTCTTTTTCATTCATAGTAACACTGATTATAGAATGTTCCAATGAATAAATTTTTCTAGGGTTAGTGTTACCTAAATACATAACTTTGCACTTTGATTTATTTAACTTCATGCCCCAAAGTTTAACGCAGTCAGAAATCCTATTTAAGTCCTGTTGTATGATATCACAATCAGATTCACTGGAACACGGGCCACCAATCTTAATATCATCAGCATATCTGATAGATGGAGATAAGCAATTTGAAGTTAGGTTGGAAATAAAAGCTTGGAATACACACAGTCCAAGCACTGAACCCTGCGGAACCCCACTAGTGATATAACCATTTCCAGATAACTCGCCATTAATATTCACTCTTTGAGTCCGATTTGACAGCCAATTTTTTATCCATACAATAATATACTGATTTAACTTTAATTTATATAATTTTACTTCTAATGTCCAATGTGGAACAGCATCAAATGCTTTACTAAAAATCTAAAAAGATGACATCACATGGTATACGGTTGTCAACTAATGAACTAATATGCTCATAAAAACTCAATAAATTTGGCATACAACCCCTACCTTTTCTAAACCCATGCTGTTCCAAATCAGCATTGTTCAGAATTGGAGCTAATACATCCCTAATCAAACTCTCAAATATTTTGCAAAGAGGCGATGTAAGACTAATAGGTCTATAGTTGGAACTATCGGACTTAAAACCTTTTTAATATATAGGGATAACATTAGCAACCTTCCACCTTGATGGGACAAAGCCCTGTCTTCAACAGGATTCAAAAAGCAACTTAAGGGAGTACAATAAATATGCAGATAGTAAGAACAGTAAATGACCAGAAATATGGTCTGGCCCTAAGCTAGTTTTTCCTCTCTGTAGTGCAATTTTCTTTTCAATTTCCAGTAAGTTAAACTGTATCATTTCAGAAGAATTTTCTGGGACAACAAAAACAGATTTATCTGCCGGAATAAAGTTATGGCAAAATTCCCTATTAAATATGTCAGCCATTTCTTTAGGATTTTGAATGATTTGGTTGCTCACTTGTAGGGGGCCAACTTTATACACAGGTTTCCTTAAAGAATTAATATAAGAAAATAATTGTTTGCAATTTGATTTAGTAGCATTAATAGCCAAATTATATTCCCATTTTTGTTTAGTCATTTTAATAAGTGTTTTACATAGTTTTTGCACCTTTTTATATGTAGACCAATTATGAGCAGTCTTTATTTTTAAATATTTAATATATTTCTTATTTTTTAATCTAATAAGCTTTGTTATGGTTTTTGTCATCCATTTAGGTTGTAATTTACCTCTAGTATATTTGATTTTAGAAGGTATAAATTCTTCTTTTACAGACAATAAGGTATTATATAATAGTTCACAAAAATCATCCACTGGAAGATTCACATGTTCTTGCTCCCAATTAAAGGAGTAGTCCACCCAGAATTTGCAAAAAACATATGTTATGTGGAGTGTTTTGATATGTATGTTAAGTCCCAGTGTGTCCTTCCCTCTGTCTGCTATTAGGATTTTTTTCCTAAATTAGCCTGCTAGCTGTATAGTAGTTTTATGACCCCTGGGGATCTCCATCATAAATAGGTTTATTGGCTTTCTTTCTCCTACGTTGCACCCTGTCTCATGTGACAGTGATGTAGCCATGCCCTTAGATTTAGCATGTACACTGCTTTAAAATTAGTTTGCAACAGCAGAGCTTTGTAACTGTTCTTATCCAGGGAGCACAAATGGCATCAGTTACAGTTTAGCAGATACCTGGGAGCAAGCTAGCTGGGGTTTCTGTAAGAAAATAGCTGCTAAATAGCTCTAATTCATTATTTGTGTTTTTGGTGTGTGTCAGGTCTAACTAGCAGTAGTAAGAGTTTTCATTTTAAAATGTTATTTCATTAAACTACACACAACAATAAAAAACGCAGAGATTATCCCAGAGCATCAATGCTATTATTAGTAAAGACTGTAGCTGTTTTCTTACAGAACACCTACTCAGCTCTCAAGTACTTGTTAAACCATAGATGTAGGTACCATCATTCTGCTAGAAGGAACTGGGAGTTAGGGATGACTTTGATCTGTGACATCACTTTCATTTATTTAATTTTTTGCTTGTTTTTTGTTACAGATGTGAAGTGTCTTTTTAATAAAGTATAAAAATATGTACTGTATGTGTGAGTTATTTAGTTTGGAGAATATTTGTTTTATTATTTGAAAAAGTGTGATACACTAAATGTGTAGTGCAGTTAACCATTGTAAAACGAAATCAAATGTGTAGCTGGAATAGTCACTGTCATCCTATTGCTTTCATGCCATACCACAGGCAGGAGAAAAGTTGACTTCAAAGTATTTTTCAGTTTCTGGGCTGCAGCTTCATACTATACATGCCATTTGTAAAAAAAAATAAATACAAATAAAATAAAAAATATGAAAATCTTGTCACAGAGCAAAATCAGCACTAACTGCTAATAGAATGCTGATACCTGCATTTACAGTTTAGCAAATATTTGACATCTGACTGAATCGGGTTTCTGTAAGAAAACAGCTACAGTCTTTATTAATTATAGCATTGATGGTCTGGGCAGTTTCTATGCTTTTATGGTTGTGTATAGTTTGATAAAATTTAAAGTTTTAAAATTAAAACACTCCTGCTAGCTAGACCTGATGCACATAGAAAACAAAAATAGTGAATTAGAGCTATTTAGTAGCTGTTGTCTTACAGAAACCCCAGTTACTTGCTCTCTCAGGTATCTGCTAAACTGTAACTGATCTCATTTGTGCTCCCTGGATAAGAATAGTTACACAGCGCTGCTGTTGTGAAGTGATTTTAAACTGATTTTAAAGCAGTGCAGATGCTAAATCTAAGGGCATGGCTACATCCTTGTCACATGAGACAGCGTGCATCATATGAGAAAGAAAGCCAATAAATCTATTTGTGATGGAAATCCCCAGGGGTCATAAAACTACCATACAGCTAGCAGGCTTATTTAGGAAAAAACTCCTCATAGCAGACAGAGGGAAGGACACACTAGGACTTAACATACATATCAAAACACTCTGCATAACATATGTTTTTTTACAAATTCTGGGTGGACTACTCCTTTAATCTGCCTAAATTTATATTCCATCCCTGTGATGTTAGTACAAAAAGATAACCACTGGTTCAGATACTATTTCTGATGGACACTTTAGTTTACAGGAAATAACATTGTAATCACTATTACCTAAGGGGGCCTCAATTTGTACATCCTAAATATCTATACTATCCTGAAGTATGGTAGTATCTAATAGGTTATTACCTCTTGTTGGGTGAGAAACGCATTGTTTTAAATGAAGCTGAGCACATACAGCTAAAAGTTTTTTTCCACTGGGAGTCTTGGCTATGGACTCATTCCAATTAGTGTCTAGTAAGTTTAAATCACTTAATAAAATTATAATCCCAATTTCACACGCATTTTCAACCTCTTGTAATATTGACTCTATATAATTTGTGGAGGAATTTGGTGGCATATAACAAATGCCTATGACTATAAGGGTTTTGTTTAAATTATTACATTTTACCCAGATGGTTTCTGTTGGATTATCATGTTTTTTTATTTGCTTAGCTATATCACAACTCTTAAGATGTTTATTTAAAAATTGTGCAACCCCACCTCCCTTTTTTTTATACTGATTTAAAGAGAAAATATCAAACCCATTAACACTGGTATCCCATTCGGTTTTTGTATTCCACCAGGTTTCCATAACTGCAACTATACCAGCTTTGACTATAGTTCTTCTAGACAGAAGCTCACTGAGTTTATTATTTAAGCTCCTAGCATTTAAGATAAGGACAAGATAAATACAAGGAGGCAGTATAGCACAGTGGTTTAAGGCTCTGAACTGCAAATTTAGTGACATCCAACAGAATAGACCTGGGTTTGAATCCCACAGCTTCCACTTGCATACTGTGTGACGTTGAGCAAGTCACTTAACCTCCTTGTGCTCCCAGGTCACTCCTGTAAAAAAGCTTTCAGCTGAGTGTGCTATACCCAGTTAAACAATTAAATAAGGGGAAAAAAAAGGATATTAAAATGGGATGTAGTTTTAGCATAGTATTTACTGGGGATAAATGCTGGAACATTAACCACTGGAAACACCCCTCCCCCACACACACACACACATTTTAGTTTAAATGCTGATTAATAACATCACTTATAATTTTACCTATAAGGGAATTCCCCCTTCTACTCAAGCGTAATCCATCAAAACAAAATAACTCCAACCGTCCAATGAATTCCTCCCAATAAGTAATGCATTTGATGCCTTGACGCAGACACCATTTGTGTAACCAATCATTTAAACACCTTATTTTATCATTAATGTAGTTGGGGGCAACAGGTCATGGTAACATCTCTGACATACAAATATCACAACCCAGGGAATCTAATATATTGGTCAAGGCAACATAATCTTCTTTGACAGATTTGAGAGAGTGCAGATACAAATTGTTAGTACCAGCATGAATTATTACCATAGTTTTTCCCCAGAATCAGGAATAATATCCCTAACCATTAGTGAAATGTCAGCTATCAAAGCCCCCTTAAAGGAAGAGCACGTCCGATTTTGTTTATCCACATTACACACAACCTTATCCAAATTCTTTATTATCGAATTGCCCAAAACAAACAGTTGCTGTTTCTCTTTAACAATATTGGTATCTGCAATAGCATTATCATTTGGGGTAGAATCCATAACAGTATAAGTGGGGCAAGAACCTAGAGGTGTATGATCAAATTATGCAATATTATTTAAATCAGAAATAGTAGGGGGTAATGTAGAAGTACCAGCACTATTTATAGGTGGTTCTAAAGAAATTCCAAAGTCATATTCAGTGTCACCTATGGCATCACCTGAAGGACTAAAAGTGTTGCATAAAGGCAAGAAAAACACACATGCCTTTCTTCCTTTTTTGCATGACTTAGCGTTTTGGACTGTATAGAAGCATAAAATTTGACAGCAGATAAGGACCGCTTGGCCCACCCAGTCTGCCCATTTCCCTACCTACTGGATAAGCTGCAGATCCTAGCTAACCCAGCAGCCTACTTCTTCCTAACCCAACCCCCTAGAATTGCCTTATGACTGTCCCATGCATGCTTGAATTCCACCACTGTTTTTGACTCCACAACCTCCTCCGGAAGGCCATTCCATGCATCCACAACCCTCTCTGTGAAAAAATACTTCTTTAAATTACCTCTGAGCTGCCCCCTCTATCTTCAAATTGTGCCCCCTTGTTCTTGCACACCTCTTTTTTTGAAAGATGCTACCCTCTTGGACTTTGTTGATTCCCTTGAGGTACTTGAAAGTTTCTATCATGTCCCCCCTCTCCCTCCTTTCCTCGAGGCTATACATATTAAGCTCCTTAAGTCTCTCTTCATATGTCTTCTGGTGCAGACCCTGCACCATTTAGTAACCCTCCTCTGGACAGCTTCCATCCTGTCTATGTCTTTGCGGAGATTGGGTCTCCAGAACTGCACGCAGTACTCCAGATGGGGTCTCACCAGCTGTCTGTACAGAGGGATAACAACTTCCTGTTTTCTACTGGTGATGCCTCTCCCTATGCATCCCAGCATTGCCCCAGCCCTCCTTGCTGCCCTCTCACATTGCTTGCCCACCTTTAGGTCATCTGATATGACTACCCCCAGGTCTCTTTCCATTTTTGTTGTTGTTAGTATCTCACCCCCCACTGTGTACTCTTCCCCTGGGTTTTTGTTTCCCAGGTGCATTACCTTGCACTTCTTAGCATTGAATCTAAGCTGCCATACATTTGACCATTCCTCTAACCTTGCCAAGTCCTTCTCATCCTTTCCACCCGCCTTGTGCATCAACTCTGTTGCAGATCTTGTGTCATCTGCACAGAGACATACTTTCCTTCCAGTCCCTCTGCAATGTCGCATAAAGACATTGAAGAGGACCGGGTCTAATACTGAACCCTGCAGTACCCCACTGGTAACCCCCCTTTCTTCAGAGTGGACTCCATTTGCTATTACTCTCTGTGTCCTATTCTCCAGCCAATTCTTTACCCAGGCTGTCATCTTGGGACTCACTCCCAAGCTGGCTAACTTGTATATTAATCTTTTATGTGGGACTGTGTCAAATGCCTTGCTAAAGTCTAGGCAGGCCATGTCCACAGCCCCTCCCTGATCTACTACTTTGGTCACCCAGTCAAAGAAATCTATCAGATTCGTCTGGCATGACCTTCCCACTGTGAATCCATGCTGCCTTGGGTCCTGTACCCCTCTGGCCTCTAGATACTCGACAATTCTTTCCTTCAGAAGTGATTCCATCATTTTCCCTATCACTGAGGTTAAACTAACAGGTCTGTAGTTTCCTGCTTCTGCCTTGCTCCCACTTTTGTGAAAGGGAATCACATCTGCCCTCTTCCAGTCCTTGGGCACCACCCCATCCTCCCATGATTTGTTAAAGAGGGTAGTCAGTGGTGTCACTAGTTCAACCATAGTTCTTTTAGAATTCTGGGATGAATCCCATCAGGCCCATTGCTTTGTCCACCTTCAGTTTTAAGGTTCTTTCATAATCCTTTCTTCTGTAAATGGGCTGGTATCAACTTCTGTATCCAGAGTGTTTCTACTGTTTGTTTTAGGTACCTCCCCCTCTTCATTTCTAAATACTGAACAAAAATATTTGTTTAGTATCTTTGCCTTTTCACAGTCACCCTCCGCCCACCCTACCTCCCCTTTATTAAGTCACACTATTCCTACCTTGGTCTTCCTTCGCTCCCTGATATACCTATAAAAGGTTTTATCCCCCTTCTTAACTGAGTTGGCTATCTTTTCCTCTGTTTGGGCCTTTGCCGTTCTGACTGCCTTCCCAGCTTCCTTTTGCTTTAACTGATACAGTTCTCTGTCCTGCTCCTTCAGTGATTCCTTGTACTTCCTGAATGCTTTCTTTTTCTCTTGAACCTTCACTGCCACTTCCTTTGAGAACCATAGTGGTTTCTTACATCATTTTGTTTTGTTTATTTGTTTCACAAAGGCTTGTTACCTCTGTGATGGCAGTTTTATTATTTCCCATTGTTCTTCACCCTCCTTCCTGCCCATTTGCTAGTGCATTCCTTAGGCACTCACCCATTTTAGCAAAGTCAGCCCTCCTAAAGTCCAGTACTTTTGCCTTTGTGGCAAGCTGCTCTATTGCTGTGTTTGTTGTGAACCATACTGTTCGATGGTCGCTAGTTCCCAGATGGCTACCCACTTCATCATCTGATCTCTCTCCATCTCCATTTGAGAGAACCAGGTCTAAGATTGCTCCCTCTTGAGTGGGCTCCAATACTAGTTGTCTAAGGCATGCCCCGTAGGGCATCTAGAATAACCCCACTCTTGAGTGGCTGCTGGAACGGCACTCCAGTTAACATCTGGCATATTCAGATCACCCATCAGCAATATCTCCCCTTTTTCTGCCATTCTAAGTATACGGTCTATCATTTACTTGTCCATTTCCTCCCCCTGAGAAGGGGGTGTATATACAACCCCTCTGCGGATTGTGGTGCCATTGCCTGTCTCCAAATTTACCCACAGTGCTTCTTCTCCTCCTCCTCCCTGTTTACCCTTTTGTTCTGTTGCTTTGATTCCTTCCCTTATATAAAGAGCTACTCCTCCTCTTTTACCCTCCCTGTCCCTCCTGTAGATAGTGTATCCTGGTATGTTTATGTCCCAGTCATGGTTTTGTGTGTACCATGTTTCTGTGACTGCCATGATATCCAGATGTTCCTCCTCCATCAAGGCCACTAATTCAGGAAGCTTGTTACCCAGACTATGGGCATTGGTACTCATTGTTCTCCATTTTTTGATTGTACACCAATTATCACTTAAATCCTCAGCTTCAGATTCACTTCTTGCACGTTTATTAGAGGTAACACCACTTGTAATACTAGAGCCACTTACAGATGGAAACATGGTATCATTTCTTGAAACTTATGGCAAAGAACCTTCACCATGAGAAACAGCATCTGCAATTGGGGGAATAACTTTATTAAGGGGGGGGACTATGCACTGTGTTTCCACTTGATTTTGAAAGCTTTCAAACATGGTTAATTGACTTTGTTCCAGTTGTGACATTCTACTACTGAATAGTAGAATATCATTTTTTTAATTCACTCATCTCCTTGCATTTATCACATGTATATGGTGATGTAGGAAATGGTGGACAAACCAACGTATACATTAAGCATACAGTACATTTGATACCCACGTCACCCTCTAACGTCATAATGGAATCAGCCATTTTGTAAACAAACCTAATTTCAGGACAATAGTTGTTAACCCAATAAGACTTAGAACACAAGTTCCCAGATCAGCTACGTGAACTACTAGAGTCCAGCAAAATGATATAACCACTACGGTTACCTCAAGAATAGAGCAATGCAGATATACCTTCCCATAATATAACTGCTTACCTCCCGTTCATTCCTGCCAGTCACGCTTGACACGCTAGACATGCGCACAGACGCACATGTCTCTGCACGTGTCTCCATGCATGATGAACGTGTGCTAGCCCGCCCATGCTCTCCTGCTTGCAGAGCATGAGCTATATGTACCCCGCAAGCACTGGGTGTCAGAGACTGCAGACTACCCAATTAAAAGAAAATAAAATATATTTCCACAATATGCACCCTATTGATGTTTAGGAAAGTGTAGCTTTTAATGTTTAGCCTCTATCCCACTAGAATATATGCAGCATGAGTGCAAAAACAACCCTGGTGTGATAGCTGTAGTTCCTCCCAAGGCATAGGAACCACAGCTCATGCAGCTGCTTCTTGGGACTAGGCAAAATGTTCAAGCAGCTCAAATTTAAAATAACATAGGTGGTAGATAGTTCTAAATAGCAATATGTGCAGTGCAGTGCTGTGTCACAATAAGCACTGGTCAGGCCACACATGGAAAATTGTGTTCAGTTTTGGAGGCCGCACCTGAAGAAGGATATTAACAGACTGGAGGCAATGCAGAGAAGAGCTACAAAGATGGTGCAGGGTTTGCACCAGGGGCCATATGAAACCAGACTGGATGACTGACAGCTGTACTCACTTGAACAGAGAAGAGACAGGGGGGAAATGAGAAAAAACTTTTAAGTATATGAAGGGAATTAACACAGCATGGAAGGAAAACCTATTTCAGATTAAATCAGAGAGTCATACAAGAGACCGCAATCTACGACTGACAGGAGGTAAATTTAGGGGAAACATCAGGAAGTACTTTTTTTTTCCAAGAAGGTGGTCAGTCCTTGGAATAGCCTACCACAAGAGGTAGTATACTCAAAACATGTAAGGGAATTCAAACTTGTGTGGGATAAACACTACACGCATAAAAGGAAATATTCTAAGAGGAGGGGGGGAAGGTATTCTGGACAGACTAGATGTATCAAGAGGTCCCTTTCTGCCAGCAAATTCTTATGTTCTTATGTTCAATTCCTCATGGTTTTCTCCCTGGGTCACTGTATGGCAGTGTGTTCTTCTCACTGTTGGGAATATTGGAGATGGGAGAGTGTTTTGCTCCGGTGGCTGGGAAGAACTATTATGGGATGTGGTGTCGTGCAGATGATCCCTGGACTGGCTGAGGTAGGGCGAGCCATCCTGTTGAAAACCGGCACACATTGTTCTCAAAATAGTGTTTGAACAGCAGAAACTAACATATCTTGCAGACCTGAATGGGCTGTGGAAATATATCTGGACTTGAAGGGTTGTGAGAGGGCCTGTATTAGTGGTGTAGACTAATACTAACTTGCTGGTCTTCACTTGGAATATCTAAATTTAAGTCTGCAAACTTGGTAACCAGCTTTTGTAGGCAGAACCAAAAGGGAAACCTCATTCAGTGAGAGGGTTTGAGGCCCCAAAACATTTTGGTCCAGGCTGAAGAGCATAACCTTGGGGGTGAGAGACCCAGAGTGGATGGTGCTGGGACTATTGAAAGACTCTGTTTTTTTTCTGTGGTCCTTTCTAGAAAGCTGCTCTTCAGGAAAATTGCAGTTTGAGAGGTGCCCTGTGAGAGAGGAAAGTGCCTGCAGATCAGTTAAAGAACGGTGTTTGAGATCTGCTCCAAAGACTTATGGACTCCCTAATATAATAAATTATATTTGTTTGGAGAGGGTTGGGGAGTTTTTTTGGGGTGAGTAGGTGAGAGTGTGAGTGAGCGTGTTGAGTGAGTGGGAGTGAATGGTAATTTAGGAAATTTTATTTAATGTTGAGTTAATATTTAGGATTTGATTTATAGCTGTTATAGTAAAGTTAGTGAGGTTGATATGTGTTGGTCAAATGTGTTGCTCCCATGGGAAGTTTTTATTCCCCCTCCAGACTCTGCGATCTCTGACCTTTTAACTGTCCCACATTAACAGCGGAGGTGTATAGGTGCTGTAGGGCATTTGGGATAGTACAGAGGGAAGGGAAGTGGAGATTTGCAGACTCAGGTGGGAGGAATGCAGCTGGGGAGGCAGATTGGGTGGTGGGAACCAGGAGGTGCCCTGGGGCAAAATGATCTCAGGAAAGGGGTCCTCCCTGCCTTTTGCCCATATGCAAGGGCTCCACAGTTAGTAGACAGGTGGCTGGACCAGTCTCATCTGCCTATTCCTCTCGAGCAGTGTTGTGCAATGCCAGATCTATTAAGAACAAAACAGCAATTTTTGCTCATCTTGTTGCAACATCTGATCTGACTTGCATCACTGACACCTGGCTGGATGAAAATGCCAGACCTGTTCTGGAATCAGCTGTTCCAGCAGAGTACTCAGTGGTACACCACTCCAAAAGAGGATCGTAGGGGTGGGGGTGTGGCAATTTGTTTTTAGTAGGACCTGAACCTCACAGACTTCCCAGTAGGAACAAGGTCTTTTGAGTGTGTGGCCATCAAAGGGTCTGCAGGTGTAGGTTGCAGGATCCTCCTCATCTACCATTCCCTGGATGATGAGAAGGAATTCCTGCAGGAAGTCACTGACTTCATTGTTGGACTGGTGTTGGGAGTCACCCATATAGATTATTCTGGGTGACTTCAATGCCTGGATCAATGATGAACTCTCGTAGTTTGGTCAAGACTTCCTCCAACTGATGTGTTCGTTGAGCCTAACGCAGGTTGTTACCTCTGCAACCCATATACATGGCCACTCACTGGACCTTGTCTTCCTGCTGGGAATGGAGGTCTTCAACCTTATGGTGGAGCCAGTCACTGGTCAGATCACTATACTGTAAGGTTCTCATTCAAGGCCCCCCACAATAGATCTACTCCTGTGGAGATGGTCCGGTACGGCCCTTTAAAGGGTTTGACCCTACAGGGTCTGATGGTAGAACTGGACCTATCAGGTTTGATGAGTGTGTGCAAGGAGCTGGGGGAACTGGTAGTGATGTATAATAGGGTTATTGCCAAGGCCCTCAACTCCATCACACCTGCCCATGTTCGATCCCTCACCTCACACCAGGGATCCCTGTGGTTTGATGGGCCCCTCACGGGGATGAGGATGAGGGGTTGAAGGTTGTAGCTGCATTGGCAGAAGACCGGTTTGGAGGGGAGCAAGCATACATTGCTGGCCCATTATTGAGACCATCAATTGGCAATCTCCTGTAAGAAGGAAGAGTTCTTGTCCAAGAAAATTGCCACAGCAATCAACAGACCAGCTCAGCTCTTCCGCACAGTTGACAGGTTGTGTAAAACAACCTGTCTTCAGTCGGGGGGAGCTTTTTCACAGGCAAAGTATGATGAGTTTGCTCTTTTTCTTTACTGATAAAATTGCCTCCATCAGATTGGAAATTCAGTCGGTGACCTCTAATAGGGTTTGTGGTGATGAGCCTGATGTCATGGGCATTCAGTCGGTCTGGTCTGAGTTTGACCAGCGGGTGATCGTGGATATGGTGAGGGTCATCCAGGATTTACGGCCAACCTTCTGTAGTTTAGATTTGGGACAAACATGCCTCCTTGTGGGCTGTGTTGATATCATAGGTCTGGTCCTAGCTAGGATAGTCCAGAGTTCCCTAGTGTCAGGGTTTTTTCCTGAGCCCCTGAAGGAGGAGGTTGTTAGACCACTACTAAAAAAAACTACACTGGACTCAGCCTGCCTGGTGAACTACAGACCAGTCTCTAACCTTCTCTTTGTGGAGAAAGTTATTGAGAAGGTGGTGGCCGTTCAGCTGGAGACCTATTTAACAACCCACGACATCTACGACCCTCTCTAGCAGGGTTTCAGAAAAAGGCATAGTACCGAGACTGCCCTGATTTGGGTGTTAAATGATCTCCTGGTGGCAAGGGATCTGAGAAGATGTAATATCCTGTTTCTTCTCTATCTCTTAGTGGTGTTTGACACCATGGACCATGTAGTGCTGATAGCATGCCTGCAGGTTTGTTGTGGACTGGCTGGTACAGTCCTTAACTGGTTTAAATCTTTCCTCACTGGCAGGATGCAGTGAGTGTTGTCTGGGATTTTTTCCTCAGCACCCTTGCCCCTGTCATGTAGGGTCCTGCAGGGCTCCATTTTGTCCCTCATGTTGTTCGCAGTGTATATGCTGCTGCAAGGAGACATTATAAGACAGTATGGGTTGAGTTTTCACTGTTATGCAGATAATACTCAGCTGTACATGTCTTTCGCACCTGAGCAGCAGGAGATGGTCTCGGAGCTAAATTGCTGCCTTGCTGAGATCCAAGACTGGATGACAGCCAACTGGTTGAGGTTGAATCTGGACAAAACTGAAGTACTGGTGCTGGAATCTGGTCACCAGGGGGTGAGAATGCAACCTGGTCGAGTCTCAGGGCTGAAGCTTGGGGAACCTCGGACTGGGTAAAGAATCTTGGTGTTGTTCTGGACTGTGGACTGACACAGGTGTTGGCTGTGGTCCAGACCTCATTTTATCATCTGAGGAACATTGCCCGGATTAAATAGGTGGTACCACCTGGTGATCTGCCAGCGCTAGTGCATGCTTTTGTGACCTCTCATCTTGATTACTGCAATGCCCTATACCTAGGGTTGTTGGAGGTAGATCTTTGCAGCTAGTGCAGAATGTGGCAGCTAGGCTGTTGACTGGTCTATCCAGATCATGTCACATTACGCCTGTGCTGTGCTCTCTGTACTGGCTTCTGGTTAGGTGGTGAATCTCCTTCAAGGTTGATTTGCTGACATTGAAGGCCCTGCACAGTCAGGGGCCTGGCTACCTGCAACACCTGCTGTGTCCTCCTCCCTCCGCCCCTCCACTCAACATACAAGGGATTATTAAAGATTCCACTGGTTTGTTTAAAAACATTGTGAGCACTTGCTTCTTCATTGCAGCCCCAACCCAGTGGAATGCTGTCCCTCATTATATACAAGATTCCCCAACACTTGAGATGTTTAAACGGGAGCTAAAAACATTTCTGTTTATGCAGGCCTTCTCTCAGAACTAGGCATGCTTTTATTGATAATTTAAAAATTGATTGTTTTAATTGAAGAATAGGAATGATTTATTTGTATTTATTGTATATATGTTAATTATTTTAAATGTTTTAGAAACTCTATGTAAAGCCCATTGAATCACAATGAGAAAATGTGCTATACCAAATAAAACTTGAATGAAATGAATGAATGAATGAATGAATGAATGAGAATACAACCTTTTCCTGCTGTCAATTGCCCTTTCAATATATCCTAGCATCCTGTTATCCTTACTATAGAACTTGTTACACTGGCTTTATTATTTGGGAGAGTCACTAATGATGGCTCCCAGGTCCCTTTCTTCTGACATAGTGCTCAGTTTAACCTCTCCCATCTAGTACTCTGTCCCAGGGGGTTTGTTCCATAGGTGCATAACCTTGCACTTTAACTGCCAAACTTTAGACCACCTTTCCAACCTTTGTAGATCCTACTGCATCTCCCTGATCCTCTCATTACTATCAATCCTACCACAAAGCTTCACCTCATTTGCGAAGAGACATAACTTGTGCCCCTGATGCCCTCTCCAAAGTTGCTGATGAACATATTGAAGAGGACAGGAACCAGGACAGATCCCAGTGGCACCCAACCCATGACCTCCCTCTTCTCCAATTTGAACCCTTTTACCACCACCCTCTGCTGTCTCTCCTTTAACTGGTTTACCACCCATTAACTTATGTCCCTAGCCATGCCCAGAACCTCCACTTTCCTTAGCAGTTTTCTGTGTGGCACAGAGACAAAATGTTTGCAGAAATCAAAGTAGAGTAAATTTACAGTGTGGACTTTATCTACCACCCTTGTTACCCAGTCAAAGAAAACTATTAGGTTGCTCTGACAATACCTCCTTACTGCAAACTCATGCTGGCTAGTATCCTGTAAACTGTTGCTCTCTAGGTAGTCCACAAGATCCTCTTTGACCAGTGACTCCATCAGTTTAACCACTACAGAAGTAAGACTGGCAGGTCTGTAATTCCCCAGTTGTCCCACCCTTCTGTAGCAGGACTATGTCCACTACCCTCCAGTCTTTTGGAACTACTCCAGTCTGAATTGCGCTATTAAATAGCCCTAGTATTGGTTCAGCCAGTTCTGCTGCCAATTCCTTGAGCATCCTTGCATGCATCATAGAAACATAGAAACATAGACTTTGATGGCAGATAAGGACCACTTGGCCCACCCAGTCTGCCCATTTCCCTACCTACTGGATAAGCTGCAGATTCTAGTTAACCAACAGCCTACTTCCTGCAACCCCCCACTATAATTGCCTTGTGTCCGTCCCATGCATGTTTGAATTCCCCCACTGTTTTAGACCCAACGACCTCCTCAGGAAGGCTGTTCCATGTATCCACCACTCTCCATGAAAAAAAATTTCCTCACATTACCCCTGAGCTGTCCCCCCTCTATCTTTAAATTGTGCCCCCTTGTTCTTACACATCTCTTTTTCTGAAAGATGCTATCCTCCTGGACTTTATTGATTTCCTTGAGGTACTTGAATGTTTCTATCATGTCCCCCCGTCCCTCCTTTCATCAAGGATATACATATTAAGCTCTCTCAGTCTCTCTTCATATGGTTTCTGCTGCAGACCCTGCACCATTTTAGTTGCCCTCCTCCGGACTGTTTCCATCCTGTCTATGTCCTTGCGTAGATGAGGTCTCCAAAACTGCACACAGTACTCCAGATGGGGTCTCACCAACTGTCTGTACAGAGGGATAACCACTTCCCTTTTTCTACTTGTGATGCCCCTTCCTATGCATCCCAGTATCACCCTGGTTCTCCTTACTGACTTTTCACATTGCTTACCCACCTTTAGGTCATCTGATATGACTACCCCCAGGTCCCTTTCCATTTTTGTTGTTGTTAGTACCTCCCCTGCTATTGTGTACTCTTCTCCTGGGTTTTTGTTTCCCAGGTACATTACTTTGCACTTCTTTGTATTGAATCTAAGTTGCCATATGTCTGACCATTCCTCCAACCTTGCCAAGTCCCTTCTCATCTTTCCTACCCCACCTTGTGTATCAACTCTGTTACAGATCTTTTGTCATCTGCAAAAGGCATACCTTTCCTCAGACCCTCTGCAATGTCACCTATAAAGATGTTAAAAGGGACTGGACCTAGTACTGGCCCTGGGGTACTCACTAGTAACCCCTTTCTTTGGAATGTGTTCCATTCACTATTACCTTCTGTGTCCTGTTGTGTAGCCAGTTTGCTACCCAGGCTACCATACTGGGACCCACTCCCAGGTTGGCTAACTTGATTATTAATCTTTTGTGCAGGACTGTGTCAAATGCCTTGCTAAAGTCTAGGTAGGCCATATCCATAGCCCCTCCCTGGTCTATTACTTTGGTCACCCAGTCAAAGAAATCAATTAGATTCATCTGACATGACCTTTCTGCTGTAAATCCATGCTGCTTTGGGTCCTGTGCCCCGCTGGCCTCTAGGTACTCAACAGTTCTTTCTTTCAGAAGTGATTCCATCATTTTCCCTACCACTGAGGTCAAACTTACAGGTCTGTAGTTTCCTGCTTCTGCCTTGCTCCCACTTTTGTGAAAGGGAATCCATCTGCCCGCCTCCAGTCCTCAGGTACCACCCCATCCTGCCATGATCTGTTAAAAGCATGGTCAGTGGTGTCACTAGGTCCTCCTTAGTTCTTTTAGGATTCTGGGGTGAACCCCGTCAGGCCCCATTGCTTTGTCCACCTTGAGTTTTAGGAGTTCTTTCAGGACTCTTTCTTCTGTGAATGGACTGGTGTCAGCCCCCCTACCCAGAGTGCTTCTATTGTCTGGTTTAGGTAACTCCTCCTGATCTTCTTTTGTGAATACTGAGCAAAAGTATTTATTCAGTATCTCTGCCTTTTCACTGTCTCCCTCTGCCCACCTCCCCTCTCATTTATTAATCTTCACTATCCCTCCCTTAACTTTTCTATGCTCCCTAATGTACCTATGAAAGGTTGTATCCCCTTTTAACTGAGTTGGCTATTTTTTCCTCGGTTTGGGCCTTTGCTAGTCTGACTGTCTTCCCCACTTCTTTCTGCTTTAATTGATACAGTTCCCTGTCATGCTCCTTCTATGATTCCTTATACTTTTTGAATGCAGCCTTTTTCTCCTTAACCTTCCCTGCCTCTTCTTTTGAGAACCATAGTGGTTTTTTACTCCGCTTTGTTTTCTTTATTTGTTTCACAAAGGCTTGTTGCCTCCATGATGACAGTTTTGATTTTTCTCCATTGTTCTTCCACCCTCTCTTTTGGTCATTTGCTAGCGCATTTTCAG
Organism: Neoceratodus forsteri; assembly: GCA_016271365.2. Taxonomy (NCBI): domain Eukaryota; kingdom Metazoa; phylum Chordata; order Ceratodontiformes; family Ceratodontidae; genus Neoceratodus; species Neoceratodus forsteri. The sequence goes on along the minus strand of CM057455.1, from coordinate 998,458,727 downwards.
GTATTCACCCATTTTGCCAAAGTCAGCTCTTCTAAAGTCCAGTATCCTTGTTTTTGTATGGCGTATCTCCATGGTTGTGCTCATTGTGAAGCACACTGTGCAGTGATCACTTGTTCCCAGATGTCTACTGACTTCTAAATTTGTGATCCTCTCTCCATTTGAGAGTACCAGGTCTAGTATTGCTCCCTTCAGAGTGGGTTCCAACACTAGCTGTCTAAGGCCTGCCCCCTGCAGGGCATTGAGAATGACCCTGCTCTTGGATGTGGCTGCAGTACATGTTATCCAGTTAGCATCTAGCATATTCAGGTCCCCCATCAACAGTATCTCCCCTTTTTCAGCCATTTTGAGACTGTCCTCTATCATTTTGTTGCCCATTTCCTCCCCTTGAGACGGGGGTCTGTATACAACCCCTATGAGGATTGTGATGCCATTCCCTGTCTCCAAGGTGACCCAGAGTACCTCTTGTCCTCCTCCTTTACTTTTTAGTTCTGTAGCTTTGATCCCTTCCCTTATGTATAGAGCTACTCCACCTCCTCTTTTACCTTCCCTGACCCTTCTGTAGATTGTGTACCCTGGTATGTTGACATCCCTGTCATGGTTCTCAGTGTACCATGTTTCCGTGACTGCCACAATATCCAATTGTTCATCTTTCATCAGGGCTACTAGCTCAGGAAGCTTGTTTCCCAGACTATGGGAATTGGTACTCATTGCCCTCCATTTAATGTTGGCTTTATCCTTTTTTCCCCCATCGCTGCTCTTATTGTCCTTGTCTATTTTTCCATTTACCCCTGTCCTGCCCTGTGTTGAGCTCTGTACCTCAGTGTTTACCTCACTACCTGCCATGTTTTGTGGGGAGGCTTGAAATTTCCTGCCTTTTATCAGCGCCTCCCCCCTTGGCTAGTTTAAAAGCTTGCCAAGGAAGCATTTAAACCTATCACCTAGGAGCTTGGTTCCCTTCGTGGACAGATGCAGACCATCATGCCAGTATAGACCTTTATATCTCCAGGTGGCCCCCCAGTTCCCAATGAAGCCAAAGCCCTGTGCTCTGCAATAGTTTTGCAACCATTCATTAAACTGCATGGTGTGCAGTACCCTAGCCTCACACCTGCCATGGACTGGTAGCACCTCTGAGAAGGTTACCGTGCTTGCTAGCCATCTGAGGCCCCTCCCCAACTCCACAAATTCATTCTGCACTACACTGATCCCATGCCTAGCTAGGTCATTTTTCCCAAGGTGGACTATGATATCTAGTTCCCTCTCCTGTGGTGCTGCTTCTGCAATCCTGAGGATTCGCTTCCTGTCCCTGCAAGCCATGGCACCAGGCAGGCACCTTCGCCTTCTCCTCTCCTTTCCCAGGTTTACCCCTAACAATAAAGTCCCTATCAGAAGCTGTTTCCTTCCCCTGTGGTGTCCCTTGCCACCCTTTGTGGGTCTCCTTGTGGATGTCCTCAGCATTCTTCTGGGTCTCCACTGGGGTGCCATCATAGAGGAACCTTGCTCTGCCAGAATGGCATATGATTTGTGTAGAGGTACAACTAGGGGCTTCGCCTCTGGTCCACCACCGCACCCTCCCAGAACCCACTGTGGTCCAACTGCTGTTCATACTTGGCAACCTCTGAGGCAGTGGTTGTGGCAGTGGTGCTCTTTGGAAGGGGGAGGCCTCGTTAGTCCTTGCTAGTTAAGCCTGGAGGTGGGCAACCTCCTCCTTCAGAGCTGACAGTTGCCTGCAAATAGGACAGCAACACAGTTTCCAGAATGTCTCCCGGAAAACTGCTGCCCCACAGCCAGTGCATTGCACAACTCCCAACATGTCTCTCTCCCTTATAATAAACAATATATATTTTTTTTATTATTATCTGTGGTGTGTACCTACCCTTTTTGCACTGTGCTGGGTTATTAAGGATATGACAGTTCTGCCCCAAGACCTGTTGAGGAAGTGATGTCAGAACTGTGGCTATAAAGGAAATGCCACGCCTGGGGGGGCGGGGTGTGGGGTAGGGTGGGTGAGTAGTCCACAGCCACTGGTGACTGTTAGAAACAAACAAATACACAACTGCTCCACCACTCTGGTGAGTATTGCCCTTTATAGTAATTCAACTAACACCACAATTTACTAGACCACGGCTCCTGCACTAACCACTCTACTGAGTCCAGGGATAAAAATTAACTCACTCCTCAGCCAGCAGGACACTTAAAATGTTGCAAAAATATCCTTACAAATCCTAGGTCTCAACCCCAACAATCAAGCAAATTCAGTTGTATATCACTCCCTCTGGTTATAAAATTACTACACTTTTAATGGAATCCTGCAATTCTCTGCTTAATGCCAATAAGGAAAAAAAATGAAACTTTTTGTATAAAGTGTAGCTCCTTTTCTTTACAAGTATTATGCCTTACCAGGTTTCCAGGTCCTAAATGGAGTTATAGTTTATTCTTTGCAGTGTAGCAAGGTTCTCAGCTTCCAACAGACAAATCAAAGTCAGACTGACTGGCTTCTAACTGTGAAGGATGCCTAAGACAGCACAGTGATGAAACCCCACCCAGAGCCAATTGATTGACTAGTGACACCTGTGATGTAAGCAGGCCTTTCAATGTAGGCAGTCTGATTCCAATACACAAAATCTTTCAGTGAAACCAGGGATAAAAACTTAACTTCTGAGCCAGCAGGACACTTTTAAAATGTTGCAAAAATATCCTTCCAAATCCTAGGTCTCAACCCCAGCAATCAAGCAAATTCAGTTGTACCTCACTCCCTCTGGTTATAAAATTACTACACTTTTAATGGAATCCTGCAATTCTCTGCTTAATGCCAATAAGGGAAAAAAATGAAACTTTTTGTAGAAAGCGTAACTCCCCTTCTTTACAAGTATTATGCCTTACCAGGTTTCCAGGTCCTAAATGGAGTTATAGTTTGTTCTTTGCAGTGTAGCATGGTTCTCAGCTTCCAACAGACAAATCAAAGTCAGACTGACCCATCTGGCCCTAGGGTCTCATCTACCTTTTGGGCTTGTAGCCCCTTCTGGATCATTTCTTTTGTAAAGACTGGCTGCCTCATTTCAAGAAAACCCATGATAGCCGCCTTGATGCTACTTCAGGCAGGGGCCCACTGTCTTCCCTAGTGAAGATAGAACAGAAGTACACTCTAATTACTACTGTTAAAAGACTGATCACATCTATAATTAACTCTTCCTTCTCCTCTTTTTCTGCCCCCCATATCTGTCCCTTCCACATTCCTTTGACCCTGGTTCCAGCTCTAAATTCTCCATACCGTATCACTATATATCTTTTTATATTAGGTTTTATTTATGTTCGGTGCACCTGATATGTATATTTCTTTACTTATATGAAAAATTGTGTCCTACCCAAAACTTGCCGTATCTTCTGTTCCAAACATATACTACTGTCAATGCTACCTGCTGATACTTTGTATATACTGTATTATTGTATCTCACTTTATTTTTATTATTATTATTTTCTTGTGTGTTGCATCCCATGTAAATTGTCTCTTGTTCCTTGTTGACAAACCCAGGTCCACCTCGAAAATGAGCTTGCTCAACGGTGATCGCCTGGTTAAATAAAGACTTTGATTGATTGAGAAGCAATCATTAAAGGTGGCTGCTTTTTGTTCAACTTCCTTTATAACCCTCCCCCTTCTTGTAGCCTAACAATTCACCCTCCCTGCTTCTTTTTTCTTAGTATATCTGAAGAATTGTTCTACCCCCCATTGACCCCCTCCAAAATATGCAGCTCCGTGTCTGTCTTTGCCTCTCTGACCATCCTCATAGCATCCGTAGTATTTGCTCTTTTATATAGAGAATAATGGATAGGTAAGTGTGTGTTATGAATTTTTTTCACAGACCTGAGGTGTATGATGACCCATAAACCTCGAGAGCTAAGCTCGAGAGGTTTATGTGGTCATCACTCACCGAGGGTATCTGAAAAAAAATCCATAACATCAAACTTACCTATCCTTTATTTTTTATAATTGCTGATGTGGAGGTTTAGACTGTATTTCTAGCAGCTTGAAAGAAAAATAAATTTTTAGATAGAGTGCAGTTTTATTTTTGAAGAAATTGAACTGTACATGAATAAAACACAGTTGAAAATACTGCAGCTGAAATACTTTTTGTGAAACAATGGAATGCAAGATTTCTTTGGGGAATGTCATATCAGCCAGATTTCAGGTTATTATGAAGTGTCATATCAACCAGATTTCAGGTTATTATTGCCGTTGGAACATAATAACCCCAAATCCGGTTGATATGCATTTTTAATAAAACAGTAATCCAGTTGATATTTATGGTCACCAATAATTATAAAATTATTTGTAGCTGTATTGGTCCTTATTCAATAAGATGAACAATGTGGGTGATTTGATACCTTTTATTGGACAAACAAGCGATTTATAAAACACAAGCTTTCAAGCTACACAGAGTTCTTCTTCAGACATGGCATTTTTTTCAAAAGACAAACTTAAATACATTGGGTAGAACTGATAAATAAATGTTTACATATAGGGCTTGGTTTTCAAAGAGCCCTTAAATTGTTGTAAGCTGTGGTGATCTAGGGCTGAAGCAAAGTTAGGGTGTGTCAGGGACTCTGCTCCATATTTAAAAATAATTAGGGTCCCTGCTCCCAAGACCTGAGATTTGCCTCATCGGCAGGGTTGTACCAAAGAAGTGGAACACCTGTGGGGTTTGACAGAAGCATCCACCAATCTCCCCCTCACCCCCCACCCAGCACAAGACTCAAGGGGCCACAACATCTGGGAGAGTCAATGCATCTGCCAGGAGTGGACCAGAAGCAGAAGGAGCATGAGAGCTGACCTCGGGGAAGAGATGTTGTGAAATGAAATTTCACCTTGTGAGTACCCATAAAAGTCGGCAATTCGTCCTTTCAAAATATTTGGCGGTGCGAAATTTCACCCGAAAATGGGCAGCTTAGTCCCCTACTGGCCTTAACCTTATCATAATCATCCCTGGTGTCTAGTGGTCCCACCCTCCTCGCTGATCACCTGCCCAAATTGAAGAATCCCCCCATGCTGAGATTTACATCAATTTCTCCATCCCCACAGTACAAAAATAAAAAAAATTCCCAACTCCCTGATGTCTAGTGTACCCCCACACCCTCTAATCAGATAGTGAACCCCCCTGCTCCTCTCCAGTATTCTGAGAGGGCCACAGGCACAGCCCTTCACTCACCTCCAGGGCCGGCAGCCTGATTGAACGCTTCAGTGAATGAGCACAAGCACGCGCTCATTCACTGAAGTGCTCAGCTGGATTGCTGGCCATGGAGGTGAGTGGAGGGTTGTACTGGTGGGCCAGCTTGGGATTCTGGGGGAGTGGGTGGTTGGGCACCATCTGATGACAGGGTGGGGCTGGGTTCCACTAGACACCAGGAGTCTGGAAATGTTTTTATTTTTTATATATTAGGGGATGGGGAAATTGATGTAAATGGGGGTTCTTCAATTTGGGCTGGTGATCAGTGGGTGGGAATTCACTAGACACCAGTGACAATTTTGTTTTTTACTTTACTTTACTGCTCATCAGGAGGGGGGGAAGCCAGAAATGGCTTTATTTTATCTTTTTACAGAATCCTCCACATTATCTATAGACTAAGTTGCTGCCTAAAGCAAATTTCATCATTTAGCAGGAGAAGGTTCACACTCCACAGGCAAAATTTTGCATTTTGCAACCACAGAATATTTTGTGAAATGCCCAAATTTCACAACATATTACACATGACAAAATGTGTTAATTTCACACGACACTACCTTGCGGGCAACAGGGGCATGTTGGTAATGCGTGGTAGATGAGGTGGCACCCTGTGGGGGTGCCCTACTTACTACATGCACTCAATTGGACTTGGTATAGAACACTGGTAGTAAGGGACCGAAACGTGGCCTTAGGAGATTTCATCCCTGGCACCTGCCCCATAGGTACTACTGATCTCAACACCATTGACGAGCAGCAGCTTGTCTCCATGCAGGGGGCCTGGGGCCAGGGGACTGCCATGGTGTCCTGGACCGTTCCCAGCCACAAGTTGCATCCTGCAACCTGCAGCCACTTTTGCCCACTGACTGTGTTGGGGTCAGTGGTACCTATGGGGCAGGTGCCAGGGCTGTATCCTCCTGGAGCTGGGTCCTGATCTCTTACTGACAGCCCCCTGTACCTGGTCTGATTGGCTGTATGTAGTAAACAGAGCACCCCCACATGGTGCCACCTCATCCCCTGCACATTGCCACCATGCCCCTGTCACCCCCTAAGCCAACCCCATACTCCTTCTGCCTGCATTCCCTCCTTTCAGACCCCATGTCACCACCCTTCCAAGCAGTGGTACATGGCCCTTAGACCACCTACTGCCTGAAGGCAATCCCCTGTTGTGAGCACAGTGGGGCTTGTAGAATAGCTAAAAAGGGGATGGTGCAGACCAGCTGAGGCGCAAGACCCCTTGTGACCTGGCACATGCGCGCTTTTGTTGAAAGCATGGTGCAGGGGTGCTTTGCCGTACTGTATCCCAATTTCAGGGTAGCTAGCATTCAAAAATTGGGATAGCCACAAACTTCTATGCAAGGTGCCATTTGCATCATACAGCTTTGGTGCAGGCACCTTGCCTCAAAGTTTTTCATTTGAAAATAGAGACCATGGGGTCACTGTTTTTCTGATAAGGCAGTGGGTATTGGGATATATGTAAAGACAAAAAAAAGATTAGAAATGTAGGCTTCTCTTCATGGAATGTGACAGCAGGAGGCCTATAAATTGTTAAATGCTTATGTTTCAAGCCTCCCTGAAAGACAGACTGTGTGTGTGGGGGAAGAAAATAATGAAAACAGTTATAAACACTCAATCCACAAGAACACAGCAGACAAACAGTATGATTAAACATATAAATAAAACCATTTTCATGTATAAGTCAAATGTAAGAGATACTGTATTTAAATACTTGAAATTCAAACAACTGTGGCATGCTCACCCATTATATAAAACACCACTGAGGCACTTCTTGAATTTAGTTAAAACATTTTTATTTTCTGAAATTACACTAAAACATGCCTGATGTGTTTTGTAACTTAATCCTGTATCAAAGGCTAATTTACAAACACCACACCAACAGTTACACACATATAAAACCGTGACCTCATGACTGTCATTTTTTTTTTTTTATGGATAAACTGTTTATTGAATTTTTAATTTTTTTATACATACATACATTGAAACTGCATATGTGGCTAGGGTTGCTGGTTACACTTACAACCCAGACCTTGATATAGCAGTAGAAGAAATGAGTACTTACAGTCACCTTGTTGACCCCATGCTCAGTTATGGGGTTATAGATTGTCAAGGCTTCCATGCTCCATCTATGGGATTGCAGTGGCCCTTATTGGGCTGGTGATCTGACTAGGCATCTGTCACCCTATGCATAAGGAGTAAACACAAAGAACCCCTATTCTATATACACACTTTATTTACAACAGGAATTATATTTTGTATGACAGAGTCCCTCTCCCACACTTCTCACAGATACCCTTTAATGTATACATTAGCTGTTCAACCTTTCACATGTTCACCCTATTCCGGTCTTGGGGTTATATTTGTGGAAGGGTGCCCAACACTCCTCATACTTTGGGGTAGTGTTGGAAGCTAGGTGGAAAGGTGGTCCATGGAGGCTAACTGGACTATGGAGGTGAGGATCTCTTGCTACGTAGGAACCTCCCTGGTCCTCCACCTGCACAAGATGAGGCATTTGGCCTGCATTGCCAATAGGGCTAGCCATTTATGTTCCAAACATTGTAGCAGGAGGGCTTCTGATTTCATGTCCATTTGTAGCAAGGATATGGACATAGGGATAGGTTTGCCAAGCACCTTTGTGCATGTATCCACCATGCTTTTCTAGGTCTCACCTATCAGTGGGCAGGACCATAGAATATGCAAACGATCTCCTGGGTGAGCCTGGCACCTCCAGCATTTGTTAGAGTTCAGTACTCCTGTAGCTTGAACATGACTGGGGTTTGGTACCAGGAGTGCAAAATCTTGTTTTGGATAAACCTACTCTTTGCATCTTTATAGTTTTTGTGGGCTGCTTGCCAACACTCTTTCCACTGTTGCCCTGAAGGGCATCTTCCCATTTCCCCCTGGACTTGTCTGACCAACTTGGTATGGAGTCTCGTAGCATGGCATATATCTTATTGCATATGCCCTTGGGTTTTAGGAGCTATAGGGGTTGCATGACATGGGGAAGTCCTGTTAGCTGCCTTTTAGCCAGCCCCAGCAGGGCACTGCATATTTGCAGGTACCTTCAAAAGTCGGTGGTTGGGCGTCACCATCTGGCCTGCAGGTTGGTGAAGGAGTCTATGACTGTAGAGGCTGGGGTGAGCAGGTCTTCCAGCTTGTGTGTTCCCCTCTCCACCCACCCCTTCCAGTTGATAGCTTGGTTCCCTATGTGGATGTTCTCATTCCCCCACAGTGGGGGTGAACTTGGTCGGGGTGAGATTGGTCCCTAATTTCATTTGCATCTTGGCCCAGCACTGTAGGAAAGGACCTATGGTGGGGTGAGCCTACATTCTTGAGTTGGAACTGGTGTATACCACCAGTGGGAGGGAAAGCTTCCTGCTTTGTACACATTCCATAGCCACCCACTGCAGTGTTGCCTCTCCTTTGGGTCGCAACCAGTGTAGCATTTGCGCCACGTGGAAAGACCACTTGTATCCCTCCATCCAGGGGAGGCCCCATCCTCCCTCTGACCAGTGTGCTTACAGCTTGTTCCTACTGTATCTCAGAGGCTTCCCTTCCCATAGAAATCTGCCTATTGCCTTATCTATCCTGGAGCTCCATGTCATGGGGAGGGCCAGTGGGATGTGCACTAGGATATAGAGAATTTTGGGTGCCATGATCATTTTGACTGCAGCAATCTTCCCTGCCAGGGCAAGATTGAGTTTTCCCCATCTGTACATATCATCTACTATCGCTGCTAAAAGTGGGTGGAGGTTTTGGTCCCAGAGGTTGGAGATAACGGGGGAAAATTTGATGCCCAGGTATGTAACGCCATCTGCTGCCCACCTGACCCCGTGGTTACTAAATCTGGGGGTGGGGTACATCTATGGTTGAGTGGGAGCACCTCAGTTTTTGTCTGATTGAGGCATAGGCCTGACAATGCATGAAACCTTCTATGTTTCCAGTGGGGGGGGGGGCAGAGCCTTGGTAATGTCTGCTACTGTGACCAAAAGGTCATCAGTGTACATAAGTGTTGTATACTCCCTGTCGCCCATTGGGATGACCTGGATCCACTCATCTTCCTGAAGTTTGGCCGCAAAGGATTCCACTGCCAGGATGAATAGTAAGGGGGAGAGAGGGCACCCCTGCCTGGTTCCCCTTCCCAGCTGAAAGGTGGGGGAGAGAGTGGAATTAGTGAGGAGTCTGGCTGTAGGAGAGTTGTACAGGGTGGTGGCCAGGCCCGAAACCAGGGCCCTATGTCTATGTGTTCTAACATGGCATGTAGGAAGTCCTACTCTAGGGAATCATAAGCCTTTTTGAAATCTATTGTGACTGCCGCAGTGGGGGTAGGGAGAACCTGGGCCGTGTGAGCCAGATTGATCAGTGTCCTGATGTGATTCACATTGTACCTTCTGGGAACAAATCCTACTTGGGAGGGATGTATCATTTGTGGCAGCAGGGGGCTTGGCCAGTGGGCTAGCACTTTGGTAAAGATTTTGCTGTCTACATTTATCAGGGATATCGGACGGTAGCTACTTGGGGAGGTGGGGTCCTTACCTTTCTTTGGGAGTACTGTGATCACTGCCTCTCTTATGGTGGGTGGGATAATACCCTCCAGCTCTGCCTCCAAAAAGGTTTGCTGCAGCATTGAGGAGACTATATCTGCTAGGGCCTGCCAGAATTCAACAGTGTAACCATCTCCCTCTGACGCCTTCCCCGAGTGGAGTGATAATATAGCTTCTTTTATCTCTGCAGTGGTTAGGGGGTCATCTAGCCTTTTGGCCTGCTGATCTGAAATATTCGGGAGCCAAACTGAGTGCAGGAACTCTTGGGTGGCTGTCGGGTTTGATTTCATAGAGAAGATATATAAGGAAGTGCAATATTCCTCCATTACCTTGTTCAGTGCAGAGCCTGTGGTATGCATTATCCCTTTTCCATCCCTGAGCCCTGCAATATGCCGTTCCATCTGTTGTTTCCTTAGCCTATATGCCAATACCCATCCTCCTTTCTTCCCTCCCTCCCAGTACTTCTGTTTGAGTTTAAGAATGGAGACCTCAGCCTTCTGGTTAGGAGTGTGTAGATCTCCAAACGGAGACCTAGAATTTGCCTCCCTAGTGGCCCGTGTTGATAGGTCCATGCTTGTTGTTTGTACTCCCCCCTTTGCCCTCTTCAGCTCTGTTTTCAAGTCCTCCAGCCATTTTTCTCGCTGCTTTCTCCTGGCTACAGCATAGCTAATGATTTTCACCCTCATGTTGGCCTTAAAGGCCTCCCAAGTGATCCCTGCCAAGGTGTCCCCAACAAAGTTTTCCTTAAAGAAAAGTTGAGATTCTGTTTGGGCCCATTCAACAAACTCCATGTCCTTCATTAAGAGGAGGTCCAATCTCCAGGATGTAGAGGTGGGGGAGATCCCATAGGATGTTTAGTTGGACTGGGGCATGGTCTAAGATTATGACTGGCTATATATCAGCTGCTACTGCTGCCTGGGTGACCTGGGGGGGAGGTGAGCCATTAATTGACATGGCTAAGGGAACTATGTACTGCCGAGTGAAAGGAATGATCCCTCCCCCTAGGATTTAGAACCCTCTACAAGTCTGCCAGGCCTTGTCTCTCATCCAGCTTTGTGCCAACTGCCCTTTCCCATGTGTGTCCCCACCCCTAAGTTCCTCTCCACCAAGGGTCCAGAACCAGATTAAGGTCTCCTCCCAATATTGTGGTATCCCATGTGCTGGATAGGTTTAGTCAATTTTGGGCAGCTTGATAGAAGAATCCTGCATCATCCTCATTGGGGCCATATAGAATCCCAAGTAGGATGGGCCTGCAGGGGTTTGAAAGAGTGCATAGACCCATCTACCCTGGGGGTCTGCCTTTGGTGAGAGACCATTGCAGCTTTTTGTAGATCAGAATTGCCACCCCCCGCTTTTTGGTTGGTGGCGATGCATGCACCACTTGGCCCACTCAGTCCTGTATTAGTAGTTTATGATCCTTGCGGGCCAGCTTTGTTTCCTGCAGGAATGCCACCTGTGTTTTGGCCTTTTTAAAGTATGTCCACACCTTTTTCCTCTTCACTGGGGTGTTAGTCCCTCTTTTATTCCATGTTATTAAAGTAAGAGTAGCCATAATCGGTTTGTGTGGGAGCTAGTGGAGGATGTATCATGCAATAATTCCCCATGCAGGGAAAAAGGTGTTGATTAGTAAGGAAACATTTTCTGTGGTACGACCTATTCATCAGTATCAGCCAAGGTGACCAGCACCATTCCCTAACTATCAAGGCAGGGATGGTCTTTCTAATGGGGAGTAGCCATATTTTAAGAAGGGATATGTGGGGGGACCATATTATGCTAGGGTCCATGCTCAGGCTCCACTTTTTTCCTCCTGGGGTTCTGATCTCAGTATGGTTCTTCATCTGCATGCACTGCGTAATGAGAAGGAACATAATCCACATAGCTTAATCCCTGCCTATACAGAATAATTTAAGTAACAACCAACACAAACTATTTGTAACATGCACATCTGTGCCTGAAGGAAGCCACCCTGCATGTGTGATCGTCTGTTCCCAGGGGCAGAACAAGACCTGCTTGGTGGCTTCTGTGGGTGTGGCATTTCTGTATGTAAGTGTGCTTGCCAACCAGGTTCCCAGACCTTCTTCAGCCAGGTAGATCCTAGCCGCTGGCTTGTGCAGTTAGGTTTGAGGTGGCATCCCCATAGTCAGTACATCCCCCAGCCCATCCCTTATGATGGGTATTGATCCTCCCATTCCCATCCCATCTGGAGGGGGAGCTGACTTGGTGGAAAGGGGGGCCAGGGAATTCTGTATTCCACATCCTTCTCAGGGAGGGGTTACTCTCTCTGATAGGATCAGCTGAGGATTAACCTACCTTCTAGCCCTCCCACCTCAATTTACCATTATAATGTGGGTCCTGGGTGTGGCAGGTATGGATGCCAAGGGATAACCCTTTGTTGACCAATCCCTGGCCAGCTCCCAGGGGCTTAGAGGGGTGAGTTGCCCCCATACTGTAACCCATAAGCTTTACTGCCTGGCTCCTGTAATTCTTAATTTCTGCAGCCCATCGTGTTCCATCCCTCCTTCCTCCCTGCCTCCAGCTCCTTTGGGGGATCGTGACTGTCGGTGACACACTGTTGATTTGTGTATGTTCCCCTCATTGTGCCCCAAGCTGATTTGCCCTCTCTCCTCCCTCTTGACACCAACTGCTTCAGCTGGGTGAAGGACACTTTAACAAACATTTAGCAGTTTGTACAGCATTGACTGTCTAAATTCTTATCTTGCCTTACTTAAGCAGTGAACCATACTGTACCTTGACTGCATGATCTTGTGAAGTTTAGCAAGTTCCCTTTGTCTGTTCTACAACATCATTCTCTCTGCCCGCTTCTTTGTGACCCTGCATGCTACGAGTGCCATCCCCTTCCCCTGCCCCCTCACCCATAGCTACAGTATTGGGGTAGCATATGTGCTACATTCTCTTGCGGTTCTGGCTCCATATCAAGCCACCAAGTGGTGCATCTCTTTCCCTCTCCTGCATTGATCTAAATGGTACTTAGGGGCCCAGTGCTATTTGGGGGGGAGGGAGGCAGAGGAGAGTGCATCTTCCAGTGTTCCATAGGGCCACTGAGTAACAGTAAGCCTTGTAGTTAAGTATCTAGTGGGAACTCATGGAGTCATGAGTGGCATGGAAGCTGTATGGTCTGTCCCTCACCCCCATACTGTCTCCGGTTGCAACAGGCAGAGAAACAGAAAACATAACTCACACATTAACTTTAGTTGCTTAGTTGCAAAACACAAAATTCCCCCATTAGTATTAATTTACCAGAGGACATCTGAGGAGAGAGGGAGGGTAGATCATTGAGCACTGCTGCTCCTTGGGTGCTGTGGGGTGGCCAGTAGGCCCAAGTGCGTAGTTTAGATACAGAATTGAGGCAGCCCCATCCCGCTCTCATGTTAGGCCTTCTTGTCCTCCCAGCCCTCCCTACCTGGCCTACTAATGTAAGCCCCAATGTCACTTATTTGAATTTGTCTGCTGGTTTCTGGATGTCTTCCTGCAGTCCTCTCTGAGCTGGGGAAGGGTTTTCATGTCTCGGGACTTCTCCACTGGCTCCCGGTTCTGGATTGCTGACATGCAGGACTCCAACTGGGCCTTGATTCTTCTCTAGTTCCTGCACATCCTCCACAGGGCTGTGCTCCAGCCACAGCATTTGCTCCTCCATAATGGATGCAGGGTACTCTCGTAGCTGTTCTCTCAGGTCCAGTGACACTTCTCTCAGCGTTGCAAATCAGTTTTCCATTATATGGTGCACCAAGGCTGTGGTCTCTGCTCCCTGCTAATCCCGGCTCCTGTCTTCGTGACTGGGACCGGTGCATGCCTTGGGATGGTATCTCTTGCTGTGCACCTCCCTAAGGGAGCACTTCTTGCTGCATCTGGAGAGGGTCCAGGCCTGTTCTCCGGCTGCCCCTCCCCATTTCCATTTCTTCAGCTCCAGAGGAAGTGTTTGGGCTGTGGTGTGAGGGGGAGCCATGCTTTGGTGTGTTTTCACCCCCTACCCAGCTTCTGTTCAGGTACCCTTCTAGGGCTGCTGGGGTCTCAAAAAACATTGGTGATCCAATAAAGATGACCTGCATGGTGACAGGGTATCTGAAGGAGTATTGAAGGTCCAATTTTTGCATTATGTGGCGGGCCTGGGTATATTCTCTCCTCTTCCTGGACAGTTCTTTGGAGAAGTCCTGGTATATTAAAATTGTATGCCCTTCCCAGGATAATCGACCCATCTCCCTTGAGCGTGTTAGTAGGGGCTGCCTTGTATTGTAGCTCAGTACTTTGATCATGATGGCCCTCAGCTGTTCTCTTTTGTGTGGCAGTGGGGTCAGAGTCCAGTGTGCGAGCTCGATATCCAGGTGGAACCCTTGTTTAAGGCCCAGGATAGAGGGGAGATTTTGCTGTAGAAATTGTATGGTGTCCTTCTTTTAAGTCCCCTCTGGAAAACCCAGCTGGCGCAGGTTGTTCCATCTGCTGTGGTTTTTCAAGTCATCCACTTTAAGCTGGAGGCTTTGAATCAGGCCTCGTTGTTCCCTGTTTTCTGCCTGGACCTCTTCCAGTGTGACCTCGTGGGATGCCACCTATTGTTCAGTCTGAGTCAGGCTTCCCTCTAGCTGCTTAATGTCAGTCATTGTCTTGTACAAGGCAGTAGTGACCTGTTCCATTTGGGCAATTAATGTTTCAAACATTTTGTCCACTTTTTGGGGATCATGGCTCCTTCCATCCTTAGTCGCCATTCTGCAGCCACCTCCAGGAACACTTGCCGGTACTGATAAATCACACTGAAAACTGTTGTCAAAAGGTATGTACTTGAGTCCTATTCCAGGATCCATTAGGCTGTCTGATTTAATTAAGTTGATGTTGCCTTCAGTTTCTGATATTTATGGATTTGTCGCACAGAAAGCCGCAGCTCTTAACTCAAGCTACCATATTGGATTCTGGCTTGGCCACACCCCCAATGACAGTGTCATTGATTGTTATTTCAAATTGATTGGATCAGAACCATTCTGTCAGAGGCAATTAATTCCCTTAGTTACCAAACATAATGACCAGTGCAAAACAGCAAACACATATAAATAAAGTGCTGTGTGTGCCAGAATAAATAACAAACACATATAAAATTCACATGCTAAAACTGTACAACAGTAGATACAAAATCCAATAAATGTATGAAGTGCAAAGATTCTAGAGGTTCAGCATTGCTGCAGATAATGATTCACAGTATAAAGGCAGGATTATTCTGTTCATCTTATTTTACTACAGATCACCTTTTGACAAATCAACGTTCTTCCAAACAAGGTTTCAGTTCAATTCCTGTATTTAACCCAGTTTTTTTTTGTTTGCATACAGCATCAAAAGCCATTCTGTTTCTTTTTTAAGGATTTTATTTCTGTAAATTTCACCTCTAGGGTTTGAATTTCACTGGGGTTTCCTGTTTCTGTCACATGCTGCATTGTGGCATAAATGGGATCCCTTTTCTCTATGGCCCTTATATGTTCCCTTACATAGGTTTTAAATTGACTTACTGTTTTGCCCACATAAAAAGCTCGGCACCTGCATGTGGCCAGTTAAACTACATCCTGGATGTTGCAGGTTATGAGTTGACGAATATCATAACTGCAATCAATCTGAAAACTAGCAAATGCTTTTCCTAGTGATACATGTTGCCAATGTACACAATTTTTGCACTGAAAGCATCCCTTCATTCTGTTAAGCCAAGTTTCACCTTGTTTATCTCAGAAATGGCTTTTGACTAAACTGTCTCTAACGGAGGGATCTGTAGGACATAATGAGTGGGGTTGCAGTTAATGCTTGTAGGCCCCTATCTCTAGAGGTGCCAAGCTTTTTATGTGGGTAAAACAGAAGGGCAATTTAAAACCAACATTCAGTGAGGATGACACCTTGAAATGTATTTTCCAAGCACCACTTGTACTGTCTTTTAAACAACATCCTAACTTATCCAACCTGATTGTCAAGAGCACACTCATACCCGACCAAAACAACAGAACACTAGGAGGCACTAAACCCTGCAGTATTCCTAAATGTTAACATGTGAGTGCATTTCCACTTCAGACTTTATTAACACCCCTCATAACAAGCAATTCAAGATACAGAGGAGTTATACATGTGGATCACAGAATGTTGTCTATTACATCTCGTGCAAGAAGTGTCCACATACAGCCTATGTGTGGCAAACAGGGAACCCTTCATACACAAATGAACTCACACAGGCACAACATAAAGGTAAAAAAGACAGAACAATCCGTAGGACAACATCTCTCTCAATCTAATCACTCCATTTCTGACCTGTCTGCCTTGGTTCTTAAAGGACACATCAAAAATAAACAAGAAAGGTGGGCTTATGAGCTAAAACTTATCTATCTGGTTTGACTCTCCCAATGGCCACAATTCACGAAGA
Source organism: Neoceratodus forsteri (assembly GCA_016271365.2). Taxonomy (NCBI): domain Eukaryota; kingdom Metazoa; phylum Chordata; order Ceratodontiformes; family Ceratodontidae; genus Neoceratodus; species Neoceratodus forsteri. The sequence continues at coordinate 998,442,552 of CM057455.1, read as the reverse complement.
GCAGATTGCCTATGTACCATGTATAAGAGGCATATAGGCAACCCTAAGTGGCAAAGCCAAACAGTGGACACCCATGTGGCATTCAACTCAGGCTCACTAGCACCCTACATGCTGGAGTCCCCAGCCACCCTTGTAGCTATGCACCAGGGGTGGGCTGGGGCATGACAGGGGGAGCACCCTGTGCTGCCCTCATGCACAATGGTGCAGTGTGCAGTCCCTTGGCTACAACACATCCATATGAGGGAACTTTGCATACCTCCATGCGCACCCCCCCACATGTCAACAGTGGGTCACAGCGGCCATAGGAACCCTCTGCATACAGTTGTCAGATCTGGCTGGGCCACGCAGAAGGGCCAGGACTGGCCAATATGGTGCATACCAACTGGATAAACACTAGATGGTGGGCACTGTCCAAGGACCCCCTACCAATGTGTGCAGACAGGGATCCACTCTGGGACCCAGGAGAGGCATCTGATTGGATACCAGCCTGGGTCTACCACTCTGCACCCTGTCTTCCCCCCGTGACCATGCATGCTGGGGGCAGGGTCACAGACAGGCAGTGGATGATGATGACTTTTTGCAGTGCACACCTGTCCACAGGTGCAGAGCTGCGCAGTCATTTCATATGCGATTTGCATGTGAAACCCGTGCCTTAGAGAATCGTGACCAAATAGCAATGGAATATAGTCCTTAATTCCATGACCCATTACAAAATTTCAACTGACAACTTCCTTTCTCTTCCCTGAGGTACATGTACATTTCCTGCACATTATAGGGACACGGTAGCACTGCTATGGTTAGGGCTGTACTGGTATTTCTATGTTAAATCCAAACATTTTGTACCTTAATAACTCTGGCGTTCTTTGACAAAATAATCCAAAATTTGGCATGTGCGTTCATTCTGCCAGTGTCCCAAGATCTGAAACATTTCATGGCAGCAACCTATATGGTTTCTGAGCTATGGAGTGGTAAAAACTGGAAAAAAAAAACACTTTTTTTCCCCTAGTCTTAACTTGGGATTTTTTGCCCTCATCTACAGACCAGATAGAATTCAATTTTTTCCTGAATATTTCAGGGATGATGGAGTCTGTGCCAATGGTGTGCCTTTGCATGGCTGGTGAAAAAATGTCACACAATTTTTGAATTATAACGATTTTTGTGATAGCCACCAGACAGCCAGGTAAATGAAAACCATTTGAACTGTAAACAGTTAAGGATTTACTGTTCGTGCTCAGAGAAATACTGTTCGTGATGTCAACCATCTTGTTTTTTTTTCCAGTTACAAAAATGGTTCTGTACAGAAATACTACTTGGTAATGAATGAATAAGATGTGTATTGAGGACTCAGTCACCTCCTTAGTTCCATGTTTGTCTTAGATTGTTGAAATTTACTGGGCATATATGTTTTTGTGGTGGGAATCATCTTGACTGTCACTCGCTTAGGTAAGAATTATTCGGTCTGGTAAATTACCGTTCACACTTTTTTACAGTTCGAACTTTATTGTTCAAACTGAAAAGACTGAACAGTACAGGTTCTCTGAGGGAGTATATTTGGCTAGCTGCCCCAGAGAACTTGCTTTCTGCTCCAGTGAAGCAGTTTGCCTACCCAGTACCAGGTAAATATAGTGCTGCCTTAACAGCGCAGGAATAACCACACGGTCTAAAGTGCGGAATGAATTAGAGTGACAGTGGTATAACAGTGGTAGAAAAGTACCGCTACCACTGTTGCTCACTGTGAACGAAGAAAAGGCTGAAGAAGCCACAGGTGAAGTGCCTGGTCAAGCTGCTCCTGTGGTGGAGTGGCTAAGGCACAAGCACCTAGCCCAGTGGAGACCAGGGGATCGGAGCTTGGTTTCCCATCTCCTGATATTTTCATCTTTTTTTGGGGGGGACTAAGTTTCCCCTCCCAAGTTTCCTCTTATCCCCTTGGTCCACACACCCCTCAGCATTAGTTAATTTAGTTTGGCGGGATGCTGGGGGCAGACCCCCTCTCAAAAAAAAGAAATGGGAATGTTTCCCATTTGTTCATCTGGTTTGCATTGTAATTGTTTCAGTCAGTGTTTTCACCGACTCTGTTTTTTACATGCGCTGGTTTGACTGTGGCATTGTTTTGACACGCTATTATTCCTACGGCACTATGACTGTTTTGACTTTAAACAATAAAAGTGTTTTTAGCAGTGGATTTTAGATTATGGTTTCACCTCTCTTAAATGTGACAGAAATACCTTTTCTGGGCACCCAAAAAACAGGGTGCCCAGCTTAGCGAGAGGAGCCAGGCATCTCTCTCGCTCTCTTTCTCACTCTCTCCTCCCTGCAGACTGAACAATAAGCTTTTGCATGTGCTAGTGAGCAGAAACACCATGACAGGAGATTGTCCTCGGCTGGGTGCCATGTTTTTAAATTAATCCTGCCCCTTCCTCACCAAGAGCTCTTCCAAGAGGGCTTGTGTAAATAAAAAGGAGCCCCACCAAGGTTTAAGTCTTTCTCAATAGGGTTTACAAATGTGATCTCCCCACCCAGCCCATACTGCAAGCAAGTCTTTTGAAGCAGCAGTGCTCTGAAATGATCTACCTCACACTGGTTTGGAACCTAGTACAATTACTAAGTGAAATGTTATTTTCACAGATACAGTATGTAATCACCTCCAGACCAAAACAGACTGTGCATTTACAGGTCATCTTCTGACAGCAACTGCAATATGCCATTGAATTTACTTAACACACTTTAATTTAATGTTCTTACTGTGGTGTACTGTCTGTTTCAAATAGAACAGAGATCCCGGTCACATCTTTTTTTCTCTGACATTTTTATCAAACAGGTAATATTCATTGGTGGTTCACACACAGCTATGGGAAAAATACCATCTATGGGGCCTATGCACGAATGGGCAGAAAGTACATGCTAGAGGCACATACCCACAAGCATAGCTCCATGCCTGTAGACAGGTGTGAACATGTCGGTATGCACTAATGCTGGCCACCTGTTCTTGACCCCGCCCCCCATGTGCAGATGCATGTAGGGTGACCAGTGGTGGAGTCGCAGACTCAGGCAGGCAGCCAATTGGTTGCCCATCCTGGGTCCCAGAGCAGATACCTTGCACGTGAAGGCACAGGTCCCTGTGTGTGCATAGCATGCAGGTACCTGGGGACAGCACAGATGTTTGCCCCATTGTCCAGTGTTCCTCCTATTCCAATATCATCCCCCATGGCACCACAGCCAGCATGGTGCACAGATGTTCTGCCCTAAAGCCGGGCACCTGCCTGTTCCTGGCATCAGGGTGCAAACCCCATACCCCAAACCGAAGCTTCACTCCCATCTGGTATGGCAGCCCACCCCCCTACACATACCTCTTCTCTATCCCCATCTGCAGAAATGAGAACCCCCCACACTCACACACACACATCTGAGTCCCATCCCTGTATGTGTAACCCCCAACCAGAGCCCAGTCATAGTGGACACAGCCAAGTACATCACAGCCAACCACCCCAACCCCAATCCCATCTCCTGTGCCATCTCATTGGTGGTCAGTGGCACCGACAGCACCCCCCCGTCCCCTATACTTGCAAGTCAGTGTGTCGGCTATGGATGGCCAGTGGCACATCCCTCTGCAAACCTCCTTGGTCTTTGGCCATCCAACTGATGCTGGGAGTGCACTGCTTTAAGTAGATACCTCTCCTGCATCTTCACAAATCAGGTATGGGGTGTTCCTTGGGGTTGCCAACCCTAATGCTCACCCCATTTGATCATTAAAGAAGCTGAGATATGTAGAGTATATGAGAATGGGGTGAGCATTAGGGCTGACAACCTCAAGGCACACCCTATATCTGACTTGCGAAGATGCAGGATAGGTGAAACTGTAACTGTTGTTTCTGTTGTTGCCTACAGGGTGTGGGGGGGGGCGTTGGAGTTGGAAACCATGACACCACATTTCCTTACTTTAGTCATTTTAACCCTAACTAGTACATTAACAAAGCTTTTTGCAGTGAATGTACTTATATACAGTATCTCTTACATTTGAGTTATACATGAACATGGTTTTATTTATACGTTTGATCATACTGTTTGCCTGCTGTGCTCTTGTGGATATGGGTGTCTTTCAGGGAGGCTCAGAACATATGTATTTAACAATGTATAGGCTTCCTGCTGTCACATTCCATGAAGAGGAGCCTACATTTTTAATCTTTTTTTTTTGTCTTTGCACATACAGTATCTAATTACTTACTGCCTTATCAACAGAACTGTCACACCCATATGTAAAAGTTTATTTATCATTTCTACCTAACATATTTATGTTTGTCTTTTGAAAAAATTGCTATGTCTGACAAAGAGCTCTACATACCACAAAAGCATGTGTTTTGTAAATCTCTTCTTGGTCATTAAAAGGTATCAAATTTTTTAATCCTTTTGCTGTTTTGAGATCCTACTCATACATTTTTTTTCCCATTCTCCATAACTTCTCATTTTTCCTTAGCTTTCAGTAATTAAGATCCTTCCCCCCCTTAGCCTCTTCCACTACTCCTGTTTGAAGCTCAGCCTTTTTTCTACCCAGTTTACTGGTGCCTGACCCCTGTATAGGGGGAGCACTAGCTAGGTTCTGTCCCTCACTCCCTTTACAATAGTTCCCCTAGCCTCAGTGACTCCACAGTCAGTGTAATTGTCCAATGAAGGCATCAAACTTCTGCCTCAGTGCACTCATCCCATCTCTTATCAGGTAAAAGCCATCACCTTTGAAGAGCATCCTGTCCCAGAAGTATCCTCAGTACCTCACAAAGTGGTACTGTTTCTCTAGATACCCTTTTAACCACCCATTTAAATCCTCAACCTATTCTCTCCTTACTCTGTCTATCCTTCCCCCATCCACTAAGGGAGGACCTCAGGAAAGGCCAGGATGCCCCCAAAAGTTCTGCCTTATTTGCTCAACAGGCTGGTTCACCAGATCATTGGTATAAGTACAATTATACCAGCACCCCAGCTCCTCAATTCCCTCTTTGGTAACCTCAAAGTTCTATCTTTGTCCCCATGGCTAATGCCCCAAGAAGACACCTGGCCAACCTCCACCCCTCCAGCCCCTCCCATGGGCCTCTCTACTTTCTTCCTCATAGAATCCCCAAACACTAAGACTCTCCTAGCTGCTTTCTTCCTACTCACATGTCTGTGTACCATCAGGTAATCACTCCCATTATCCCTGACCGACTCAGAGTCCCTCCCAGTGAAGTTAGGTACCTGATTATTCTCCAGGAGTGCAAAGCAATTTGCCATCAGGATGGTGTGGGGCTGTTGACCTCCATGTGGTTGCCCTTGCCATCCTGCACCCTCCCCTCCCCACCACTCTCCACCCTCCTGGACCAGTGAGGTTCTAGGGGAGTGGGGTGTGGGCTCCCCGACAAGCCAGTGCTCCAAGAGACATATTTAGTCCCTTGCTGCTACCAGCTGAACATGGGAGTCACCTAAACAGGGTGAGGCTATGATACAGTACAAGCAAATTCAACATAGCTATACCAATTTAGCAATCTGGGTCAGCTACAAAGTTGTTCTATCCTCTCTTCACAAAACAGGATATCTATGCATTTGACTTACAGGAGTGGTTTGGATAACTTAATGTTTAGTGGACTTAAAAGTGCCTGATAAGATATCTGATCAGAAGGAACACCTTGGTCTGGTATCCCACCTGCAGAGTGTCCTGTAGACTGCAGATTATCTGCTAACGCCCTATAGATGCCTTCAGAGCAGAAACTGCACTCCAGCTCTTTGCCAGTGCCACTCATTTACTGAGACATGAGCATGATGTGTAACACTAGGAGGAAGTCTTTTATGCAGGAGGCCCTGCGTTTTGCTTTCCCCTCAATGACAGAGCATGGTCAGGTGATGTCCCATATCAGAGGTCACATGAAAAAGGAATTCCTTGCTCTTCCTATTAAACAAAGACTCCTAGGTTTGAATGAAAACTCTGAAATGTTCCCTGATTTGTTCTGCAGTCAGACACAAATAGTACTACTGATAGCTAAAACTCACTGTTCTTCCAGGCTACAACAAATACCTCCTTTAAAGCTGAGCTTGAGGTGCTACTGTTTCTGGGCTGGGGGAGCAAAAGCTTGCTCAACCAACTCCATAAATATCCCCTGGTTTGCTCTGCAGTCAGACACGGACTATGTTGCTGGTAACTAAATATTACTTCCCTAGGCTGAACACATATTATATGGAACAGAAATCTGGGAAACAGACTTCAATAACAACTTACAAAAGCTATTACTGAACATGCACAAAACACTTCTGGCTAGGCTGGCCCACTAGCACAGTAGTTAGATTTCGGCTCATGGTGCTGATGACTTGGGTTCGGGAACGGACCCAGGAGTCAGAGGGCTGGCTGGGTGAGAAGGCTTGAACATCCTAGTGGCTGCTCTCCTTCTCTGGGAGGAGGGCGGGCTGAGTGTCCAGTGATGTGCTAATCTATGACAGAGGCTGGGAATCTCACAATAACTGGCACCTACCTTGCTGAAGGGAGGAACAGTGCAGGTGTCACTGGACGTTCCTCCTCTCTGGGGCTTGTAATTCTCAAAATAGGCTGCCTCCCTCTGTGATGCTCCTCTCAGTGCCGATCATTCCCTGGCACTGCCGGTGACCAATTAACGTGTTCCACTGGTATGTCCTGGTACCACGGCCCTGCCCTGGGGGATAAGCCAGGGGGTTTCCCCCAGTAGAAACACCTGCTGGAGCCCTGATTTTAAAGTCTGTGGGTCCCTGGGTGAGCTGGCAGCTCCACCCAATAGGTGACAAGCCTGGGATCTGGACCACCATGCTGTAGGTCTCGAGGACAGTTAGAGCTCTCTGTGTGGGGCCAATCTTTGGAAAGATGCAGTGAAAAGCATAGTAAATTGCAAAACAAAAAAAAACTTCTTGCTGTTAACCAGTTTGTCTTCATCATTTGTTACACCTGAGCTAGGTAGAGCAAGACTAATTGTAACAGTGATGGGGAAACTAACAGGATACTGGATAAAAATATCATCTGTGGCAGCTAACAGGTTACCTCTGCATTATAGTAAAGAAAAAATGATTTATAATGCAAAGATTTATAAATCTCAATGACTAAATATTGTGGTTAGTGTATTAAGCTAGCAATAATACCAAACCGGATGGGTAGTATTGTGCTGTACTGGGCCACTCAAGGCATAATGAAGACTGATGCCACAGGCAGAAGGCCTTATAGCTCCCAGAAGGTCGAATATGGCCCATACCGCCCACCCTGGAAGTTATGATTGCACTTAGACAATGGAAAAAAAAGTTTGACTTAAGTTTGCAAATCTGCAAATCATACTTTTTCAGTTTTTTTTTTTTTTTTTTTTTAGTTTATTAGGGATTTAAAAAATAGTCCCATTTTAGGAGTGGGAGCAAAGAAAATAAGTGCAAACCTCGCAGATGCATGTTCTGCAGAAAGGCTGGTCAAAATAATAAAAATGTAAAACAATAAAAAGAGACCACTGTTTTGTGTATGTAATTAGGTTGGTAGGTGAGCTGAAAATTCAGTTTGCTGGGCTGAAGTTGATGTCGCTAGAGGTCACTGCTGCAGTGGAGCTGGATATTGCTTGCTGTGTGTTGCTTGAGACTGAAGGTGCCATTGTTGAGCTGCTAGTAGTGGCTTGTTCTTCAGGCTGCCCACCACTTAATGTGGACCTCCACATTTTGTGGTTTTTATAGTGTTATAGACTGTGTCAGTGGCTCAGCAGGTAGCACACTTGCCTCTGAGGCTGGGAAATCTGAAGGCTTTGGGTTCTATTCCCATACCAGGCACTTGGGTTAAATCCCAATACTGACACTGTAGTGCAGCATGAGGGGGATGCTGTACTCCTGAGGTGCTGTCTTTTGGATGAGACGTTAAACCGAAGTCCCATCTGCCTGTTCTTGTGGTAGTTCAGGTGGATGTTAAAGATCCCATGGCACTTCCTAAAAAGAGTAGTGGAATTTCCCTGGTGCCCTGGCCAGATTTCCCCTCATTCACTATAAAAATACTACCAACAGCTTAATCTGGTTCAAGGTCAGCTGGCATTCATCTGTATCCCCCTCCCCTGGGTCATGCCTGAAAATAGGCAAAATTTGTCTGGTACACTTACCCGGTCAACAAAAACTAAATAAAATAAATAACAGTGTTGCAGACTTGTTTCTGAGTGGTGTCCTCTGACACTTGTAATCTTGCGGGAAGACAGACCCACATTGCTCATGAGGTGCACTGCTGTTGAGCGGATACTGTGATTCGTAAACCACATTGTTAGATCAGCTTCAGTACTGAGTTTTAGCATCATATTGCCAATGATGTTCTTTACCATAATCTCTGATGTGTATCAGCATTCTTCTTTGTCCAGGTATGCTTGTGTTAGTTTATGGAGGTGGAAATAGAAGGCTGGGACATCTCCAGTATTTTGTGCTGGTGTTTTATGAAAGAGCACACCAGGTACAGTGGATTTACCTTGCTCTTGTACATAAAGCCTCATGTGTTTTCTTTGTTATGATAAAGAGGATTTTTATGGTTCTTTGTTTCCCAGCTGTGAGACAATGTCATGTATCGATGCCTGGTGCTTTGAGTTTTTATTTGAAATGAGTCTTGTCCAAGGACCTGGAGCCCTTCATGACCACTCCTGGCCATATACAACTGTAGGTCAAATCAGACCTTTTGGACCTGACCAGGCATGGTATCGGGTGACATGCTGGGTGAGTTTCTCGGTTTCTATAAGTCTGCATTTCAAATTGGGAGATGGTGGGAAGCAAGATCTTTCTGTTGCTTCCACTATTTTTTTCTAATTGAGCCAGAACATTGTTGCTGAAGCAGAGTGCAGTCTCACTAATTAGACTGGTATTACAGCCTATTTCAGGGGTGTTGAGGGGTGATGCCAACACAGAGCACAGTACCTGGAGACTGAGTACTGCTCCCCAGAAGTGGGTCAGGTTTCAGCATAGACATGTTGAAGTAGCTAATTTAGAGTTTCAGACGTGTCACTTTACCAATAACTGAGTTTTTTTGTGGCAACCTATTGATTAAGTATTGCAACTGCCTAGTGTGTAATGCAACTGCCCACTGAGTGATTTCTTTTTTGTATTTAATGCTTCTCTTTCACTTTCTATTACATTCAGTTCATTTGTACTCACTGTGGAGAAACTCGAGGTGTTTTTTAGATTTTTATTTTTCTTGGCAGGTGGTGGTTGCTCAGAAGGATGTTCCTCTTTTGGAAAAAGGATGTTGACTGTGTCTTTGGTGCCAGGTTGAAATGTAATGGAAGGTAGTCTGACATTTTAATGTTTTTGTTTTTTTTTTGCTTTGTGGTCTCTCAGGAAAAAATAGCTGCCTCTCAGTTGCTGGCAAAAATGAATGTGGTCACATCGATATTTCTGGGCACAGAAGCAAGTTGTTACAGATCTTTTTTTTTTCTTTTCTTTTTTGGCAAATAAATGTACCCTTGTCAGGGATCTCAGCCAATCAGAGACTAGGATATTTTTTTGCCCATTTTCTAAAAACTGTTGGAATGATAACCTATGGAATGATTATTGCAAAGGAATTATAATTAACAAACAATACACAAAATTAATTAAAATGAGATTGGCAGACACAGATAGACAGTTTGATATGAGAAGTATATGTAGTAGTAGTAACTGTCTTTAAAAAGTACCCTTCTCTGAAGGCTCAGGATGTTATGCATAAATGAAAGGCAATTAAAACAATACAGTGAGTTAATAAATACATAAATAAATAAAATGAACAATTTTAAAAACAAAAATAGCACATCCACTGTTTTTGTAAAATAAATGAGCAGTAATTGGGTCACAGAGCAACTAGAAACTAACTCTAGTCTCCAAAGGCCTGACTAAACAGGTAGGCTTTTAACCCACTTTTAAAGACCTCCACCAAGGGGGTCTCCCTCAGTCCCTTATGCTAGGGGTTCCATAAAACAGAGCCACCCACTTCAAATAAATGTGACTAGGTGATGCTATCACTTTTGGAATGGCCAAAGAGATTTTGTCAGTATTATACTTGGAGAAAAAATGGCAGCTTCCTTTCATCACAAATTTTAACTGTTTCATGCTTAATAGGACATGCTGGATGCAATTCTTCCATTACTGGATTGTACATAATATGACTTGTAGCTCTGAGGTAGTAGTATTACATGTGTCTTGATTGCTGTATTGCACAAATATAGGATTTCTTCACCCATTGGGGGGGGCTGGGGGGATTGGCATTTTGGGGTATTTTATGTACGTGTTTGTAGGTTTTGTTTCTGTGTTGTTCTCTTACAAAAAATCAATAAAGTATGCTTTCCCCAAAAAATTATCACCATCAAAATTAAGCCAGGCCTTTGGGACTGAAATGAGAACCTCAGAGGAGGAGCAAAGGGGGTACAAGGAATAGATAGGGTGCACCAGCTCTGTCAGGTAGGCGGGGCCCAACCCATGTAGGTTTTGTAGATCAGTAAACTAACTTTACAGGTAACTCAGCACATCACAGACAGCTAGTGCAGATAACGCAGGACCAGGGGTCACATGACAGGACCTTGAAAGGCCGCTGTATTCTGCATGAGCTGCAAGTATTGTAGGGTACCTCCACTAACCCTGAGGTGGAGCACATTACAAGAGTTAAGCCTAGACATCACAAATGCATGCACCAGTGTCATTATGTCTTCAGGAGGGATAAGGGAGTTAATCCAACTAATATTCCTAAGATAGTAAAAGCCACTCCTTACTACAGCTGACACCTGGCCTCCATTGTCAACTGATCATCAACAAATTCTGCTCAGAGCCAGTACGGCTGCAAAATCATGGTATTGATACAGCCGTAAAAGTGAGAAGCTGCTTCAGACTTGAGGAAAGCAGAAGATTTAATCAATGCATGAACAGGTGCAGATGTGCTGAGCCCTGTGGGCCTTGTGCTATGGGAAGACTCCCTCTGCCTACAGAAGTGCAGGGCCTGGCATATTCACCCTTTAGACATTCACGCTTCACACATTCAGTACACATTTACTCTTCACACATTCACTCTTCACATATTCAGTACCCATTCACTTTACACACGTTCACTCTTCATCCATTCACTCTTTCATATTCACTCTTCACACATTCACATCTGACATAGTCACTCTTTTTTTTTTTTTTTTTTACTCCAAATTTTCAAGATAGTCATTTTAGGACTAGCTTTATAGACATGACATGTAGCATTTGTAGAATATTGGCCAAAATGTAATTTCACACCACGGGCCAGATATTCAAAGCTTTGCCCCTAGTCTAAAGTAGCACTGCCTGGCAGGCAAACATAGCCCAGGGCAAAAAGCAAGGTATTTTCAAAAGGAATAGCCCAGGGCAAACAGCTTCTGAATATAGCATGGTAATGAGGCCATGCAAACTGGGCTGGGAGTGCAGGGCAAATGTAGCCCTGGAATAAGACAGCACTGAATATAGCAACCAGGAAGTGCAAACCACAACAACAACACAGTGCACAGCGATGTGAGGGCAGGTAGAGACGGACTATGTGGCGAATGTGTGTGCCAGCAAATGCATGGACTCAGTACTGCTGCAAGCAGTAGCAGATGTGAAAGAACAGTGATCAAAACTGTATAAAATTCCCCAAACCATTAGCGCAGAGCTAAGCTGTTTGCCCAGTGCAAACATGTTTGCCCGGCGCTAAAATGTGCCATATTCAAAAGTGACATGCAAATGAGCCTACTGAGGTAGTCTCTGGGCAAACAACCAGATTAGTATCTCATTATGCCCTGATTTGCATGCAGTTTGCCCAACGTTACTGCAGGGTCCCACATAGCCACCTGTAGGTCAGTCTGGAAGTATAGGGGCTGACCAGATCCTACCGCAGCTCCACCTGTAGGTCAGTCTGGCAGTGCACGATGATAGCAGCAGGCTACATGTAATCAGTACAGCATAGCATAGCATATTGTACCACAGGGGAAAAGACAGCATAGGCACAGGTGGTGGTGGTGCTGCATGCAACTGTCACACTGTAGGGCATGCTACAGTACAGAGCAGACACTACAGTAGCAAGGGGACCAGTAGTGTGAGGGACGCAGCACTGCCTATGGTGTGTAGGGCAGTGATGCTGACTGCACTGTACACAGTGACAGGCCCAATGTGCAGGTGTTTACTGACTGTGGACATTGCAGTTACGCTGTTGTGTAATCCACAGATGCTGCATCTGTGGCGTGGGATGCACACAGTGACATATACATGGCCGGCTGTGTGTGCTGTGGCACATGTACAGTTGTGCTGTATGTGGAGGGGGGGAACACGTGGGATCCAACAGGCACACAGATGGTGGAGTATTCCCACTACTGGCCCATGTGCACTGTGTGCTGTGTCCCAGTCTTGTGGCCACACTTGGGCTGTGGTGAGGTCTGGCCACCCATACACCCTCCCCTCAATGGCCACCATGCCCACAGTGCTGCCTGTGTGTGCTGGCATCTGTTGGGCACTACAGACGTATGGTCTGCAGGTGTGTGCTGTATTGCCACACTACCATGATGACCTCTGTGGGCCTGATCACTCCTTACTGTCTGTGCATGGTTGGGACCTGTGGCGGCTGTTGGCATTATGGTGGTGCCATCAGTGAGCAGCATGTGTTTTCCATGTCTGGCAGTTTGTAAGTGTCATACTCATATGTTAGGGCTGCGCAAGCCACACTAATGTCGAGATAGCACCGCACAAAGTACCAATGTCATGCAAAGCTGTTTGCCCAGGGTTAAGATCAGCTTTTCCTGGGCGGTAATTTGTACCGTGCTATGGGTCGTGCTAAACACCTTTGCGCAGCGCTAGTCACTAAATATCTCATTACACCTGTATTCATGTTCACTTTGCCCCTTGCATATACTTATTGTTTACCCAGCACTAATGCGGTTTGCCCATGCTATTCGGCCTTTTGAATATAGCAGAGACCCGCTAATCCCACGCTAAACCAGTGCAAATGTTTTTTGCCAGCGCAAAGCTTTGACTATCTGGCTCCACAAGTGCAAAGATGTCTCGTCCAGGATTTAAAAAAAATGACCTCTGTCATGTTTATGAGGTGGTGTGGAAAAATGAGAATGTTGAAAGTTTGGAGTCAAAATATTGAAAATTAGCAAACTTATATGTGAACATTGAACTACTCAGTGTTCACGCATAATCTGGACATTGTTCTGTATTTGTACACCATATGTTTAGCATGCTTTTTTATTACCCCACTTCATGAACCCTGTAGGTGAAAGTTTTAAAATCCCTGTCAAAATGTGATTCTGTGCCACTGAAACATAATTCCACACCACAGGTACAAAATCATGTTTTGGACACTAGATTTGAAAATTGAAAGCTATCACACTCATGAGGCTATGGCTATGATGAAAATTTGGGGTAAAATATTTAAAATTGCTGAAGATATGAGCGAGAATAGAAAAAGTTTAATTTACGCTGATAACTTTTGTCATTTTTACATATTGTGTCCCCAAATTTTCAGCATAGCCTTCTTATGACCCTACCTCATGAACAATGGTAGTGAAATTGTTCAAAGCCTGCCCCAAAGCTGATTTTGCCAGGTGACTATGAAATCTCTTTTTGGGCTGGATTTATATAATTTCACCATCATTGTACATGAGGTTGGGTCCCAAAAAGTCCATGTTGAAAATTTGGGATGCAAATATGCAAAAATGACCAAGATCTGCCTCAAAGTTCAAACCTCCATTGAAATACATTGAACTGCACTTACAATATCTTAGTTTCTCATACTGTAGTTGCCAGTTCCAGCAGCAAGATGTGTCTTTGATCAGGGAGAGGATCTACACTGTGGGACATGTTCAGGTGTGTGAGGGTTTGTAGGGAGTGTAGTGGGGGTGTGGGGTGGTGACTGCTAAGTGGGAAATTGGGGGTGGCAGTGGTTAGATCTGTGTGGAACCATTTTGTTTTGTACAGATTTAAAGAGATAAAAAAACACCAAGGGACAGTTTTCTTTATTACAGCTCACATTTGGAAAATTAATACAGGAATAGTGATCGGATGGTGGGGATGCCACTAGACACCAGGAAAACTTTACATATATGGGAGGGCGGTGATTGGAGGGCAGGGGCTACTACTAGATATCAGAGAAACATTATATAAATAATGAATAGGCAATCAGAGGGTGGGATGTGTGCCACTAGTCACCAGGGAAACATTACATATATAACAGCGTTGGTGATTGGAGGATGGGGGTGCCACTAAACACCAGGGAAACATAAATACAGGGATGGCTGGAAGGCTTTCACGCGCTTCAAAAACAAGTGCTAGTGCTAGTTCTGAATCCAGAAGTGAACCACGAGTGAGCACAGAGCAGGAAAATAGTGCACTGGGGGGGGGAAGGGACAGCACTGTGGCCAATGGAGGGGACCGCAGGTGCTTCAACTCCACTGTGGAAGGACACAGTCTAGGTATCCAGCCACATGCTTCCAGACCCCCTTCTCTTTCTGTGTAATAACAAGATGCTAGCATAAGTCAGCTATACAGCCATAAAGTTGACTCCCACATTTTTCACCTTTGCAGAAGCTAACAGCCTGGACAACCCAAGGTGAAGCCCCATCTCTACCATTAGTAATTTCATCCCCTTACCCAGCTTATTCACCAGTACCTCAGTAGTTTCTGGATTAAGTCTCAACCACCTAGATTCCATCCATTTCTGAATTTCAGACCGCCATAAATTAAACACTTCAACAGTGTCAAGTGTCCTGGATGGAATGGTCAAATACAACTGGGTATTGTCCACATAGCAGTGTAAACCCTGACTGTATTGCCAAATACTACCTTCCAGGGCTGGCATGTACAGTACAAACAACATAGGAGAGAAGCCTGAACCACAAGGTATGCCACAAAGCAGGGGCATCGGGTTGATGAGAAAGTTTCCATCACCACCCTCTGCATCCTGTCCCTGAGACAGGACTCAAATCAATGGATGGCAGTGCCAATGAGTTAACTGTACTCCACCAAATGGTCCAACAGCAACCCATGGTTCACAGAGTTGAACACTGAGGAGAGATGAAAGAGAATGAGAATTGACCATTCGCCTCTGTCTCTCATCAAAGAAGGTCATTATGCATCCTGACCAATGCTGTCTCAGTGATATGCCTACATCTAAAATGAGATTGGAAGAGATTATGGATGTCATAAGTTACTAGGTGAGCCTCAAGCTGTAGTACCACAATCTTCACAAAAACATTACCTAGAAAAGGTAGGTTAGAGACAGGACGGTAAGTCACTAGAACATCCAGGTCCAAAGCTTGCTTCTTCAGAAGGGTCCGAACAGTGCATTTTTCTCTGCCACCTAGAAGACCCTCTCTGACAAGGAACACCACACCATCACAATGAACACTGACCCCAAATACTCCACCCTGTTCACTAATAGACATGTGGGGCCTGCGTCTAGCTCACAATAAGTGGGTCACAGCTCCAAAATCACCTTGTAGACCTCTCCCATTGAGACTGGCCAAAACTCTGTCCAAGACAGTGAAGTACATCCATGAGGTCCATGGCTGACTTCTGTGTTGTGACAGCCCATATACAGAGATCCCGGATGGCATCAAGGGCACTCTGTCTGAGAAGAATCAAGCAACCTCTTCCAACTTAACTGCTGATACTGCTTTTATTGACTGGAGACAGGCAGTACAGAAGAGCTGAGCTGGTTGAGTCCTCCCAGCCTTAATCTGCTTGGACAGAAATGCTGTCTTCATATGGGAGAGTGCCCTTTGATATTCATCGTATGAATCTTCAAAGTCAGTTTGCCCTCCTGGGACCTGGACCTTCTCCAACAGTGCTGTTACCTCCAACTCCTGCACTTCAGCTCCATAAGCTTCCCATCAAATCATTGGGACCCAAAGCGTGAGGTCCGTCACAAGAGTAGGTACTATAGAGTCAAAGGCCTTATTAACAACCCTGTTATATTCAGTTCCACATTCTCCAGTACCATCTCAGAAGCTACCACCATCTCTGAGATGTCCAGCACTGTCAACAGTCCTTCGAGCCCAAGCCTCCTTAAAGGGTGGTACTGAACTATCTACAAAGGGGGAGGAACACAGGGGGTCCCCATAGGAGAACTTCACCATGCAATAATCTCACTAATGGACTGGATCAATTGAAGGTTACTCACTTCGAGCCCCAGGGAGACAAAGAAGTCCAAGTCATGTCCATGTTGGAGAGTCATTGAAGTAATAACTGGTGCGAGACCCAGTGATTCCATCACCTGGACTAAATCCCTTCCAAAATGTGAGAATTCATCACCAATCCAGGTGTTGAAATCTCCCAGAATAATCCATCTGGATGACTTCACAACCATCTCAGTGATGAAGTCAAAGATTTCCTGCAGGAAATCCCCCTCATGCCCCAGGGGCTGGTACATCAGAAGGATCCTGTAACCTGTATCTGTACTCCCATGCATAGATACACATACAAATGATAAGGTTTACACCACTGGGTTCACAATGAAGTTTAACTTAGATCTAAAACAGATGGCCACCCTCTATGATCCCTCTGTGAGTAGGGTACCATAGAGATTCCAGCTGGGATTGCCACTTCCAAAGCTGGATCAGCATTGTTACTCAGCCAGGTCTCCATTGTGCAAGCCAGATTGACCAGGGAACCTGAAATTAAATCTGCCATAATGGCAGTCTTGTTCCTCATCAATCTCATAACACCCCCCAAAGGGGATGGAGTGAGGCAGCTAGCCTACTGTCTAATTGCCTGTTCCATCAGGTGGGATCCCTATGTATGGGATTGGAATGTGTCTCACCTCTCTCTGGATCCTATTTGACCCCAGGGCATCACCTGGTCCTAACCCACCTGATAACACCCTCCTCATTAGAACCTCACACACCCAGCTGCCAACCACATCACCTACTCTCAATCCCCACATCCCTGCACTGATGATAGGTAGCTCTAGGCGTGGGGGGGGGGGTTGAGCCCTGAAATGAGCACAGTTCATGTAGCCAGGCTGAGGAGTAACTAAACCTATAGGCAAGGCCCCTAGAATTCTGTGGCCACAGAATTTTGCATAGAACTTGCAACTTCCCACAGAATATCTGTAGTGCCACAGAATTCACTGTTCTTGGTGATTCTTTATTAATATTTCTAGTTTACCTGTAGCACCTGGCTCCCTTCCCCTCCTTTTATATCCAAACCCCTCTATGCTCAACATGTGATGTTATCAGTGCTATCACATCATACATTAGCTAATGACAAGGCTGCATTCTGCCACAGAAATGAATAGTCACTTATCTACCACAGCTCCCACCCCCCAGAGTAGGTGGCACAGCACACCAGGTACTGTGATATTTGCTCAGCCTGTACTACAGCCTAATACAAATTTCAGTCTTAAGTTATTACACTAGGGCCAACTTAAACAAATACTTGACAATAACACAGACCTGTTAACTCCATAGCTTGCTTTGTACAGATTAATTTATGCCATTACGGTATAGGGATGCCATCTGAAATGAATAATTGGTCAAATGAATTAACCTGTCATTTTTAAGAACGATAAAGTAATTATGCCCTGAAAGGTGAAATATAATAATGTGTAGCCCTGTTGAAAGAACAAATCTACTAAATGAATAATTGCACTGTACACATTTTTGCCAGGGTTATTGATTACATGTTATCACTGGTTGATAGAAATACCTAAACATTATGGAGAAATGTGTGCAGGGCAAACTGCTGGGTCACTGGGTAGCATGTTGTGTTCTTATGTCGGTGACTCAGGTTCGGGGATGAGCTTTGGGAGCTGGCTGGGCAGCACAAAGATGGGTGGTGGGGGGCAGTCCTGTCGCACACCACCACTTTGAGCCTGGGAAGATATGGCGCAGTGTTCTTTCACAAGAGTGACACCTTGTGATGGTCTGGGGATCCTTCTCTCACATGGGGTTCATGTGCTTGTCATGGCGTGATGGGGTTTTGTAATGTGTCAGGGGAAGTGGGTTGGCATGAAAAATGAGCCTTGCAGTATCTCTTCTATTCTGTTTATTCCACTTCCAAATGGACCTGTACAAATGAGGATAAAATTTCACAGTCACAGAATTTGAAATGTATTTAAAAAAAAAATATGTTGCAGACTGCATATAAATATATAAGTAATACACTGTGGGAACCTCATGAGTGGTGTAAACAGCATGAGTATCTAGATAACTTATTTATCACATAAGGTCCCCTCTGTGTATTTCATTTATGCAGTAGGATAGGGCCTTAAGTGATACATTTTTTTAGCTTTTTTAAAAATAAAATAATTTCTAAAAGTCTGTGTTGTTTTTTTGAACTAGTGTTACTGTGCGTCCCCCCATCCTGACTGCCATAGCCATTACCATGGATGACAAGCTGATGCTGTGATGTAGTAGTTCATTGGTGCCACAGAACTTTTGAACAAATTCTGGTCCAAATGGTAATCCTGTCGCAGAACTTGATCCCAAAGTGCCGCAGAAAAGTAGGGGCCTCACCTATAGGGTCCAAAACCAAGCCCAATACACATTTCTACATTTATTGACTATACTATACAACCAAGACACTTCAAAGACTCTTGCACAATCCTTCAAAAAAATTAAACAGCTACCTTTCTGAACCACCTCTAATACCCCAGTACCCAAATATTACTTACCTACAACACTCAACTAAATCATAAACTATATGCCATACAAACTACTAACCCTATGCATCCATACTTTGCACACACACTCCCAATACATTAAATACCTATATAACACACTCCAAGCCATGCACCCTAACTTAAACACACACACACACACACACACACACACACACACACACGCGCAGGTGTGAATGTAATATTGCATTTCTAAAAAATGTACACAGTGCAACAGTAGGTATCATAAATCATGTAGCACTCACAGCAGCACACAGCAACCCTTTTTTCTTTGTTCAAGTAGTGATCACTCTGATGAAAACTGGTAGGAGCCAGGTGAAATGTTAGTGGCATTTTTTGCAGCTTTTGGTGTACCTACTGTTTGCTCACGAATGTGCACAACAGCAATGTATGGCGGGCAAGGCCGGCAAACAAGGGTGTAAGCACTCCAGGCACGTAAGCCACCCACATGCACCATGCACTAAAGCAGCACAGCATAGGGTGATAGAGGGTGACTGTGAAAAGGCAGAGATACTAAACAAACATTTTTGCTCAGTATTTATAAAGGAAGAGGGGGAGGCACCTAAAACAAACAGTAGAAACACTCTGGATACAGAAGTTGATACCAGCCCATTTACAGAAGAAAGGGTTCTGAAAGAACTCTTAAAACTGAAGGTGGACAAAGCAATGGGGTCTGATGGGTTTCATCTCAGAATTCTAAAAGAACTAAGGGTAGAACTAGTGACACCACTGACTACCCTCTTTAACAAATCATGGGAGGATGGGGTGGTACTCGAGGACTGGAGGAGGGCAGATGTGATTCCCCTTCACAAAAGTGGGAGCAAGGCAGAAGCAGGAAACTGCAGACATGTTAGTTTAACCTCAGTGGTAGGGAAAATGATGGCATCACTTCTGAAGGAAAGAATTGTCGAGTATCTAGAGGCCAGAGGGGCACAGGACCCAAGGCAGCATGGATTCACAGCGGGAAGGTCATGCCAGACAAATCTGATAGATTTCTTTGACTGGATGACCAAAGTAGCAGATCAGGGAGGGACTGTGGACATGGCCTACCTAAACTTTAGCAAGGCATTTGACACAGTCCCACACAAAAGATTAATATACAAGTTAGCCAGCCTGGGAGTGGGTCCCAAGATGACGGCCTGGGTAAAGAATTGGCTGGAGAATAGGACACAGAGAGTAATAGTAAATGGAGTCCACTCTGAAGAAAGGGGGGTTACTAGTGGGGTACCGCAGGGTTCAGTATTAGGACCAGTCCTCTTCAATATCTTTATAAGCTTACATTGCAGAGGAGTGGAAGGAAAGTATGTCTCTTTGCAGATGACATCAAGATCTGCAACAGAGTTGATGCACAAGGTGCGGTGGAAAGGATGAGAAGGGACTTGGCAAGGTTAGAGAAATGGTCAAATGTATGGCAACTTAGATTCAATGCTAAGAAGTGCAAGGTAATGCACCTGGGAAACAAAAACCCAGGGGAAGAGTACACAATGGGGGGTGAGATACTAACAACAACAAAAATGGAAAGGGACCTGGGGGTAGTCATATCAGATGACTTAAAGCTGGACAACCAATGTGAGAGGGCAGCAAGGAGGGCTGGGGGGATACTGGGATGCACAGGGAGAGGCATCACCAGTAGAAAACAGGAAGTTATTATCCCTCTGTACAGACAGCTGGTGAGACCCCATCTGGAGTACTGTGTGCAGTTCTGGAAACCCAATCTCCGAAAAGACATAGACGGGATGGAAGCTGTCCAGAGGAAGGCAACTAAATGGTGCAGGGTCTGCACTGGAAGACATATGAAGACAGACTTAAGGAGCTTAATATGTATAGCCTCGAGGAAAGGAGGGAGAGGGGGGACATGATAGAAACTTTCAAGTACCTCAAGGGAATCAACAAAGTCCAAGAGGGTAGCATCTTTCAAAAAAGAGGCGTGCAAGAACAAGGGGGCACAATTTGAAGATGGGGGCAGCTCAGAGGTAATTTAAGGAAGTATTTTTTCACAGAGAGGGTTGTGGATGCATGGAATGGCCTTCCGGAGGAGGTTGTGGAGTCAAAACAGTGGTGGAATTCAAGCATGCATGGGACAGTCATAAGGCAATTCTAGGGGGTTGGGGTAGGAAGAAGTAGGCTTCTGGTTAACTAGGATCTGCAGTTTATCCATTAGGTAGGGAAATGGGCAGACTGGGTGGGCCAAGCGGTCCTTATCTGCTGTCAAATTCTATGTTTCAATGTTTCTATAGTGTACATGAATGTGGCAAGGACACCGTGGGCACATAGGGGCATGGCCATGTATAAAACATGCACGCAGAACCCTACACACATGTTGACAGCACAGCACATCAAATAATGGTGCATGGCACTGGGCTTCAGCCTACACAAGGCAGAGGCAGCCATAAACAGGCCAAGCAGCCCAAGCACCAATGGCCACACATGGGCCGCAAAGGCCAGCAATAATGACACCGACACTCAGTGATGGCATTGCGAGGGACACCACAAAGTAGGATGTGTCCTGATGCATTGATGCATGTAGTCCTCATTGAGGATGCCATTGAACAGGCATGGCGACATTGGTGATGGCCAAGCATGTACTGCGCATGACTGGAGGTGTAGTTATTGCAGGATATGGAATGCCTGCAGCAATTCCGTAGGGATCATGACACACTCAGGTACATCTGCGGTGTTGTGCATGACCAGGCCGCGACATGCATGGCACATTGCAGGGCCATGTCCTTCAATACAAAGGTCATGTGTGCCTTGCTGTATTATGCCACGGGGTCCTTCCACATGGTGGCAGGTGACATAGCAGGCGTGAGCCAGTCATCCATCTCCAGGGCACTGCAACAGGAGATGGATGCCCTGATGTGGCATGTCACTGGCCACTTCACATTCCCCACCACGTCAGAGGACAGCAGGGCCATGGCACAGGCATTCCACAACACATACAGAATGCCCAGCACACTGGGTACCATAGACTGCACCCATGTGGCCATCCTGGTGCCACCATTGGATGAGCAGGTATACAGGGATTGGAATGGTTATCATAGTATTAACTGCCAGGTGGTGTGCAATGCCACACGCATCATCGCAAACGTGTTCACCAAATACCCAGGTTCATGCCAATATGCATACATCTTTGACAACTGCACCCTTAAATGGCACCTGCCGGCACATGGGGAAGGGTCCGGGTGGCTCATAGGTGAGTATGCATGTGACACCCCCAGACATGCATACCACAGTATATAGCCATGACTGTATTAATGCATTGTACTCTCATTCCCACAGGGGACAGTGTATACCCACTGTGAATGTACCTCCTGATGCCCCATCTGGCATTACAGCACCCTGTGGAGGAGGTCTTCAACTACTCACATACAAGGGTGAGGAACATCATGGAATGCACCATTAGACTCCTGAAGGTGCAGTTCCGTTGCCTGGACCACACAGGTGGCAAGATGATACTAGCCCTGGGTGGGCATGCAGAGTGTTCCCCACCTGTGCCATGCTGCACAACATCTGTGTTCAATGAAGACTGCCCATATCACCGGGGAGCATCCTGCTGCACCCGTCGGCAGCCCGCTCTGCCTGCTGGGCAAGGACCAGAGTGGCAGTGAGGCAGTGCCATGGCATGTCCGTGGACAGCCATTGCTGAAATGTGTCACAGCCTGTGAGGTCTGGCACTGCATTTCCCATGGCACATTCAGGCACTAGCGGTTCTGTACCTTGGGTGCAGTGATGATGCCACAGAGCTGAGAACCCACTGGCCAGTGTCCACATGTGCACCCATGGCACAGTCAGCGTCAGTGCAGTGTGGCCGGCTGGTGCTACACGTGGCACACTGTGACTAATCCCAGGACAGACAGCCCTGTAGATGTGCTGTACATGCATCATCACCATGCCCCCCACCGGGTATGCCAGTTCAGCTAACGTGAGGCACTGTGCCACCATGCAGCTTGGGCACATCCACCGCACTGCCGGCCACTTGTGTGTGTTGATGGCATGCAGGGGATACGTGTCACAGGCATTGAGAGGGCCTGTGTGTTACCTGCAATATGTGTACCCCACCATCTGTGTGCACACTGTCCTGTGCTGCATATGCCCTGGTGAGTGGGGTTTATGTGTGTGTGGGTGGCCAGGTGCGTGGGCATCTGGGTGTTTGTGTGGGTGTGTGTGGATGCATCATGTGTGTGCCTGGTCAGGCTCATCCGAGTGTCTGGCATATCATGTCCTGCGGGCACCCCAGGCATGTTTGGCTGTGTCCCTACCTCTGGCCCATGTGAGCACCTGCACCGGGGCACTGGCAGGAGTGTTAGCTGTGCACTGCAACTGCTGTGGTGGTGCCCCACCACAATCCCTTGCTACTCCCGCCTGTGTGGGGCAGTTTTGTCCAGGATCACTGGCTGTCCAGTCTGGACATATGTGTGCAGCGGGGAGCCTGTGTTGGCTGCCCTGCATGGAGGTACCAGTGGGTGCAGCAGGGTGGGGGAAGCCAGGGGTGCCTCGGTGGATAGCAATGGCTGTGAGAGCATCAGCCACCCTCTCTTGGGCACACCATCTGGCAGCTATACCCATGTACTTGTACAATGTCACACAGCTCCTTGGACATTCATGCTTGTGCCCCTGCAGTGTCTGCCAGGACCCCTGTGAGCCAGTCTATGGTCTGCATCTGTTTCTGTGTTGTCTGTAGTCGCTCCTGCTCTAGCCTCTGGAGGCTAGGGTAGTAGGTGGTCAAGGGGCTGGTTGTCAGTCACCGTCATACACAGCATGCTATAGATGGGCCAGCAGATATCCCCGGCAGGTCATCCTCTGCTGTGTCCATGCTGGCCTGTGTGTCTGTGGCCTCCTTGGCCATCACCCCTGTGTTGTGCTGCTCTGGGCTGCTTCCACCTCTGCCATCAGTCATTGGGTTTGCAGTGTCCTCCTGCTGCTTGTATGTCCCTCAGTGGGCTGGCTGTTCGGGGTCTCCTCTGTTTGCACCATGGCCCTAACCCCGGTGGTGGTCTGTGTCCCAGTGTTGCAGCTCGGTGCAACGGTGCTGGGCAGTTCTGTGGACACTGGTGTCTCTGGCTGGTACTCCACCTGCATTGGCCCCTCTGTGTCCATCTGCATGCCACCTGTTGGAGGGTACACATTAGTTGTTGGGGTTGTTGTCTGCATGTGTGGCTCCCCGCATGGCTGCTGTGACTGCACCTACCTGTTGTGCTACCTGCATGCATGGGACCTGTGCTCTGCCTAGATGGGCCTTCATCCAGGCTGTCCATGTCATCCTGCACTATGGAGGACAGGGTGTCAGTCAGCTGTGCCACTAGCACCATGTTCCCATGCATGGGCCATGCTGTTGATATGTCCATCTAACTTGCATGCTGTTGATATCATTGGGCTCACTGTCCACCACCACATCCCTGACGGTATTGCTCACCAGCTTCTCTATGGGCATCAGTGGGGGCTCTGCAGGAGGGGGGCCACCTCCTGTGGCACCCTGGGACTGGTGTGTCTGGCACAGCTTCCATGTCTCCTGGGACCGGAGGTCATGACACTTGTGTTTGATGGCTGACAGAATATGCGCCTCTTGTCCTGTGGCACTGATGGCAACCTGTAATGTCCAGCCATATCCGTCCCTTTCCCTCCACATGGGTGGATAGGGCCCTGGTCCTGTACAGTATGTCATAGTGGTGGCAGATGTCCATCACCAGCATGGCAACCTGTGTGACTGTGAACATGGTGGACCGTGGCCGCTGGACCCTTCCTCATCTGAGTGGCCCATCATCCACTGCGGCGACTGTGGGCTTTGTCACTGGTGTATCCTCCCTCTGGCCATTGGCTTCTTCTCCCACATGCTCTGTTGCTATCTCCAATCCATGCCTCACGTAGGATGCCCACATAGTGATTCCATCGCTCCTTATATGACAGGGTGATGGGGCAAGGTGATGGTTCCGTGCATCCTGCAGCCCACCCCTGCACAGCGGTACACCTGTCTTGTCCTCACCTCCGCCCTCCCACCGGGATCCATGGCTGTTCATGAATGCCACATAGTTGGGTTGCTCTGTGTGGTGTGTAGCTGCTCACCCTTACTTACTTTGCATTCACACATTTCTTGTGCACATTCATGAACAGGACCCCATTGTGTGTGTGTGATGGCACTACTTGAATAAAGAAAAAAGGACTACTACTACAGCACATTCTTGTGTCCTACCAGTTTTCTGTTGCTGTGGGTGATACATGGTTTGTGATACCTGCTTTTATTTTTCTTCATTGAGCACCACAGCGCTTGTCCTGGTGCTCGACTTCACCCATATCCTGTCACAGTGTAATAGTGCCAAAGTGCCTGAGCAAACAGTAATTGCAATTTACCGAGTCCAAAATATAATAAATACTTAGTCTGAGAAAGTTTAGTGCAGTTCTAATATAAATGAAAAGAAATTGGGGTAATTTCACAAACCCAAAGTTCTGCTCCCACCAGAAATTAGGGTTCCATGTCATTTGAGTGAATATATAAGAGCGACTGCAATTACAGCGAATATTTATGGGCGACGACATTTTCAGCAATGCTACAACACAGCAAAGCACATTACAGCTACATATTTAAACCTGTAGCTGTAAATTATATGCAAATCTACGTAAGTAATCAATGCAGCTATGTACTGCATACTCTGACCCAGTACTGCACCAGTATACCTTCTCACTGACCTTTTTATCTCTCCAATTGATGTATCCCCTGTACAGAAGCATTGGTATGCATTACCGACTATAAAGAAACTCCACTGCCATTACGGATGTTCAGGTATGTCCCAGCTAATTCCTCACCCATTTTATCACCTGCCTGCACCTGTTCCTTATCATCAACAGATGCAGCCAGGCAATTAAACACATTTCCATGGGTTTGCAGGGGGGCTCATTTTCCTTTGCCCCCTGGACCAACCCTATCTATTAGATTCTAACTCCACCCCGCACATTGATTTTGGGGATCTCTGTAATTGCAGGGTTGCTCAGCTAGTATGGTCATTGTACTGTGCCAGTTGTTCCTTATATAGATTTGCTCAAATGTACTTGCCTATACTGATGCACTCAATTGACATGCTACCGAAATGAGGGAGGATTACCCCATTCACAAGCATTTCTCTCCCACCAGAACTAAGTAAAAAAAAGTAACGGTTGAGCTTGTATCAGCAGAACTCTCACTCCTGCCTCGAACAAAAGAATTGTGGAAGAGTCAAGTAAGATCAAGGGTTTTGAGCCAGCTGGCTCTCTCACTGCCTGCTGGCCCAACAGGTTCTGCATCCTCTCAATGTTTTCATGACTCATCCACAGTCCAGAGAAGCAAAACTGGGGATTTCTTGTTCCAACAATGGCAGACAAATAATTCCACTCTGCAGACCAGATCCGGTTTGCTCACAGTCACAGACCTGCTGCTTAGCCAGTTCCTGTAGCTAGGGCACCGCTCACATGGAGCAGCAACTCCCCTTCACCACAGCTAGATCCCAGAGGCTCTCCATCCAGTTCTTCAGCTCCACAAACAGGCTGGGTGTTGGACAAAACAACAGACATCACTGGCTTGTTATGCAACATATATGTAACAACAAAATCTTAGGATGGTTCCCTAGAATCAAAATGACCAATGAACTGGCAGTACATGATGATCCAAATCATAGATCGGTGTTAACAAAGCACAGTATGGAATTATTTCTATCAAAGCTTACCAAAATAAGATATGGCAAAAATCCAAATATGTCCATTGAATGTAATTGCGCTGTAAAGCAAATTAAGGACTTGCAACATGTACTGTTACATTGAAGATGGTATGAGACCAATAGGGAAAAATATTTACCAAAGATGATCCATTGTTCAGAACTATCAAACAAGGATTTAACAATAATTATGATGTCAACAAAAGATCACTTTATCATACAATGTATTTAATTTTTTACAAATCTGTTAGAAGATTCTTACAAGAAAAAATTTACCTCAAAGGAATGATTATTTATGCAATAGGTTTGGAGCCAAAATCCAGTGCAAAAATTCATTTATCCCCACATATTTGGGATAAATCTGAGCACCCAAAATTTATCCCACATATGTGGGATAAATGGAAGCTGTCAGTTATCCCCCCCGCAATACTTTCAGCTTTTACACACATCTCGAACATTAATACCACAGCTATCCCCGAAACCAAGATTCATTTGTTAAAAAAAAATACAGCAGTACAACAATCTACATAGAAGCATAGAAACATAGAAGTTGATGGCAGATAAGGGCCGTAAGACCCATCCAGTCTGCCCAGTTCTTTTTCTACCTTATAAATGTGCCATCGGCCTTTGCTCTGTCAATGGCCTATCTATTCATACTCATCTGTATTGCTCCCTTATGCCTATCCCATGCCTGTATGAAGCCCTGCACTGTATTCATATCCACCATTTCCTGAGGTAGGCCATTCCATGCATCCACCACCCTTTCCGTGAAAAAGAACTTCCCCACATTACCCCTTAATCGGCCTCTCTCTCTCTAATCTCATGCTGTGCCCTTGTATCCTGCTATTTTTCTCATATTGAAGCATGTTATACTCTTTCATCTTGTTAATGCCCTTAAGGTGTTTGAATGTTTCAATCATATCACCTCTATCCCTCCTTTGCTTTAAGGAATACATATTGAGCTCCATTAATCTGTGTTTTCTGATGCAGTCCCTGCACCATTTTGGTTGCCCTTCTCTGGACTGCCTCAATTTGGTTAATGTCCTTGTGAAGGTGTGGCCTCCAGTACTGCATGCAGTTCTCCAAATGGGGCCTAACCAGTGTCTTGTAAAGAGGGATTATTACCTCCCTCTTCCGATTTATGGTACCCCTACTAATACACCCCAACATCCCCCTAGTCTTACTTACTGCTTTAGTGGTCGGCTTGGATGATTTCAGGTCATCGGTGATGATGATGCCCAAGTCTCTTTCTTCCCTTGTAACTGCCAGCATCTCCCCTCCCAGCCTATAGGTGGCTTCAGGTTTCTTCCCTATGTGCATGATCTTGCACTTCTTTTGCAATAAATCCCAGTTGCCACGCTTCCGACCATTTTGCTAGTTTATCCAGATCTCTTCTCATTCTGCCCACCCCATCTGGATCATTTACTCTGTTGCAGATCTTGGTGTCATCTGCAAACAGACAAACCTTACCCTCCAGTCCATCTGCAATGTCACTGATGAAGATATTGAAGAGGACTGGCCCCAGGACTGATCTCTAAGGTACCCCACTTGTGACTTGCATCTCTTCTGACTGTATACTGTTCTCTGTTGTCTGCCCATCCACCAGTTTGCCAACTAGCTGACCAACTTCTGACCCACCTTGAGCCTACTCAGCTTATTAATCAATCTTCTATGTGGAACAGTATCAAAAGCTTTGCTGAAGTCAAGGTAGGCAAAATCAACTGCTCCCTCTTTGTCCACCACTCTGGTTACTCAGTTAAAGAAATCTATGAGATTAGTTTGACAGGACCTTCCTTTTGTAAACCCATGCTGCCTTGGATCCTGTGCTCCTATGGATTCCAGGTGTTGCATGATCCTTTCCTTAAGGTGTGCCTCCATAATCTTGCCCACTACTGAGGTAAGACTGACTGGTATGTAGTTCCTGCCTCCTCCCTGCTACCACTCTTGTGGGCGGGACCACATGAGCCCTTCTCCAGTCTTCTGGGACCTCTCCTGTGCTCAGAGGCTCACTAAACAGTTCTGATAATGGCTCTGCTAGTTCCACCCTTAGCTCCTTTAGTACCCTGGGATGTATGCCATCAGGTCCCATTGCCTTGTCCACCCTGAGCTTAGTGAGGTCTTGTAGGACCCTTTCTTTTGTGAAGGGACTAGTGCACATCTCCCTCCCCACTGTGTCCATGGTGCTGAGCTGTGGGCCCTGCCCTACCTTTTCTTCAGTAAATACTGAGCAGAAGTATCTATTTAGAATAGATGCTTTTACATGGTCCTCCTCATACACCCCTTATCCTTTTGATCTTATTAATACCCCTCTGGACTTTCTCCTTTCACTAATGTATCTATAGAAAGTCTTATCACCTTCTTTTACTGTTTGTGCTAGTGTTTCCTCAGGTTGGGCCTTTGCCTGCCTTACTTCCTTCCCTGCTTCCCTTAGGGAACTTTGGTATGCCTCCCTATCTTCATCCCGCTGCGTTCCCTTATATTTCCTGAAGGCCAGCCTTTTGGCTCTGACCTTTTCTGATGCTGTTTTTGAGAACCAAAGTGGTTCCTTCTTCTTTTGCACTTCCTTTTCTCTCTAACACAATGAGATGTTGCTTCAAGTATTGCATCCTTAATGCTTGCCCACTTTGCCTGTACCCCCTCACCTGTATTTCTTTTTGCCAGGGCTAGCTTAACTCTGCTGGCCATCTTATCAAAGTCAGCTCCTCTGAAGTCCCATAGTTTTGCCCTGGAATGGAATGATTTAGTTCTAGTGACCAAATTGAGCCATATCATGTGATGGTCAGTGGTCCTCAGGTGACCTGCTACCTGGAGATCTGTGATCCTTTCCCTGTTACACAGTACTAGGTCTAGGATAGCCCTGCATCTTGTGGGTTGTTGTACCAGTTGTTTGAGGCCCTCCCCCTGCAGGGAATCCATCATTTGTCTAGTTCTGGCAGATGTCCCTGCTGGTATGGGTCAATCTGTATCTAGCATGTTGAAGTCTTCCATTATCAGAACCTCCCCTTTAGCTGTCATGTTTTGTATATCTTCTAACAGTAATGTGTCTATGTCCTCCCCCTGGTCTGGGGGCCTGTAGACAACCCCAGTTCATATGGCTGTCCCATTTCCTGTTTCCAGGGTGACCCACAGTTCTTCTGGCTTCTTATGTGTATTCTGAATTTCTGTAGCTTTGATATTTTCATTGACATACAGGGCCACTCCACCCACCCATTTTTGCACCACGATCTCTTCTGAACAGTACATAGCCAGGTACTGAAGTCTCCCAAGTGTGGTTACTGGTAAACCACATCTCACTAATGGCTGCTATGTCCAGTTCAGCCTCTGTCATTATTGCCTGCAGGTCTGTGATCTTGTTTCCCAGACTGCGAGCATTTGTGTACATGATTTTCCATTGGCCATATTTTGGTGTGTTAGTTGTTGGGTGAGGTCTGGCGTTTCCCTTGTGTGTTGTATGGGGAGCTGGACCTTTTTCCTTACCTGGTGATGCAAATGAACTATAAACATGCTGAACTCTTGTTTGACCACTAGCTGAGGGGGAAGGGGTGTTTTCTCGTTCGATATATGGGGTGCTGCACCCCTCTCTCCATTTGCTAGTGTAAATATTCTGCAAAGAAGTCAAACGTCTGCCCCAATGCACTGAATCCCTCCTTAGTCAGATGCAGTCCATCAAATTTTAAGAACTTTCGCTCCCAAAACTGTTGACAGTTCCCTACAAATTTGTGTTCTTTTTCCTGGCACTAGCCCTTGAGCTACATGTTTGGCTCCCCTATCTCCCCTTTTCTCACCTTCTGTCCATCTGCCTCCCATCCCAGGCTGGCAGGATCTCAGAGAAGGAGATGCCGGATTAAATGGATGACAGTTTGTCACCCAGCCTGGTCAGGTGTTCCTTGGTCTCCACAACTGACCAGCTGGTGAGATCATTAGTCTCTATGTGTACCAGGATGTCAATGTTTTCTCCTGCTTCCTGAACAATTTTAGCAATGTGGTCAGTGTCTCTCCACACTGATGTACCTGGGAGACATCTGACCATTACTCTTGGCTGGAGATGGGTATCAACTCCCTGAATCATGGAGTCTCCTATGATCAGAAGTTTTTTGGATTTCCTTTTTGCTTTTTTGTTTTGGTTCCTGTTTTGGGTGAGTTTTGTTGTGCTAGCTCCTGTGCTGCAATGTCCTGCTCTGCAGTGTCCTCTGCTCCTTTGTTTGATTTCAGAGATAAAGGCAGATACCTGATTTTAGTTTTTATATGGTTTGTGGAGGTAATATATTGGAGAGCACTGAGTGATGGGGCACCCAATTTGCCCCTCCTAACCACCTGCCAACCTCCCAGACCAACTACCCTCTGCAGTCGAGGTGCTTCTGTTGGATGTTGGGGAAATGGCAGGTGATTCTTATAATATGTTTCCTCTTGAATATACAATTTGAGGCATGCAATCTCTGCCCATGCTGCCTGGAGCTGAGCCCTTAGATCTTCAATGGCCCAGCATGTAGGACAGTGTCCTAAAGCCTGTAAAACTGCCTTTCTGAAAAGTTTTCTGCAGTACCTGCAGTTAATGATATCCATTCCAGAGTAATTGCTGGTCAGAATAATTAGAAGGAAGAAAATGAAAGCAAAAAGTTTGATTTTGTGTTTTGTTTGTTTGTTTTTGTATAACTTGCTATAACAGGTTAAATTACTAGTGCCCTTGTAAATGAGGTCACAGTGTGGATACCCAACTGATCTGCCCCTTCCTGCTTTGCCACAGAAAATATCATGACTGTGCTACCCTATAAAAGGAGTGTAGTGTGTGGTGGTTGGGGATGGGGGTGAGTGGCTGGGCCCTTCCCCTGCCAAAAAAGAAGAGCCACAGACAAAAAGAAACAAGGAGGTAAGAGCAGAAACAATCAGCCAGCAAGAAATGCAGCAGCCCTGAAAGCTTATCCTAATGATAGATAAAACTGTAAAACCTGTAAAGCACCACCTGTAATAATTTCACAGAAGATATACCCTGCAAGAAACACTTTGCTACAGAGAAAAATAAAGCAGTAACAGAAGATATACCTTGCAAAAGACAATTTGAATCAGAAGATTACAGCAGTAATCTGTTAGCACACACCTGTAGGCACACCCTGTAATAATGCAGCAGAAGGTATACCCAGCAACAACAATTTGAATCAGAGAAAAATAAAGCAATAAAATGTTAGCAATGAACAGTAACAATCCCTGTGAGTAAAAAATAAAAATAACACACATTAAATCTGCCTAGCCAAAAGAAGCCTTAATCCTTTCCCTTGCTCTGGTAAGCTTTGTTGCTCTGTCCTTTCAGGCAACCTAGAAGGAAAAAGCTTAGGTGAAGCTAGGTGCCTTGGCCAGCAAATCTAGTCCTTCATCCTTATCTCTCCTTTACCACTGTGCCCACAATACAATGTTCTTTCTAATTTTTTCTATACCTTTTTATTTTGATCCTTTCTTCTCACAGACATACTCTGGATGACGATCATGTTCTTCCCTGTCTGACGACTTCTCAAAGTACTCATCTGCCACTTCTATACTCCCCCTTCCACCCAAAAACACTACCGCACCATAAAAAACACTCTCCTTCACCATTCCAGGTTCTTCTTCATGCCAAACAGAACACAAAATAACATGACATTTCTTTTTTAACTATCTGCCAAACTGTCCTTTACAAGTACTGCTGTCACTCTCTCCAACCTAAGGCTCTTGATCTTTGTCCAAATGCATGCTTGCCTGCTCACTTGCTTATGGAGGAGAAACTTCACTATAAAATGCAGGATCAGCCAGATAAATTAACTACAATAAACTGCAGTTAATTAAAAAACACAAACAGGCACAGCTGCAAAACTATAGTGACCATTTCTGATTCTCACTTAGCGAGAGAGAGAGAGAGAGAGAGAGACACCATATTTTTCAAAATCTTTAGCCCACCCACACATAACTAAAAGCCTATCACAACATTCACTAGGGATGTGGAATCCCTACAACCCTGTATCAGTCCCTAAAAACTTGTACAAAAGTGTGCATTTACATACAAGAGACCGCAATATAATCCTCTATATTTTTTTTAAAAGAAGCCAAAGAAAACATAAAAATAAATAATAACTAAACCAAAAAAAGCATACCTATTGCATAAATCAGACATGCAATGGGGGGAGGGGGCAGTAGAATAAAGGATTTATTTTCAATCATGCTGTGGTGATGGGTAGACCACTCATGGCTATACTACGCTCCACCACTCGTGAGGTACCCGAGCTCACCAGTGTACTCATGAAAAAAAGTCCTTTACCCCAGGGTCCACCATCGTATTTTCCCTATGTACTGAGTTGTAATTTAATTTATGCTCTAAATGTAGCTGCTAACTGCTATGATTGATATTAATTATATGTATAGTGTATTGTATTACATGTGATATTTATTTTATCCTTTTTATTAGTTAATTGCTATAATACCCTTGTAATAACTGTTTCTTAAATATGTCAATCAGAAAATTGAAATCTAAACTGACACTGAGGAACCCCCTTTAATATGAAATAAAGAAAGGAAGTGGTAAGATAATGGAATAACTTTAAATGATATGCAGATTCCATTAAGCAGTATTTTTGTTGAATTTTATTTGATTCACTGACCTACGCAGCCAGTATAGTGTTATGCTTGTGCAACTGTGTTAGTTTGGTTTTGGCTGCTCACACTCTCTATTCCAGAGGAATTACCACCCTGTAGGGATACGAAGGCAAGGAACTCTCAGAGAGGGTTCCACCCCTAGAGGCGCCACAGGACGATTCCCATGGCTAAAGGTACCTTAGGAATGCCCCTAAGGAGAGAGTGCTGCCACTGGAGGAGGAGGGGAGGATGCTGGGGCAAAGAAAAAATGCTTCACAGTGAGGCTGAGAGGAACTGCTTATATAGCTCAGAAAGTGGGAGTGGCTGGCTGCTTGGCCACTGAACTCCAGGCAAAGCCTTTCTAATTCACTGACCTATGCAGCCAGTATAGCGTTATGCTTGTGCAACTGTGTTAGTTTGGTTTTGGCCATTTGCACTCTCTATTCCAGAGGAATTACCACCCTGTAGGGGTAAAAAGGCAAGGAACTCTTGGAGAAGGTTCCACCCCTAGAGGTGCCACAGGATGATTCCCATGGCTAAAGGTACCTTAGGAATCCCCAAAAGAAATGTAGTATCATCCTCAGAAAGGAGGCAACATGAAGCATAAGAGCAAGCAGTAACTGTGGCATAGGAGCAGTAACTGTAATGTAGTAGTGGAGAAGCATAGGCAGTTTGATAATGCAATGAGATGCTCAGGTGGGTAACGTAATGAATACCCAGGCTTGCACAGCATGATACTGATGGTTTGCATTGAGATTAGGGGATACCCTAAGGAGAGAGGGAACAGCAGGACATCCTCCACCTCCATCCAACAACGGAACCTACCTAAAGAAACTGAGGCAATGAAGGAGAGGAAGAAAAACCCTATGAGGAGGAAATCTCTGGGGATCCAAGGCCTAGGTCGTCCTCTCCAGGCTTGGGATAGTTTAATTAGTGACAGCTCTGCAGTTGCAATTTGGAAAGCCCAATTAAAAGGGATGTGGAAAATATTCCAATTTGGAGGAAGGCTCTCACTCAAATCCTCTAGCGGGAACACCGTGGAAGGTTGTGAGAAAACTCTGCAACAATACATGCATCCAAGGCGCCGCAGGAGGAGAGCAACAACTGCTGAGGCACTCACCTGGCCTACCCACCCTAAATCAAACCAGGTGAACCAGTGACAGTTGTAGAGAGAATGCGGTGAAGGTACCTTGCTAGGAAAACCACTAAATTCAATGGCTAACCATCATAGTGGACAACTAGAGCCAAAGGAGATCGTTGTAACCACCCTTCACCGCTAGTCTTAAATTCTACACCAGGAGCTGCTGTAGCCTGGCAGGTAGCTAAAACCAAGTCCGGGGTGAGGACTTTCCCAGCTATGGGCCTGGTGAGAAGGCTCCTGCTCCAAGCTGAACATGCTTGAGATGCACACTAAATGCAGAGCGAGACCGTCGGCTGCCGGAACCCTGAACCAAAATAGAATGGCTCCCATGCCCCAGAAATTGATTGAGAGCTGAAAAGCTGGTGAGCTGAATGAGCACAGCATGCTAAGATCATAATGAGCATTGAGTACTGAGACCTTGCAAGGTCGAATGAATGCAGGGGATGGCAGTAGACATGAAGCAATAGTTTGTGTAAGCAAGGAGCAACGGTTGTGTAAGCAAGTGTGGACCTGCACATAGGTCAGTAAACAGAGCAGTAATAATTGGACCTGCACGTAGGTCTGCATAACATAGGACAAACAGCATGGAATAGTGGGGCAAGCCAGCCAGGCAGTTCAAAGCCAAATCAAGGTAACAAACTCTGAGGATTTTTGGCAGTGAAGACAGGATTTAGAACAGACCCCCAAACACCTCCCCATCCCTGCCGTAGGGCAAACAAGGAAGTGATGTAAGGGCCAAGAACCACATGCAGAT
Organism: Neoceratodus forsteri; assembly: GCA_016271365.2. Lineage (NCBI taxonomy): Eukaryota > Metazoa > Chordata > Ceratodontiformes > Ceratodontidae > Neoceratodus > Neoceratodus forsteri. Next base: position 998,407,759 of record CM057455.1, on the reverse strand, counting down.
ATAAAAGCTAATTTAATAGCCTCAGCTGGAGCTTTAGCTAACCTCAAAGTAAAACAATGTATAATAGCAATGGGAGTAAACAAAGCAGTAGCAGGAAGCAAGTAGGCATGTGCAGCAGTAGTAAAAACAAATGACTACACTGAGTTGTAACTGCAATAAATAAAAGGAGGCATGATGCTCTTAAAGCACTGTCAATAGGCAGTGCAATGAGACTGCTGCAATGAGATAATTAGAACAAGCATGAGTGAGCTGTATAGCTAGGTTCAAGTAAATCTGAGTCAGGTGAAAGTAATAGAGTATGCCACATGGAACAACTATAGTTGAGCCGAAACATACAGACCAGGTTTGTAGTTGCAGTTCAAGTAATTTGAGAGTTGTGAGTAACTGAAAGCAAGCAGTATGAGCTCTAAAGTAGCAGTATGCTAGGAGCTTTGAACCCCCCCTCACAAAAGGAAGGGAGCACACACAGCCAAAGGCAAAATACGAACCAGAAGCAGGAAAATAAATACAGAAGCCCAGCAGAGACAAGCAGGAGCAGTGGGGGGGGGACAGGCACCTGCCAGCCAGGGAGGCCCAACCAGCTCAGAGGACAAACCAACAGAGCCTTCGGCTGCAAAGAAAAAATGCTTCACAGTGAGGATGAGAGGAACTGCTTATATAGTTCAGGAGTGGGAGTGGCTGGCTGCTTGGCCACTGAACTGCAGGCAAAACCTTTCCAATTCTTATGCCAGCTACACTCCAGCAGCACTCTATAAAGTGTGAAAAAAAATGCCCAAGCCCTTATTGCAGCCTCACAAACCTGTTCTCCATCCCCATATTCCCAGAACTTCATAGCATCCAAAAGCCCCCCTCCCTCCAGACCCAGTGAAATGAGTAAAAAACAAACCACTCATACAAATATCATCCCACCTTTTTAAAAAATGTCATTCCAATCCATTCCCTAACCCCAGCTTCCTTCCCACAGCCCTAACTATCTAAAATAGCAGATCGGTTAAGCCATTATTTCCCCCAGCACTGTAAAATAACCATATGTCAATTCCATCATCTCCTTCTTTTTGGAGCCATCTCATCACACTCAGAAGTTATGAAATGAAGTGCTGAGTTAAATGCAGTCCAAGCAGAAGCAATCTACAATTGCTAATGTTTCTTTAAATACCTTAACATTTAGTCTATTCAAACACTGGATTCTGGTAACAAAAGGGGTAAGATGCTTTTCCTTAGCACTTTATACACAGTGCACATGGCAGTGGTAATGCAAGGTACCCCGCAAGGTTCACATGTTTTTAGTTCTATCTGGTTGAGTGATCACAAGCCTGCCTAAAAGCTTATCATTTCCAATGTTATAATGAGTGTTAGTACTAGTAGTATATACAGTATCTTGCTGGTGAGTCAATTATTTGAGTAAGGTTTAACAATCTAATCCTATTCTGGAAATATAATTTCTCCTTTTCTAACAAAAAACTAAAAAGGTTAGTTTTTGAGAAGTTCAAAGCAACACAGATGGCAAAGGACAGGGAAGAATATCAGGAGAAACTGAGGGAGACAGCAAAAGCTGTTAGAAATGCTAAAGCACAAAAATAGGAGAATATAGCCAGGATGGTGAAGCTGGGGGACAACAATTCTTTAGATAGATACAGTAAGTGAAAAGAGAAGAAAAAAACAAAGCAGGGATAGTCAATCGAAAAGGGGGAAGGGGGGTGGAGAGTGTGGAGGAGGACCAGAAGAAGGTGAACATACTGAACCAATATTTTTGTCCAGTATTCACAAAAGAGGGAGTGGATGATAAGGCCACAGATAAAGTACAAAGGAATTACTTGAGAGGAGGTAGATACTAGCCCTTTTACAGAAGAGAAAATATTCAAAGAACTTGAGAGATTAAAAGTGGATAAGGCAATGGGGCCAGATAGGGTGCATCCAAGAATACTGAAGGAACTGAGGGTAGAGCTATCTGCTTCTCTGGTAGCCCTTTTCAACCAATCACAGGCAATGGGGGTGGTGTCAATTGACTGGAGGAGGGCAGATGTGGTTCCAATTCACAAGAGTGGAAATAAAGAGTAGGCAGGGAACTGCAGATCAGTAAGTCTGACATCAATGGTGGGAAAAATTATGGCAACATTAACAAAAGAAAGGATGGTGGAGTACCTGACTGCAAAACAAACCTGCCAAACAAACCTAATTAAGTTCTTTAACTGGGTGACAAGAGAAGTGGATGGGAAGGGGCAGTGGACATAGCCTACCTGGATTTCAGGAAGGCCTATGACACCATCCCACACAGAAGATTAGTAAACAAACTGGGCAGTCTCGGGGTGGGGTCAAAAGTAGTAAAACCGGTGCAAAATTGGCTAAGTCACAGGAGACAGTGGGTAGTCATAAATGGGGTACGTTCAGAGGAGGGAGAAGTGGCTAGCGTTGTGCCACAGGGGTATGTTCTGGGGCTATTACTGTTCAATGTCTTCATTAGCGACATTGCGGAGTGACTGGAAGGGAAAATATGCCTGTTCGAGGATGAAACAAAAATCTGCAACAGAGTGGACACACCAGACGGGGTAGACAGGATGAGGAAGGACTTGAAAAAACTAAAGGAATGGTCAAGGGTATGGCAGATGGGTTTTAATGCTAAAAAGTGGAAAATTATGCATATTGGACACAGGAACCCAAGGGCATCGTACCAGCTGGGAGAAGAGGAGGTGACAACAACAAAGCAGGAAAGGGACCTGGGGTCATCATAAAGGAAGATTTCAAAGTGGCAAATCAATGTGGAAAGGCAGTTGGAAAAACGACTGGAATTCTGGGGTGCATAGGGAGGGATATAGCAAGTAGAAAGAGGGAGGTGGTATTGCCCCTGTATAGGTTATTGGTGAGGCTCCACCTGGAGTACTGAGTCCAGTTCTGGAGACCATACCCCAAGAAGGACATTGATCAGGTGGTGGTAGTGCAGAGTACGGCAACCAAAATGGTCCGGGGCATGCATCAAAAAAGCTATGAGGAGGGACTCAAGGAATTGAATATGTACCTTCTGGAGGATAGGAAGGAAAGAGGAGACATGTTAGAGGTATTCAAATGCTTCAAGGGAATCATCAAGGTACAGGAGGGCAGAATTGTACAAAAAGGAGATGCACTGGGACAAAGGGACACAATATGAGGTTGGAAGGGGGGGGCACTCAGGAAATGCAAGGAAGTACTCCTTCATAGAAAGGGTGGAAGATGCCTGGAAAAGACTACTGGTAGAGTTGGTAAATGCTGTCACTGTCGAGGAATTTAAGCACACATGGGATAGGCACAGGGGATCCCTAGTAACAGGAATGGGGGGAAGAAAGGTTGCAGTCAGGGTAGGATCTGCAGTACAAAACTCAGAAGGAAACCTGTTGTTTAGGGCAGACTAGATGGACCAAGGGATCTTTTCCTGCCGACAACTACCATGTGACCAACTAAGGTTAGTATCCCTTAACAACACCATCTCATTATTCCTACAATACTATTTACACAATCCTGATTTATTTGTATCCCCTCTTCACCATAGTCTGGAGGAAAGTAATACAGTTTAGTAGCCACAAACAAATTATTTACTTCTCCTTACTGAAGTCTAACCACTAAGAAGTCACAAGGGATCTTTGAATAAAATCATATTCCAAAATTGAGAAACTGTTCTTTACATATACAGTATCAAGGTTCACCAATGCCTCAATGTTAACAAAGTTGCCGGCATAAAGTACAGCACCAGCAATCCACCAACACTAACCACTGCACTCCGACTATCTGCTATCCGGCAGTAGGAGTGACCTCCATTGAGGGCAGCCCCCCCCCCCAGTTATTTCTACTACAAACCCTGTATCGCACCCTGGATGAAAGTAGGAAGAAGATCAGATCAGCAACATCAAAAGATGACAAAATATTAAAGTCGCACAAGAAGCATGCAACATTATTCTGTTAGTAATATCACAGTGGCAATAATCAGTTAGCACATTAACGGACTACCCAGTATTAACACACCTTCCTGCTTTCATCCCTTGTCTGTCTTTTCTAAAACCAGAATTATTTCTCTAGCATTAAAACATTCCTATCTATCTTTGGAGTTAACCATGTCTCAGACAAGGCAACTATGACAGTGCTAGACACCCTAAACCATGTTCACCCAGGAATATGGGATTTGAACTTAGTACCAATCCGGCAGTCTGAAGTACTTGGGATGAAACCTACTGGCCAGCTAGTAGCACCATGTATAAAACTCATTTCTAAACTAACAGCACTGGGGATCCAACCAATGGTCCATCCAAAAGCACTGGGAATCAAACCTACTGTCCAACCAGCAGCTCAGGGAATCAAACTCAATACCTTACCAGCAGCATTGGGAATCAAACACACTGTACAGCCTGGGGCACCAGGAGTGATATTCATTACTAAACCAGCCACACCAAGGATCAAACCTATTGTTGAGCAAATAGCACTGGAAATCAAATGTAGTGGCCAGCTTGCAGCAGCTAGAATTCATCTCAATACCCAAACAGTGTTCTGTGTCATACGGTGATCACGGAATAGCGATTGTCATTAGGTCGAGTGTACATTGCCGAAAATTAATTTTGCTGAAAATAACTCACGGCCAAGAGCAAGAAGGTGCCCGAGATCTAGAGAATTTTATTTAATGTGGGGGGCTTTCTCTCCCACACCCCTCTACTAATGGATTCTCAACTCTGGGGGGTGCATGTCAGGGGGGTGCAATAGTTTGAAAATGAAAAGCCACCTGCGGGCAAAAAAAAAAGTGCCACACCAGACTGGAACCCTACACCTCCCAACTGACCACCCTCCCCACCACACTAGCAGACCAGCTTGGTAGCTGTCCACCACATCCCCTGCCTCTCCCCCCATGCATGTGCACGTGCACACTTCCCATCACTCTGCCTCGCCCACCCCAGTATCTGGTTGCCCCCCCCACCAGCTAGCCCTGAACACAGGTGCTGTAATTGAGTCACCATTTTAGTAGGTGCTCAATTGTGTTCACCTTGTTCATGGGTTACCTCCAGCCAGCAGCACTGTGAATGAAACTCACAGCACAGCCTGACCAGCAGCACCAGGAAACAGGCTCATTAGGAATTAAATCTACTGTTCAACCAGCAGCAGTGAAAATCAAATATACTGTTCAACCAGATTATGGCAATTAAACTCAATTCCCATCCAGCCGTACTGGGGGATCAAACCTCCAGTTCAACAAGCAACACTGGGAAGCAAATTTTATGCCCAACCAAAAGCACACTGGGACTCTAACTCACTACCCAAAAAGCAGTACCAGGAATCAATTTCATTACCAATCCAGCAGCACAGTAGATCAAACCTTGTGTACGTGTAGCCAACAGCAAGGAGAATCATGCTCAACATCCAGTTAGTTGAACTGGAAGTTAAACTGATGACCAACAAGCAGCACCAGGAATAAAATGTATTACTAAAATAGCAGCACAGGGGATCAAATATACTGTATGACTGGCAGCACTGAGAATCATATACAATACCCAATCAGTAGCATATACAGTAAATGCACCTTAATATCAACCCAACAGCAATGGGGATCAAACCTGTAGTCCAGTCAGAAGCATGGGGAATCAAACCTACTGTAAAGGACAACTAGAAACATCTGGAATCAAAATGAATACCCAACTGGCAGGACTGGGGCTCAAACATACTGCCCAGTCAGCAGAACTGGGGATCAAACCTTCAGGACATCCAGCAGCACTTTAAAACAAACTCAGCATCCATTCAGCAGCATAGGAATAAACCTCAATATGCATTCTACTGCACCAGGGATCAAACTCTCTATCCAGCAAGCAGTTCATTGACTCAACCTCAATATCCAACCAGCACCATGGGGGATCAGGCCTATTGCCCAACCCAGAGTACTGGAAATCAAATCAACTGGCCTACCAGGAGCACATGGACCAAACTTACTATCCAATCATTAGCACTGGCAATCAAACTCATGGCAAAAAACACCAGGACTGTAGATTAAACATGCAGTCTAGCCAACAACACTAGGAATCAAACCTAATGTCCTACCAGCAGCCATAGGAATCTAAATTAGTACTCATCCAGTAGCACTGGAGATCAATGTCATTGTCCAGCAATCAACATATGAATTAAAGCCTACTGGACAACCAGTAATAATCAGTGTTGGAATGACATTTTATGAGCTTTGGAAGCTGGGGGGGGGGCTGTTGGGGCTCTGTCTTAAAATTGAATCTCCCTTCCCATCATAAGTCAATGGTAGTGATGCGTGAGCTACCAACGGTCATCTTATAGCTGGGGGGCTGTGCTCTGGCAAGCCCCCCTGTAATTCCAACACTAGTAATAATGAGAATTAAATTTAGTATTGAACAAGCTTCATTAAGAATTAATATCCACAACATTTTGCAGCACCAGTGATCAAATTTACTGCCCATCCAGTTGTACTGGGCATAAATCTACTCTTCAGCCAGCTGCATTGAGAATAAGAGGCACAACTGAACTGGTCGCAGTTACAGAAAATTGGTTCACCACCAACCACACTTGGGATACTACTGTTCCAAGTTACACACTCTTCAGGAAAGACCAGGAGAGAAAGAAAGCAGGGGAGGATGGCTTTGCGTGTAAGGGAGGGAATCTATGCAACACAGATCCAGGGGAAGCACAGTAAAGCAGAGGCCCTATGGGTCACCCTGGGAGCAAGGGAAAAGGCCCCCCTCTGGGTGGGAGTTATCTACAGACCCCCAACCCAGGAAAGTGAAATCAACAAAGAGCTCCTGGCAGCCATCTCAGCGATGGCAAACAGGTGGTGAGTTGCTACTTGTCGGGGACTTCAGTCTGACAGATGTGGACTGGATCTCATACACAGCAACCAGAGAGTGGAGAAGAGAATTCCTGTTCATGCTGCTGGGGCAGGTCTAAATCAGCTGGTAGACTCATGCACCAGAGACAAAGCAACCCTGGACCTGGTGCTCACAAACAGCAATAGGATTTCAGACATACATTTGGGTATCAATCTGGGGACCAGTGACCACAGGTCAGACTGGTTATCAGTAAGTAAAGAGGAAGGTTAAAGTCACATAAAAATCAAGATACTTGATTTCAGGAAAGCAAACTTTCCTGAAATGAAATCCAGGAGCAAGAACATGCTTGACACCAGTAACAAGGGGATGCAGAACATGACTGGGAGAATTTAAAGAATGCCTTAAATACATTCACTGAGCAATGTGCAAGACAAATCAGCAAAGCCAAATGAAAGAAGAACCCTCTCTGGTTCTCCAAAGAGGTAGCAACCAAAATCAAGTAAAAAAAGATGGCTTTTAAGCAGTACAAGAGAAAAAAAGGAGAAACAGACAGGGTGAACTATAGGAACAAACTCAAGGAGGCAGGAAAAGCAATTCAGATAGCCAAAGCCTAAACAAAGGAAAGAATAGCACAGGGGGTTATAAAGGGAAATAAAATTTTCTATAGATACATAAGAGAAAAAAGGAAGAGTAAAGGAAGAATAGTCCAACTAGCAACAAGGGAGGGCCAGCAGTTAGAGAAAGATGAAGACAAAAACAGACTTATTGAATTCTTCTGCTCAGTCTTCACAGTAGAAGATATTGGCAAAGGACCTACACTAAGTAGGACAGAGCAGGAAAGTGGAGGGGAAGACACAATCCCCTTCACGAAAGAGAGGGTCTTAGAAGAGCTAAGCAAACTTAAAATAGATAAAGCCATGGGGCCAGATGGTATCCACCACAGAATACTAAAAGAGCTTTATGAAGAAATAGCTGTACCTCTAGCTGAGCTGTTCAATCTATCTCTGGAAAGTGGCAGAGTGTTTCAAAACCAGAAAAGGGCAAAAGTTGTACCCTTACACAAAAGTGGAAGCAAGGAAGAGGCAAGAAACTATCAGCCAGTCAGCCTGATCTCTATAGTGGGAAACATTATTGAGACATTACTAAAGGAAAGAATAGCTGACTACCTAAAGGAAACTGGAAAACTAGACCCCAAAGAGCATGGCTTCACAGCAAGGAACTTATGCCAAACAAACATGATTGATTTCTTTGATTGGGTTACTAGAACAGTGGACCAAGGTAGGGCGGTGGATGTGGTATACCTAGACTTCAGCAAGGCCTTTGACACCGTTCCCTACAGGCGACTTGCTGACAAACTAGAACACACAGGACTTAGACAGAAAATAGTAAACTGGATTAGAAACTGGCTGCAGAATAGGACCCAGAGCATTTTGGTCAATGGGGCATTATCAAGGGAGGGAGGTGTGACCTGTGGCATTCCACAGGGATCAGTGCTGGTTCCAGTCCTCTTCAGTATATTCATCAGTGACATCACTGATGAACTGGAGGGGGAAATTTGCCTGTTCACAGATGTTACAAAGCTCTGCAACAGGGTGGATACACTAGAGGGAGCATTAGGCATGGAAGCTGACCTATGGAGACTGGAAGAATGGTTCAGAAATTGGCAGTTAAAATTTAATGCCAAGAAGTGTAAGGTAATGCACCTGGGGAAGTGGCCACCCAGGAAAAAAGTATGTACTAGAAGGGCATCAATTAGGGGAGACAAAGATGGAACGGGATCTGGGCTTGATCATTACCAATGACTTAAAGGTAGAAAAACAATATGAAAAAGCAGTGCAGAAGGCAAGTGGTATCCTCAATGCATATGAAGGGGTATTATGAGCAGAAAGCAGGAAGTTATCATGCCCCTGTACAGATCCTTGGTGAGGCCACAGCTTGAGTACAGTGTCAAGTTCTGGAGGCCTCACCTAAAAAAGGACATTGATCATCTGGACACGATACAGAGAAGGGCCACAAAGATGAGGCAGGGACTGCATCATGAGCCATGTGAGACAAGACTCAAAGAGTTTAATTTATTCTTTCTGGAACAGAGAAGAAACAAGGGGGACATGATAGAAACATTTAAGTAAGTCAAGGGAATTAACACAACTCAGAAGGAAAACCTCTTCCAGGAAAACAGGGTGGCATGTACAAGAGGGCACAACTAGCGTCTAGTGGGAGACAAGTTTAAAAGCAACTATAGAAAGTTCTTTTTCACCAAGAGAGTGATAGACCCATGGAACAGCCTGCTACCAGAAGTGGTTGCATTGAAGACAGTAAGGGAATTCAAACTTGCTTGAGACAGGCAATGTGGGCAACGTAGGAAAAAAATATAATTGGGGGGGTAGCCACCTTGGGCAGACTAGATGGACCACATAGTTCCCATCTGCTGACACTTTTCTTATGTTCTTATGCTCTTAATCAAACCCAATACCCACACAGCAGTACTGGGGGATCAAACCTACTGTTAAGTCAGCAGCACTGGGAATCAGCTCTTACTATCTAACCATCAGCACTAGGAATCAAATTCCATACCCAGCCAGCAGTACTAGATAGTTAAACTCATTGCCATTTCAACAATGCCAGGAATAAAACACATTCTAAACCAGCAGAACTGTTAATCAAACCTGCTGTTCAGCCAACAGCATTGTGTATCAAACACATTGTCCAACCTGTTGTTGAGGAAATCAAATTCAATACCCAACTAGCAGTACTGGGAATAAAACCCACTGCTCAACTAGCAGTGCAGGGAATCAAATTCAGTATCCAACCAGTAGCACTGGGAGCAAAACTCATGGCCAAAATAGTAGCACCTGGGCTTACACCTAATGTTTAGCTAGCAGTGCTGAGAATTAAACCTACTGGACAACAGTCAAAGATGGAAATGAATCACACAGACCAAAGAGACAGACCATTGATAATGGAGTTTGCCTTTTAAGGGGCAGACCAGGTTGTCCTGGTGCACCCCTTCCCTCTGTCATGGAATGGTAGTGCTCAGAAGGGGAGAGGGGAAGGAAGGGGAGGGGCTAGGGGCTAGAACAAAGAAGAGGTAACAGGAAGGGGAAGGGTGAAGGGTGATACATAAGGGACAGCACAAGGGGACCTCAGCCACTTTTTGCGGGAGTTTTTGATTATATGAAACTACAGCACACATCAGATTGGCATATCGTTTAGAAGGTTTGTGCACTAGTATACTGCAGGTAAGAAAACTAACAGCTACGTTTAAAAAAAAAATGTTTTCATTGCGATGTTTTAATGAAATTTGTATGGAGATGGCTTGTTGGGAAATTTATGGTGACTTTTTCTTTAGGCAGGGACTAGGTGGTTACTAAAATGCTGAGTAAACCTGTCTTGGAAGCATTTAAAACCCCTTTTTGTGAAGTGGCTACAAGGTGGCAGAATATTAAAAAAAAATAAATAAATAATAAGAGACCATTAGCATGATTCAAGTGAGAGAGGTTTGGTGCAGGGCATTTGGGAACAGCAGAATGGGTATGGCACAGGATCTGGGCTGCAGGCTTTAAGCTCACTAGGGTGCAGGAAACCTGCCTGAACTTAGAATGGACTGGGTTTTTGTATGGAGTGTCTCTGAGCCTGCCTGGGTTTGGTGCCTGAGTGTTTTTTCTACAGTCCAGTAAAAATCTGAGATCGCTTTTGGTGTTGTTTGGTTCACATGGAGTTTTTGATTGTTGGTTGGAACAAGTTTTGAGGCTTGGAAGGGTTTCTTATGCACTCTGGCTTTGTATTATTGTGGAGAGTTCAGTGGAATTACATTGTAAGGTATTGGATGGAGGAACCACACGTGGGCTGCGGGGGCACTGGAGCATTACTCGTCCCTTTTAGGGGGCCTTTGTGTGCTTGATTTCACCAAGGGGCTCCAGGTTTGCAGGGTCTGGGGAAGCTCCCCTTTTTTCATCTGTTGGCGGCTCTCCACGGAGCATTTTTATACATGCCCATTTCACCGCGTGGTCGGGTTGAATCCCCCTCCCCCACTCCCTGCTGCCTCCTTGCATCTCCATTTGGAGATTGCATACCCCGCCTTTTCTGTGCAGCCTCCTGTTTTTCCCCGCTGAGGAGCAGCGGTCTCACTGCCCCGTATGGCGGCGCGGTGGGAGCCATGCGGCCTGAAGGTCGTTTTCCTGCTCGTCAGGTGGGCTAGTCGTTTGGTGGGACAGTGGCTGGGTTTGCCTGGGGGGAGGGTGGGGGTGCATTGGGGGGCTTTTTGCAGAGGTTTGGCCCCATTTCTGGTGCAAAACATGGAGCGCTGCGTTGCGGCAGTGGGAAGGAGAAGGCCAGTGGGTTCGCGAGGCGAGAAGCAAGCCGGGGGACTGGGAAGAGAGGCCTGACCACGTGGCATGATGTCACATGCCAGGAGTCATTGGGCGGGGTGCAAGTGATGAGAAAGAGTGCACAGGGGGGATGGGAAGGGAGTAGAGGCAGGCTCACGGGAGAGGGAAAAAGGAAGTGAAAGTTTCCAGAGCGAGGGGTCAGCAGCAAAAAGAGGTCATGCAATGGGCTAAATAGGCCTGGAAAGGTGGCGAGGTAATGCCAGAGGCCCTGAAGGATTGAGCTGGAGGCCTAGGCGATGGGGGGGGCATATATATATAAAAAAAAAGTCTGGCTGTAAAAGGGAACTGGTGCAGATACATGAGGGCAGGGGCAAGAAAAGAAAAGAAAAAGTGGGCCTGGCCATGCCAGCAGAGTTTTTAATAATAACATTTGGTAGTTGTCTTTTGGCAAGAGGTCTTGAGCTGGATATTGTAGTACATCAAGGAGCATGGTAGTAGTATTGCTTCACATCACATTAGAAAACCTAGAGTACGTACACTTTAGCAGATATAGTTGTGGTCAAGTGGTTAAGGTGATGGAATAGAAATCCAGTGGGGTCTCCCCAATTGCCTTACATGAAAACAGGCTGCTGAGACTCGGAAACGATTATAATATCAGTTATATTGACTCCTTGTCTATAATACAATTTCAGTGTCAGTGAAAGAGGACAAGGGTGGGTGAGTGGCCTGCCTAGAGTGGGGTCACTTTAGCTGGACATGGCAGGGAGCAGACAAGGGACCGAGTGACCTATCAAGCAAGGTGGAGACCTTTACGGGGGGGCCTGACTGGCCATGAGGGTGCATGGCATGAGGGATGGAAGGAAAATGTTACAAATAGGATATATATATATATACAACTAACCCTGTCTTCTCTTCCCGTAGTTGTCTTCACAGAGCAAAGAAAAAGAAGGACATGGCACCAGAAAGGAGCAGGCCATCAAAGGAAGATGCTTATAGGGCTATAATTGAATTGGCAGAAAAAGCCAACAGAATGTGAGAACTGGTAGAGGGGGAGGAACCAGGGAGACCCGAGGAGAAGAGGAAAGCGGGCCCAGGAAAAGGTGGCAGAGGGAAGCGGCCAGCCGAAGGGCCATTCAGTCCCGCTAGGGTGCCTCCGCTGGTAGGGGGACCCGCCAGGGCAGCGGATCTAGTACCTCTGCAGCCTACAGACTTGACAACACCAGTACCTCCCCCCAACCAAGGTGGGATCTCCCTGGCTGAACCCGGATGGGATCCCCAGAACGTGGTGTTTTCTCTGCAACCCGTAGTAGTTCACCCTCCTCCTCAACCGCAGGGAGAAACAAGGGGACACTTGGAGGACTCCAGACAGCAAGACAAGGTTACAGGTAATGCATCCAGTGAAGTGGGGGACAGTATAAAAAAATACATTGGTCAAATTGTGTCGGCACTGGGAACAGGAGGGCTAGGGCAGATTGAATCGGCCCTGGCAGAGATTAGGGCGGAGAAGGAGGTGCCGGGCCAAAATGACAGGTGTACAGAGAAAGAAGGAAAAGGGACAAGGGAGATAGGGGCACCTGGGATGAGGATAGGTGAGCATGTGCCACTGGCCATGAAAGAAAAAATATGGAAAGGGGAGTATGTGGATATATTCACTTTAGTGAGCCAGGAAGCGGCAGCCAAGTATGAGGAAACTGAGGGCATAGGTAAGAGTGAAATGGCAGCGGTGATAGTGCATTTGGGGAAGAAGGAGGACAACAAGTTCATAAAAGGGAAGACTTGGGATGGGTGGTTCATAGGTTTTTCCACTTTCTCAGCCATTGTACTAGAGAAAAGGCCGGAGCTCGGCATCCCGCTCATCACTTATTCCTTGATAATAAAGAGGGCAAAAGCAAAGGGCGGGGTGGGGTGGTTATACTATGATGAGTTTTTTCGGCAGAGAATGGCAACATTCGAGGATGTGAGATGGGACACCAAGCAGCTAGATTTATGGACTGATTATGTAACAGATCAGTCCACACCAGAAGGTGAATGGGGAAAAAAGGGGGCTACACTCCAGAGATGCTGCTGGGCCTACAACAGGGTTTTTTGCTCATGGCCTCAATGTCGTTTCTGGCATGTTTGTTCAAAATGTGGGGGAGGGCACCCGGCAAGTAGATGCAGAACGACATGGGCAGAAGGGGTTCAGGGGCATGGGGGTCAAGGGTCAGGTCGGCAGTTTTTCAAGAAGGACAGGGGTTTAGAGGGCAGGCATGGAACAGGGGAGGGAGGGGTAGGGCGAACACGAGTAGAGGGGGTCAGATTCACTGAGGGAAGACACATCACACAAAACAAGGGGGAGGGGCCGGGGAGGAGTAATGGGAGGCATGACAGGGACCAGTTTGGGATGGTCAGAACCCCCATCAACTTGGAGGCATGGACAGCCTGTTTGGATGGATATCTGAACACAAGCGTGCGGGATATGATTATAGGAGGTTTTAACACAGGGTTTTCAATGCAGTGTGGAGGGCTCAGACAAGCAAGAGAGTCGAGCAACCTGGGGTCAGTGAAAGGAAAGGAAGGGATGTTAAGACAGAAGATAGATAAAGAAAAGGCAGCAGGGAGGGCCCATTTAACACACCCCCATTGCGGAACATGCGGATTTCGCCATTGGGGTTGGTGCCAAAGAAACAAGAAGGGGAATACAGGGTGATCCACCACCTGTCCTATCCGGAAGGGAACTCAGTGAATGATTTCATCAGTGAGGAGCATAGTAGGGTGACATATGTGACACTAGAGGATGCAGTCTGGATAATCCGGGCCACAGAGGATGCATTGATGGCAAAAACGGACATCGAGTCCGCCTTCAGACTGCTGCCGGTTAAGAAAGAAGACTGGGATCTATTGGGTTTTAAAAGTGGGGGACAGTATTATTTTGACAAAGCAATGCCAATGGGATGTTCCATAGCATGTGCGACATTTGAGGCATTCAGCACCTGTTTGCAGTGGATATTCCAAGAGAAAACGGGTTATACGACAGTCATCCATTATTTGGATGATTTTCTATTCATTGGGAGGGGGAAGAGAGAGACACAAAATATGCTGGGTAAGTTTCAGGAGTTGTGCCGGGAATTGGGTGTTCCACTGACACCAGAAAAAACAGAAGGATCCAACAGGGTGATGGAATTCCTGGGGATTGAGATAGACGCCCCGAATGAAATATTTAGGCTACCGGACAAAAAAAGTAAGTAAATTGAAGGAACTGATTCAAGTACACATCAGCAGGAGAAGGGTACAACTAAAACTAGTGCAGCAGGTGCTGGGGCATTTGAACTTTGCCTGCAGGGCCATCGGACCAGGACGGGCATTCACAAGGAGGTTAGCTAGGGCTACAGCAGGGGTCACCAGACCACATCACTGGGTGGACTTGACACAAGGTGTCAGGGAGGATTTTAGAATATGGGAAGAATTCCTTAAGGAGTATAATGGGTGTTCTTTCTGGCAAGAGGAGTGGCTGTACAGCACAGACCTCGACCTCTACACAGACGCTGCTGGGGGGCTAGGAATGGGGGGTTACCTGAGGGGCAGGTGGTTTGCAGAACCATGGCCTGCCAGCTGGGTGAAGGATGGGAAAGTGAGAGATATAACACTACTGGAGATCATGCCCATATGGGCATGTACCTTGGTCTGGGGGGAGGAATTACAGGATCAGAAAGTGACATTTTGGTGTGACAATAGAGCAGTGGTTGATGTACTGAACAACAGGAAAGCCAGGTCAGATACAGTCATGCAGGTATTACGATGTTTAGTGTTAAGGGCTTTGCAGCTGAACATGTCATTCAGGGCAAAACATATAGAAGGGGTACGTAATACCCTGGCTGACAGCCTTTTCCGTCTGCAGCTGGACCGTTTCTGGAGGCTGGTACCAGCAGCGGAGGAACACAAAACGCTCATACCAACTAACATCTGGGATGTTGGCAAGAAGGAGCAGAACTGCTGTTTCGCAGCTCATGGGCGCCTTGGACCCTGAGGGCCTACGATGGGGCCTGGCGAGTGTTTCAAACATTCAGGGCAGAGCACCAGATGGAGGTAAGTGGGCCACTCACAGAGGAACAGTTGGGAATGTTCACCATGCAGCAATGGCAGAAAGGGACCGCCCATGCCACAAAGGGGGTTTATCTTGCAGGGATTAGTGTCATCTGTAGCCTAAAAGGGTGGGATGACCTGACAAAATCACTGCTCATCAGGAGAATGATGCAGGGATGGGGCAGGTTGAAATGGGGGACAGGAGATAATAGGAGGCCAATAGGGGAGCAGTGGCTAATAAGGCTAACAGAGGTGCTCCTGGTAATATGCAGATCGAAGGCCGAGGCCCGGTTATTTTACACAATTTATATGGTAATGTTTGCAGGGGCTATGAGAGTGAGTGAGGTGGTAGGTCATGGGAAAGATGACAAGGAAGGAGATTTGGAATGGGACGATGTGAGTTGGGGGATGAAAGAGATACGGATCAAGCTAAGGAGGTCAAAAATGGACCAAAAAGGGCAAGGTTGCATGGTAACACTGAAAGGGCAATCAGAGATTGTGATATGCCCAGTGCAGGCTCTGTGGGTTTTCGCCGCAGAGCAGGTGACCAGGACGGGAAAGCTATTTGTACATGGTGATGGAGAAAGGGTCACCGGCTATCAAGTCACAGCACTGCTGAAAACGGGCATGCAATTTCTGGGGGAGGACCCAGCTAATTACTCATCCCATTCCCTATGGATTGGGGCTGCCTCAACGTGGGCAGCAATGGGGGAACCCGTGAAGGGCATTTTGGAAAAAGGGTGCTGGCTGTCAGCCAGTTATAAGAGATACATCGGATGAAGCAAAAAAAAAAAAAAAAAAGGAGGAAAGAAAAGTGCGGTATAAAAAAATGGGATGTGGTGCTCCTATGGGGAGCACAGGTAAGGTGGGAAAGTTGGGGGGCAAAGAAAGGAAAGAGGCGGGCAGGATAATATAGTGAGGGCACTAAGAGTATGTGTAAATTAATAAATTTTCTTTGCACCCCATAGGTAGAGGGAGGATCACGGAAGTCTGGATCTGCGGCCATTCCTATATTTATTGGGCTGGAAAGAGAGCAGAGAAGAAAGCTGGGGAAAGCAGCTGTACCAGGATGTAAGACAGTGTAGGTTGGTATGGCACGGCATATGGGGGATGAGATGGGCACAGCTCCTTCCTGCTGAGAGGAACTCAAGGGACATTGGCCCAGTCCAGACCTAATCATTATACATCTAGGGGCAACGACCTGGCGGGCAGACTGTGGGTACACACATACTTACAGATAAAAAGGGATCTAGTGGCAATATGGCAGTGGTGGCCTCAGGTATGCCTCGCCTGGCCAGATATGATACCAAGAAGGGTATGGAGACAGGAACACAGTCACAGGGTGGTGGAGAGGGCCAGGAAAAAGATGAATAGAAGGGTGGGGACGTTGATAAGGCAGATGGGGGGACAGGTGATGTTGAGGGGGGTAGAAGAATGGGTGGAGGACTTCTACAGGCCAGATGGTGTGCACCTGTTGGTCCTAGCCATAGACATGTTCAACACAGAAACAATGGGTTTCAAAGAGGAATGGAGAAAACAGGAAAAAGCTGGTGTATATATATATATAAAAAAAAAAGAAATGGGGAGAAAAGGATCGTCCCTGTGGTAAGGGAGAGTGATACCCTAAGTATGGAGGAAGCCAGCCATCAATGCAAGCTGGAGCAGCTGGTAGGGAAAAGGGAAGAAAAACGGAATAACACAAGAAGAGGAAGAAGAGGAAGAAGAAAGCAGTCTCGGTTTTCACCATTACCTAGCGGAAAAGGAGAAACAGAAGGCACGTAGGTTTTCACCTGGAGGAGGGATAATCAGAGATTGATATGTGGATGGAAATAAATGAAATTTCTGGAAATATGATACTAAAGAAATGGAAATGGAATATTGGATTATGAATATAAATACATTAATTGCCAGTCTGAGCACAACAACAAACAATGGTCGCTGTCTTTTGTAAGGGGAAAAGGGGGGAATCCGGGACAAAAGCTACTATCCAGTCAGCAGCACTGGAAAACAAATGCAAAACCCAACCTGCAGCACTGGTAATCAAACTCAATACCCAATCAGCAGCACCAGGGATCAAACCTATTGCTCTGTCATCAGCATTGGGAATTAAACTTACTGGCCAACAAGCAGCATTTGGAATGAAAATCAATACTCAGCCAACAACACTGGAAATCAGACTCACTGCCTAACTAGCAGCAGTGCATATTAAACTCAGATCAACCCACACCAACATTATTCAGACTCATTTTAAAACAAATGACAAGGGGATGAAACGTCTTGTCCACAGTCTGGCTCTAGGCATTTAACCTACTATTCAACCAGCAGCACCAGAAACATTAGTTCTCAACAATTATCAAGGGAATTAAAATCAATTCATTTTCAGTAGCAATGGGAATCCAATCTACTGCCCTGGTATCAGTGCTGAGAATTGAACCCACTGGACAGTATGCTGCACTTGAAATCCAAATCCATACTCAACCAGCAACACTAGGAATCAAACCCACTGCCCAACCAGCAGCAGTGGATATCAATACTGTCCAACCAGCAGCAGTGGGTATCAGAATCAGTGCCCAATCAGTAGCACTAGGAATCAAACACATACCAAACCAACAACTCTGGAAATCAAATCAAAAAAATAATCAAATAATGTCCAATCAGAAGCATTGAGAATTAAACCTACAGTTGCGTCCAGCATCATGTTGTTTTCTGCCACATGATTGCATAGTGGCATGTCATTTGGGTACTGCAACTCTGCGCTCTCGGCATGCATCACCTCCATGGTACTGACTATTTATTTATTATTGTGTCTGTATAATTTGATGTAATTGCTTCTCGCTACCACAGTGTATAATTTTTAACTGTTAATTATGCAATTGTGAAAGTTCTTATGTGATTCATCTGTTTTCCCTTGTGTGTATTATTAAGTATATAACCATCCTCTTGAGACACTTTACCACAGTGTCATTTCAACTGTCAAAAATGCACATGGGCCAGCTCCATGGTGATTCTCCTGCTTTCCCTTATGTATGTTATTAAACATAAATCCCCTTAAAAACACTTTACCCTTATTGTTTAACCTGGACACTTAGGGGCTATCAGGGGACACCTTGGGAACATGCATACCACATTTCATTATTAGACCACAATACATTTCAAAGTTATAACTTTCTGTCTGATGTTTGTGAAGCAAATGCAAGGGCTTACAGGAGACGTTTGAGCTACACTTTGCTTCACAAACATCACAAAGATGCACATAAAAAACACAAAAAATATTTAACCCTTTAAAAAAACTGGGCATTTGGGGGACTTCTGGGAACACCTTGGGAAACATGTATGCTGAATTTCATGTTTATGCCACACACAAAGAAATGTCAAAGTTATAACTGCTTCTGTCTGATGTTTGTGAAGCAAATGCAGAGGCTTACAGTAGACATTTGAGCCACACTTTGCTTCACAAATGTCACAAAGAGGCACCTCTTCAAAAAATACAGCAAATACTTAACTTTTGTTTCAGATGCACCCCTTGAAAAACTTGTTAACCTTGTTGTACACAATAAGTTGACACGTAATAAAAGAGTCTTACAATAATAAGTACCATCTAATTATTTATGCACTGTAGTTGCCTATTTTTTATGAGGCAGCAGGATGCACCCTCTCATCATGGGTTTCAGCTCCCTAGGATTTTGATTTCAATAGCAATGCACCCTCCTCCAGCTGCTGCTCCTTCAGGACAACAGCTGTCCCTGCCATCAACTGGTGGCCCTGGCATTTTGAAGGATGTGACAGGTCAGGTGGCCCACCAGGGTCACACACCTATGATCTCTGCAGCTGGAAATGGATGATTCAGACCTCGTCATACAATGAATACTGAGTGCTTACTAGCAGCTAAAAATCAAGTGGTGTTTAACATTTCACAATATCTGCCAGTTCAGTTCATATTTACAAGGAAAATAATAACAAGTACACATATGATAAGTAACTTTAACATGAATTTGCAGAACTTATTCCTTTGGGGTGTGTGGCCCTCCACTGGTCACTTGCCCCCTTGTCCCTGAATAGTTAAGGTCCAGCCTTGACGAGGGTCACAGGGGCAGGCATGGTCCCCCCAGTGGACTGAAATCTATGAGACAACATGAGTTCATCCTGCTGACTCATTAAGTGCTGTGCACCCTTTCACCGCCCTGCAACAGTAAGAATGAAAATAGGCAGTTTCTGTCTAGTGCACTTATCCAATAAACAAAAACTAATTAAATAAAACATTTACTTTGCCTTTATACAATACATTGACAGTACATTAGGAAACCAATATACTGACACACTTTTGCATATTGACTGGATTATAATGGCTCCTTCCTTAGTACTGTGCATGTATCTCATGACGGCAACATACTGTGTATTAATAAAATCATACTTATTTTACTGTTCATTATAATACCAGACAATGGCTAATGTACTGTATTGTGCTATATAGAGTACTTATTTGAAGGCACAATGTAATACCATAAAGAGGTGTAACATGCTGTTTCAAGGCCTACAGTACAGTACAGATTTTTTAAACCCAGCAATATTTACTAAAGGAACTATTATGTAAAGTTCTGCACTGTTCAATATTACATTCATAATGTAGTAACTTGTCTTAACATAGTGGGGTGGGCATTTTGATGCACCACATGAGGGATTTGGGGTCCCACTAAGCTGCCCTATTCCTATGAGAGAAAAGGCAACCGCATATGGTGGAAGACAGCTGCATAGAGGGGGTGCGGTGAATTGGTGCACTTCGTCTTGCCCATTCTTTATGTGAAGATTTGGAAGACATGGGAAAAAGTTGGGTACCCCAGGATGCAAGGGCACAGGGTCCATGCTGTCCAAAATTTAAAGGGGAAATGCACACATCACTGTGCCATGTTATTTCAATCATCACATAAAACCACCTATGACTTTGGCATTTCTTGTTGCACTGACATGCAGTTTGGAATGCATGTTCCCCAAAGGTCGCCTAGGATGACCAGAAGCATGGATTCATACAATAAGAGGAAACTGTTATTTATTTTTTTTTTTTAGCTGGGTGCATCTGTGTGGTGTCTTAGAAATTCATGCAGCCATTTCACTGTTTAAAAGTGCTTCAAATTGAAAGATATTACTTAAAAGCACTCATACGTTGAGCATCAATAGTTGTATCAGCATGACATTCGAGAAATGTCTTCCCCAAAGGGTGGTTTTGACAGCTCAGGTAATTATGTTCTGTTAGCCAAAACATATTACCATGGACATTGTTCCATAGATTTTATACTTTTCACACCCACCGTATACAGGTCTGCAGCAGATTCTGACATGCATTTAAGAAAAGTATAAAACCCCTGCCTTTGTCAGGTGACTTGTAAAATGTTCTATGGTCGCATTCACTCACTTTCCCTTTTCCTACAAATAAATCATCCAAGCCTAGGCTACTTGACAGTTGTCTTCATAGCCACAATATATTATTTCACACATTGCTTGGGACTTGGTAGCAGTGCAGCAAGTGCATGTGTCTGTAGAAGGTGTGCGCCTCTGCCAGGTATGTTCTTCAAATCCCAGCTTGTGATGATGTCTCTACTTATGCATCTGGACACTTGAATGCCTGGACCAATAGGTTTATTTTTTTTTTATTTTTTTTTTATTTTTATATGTCTCCACTGGTGCCAAAAACTTGTCAGACATGTGGGCTCCAAGTGATCTAGCCTAGGCCTATATTTGGGGGCTAAAATAGTGGGGCTTGGTACATTGGTGCGGGATAGCTGTAAAGGACAACTGCTGCTGCTACCACATTACTTTAACTTCACCACCAGAGAGAGAGAAAGAGAAGAAATTGATTGGACACTGCTGGAAAACTTGTCTCACCTTTGGGGAGTCTGGGGACTAGCCTTAAATTTGCAGGAATCTTGGAAGTAAATGAAGTAAGGATGACCCAATGACCTGGTGTGTCTGATCTTTGAAGAAAGAATTAAAGGTATGTTAAAATGATTTTAATTTGTATGGAGGAGTGTTTCTTGTCCAGCTGGCTCTAGGTAGGGATCTTTTCTTAAAATCAGCTTTCTGCTTGCAACCTAGATTTGAGAAGATCTGGGTATGGGGTAAAACACAACAAAAAGGGAAAGGCTAAATATTTTAATTTGTTGTTGTTTTAAAATATGGCTACTACATTAAACTGGAGAGAAGGGGATTTCAGTCAGCCCCTGGTTTATTTAAAAAAAAAAAAAACTAGAAAACATATCTGTCTCTCACACCTGTCTCAGATTTCTGAGATATTCCTAATTTTGTCCTAAAATGCCCCCAAGCCCTCTACATGTATTGTTGGATTTGGTATGCCTAACAGACATTAAGGTTACAAAGGGTCTGACTCTTTCCCAGGCCCATCATGACTGAATGGTTAACCCCACACCATGCAAAGAGGTACCAATTTATAGAGATCCCATATATATAGATCTTCAGAGAAGTGTTGGAATTTAAATCACACGATTTTGTCAGTCTTGGTCTGAGTGACATTTCACTTTTGTGACTCTGTCTGTGGTTCTTTGTCTTTTGATTTGTGAGACAGAAAGTTGACTGGTGTACTGCAGGTAAAAGAAGGCAGGATTCATTTATGGACTGATATGAGAGGATGTGTGTGTAGGTATATACAGTAAAGTGTGTGTGTATATATCTGTTCATTCATGTTGATAAGTAAAAAGGTTGTTGTAACAAGATATACTGTTTTGCTGTACTATAAGGTATAACTGGAGAATTAGGTCCATCAATTAAGTGTACTACTTAGGCTCACTTAAGTAATTTTATTTTTGGAAATGATTGTATGGTACTGTATTGGTGGTTGTTCCATTTAAACATGCATAATTTTCCTAGTTTTGCATGATCCCACCCCCTCCATTTTTCCTTAATGTTTATATTTATCATGTTGAACAAGGGAAAATATTTAATTGCATAAATAATTCTTGTGCAGGACCATGCAGTCATGTGCCACCCCCCATTCCCATCCTAGTATTGCCTTTGAAACCTAGAATTTGTCAACCAGTAAGGATCGTTGATCTCTGGCAACTCTCCCCCTCCCAACTTTTCTACTAAGATTCCTTTATGTCTGTCCCAAGCATGCTTGTGACCCACCACTGTGTTTACATCCATCGCCTTTGCTTGTAGACTGTTCCAGGTGTTCACCACTCTTTCAGTGAAGAGGTTCCTCCTCACATCCCTACTAAACATTTTCCTTCCAGCTACATTGCATTACCTCCTATCCTGGTGCAACTTCTCTGAAAAATACTTAAGCCAAGGAAGGACAGTAAAAAAATTTAATTTAGTACAGTCCCTTGATTTAATTTAATTATGTCACCCCCTTCCCCCCTAGAAATCTTTGCATGCTGTCAATGAATGAATAGAAAGTGCTTAGTTTAGTTACTTCTCCAGTTGTGCCATGCTATTTATCCAATTTAAAGTCAATTAACTGGAGTTTCCGAAGGTTCAGAAAAGTAAAAAATATAATATTCAAAGAACATTTTCTTCAGTTGCATTTTGGATATTTTCAATGTCAACATGGCTACCTGAACTAAAAAGGATTTGGAAAGAAAGGCCTGGAATGTGGATAAGTGAAAGTGACAAGTGGCTGTGACCATGATTGTCTCAGATTTTAATGTGTTTAACTCTGAAATGTGGAGGAACCTGGATAAGAAGATCCATGTGAGGTTTTAACAACTGATATGCTGGAAGCAAGATGTTCAGAAGATTTAAAAGCCTAAATTGTGTGTAGTGTGTGTGTGTTCATGGCAGCAGTAGTATATCTGTTAGTTGGCAGACATGATACATAATATTACAAAATAATATTATGTGCATAATACATGTACACAGTACTATAGTGGGAAAGATTGGGGTACATGTGGAAGCTTTTATGTAGGCAGAACAAAAAGATGTTTAAAAGTAAGGTTAAATGAACACATACAAGTGATTAAAATGAAAATTATGAATACACTGTGGCTACGCACATAAAATCAATAAATAAATCAGAGCACATTATTAAGGTTATTGGCACAGACCATGTATAAAGAGACATTTGTGGAGAAGATTCTAAGAACAAACTTAACCAAAAAGAATAGGAATGGATTTTTAGGTTGTGAGGACTTGAGAAACCTGGATTAAATGGTAAATTTGAACTCAGTCCATTTTTAAAGAGAAAGTAGCATTCTTTGATGGAACATGCTTTGATGTACTATATGTGGCCTAATGGCTAAAGTTCTATCTTAATGCTGAAATGCTAAAAGTGGGATGGTCCTTTTCCCTTTAGTATATACCCTATCCTCAGCTTTTCCCACTGTTATGTGTATGCATATAGTGAGGTACAGAATATTATAATTTGACTGCTGTAGTGAGGCAGCAGACAGCTCCTTGCTCTGTGAGTTTCTTTGGGGTTCAGTAAAGGGATTGTCTTTTGAGCACTAGATTGTAACATATGGACTGCCTGCTCTAAATATTTATGTTCAAAGAACCACCACCTTTTCAAACCCCCCCAACCATGTTTGTGCTGTCCCAAATGCTCTTGCCCATAGTTAAACATTCTACTGCACAAAGCATCAGTATTGCATATAAATTGCAAATTACCCTGATTGCCTAGGGTCATTGGGTAACATGGAGCTAGAACACTTGGGCAGACTTGTTTGGCCTGGAGGTCCTTATCTGCTGATAATTTCTATGTTTCTATGATGATGTTATGATAGCTGTTTTTAGCTAATATTGGGCTTCAATAGGTATTTTGGTACGTTATGCATTTACAATTCTTTCTGTTCTTTTCCATTTTAAGTGAAGACTATCATAAAATGTTGGGGTCCGCAAATTCCAAAAATAAAGTGTTCACATGTCTTTTGCTTTTTGTACTGACAGATGTAAATGTCATGTCATTATTTATCTTTTATAATTTTGAATAAGTTTATACAAATTTATAAATAACAGGATGATTACATGGATGTTCAAATGTTCAATTTAAACATACAGTATGTGACCAACTAAAAGTTGCTAGCTCATGAATTCTTCATGTTTTTTCTAACTATATAAGATCAGATTTGGTTCATCAGTTACCTATGATGAAGCCCAGAGGTGGGCAGGGCAAAACAAAAGGCTCCTTTGCTACATGTGTTGTCTGTGCAAGGTACTGTAATGTCTTATGCTCGTTTTTAATATGGATGAAATAAAGGATCTGAAATAGAGCCTGTTGTGACTGTCCTATTTTGGTTGACACGAGTGATGAGTGAGGTTCTCAACTTTCTGATTAATGTGAGGTACAGTAGTTGTCACCTGTGAAACAAGTAAATGGAGGATGGGAGCACATGGGTAATAATAATAGTAATGCTTTATTTGTACTGCGCCTTTCAAAAAACCAAGGCGCATAACAATAAGTTAAAACAACACATTAAACAATAAATACAAACTCTTATGAATGCAGATAAAATCCAGATAAGAACAAGATAAAATTATGCAGGATAGGCTTGAAGCCACAAATAAGTTTTTAAGGCCTGACATGTTTCTGAATCAGGCCTAGGCTCTCTGAACAGAAATTTGTCTCTTCATCTTGGCAGTCATCACTTAAAACCACCAGGAAATTCCTGTTTAAACCACAGGAAATATCAGTGTTATCTCTGCTTCTGAGGTGTTAGTCAAGTTTAATGTCCAATTTCATCTGGGGCAAAGAGAAAATGCTGAATGTCGACTGCGATACTGTTTTGTATCATACTGGTTTTTACATAAAATTCTTTATATGAAACTTTGAGGTGAGACCCAAAGTACAGTACAGTACTGTGTGGTCTATCAGTAGAGGTGGGTGGAGTCAGGTTATGTGTGGATAAGATATCTGTACACTTATATGCTTGTGCACAAAAGTGATATGACTAGGACAGGAAATAACTACTGTAATTGCATGTAAAAAAATATCCAAAAACAAAAATGTGAATATTGAAGTTATTAATCTAACATTGCAGTAGTGAACACCCTCTGACCCCCCCCCCCAAGGAAAGGTTAAGGTAAATCCCAGGAATTAGAGCTATAAAACACACTGCACAGCATGGGTGTTTTAAAATTGGCTGAACCAAGACTGACAATGCCTGCAAGTTACTTTGTAGTGGGATTCCTCGGTCCACAGAGGTGGGTGTTCACTACGTTTATGCAGTGTGAGTGGGTCCTGAATTTCAACAGAGTGAGTACAGTACTGTACAATTTAATATTTAGTATTGCCACCTGCATCGACCCACAAGGGGGACCGTTACATGGACCCCTATGACAGGGAGTGGCATTTTATAAGGCAACAAGTGTATACTGACAATATAAATAAATTACAGTATGTGTATGATGAAATGGTATTGTCAATGCCCAGTAATAAAAACATATATTCACCTTCTGTCTTTCAGACTAACAATAATAGCCTGAAGTCTTGGATCCTGTGAACCATACTAGGCTACCCACTGTACAACTTTAGAAAGAAATAAAACTAAAAAATTAAAAGTGAAGTACTGTACAACACATAAAATACAATACAAGAAAATATAAAAAAATTCATAAATATAACAAAGTTATATTGAACTCTCCTACTAGTGTCTGTGTATATTTATTCTAAACAGTATACTTAGTAAAGTGTTTTTGACAGGTGCATCTGTGTAATGTTTGTCAGCAGAGTGCAACTTGAGTGTCTTCTCATAGCCCCTGCATTTGTGTTACAAACATCAGATGGAAACAGTAATAACATTGGCATTTCCCTGTGGTATAAACAAGAAATTCCAGATACATGTTCCCCAAGGTGTGTCTGACTGCCCCTATGTTCCCAGGTAAAAATAAGGTTAAAGTGTTTTTCAAAGGGTGCATCTCTGTGATGTTTGTTTGGAAAACTGAAGCTTGACTGTCTCCTGTCAAGGTTTGCATTTCCTGCACAAACATAGGACAGAAGCAGTGATACCACTGATATTTCTGTGGTTTAAACAGGAATTTCCTGGTGTTCTTAAGTGATGACTGCCAAGATCCAGGTACAAATTTCTGCTCAGAGAGCCTGGGCCTGATTCAGAAACATGTCAGGAATGCCGTAAGTCCTAAGTGCACAGAACATATGGCGAATGGGACTTGCGGCATTCCCCAGCTGGCGATCGTGATTCTCAATCCTGAGCATCAATTGCCCCAAGTTAGACTAGCTTTTTGCTGGTCTAAACTGTAGCAATCTTGGGATCCTTTTTATGGGACTTGTGCCAAATATTTGGCACAAGCTGCCGTAAAGTGGGAAAAGTGTTGCAAATGCACACAGTCGTTTTGAATAGGGCGCAACTTGTGGCAATTGTTAGGTGAAGCTGGACCAAAATATGGGTTTGACTCAGGGCTTGGCATATGCCCTACATCAACCTTCATGAATTTGGACCCCTGTCTTTGATAAGATTCAGGGGCAGTTGTCTGCTTAGAGAGCTGGTCTTTGCTGGCAGACATTATACTGTACAAAATGACATAACTTTGACATTTCTGTTTAGATTAAGCTGATGTTCAAGATATTTTTTCCTTTAGGTGTCCCATTAATGACCTCAGAAGAACATGTTGCTACAAAAAGGGAATGATAGTTTTCAGGGGGTGGGCTTTAAGTAATGCTGCCTGCCAACTCCTAGGGATAGATGTTTGCTCAGAGCGACAGTTGTTGCTTGACAGACATTATGCACAAAGGCTGATAAATTTGACATCTGAGTTTGGAGTAAGCTGACATTTATTAAACGTGCTCCCCAATGTATCCCCTTAATACCCCAGGAAGAACATGTTGATACAAAAAATGAAAGGTGGTTTTTAGAGGTGGTTTTAAGTAATGACTGCCAGGATCCAGGGCCAGATTTCTGTTTGGAGAGCCTGTCTATGTTTAGCAGATATCATACAAAATGACTGATAACTTTGGTATTTCTTAGGGCTGTACTGAATTTTTAAATTCCGGCAGAATGAAATTCTGCAGAATGTCTCGAAATTCTGACTATTTCCAGTGGAATTTCACTGGTGGCAGAATGACGAAATTCTGCATATTTCTGCTGTGGGATGGCAAAATTCTGCTTATTTATTATGTGGAATTTGTGCAAAAGGTTTCCGCAGACTAATTTTTCACGGATTGTTATTGTTTTCCACAGAAAAATCTCACCATGAATTTTGGCTTCCTGCTGTCAACATAATTTTTAATATTAAAAAAAATTGATACATTACGATCTGTTATGCCTGAGGATGAGCATCACGGATACCAGATTTCACTACTGTGTGTTAAAGTAACTTTTTATGCTGTTTCTGAATTCTGCATTGAAGCACATGGAATTTTGCGGAATATAATTGCGGTATAAATACTATTCTGCGTGTAGACTTACTGGCACCGTTTAGCTTCCTCTGAGTCATGTGATAGCAGTGGATGTAGTAATGTGACATCCTCTGCTCCATGCAGATTAGTCCTGGCATCTGAGGGAGAAGGATCTACTCTGCTAAGTACTATGTTGTTAAACAGAACACGGCTTCCAAAAAAACTCCAAAACTGTTTGTAGCCACTTAGTTTTACTACATATTGGTAGTAAATGTTCTGGTAGTGAGTGCCATGTGTTTGAATGTGTGTTTTACATATATATATATATATATATATATATATATATATGTGTATATATTATACATATCTTGAATTGTCTGAATTTGTGTTTGTGGTGGTGTGTTGAAGATCAGAGTAGGTATTCTCAAAGAAAGCCAAAATTCCCGCAGCTACAGGAAAAAGGCTTGTTGCAGTGTGGAAATGCAGCTGCGCTGTATTCTCAAAGAAAACCAGTGCAGCTGCAGATTTCCATAAAAAGTGCCACAGGTGCTGCAATTTAGCTGCTGCAGGACTTGCGCAAGTGCTGTGAATCTGCACCTGTGAAGGCTGTGAAGGCACAGCAATAGGGAACCACTAGCTGAAGCAGCAGACTGTAACAGTGCTGCTATAATATGAGGCTGACAGCATGCACAGAGACCAGCAACCAGTCCCCAACTGGGACCACAGCAGCACCACAGGTACCTGTGAAACCCTGGCACCACTGTGACTGACCGTCCCTGCTGGTCGCCCCTCCCTAGTGTGTTCCTGTAGCCTGGGGGGGTAGCACTTGCTGCTGTCTGGTCAGGCTCTACTGCTTGTGGAGTTCTGTCATGTGCTGCACTGAGTCTAGTGGTTGATGCCTGTTACCATAGCACGGCAATGTGTGCCTTCAGTGATGTAACATCAGCCGCTGCTATACTGTCTGAGATGCTATTACCTGTGGTACACCTCCACCTTAATTAATTCCAATTTCTGGGCCACTACTGCAGTGTGCTGAGGGAGAGTTACGCCTCTTTCCACTGTGTGTAACCTTTTTTCCTCAGCTGCGGGAAAAACCTGGCTGTGAATAGCTTTTCAGGGGCTGTGCTCCACTGATCTCACACCTTTTTGTCCTGAGGGACTTCTGCAGCTGCACTTTTTTCCACAGTCCATAGAGTTTTTTCCCACAGCTGCAGGGGTTTTTGTGAATAGCACTTGGAGCAAACACCCCTTTTTTTCCATAGCTGAGGGAGTTTTGGGGACTTAGGGAAGGTTTTGCACCTTCTGAGAGCTTTGAGAATCCTGCCCCTTGTGTTTCATTTAGCAAGTGGGGGAGGGGCAGTTGCTGAGTGACAGAGAGGGAGATAGAAGGACAGATAAAGTCAGGCAGAAGAAAAGGATTGCTATTTTTTGTGTCAGAGAATGATCTGACAGAAGTTCTGTTTTTTTGTATACTTCTATCTATGACTAGTAGTGTGTAAATCTCACTCATTCCCAAGGTAAGAGTGAGATTAAGGGAGAAAGTCAAGTAGAGGGGAAATATTTCAAAATTGTTTTTTGTCAGAGAATAATCTGACTGAAGTTCTGTTCTTTGTTTTGTATACTTAGTTCCATCAGTCTCAAACTAAGGGAGAGTTAATGAAAAAGTCAGGCAGAAGAGAAAGAAAAATAATTATTTCATTTTTGTCAGAGAGAATAATCATCTGACCGAAGTTCTGCTCTAAATAGTACTAGTAGTATTAATCTCACTCATTCCCAAATTAAGAGGGAGATTCATAGAGAAAGTCAAGCATACTGTAAGAGAAATATTTTTTTTGTCAGAGAATGATCTGACAGAAGTCCTGTTTCTGGTTTTGTAGCACCTACCCTCTGGAATTCTCTGCCACATCAGCTTTGGGAGTGCAGGATGGTGGGGTGTTTCAAGCAGGCACTTAAGACTTTTTTGTGGGGGAAAGCCTACTCTGGATTTTTTTGATTTTATTGTATTTATTGTATTTTGTTTTATCTTGATGTACAGTGCTTTGGTTATATGAAAGGTGCTATAACAAATCATTTTTTTTATTATTATAATTATACATTTAGATTCCAGTGGTATATTCTCATTCAGTCCCAAATAAGAGGGCGAGTTATAGATAAAGTCAGGCAGAAGAGAAAGATTTCTTTCATTTTTGTCAGAGGATACTCTGACCAAGGTTCTTATAGTTGAAACAAAACCTGTGGTTATTAAAACATAATTTTGTTTCTGTAGCCAAGTCAAGCTGAAGAAGAGCAGCAGTTCCAGATGTGTTGGTGGGAGCAGTGGAAATAAAGGCAAGGGAAGAGTTGCAGTTGATGGGGATTGTAAAAGCACCATTGTAGCATCTGGCAAGCATGCTTTGCAGCCCTCTGTTCTATCTATGATGGTCAGTTGTCCAAGAAAGCAGAGTTCTGATGTCTTGCCATCTGCTGAAAATTTGCATAGCGGTGGTAGTGTACATGTGACTGAGCAGCCTAAATGCAGCAGCAAACAGTCAGCTACTGAAGTAGCAGCATTGATGATAATGTTTCAGCCTGATGTAATTGAGGAGTCTGACAGTCAGTCCACCTTCGATTCAGA
Organism: Neoceratodus forsteri; assembly: GCA_016271365.2. Taxonomy (NCBI): domain Eukaryota; kingdom Metazoa; phylum Chordata; order Ceratodontiformes; family Ceratodontidae; genus Neoceratodus; species Neoceratodus forsteri. Next base: position 998,377,663 of record CM057455.1, on the reverse strand, counting down.
CCATTTTCTTGAGCAAATGCTAGATACTGATAACTCTCAGTGAGAAATGTTTGAAGAAAAAATGCTGATGTATGACTGGAGGCAGCTGTGGCTGTAGCTGAACCAATCAGTGACCCCCAAGAACATGGTATGCTTGACACAGATTTAGAGGAAGACCTCCCACAATATAAATCTTGGTAGCAGCGATTTTTGTTCAGATCTGGATGGTCCTGTCCCTGATGCAGACTGGATGCCGTCGATGGATGATGCCACCAAAAGTGGTACTAAGAAACCAAGGAGGAAGTGTTCACTTGAGGTGGGGGAGGATGATCATTATGAGGATGAGAATGCAGGGCTGGTGAAGTCATGCAGCTCCAAAGCTGCAAAATCAGCAGCTTGTGTTGTATCTGTAAGCCACAAGGGGACAGTGCTAGGTTAGGTAGCAGTGTAACAGTGCTTGTGGGGGGTGGTGATAAGTTCATAGATGGAGAGTCAGTACAACATACTGTCAAAGGTACACATAAAGTGCAGCAGAAGAGACAGACACAGCCACATACCCAAAGCAGCAGCAGCAACTCTTTAGTGTGGGATTTTTTTGTTACAGATCCCAAAGATTTTAGCATTGCAATTTGTCAGGTATGCAAAGCTAGAGTTAGTCATGGCAGACCTGGTGGGAGGCTTAGGGCAACAGGTCAGCATAGCCACATGAAAACTAAACATTTAATTATGTGGCAAAAGCATGAGTGGGAAGCAGAAATGGAGTTCCGGAGATCTGTTTCATTTTCTGGGCATGGGGGAAGAGATGAGGATGAAAATTAGTATGATGAGTCTATGCTTTTGAGGCAGAAAGACCTCAGCGGTACTACCACTACTAGTAGTAACATCACTAGCACCAGCAGTAGTAGCACACTTGAACCACTAACCACCAGCACCCCATTAGTAAAATTAGTAACCTGGCTACTGTTACTTCTGGTTTCTTTACAAAGGAGAAACGCATGACACCATGTGCAGGTAGTATCATTAGTACATTACCTCGGTCAAGTGTAACACCAAGCACACCAGTTGCATCAATCCCACTTGTTCAGCTTAAGATTTCTAAAGCACTTTTAAAAAAAACTAAATTCCACTGTAACCACCAGTCCCCCGTGAACTGCATGCCTGTTTAGCCCAAATTCTGGCTGTGGATATGTTGCCGTATTCATTTGTTGAAAACCCTGGCTTATGTCACCTGATGAGCAGAGCAGTTCCAAAGTGGAACATTCCATCCCATACATATTTTTCTATGAAGGCTGTCCTGGAACTGTTTAAAGACCTTATGAGTGCAGTGTCCCATGCCATAAGTCATTCTGCTGTAGACCTTGTGCATCTAACCACAGATATGTGAAGCAGTAGGCCAGGTGCTATCTCTTCATATACTGTATGTGAATAACATGCCAATGGGCTCATTTTCCTAACTCTCCCTCAAATTCTTATCATTCTCCTTCCTGCATAAACTATTTACCACTTGGTGGTGTATGTCAACAGGCTATGCTTGCATGTCTTGTATGGATACCATGTAACACACATCAATGAACATACTGAGTGAGCTACAGGTGCCAGTTGATTATTGGTTGACGTCACTTGGCATGAAAGTCGAGTTTATTGTCAGCAATAACGGCCATAATGTGGTTAAAGCAATTGAGGATGGGTCCTATAATCATGTTCCTTGTTTTGCACACTACATTAATTTGGTTGTGCAAGATTATCCCAAGAGTAATAAAGACATTGTTGATATGGTCATAGCTGCACATCCCTTGTATGGCTATGTTAGCCATTTCACCAAAGCCCAGAATGAACTGAAACAGCGTCAGTTAAAAAATGGAATTCCACAATATCGCCTAAAGCAGGAGGTGGCCACACGGTGGAATTTCACTTTGTACATGCTAGAATGCCTGTTTGAGCAATACAAGGCATTAATGGACTTCACCGTGCTGAACAAAGATCATGAGATATCCTCCCTCTCCATCACTATGGTTCAGTGGCACCTGATGGACAGTGTGATTCAAATCCTGCAGTCATTTGAACATGCTACTCAAGTGGTAAGTGCTGCAAATGCCTGTATCAGCCAGGTAATACCACTGATCCATGTTCTATTGCAGGCACTTAAAAACATAAGGGAGCAGTCTGAATGTAATGGTGATAGCACTGGCATTAAACTAGCAGACAGGATGATACAATGTGCGTCCACTGACCATCGTTTGTGCAGCATGTTGGAGTCTAATGTTTATAGTGTTGCCACATTATTGGATCTATGCTATAAGCATAGCATCCATGCCCTACTCAAGCCTGGAGATATGGAAAATAAAACTGATGTTTTGACAGACCTGGTTAAGAAACAGAAGATGGTCAGCAAGGCAGGCAATGACAGTATGCAGCAACAGCAAGAAACATTGGTGCATTCTATTTTCTCAGCATCATCCACTTGTGCCACAAGAAGCAGGGCATGAACATGTCTGTCTGTCAAAAGTTTCACTCAGGGGTGTAATTATAGGGGGGGACGGGGGCACAAGTCCCCCCCCCAACAATTTGGGTGATCACATTGGTCATCCCCAACATTCAGCTCCTTACCTTGCTGCTGCTGCCTCCTGCAAGCTATGAGGAACTTGTGAGCCTGCTGTGCTGGGGTGGGGAGGGCATTGGGTTTCACTGGTGAGAGTCATGAGACAGTGACAGACAGAGAGGTGGGTGAGGGTGACAGACAGAGTGGCCGGGGGGTAGCCATCATTTCACAAAAATGGCCTGACTGGAACTGGGAAGAGCAGGACTGAGTGGTGGCAGAAAGGGAGAAAGTGACAGACCCACAGTCACCTTACCTGGAAGAAGCATAAACACACACCACCACCAGTAGCGAGCAAGAAGTCAGAATGAGCAGGTGGGAAACTGACTGCTGGCGTTGAGACCATGGTGCTGTCATATTTGATGCATCCCTTCCCTCCTGTCTGCCTTTCTGAATGCTTCCACATCTGCCCACCTCATCCAGGAGCTGCCTGGTGCTGCTTTGCTTGCCCAGTGCCTAAAGTTGCCTACTTCATGTGGGACTCAGGAGTCGGTCGGGTTGGGAGGGAGTCCTTATCGGATTTAGTGGTGCGGCGGGGTGGGCCCCGCCTTCTGTGAGTGACTAAATTTGGGTCAGTCAGTCAGAGCATTGGATCACACTGAGTGAGCTTGTGGAACTGTCTGCCTGGACTCGGAGGCTAGAAAAGTTTGGAATAGAGAGGAGAGGACAGCGGACTAATTAGAGGCATTGGCTACAAGCAACAATTAACTTTTAGGACTGAGTTGGGTTACTGGTGGTGCTGCAGTGGTGGGTCATGGGTGAGGGTGAGTAGTGATTGGGGGAGCAGCAACAGCAATATTCATGCCACGGGGGGAAGCTATGCACAAAACTGCTGCAATAAATAGAGGAGGTGGTGGGAAGGAATTCCAGTCTGCACAGTCAGGGTGATTCTCGGCTGGCAGGGGCCACACACACTATTGGCCATTTAATTTGGAGCCAGTCAGTGTCAGGGAGTGTCTGGGAAAAGAAGCCTGTTGCAATCTGTGAGGCATTCTCTCTTCCTGCAGTGTAGTGTGCCTGGATTGGAGTGGGCCAGTGTCTCTACCAGTTACCACCAGCACAGCAAAACAGCACGATTAGCTTCTCAACTTGAGCTAACATAGCTCTAGTGTGCAAGATGACAATGGGTAGGTAGTGTTTAGTTTTAATTATTATAGGCCAGGATATTCAAACTGCACCCAGAAAGGGTGCAAGTGGTTGCTCTGCGCAACTGAGTTGCGCCACAGCACAAAATTGATATATTCAAATAAGATGTACAATGGCACATCCCATCTGAATATATCAAAAAATGTGTGTGGCGGAAATGGGGTCCACTGACCATGTGCCAGCACATCCACCTGTCAGGTCTGAATACCTGGACTGGGACTGCATAGCGCTTGGAGATACGTCATGCACAAATTCCAGATATTCAGACCTAAACATGCAAATGGGACCATTATGCATTCAAGGTGCAAATGGAGCCATTTGCATGTCATTATGGCCCCATTTGCATGTCTCAGACAGGGATGTGCCTGGCAGAATGCGCTGAAATAGCACACTATCTCTCTGGTAGTCTAGTGGCCCCCTCCCTTCCCCAAACCCCATCCAAACATGAAATAATATCCAAAATTCCCATGGCCCCCTTCCTTCCCCAAACCCTGTCTGATCATGAATTAATGTCCAAAATTCCCTGGTAGCCTAGTGGCCCCCCTTCCAGCCCTGATCGTAAATTGAAAATATATCCCCAGACTTCCCTGGTGGTCTAGTGGACCCCCCACCCACTGAGGAACTCACAACCCACCCCTCTCCCCCTGTGTCAGTATAGCCTTGAAGCCAGAGGGCAGCACAACCCACCTGCATGCCTCCACGGCTGCCCACCGACTGTGCTATCAGTGAATGACAATGTACTGTACACCTGTACTCCCATTGGTAGACACTCGACCAACGGGCCTGCGTGTGTAATGTATCGCTTTTATTCACAACTATGTGTCATTCACAAAGTTGTGAATAAACATACAATACACACTGCAAACCATTGGTCAACAGTGTCTACAATGGAAATACAGAGATGTACAGTATGCTATCATTCACTGACAGCACAATTGTAAACAACTGTGAATATACAAAAATAAGTCTACTGCCTGCTGCTTCATAGCCATACTAGAGACGAGATAAAATAATTGTAATTCATAATGAAATGAAAATCACTGAACCACCAGAAAAAAAGCTCTGAGATAGGTTTCAATTTATGATTGAGCTGGGAGGGGGCCAGACTACCAGGGAACTGGAATTTATTTATCAATCAGACGGAGTTTGGGAAAGGGAGGGGGCACCACTGGACTACCAGGGAATTTCGGACATTAATTCATGATCGGGTGGTGTTCGGGGAAGGGGGGCCATTAGACTACCAGGGAATAAGGGTTTCAATATGTTTTCTTCCACGATTGGGGATTGGGGGGTTGGGGCTAGCCACCCAGGGTCTGGCAGCTGCTGTGTTGTGCTGTGCAGTACAGCAGCCCGCCTGTGGGTGGCTAGGACTTAGGCATGATTCTTCCATGCCTAACTTTGTGTGGCACATCTCTGAGATATGCGAACAGCTGCACTGCAAATCTAGGCTGAATACTGAGATGTGCCACATATGCATGGAAACCTTCTCCAGATGCACCGCATACATTATCTTTGCATTGCGGCACATCTGGAATTGCGTGGAGCATCGACTCCTTTCAAATATGGCCAAGGAGCACATTTACAAGATGCACCGGCGCAACTGAGTTGTGCTGGGCACAGCTCCTTTTAGTTTTTGGGCCATTATGTTTATTGGTGTTCTTCTCTGTTGTGCTGTGTTGGTTCTGCCTACTGTCTGTAGTCAGTCAGTGCTGTGCTGTCTAGTATCTCTCCTGTATGCCACCTGACTCTGACTGAGCCTGATTATGCTTACTTTGGTAGGGGCTGCTGTGCTGTGCTGGGTGGGTGGTGTGTGGGGAAGGGGACAGACAGTTATATGGTTAGCCTAACATGCATCTCCAGTGTTTTCTTCTGTGCTATGTTACCAGAGTTGAAGTAATTAAAAAAAGATTCAAACCCTGCAGATGGGTGGACTGTGGATGAAGTGGTGTGAACACTTGGAGGGCTTGAAAGGTGGCTGTATTTCGTTTTTTTGTTTTAAAAACAAACAAAAAACCTGCCCAGTGTAGGTGTACCTGTAGCTGTTTCTCCTTCCTGAATGTGTTTAAAGCAGCAGTAACATGGAGCACATGTTCAATATACATTACATGGCATTCATGCATCTCCTGTATTGTACAAGGAGTGCAGACCATATACTGAACAGAGAGCATGCGGCTTGTGTACTGTACAGGAACCATGCACCCTGTGCAGTACACAGTCCACCATCCCTGTACAATACAGGGGATGGACCTTTGACCCTAATGCAGTACAGTCCACCATCCTGTACAATACAGGGGATGGACATGCAACCTGTACTGTACATTGGATGCATGCTCCGTGTCTTCCCATTTGGCGGCCAGCCGAGGAGGTAAGAGGTGGGCTGTGCCAGTCAGTGTATGGTCTCCTGCAGCATCTTCAGTGTTTTCCCTGTATGTATTAGCTTTCAAAAGTATGTTGATAGAAATTATGATATTTTTCCATAGATGATTTACTTTTTGGTGGGTAGCACAGCCTTCACGATCCAAGGCTGGTTGAGAATGAGGCTGTCCCCCCCCAATTTTGACACCAAAATTACTCCTCTGGCTTCACCACCTCTTGTGCCAAGCCAGCTAAAGAAAGTGGTGCAAAATTAAATCCCTTCTGCTCAGTTCTAAGTCAGGTGGATGTGTCAAGCAGAAAGGTAGTTCAACCTGAGAGAGCAAAATATCAGTGGCCTCGGTGTGCAGGCATACAGTACATGGAGAACACAGAAGAGTTGGGTCCAAATGATGAACCACTGCTGTACTGGCATGGTAAACTCACAGTGTGGCCTGCACTTGCCAAAGTGGCTATTAAGAACCTTTCTTGCCCATTAGCCTGCGTCATTTCAGAGAGAGTTTTTAGTACTGCAGGAGCTATCATAACAGACAGGAGGACATGTCTGTCAAGTAAGAATGTTGAAATGCTTACCTTCATTAAAATAAATAGAGACCACATCCCACCTGACTACAAACTAAGTGGCACATTGAGCTACCATGATGAGGGAGGAGGAGAATCCTCAAGACATCCGTCAGAGTTGGTGATGGAGGATGATGATAACTGTGTTGTGGTGGATGACCCCTCAGATGATGATAATGCTGAGGGGCATTTTGAACACACTAGGTAAATGTAGTTATTAAAAAACATAACGTACTGCTGTGAGAACGAACCAAATTTATAGCGAAATATAAAAGGGACAATGAAATTCCTGTGTTCAGATTGACTGTTATTCTTTGTTTATACTACTGCTAGCCATGGCAGTAATAAGAATACCTCCAACTAAAGCAAGTCCTAGCCAACAACGGCAACCATCTCACATAATTCATAAGCTGTCTAATTCCCAGTTTGGCAATTTACATCACAAACATTGCTGCACTGCAGCCTTCAGTCATATGGTAACTCAACTAGGCCCTAACTATACAGTCCCTTAAATGAAATAAAGTAAGTAAACCAATTCGAATTAATATTGTTTAATATTTACTCTCATAAGTTGCCCTTCTCTTACATGCTTCTTACACAGATTTTAAGTAGTAAGTACTATTCAGAGTCTCCTTTACTGGTCTTCCTCTGATGGTCATGAAAAATCTCCCTGCCTTCCCTAGCAGTTTGCCAGACAACTTGGAGTGCCTGCTTCTTATCTGTCAACAAATAAAACTGAGGTTCTGGAGCAAGTGTAGTACTGCGTATACATGCGTCATTGTGTGTATTCCAGTGGAACTATGACAAATTGAGAAACTGACCGTGTTTTCCATGTACTAAGTAGCTACCATTCTGTGTGTGTGTTTTTTTGGGGGGTGGAGGGGATTGTATTACTGGAATAATATGGAGCTTTTAAGGAGCAGGTACTTACTGTCATGGGTCCAGCCCCCCCAAAACATATATGATAGCTGACCTGTTCCAGTGTTGATGGGTATTATTAATTCCATGCGGTTCATAGAGTCTGTCAGCAGATAAGGACAATATAGCCCACCTAGTCTGCTCATTTCCCTACCTGGTTTGGCAATCCCTACAATTATCTGGACTGCCTTTCCCCTGTTCTGCCGCACAGCAGGGTACCTTTATGCTTATCCCATGCACTTTTGAATCCCTGTACTGTTTTTGCTTCCACCACCTCCACTGGTAGGCTGTTCCATGGATCCACCACCCTTTCTGTGAAAAAATTCTTCCTAGCATTCCCCCTAAACCTCTCTCCCTCCAGCCTCGTGTTATGCCCCCTTGTCCTTGTGCACTTTTGTCTCTGAACTGTGCTCCCCTCCTGTACCCTGTTTATTTCTATAAGGTACTGTATTTGAAAGTCTCTTTCATATCCCCTCTCTCCCATCTATCTTCCAGTGAATAGATGATAAGTTCCCTGAGACTTTCCTCATAAGGCTTGTGGTGCAGTCCATGAATCATTTTTGTTGCTTTTCTCTGGACTGCTTCCATTCTGTCTATGTACTTCCTGAGATGTTGTCTCCAGAATTGGACACAGTATTCCAGATAAGGCTTCACCAGTGATCTATACAGTAGCACCACCACTTCACTCCTCCTACTGGTTATGCCCCTTCCTATGCACCCTAGCATCCTGTTTGCTTTCCCTGCTGCTTTTTCGCATTATTTGGCTGACTTCAGGTCACCAGATATGATATCCCCCAGGTCTCTCTCCTGACTTGTGGTGGCTAGAACCTGCCCTCCCATCCTGTATTCCTAAACATAGAAACATAGAAGTTGACAGTAGATAAGGACCACGAGGCCCATCCAGTCTGCCCATTTATTTTCTGCCTTATGAATATGCCATAGGCCTTTACTCTGTCAATGGCCTATCTATTCATTCTCATCTGTATTGCTCCCTTATGCCTATCCCATGCCTGTTTGAAGCTCTGCACTGTATTTATATCCACCACTTCCTGAGGTAGGCCATTCCATGCATCCACCACCCTTTCTGTGAAAAAGAACTTCCTCACATTACCCCTTAATCGGCCTCCCTCTAATCTCATGCTGTGTCTTTTTGTCCTGCTGTTTTTCTTACATTGAAGCATGTTAGACTCTTTCACCTTGTTAATGCCCTTAAGGTGTTTGAATGTTTCGATCATATCACCTCTCTCCCTCCTTTGCTCTAGGGTATACATATTGAGCTCCGCTAATCTGTCCTCCTATGTTTTCTGATGCAGTCCCTGCACCATTTTGGTTGCCTTTCTCTGGACTGCCTCCATTTTGTTAGTGTCCTTGTGCAGATGTGGCCTCCAGTACTGCATGCAGTACTCCAGATGGGGCCTAACCAGTGTCTTGTAAAGAGGGATTATTACCTCCCTCTTACGACTTGTGATACCCCTGCTAATACACCTCAACATCGCCTAGCTTTACCTATTGCTTTAGTGGCCTGCTTGGATGGTTTCAGGTCATCTGTGATGATAATGCCCAAGTCTCTTTCTTCCATTGTGATTGACAGCAACTCACCTCCCAGCCTATAGGTGGCTTCAGGGTTTCTCTTCCCTATGTGCATGATCTTGCACTTCTTTGGGTTAAACCTCAGTTGCCACTCTTCTGACCATTTTGCCAGTTTATCCAGATCTCTTTTCATTCTGCCCACCCCATCTGGATCATCTACTCTGTTGCAGATCTTGGTGTCATCTGCAAAGAGACAAACCTTACCCTCCAGTCCATCCGCAATGTAACTGATGAAGATATTGAAGAGGACTGGCTCCGGGACTGATCCCTGAGGTACCCCACTTGTGACTTGCATCTCTTATGACTGTATACCATTTACCACCACTCTGTTTTCTGCCCGCCAACCAGTCTGCCACCCAGTTGACCACCTTTTGACCCACCCCAAGCCTATCTATCTTATTAATCAATCTTCTATTTGGAACAGTATCAAAAGCTTTGCTGAAATCAAGGTAGGCGACATCAACTGCACCCCTCTGGTCCACCACTCTGGTTACCAAGTCAAAGAAATCTATGAGATTAGCTTGACAGGACCTTCCTTTTGTAAACCCATGCTGTCTTGCATCCTGTACTCCTATAGATTCCAGGTGTTGCACTATCCTTTCCTTAAGGAGTGCCTCCATAATCTTGCCCACTACTGACGTAAGACTGATTGGTCTGTAGCTCACTGCCTCCTCCCTGCTACCACTCTTGTGGAGCAGGATCACATGAGCCCTTCTCCAGTCTTCTGGGACCTCTCCTGGGCTCAGAGACTCACTAAACAGTTCTGATAATGGCTCTGCTAGTTCCACACTTAGCTCCTTTAGTATTCTGGGATGTATGCCATCCGGTCCCATTGCCTTGTCCACCTTGAGCTTAGCAAGCTCTTGTAGGACCCTTTCTTTTGTGAAGGGACTTGTGCACACCTCCCTCCCCCATGTGTCCATGGTACTGAGTTGTAGGTCCTACCCTGCCTTCTCCTCAGTAAATACTGAGCAGAAGTATATATTTAAGATCGATGCTTTTCCTTAGTCCTCCTCCACACATTCCCCCTTGTCACCTTTGATCTTAGCAATACCCCCTCTGGACTTTCTCCTTTCACTAATTCATCTATAGAAAGTCTTGTACTTTCTTTTACTGTTCATGCTGTTCCTCTCTTGGGATTCTGTATCCCAGGTGCATTATCTTGCACTTCTTAGTGTTGAAACCCAACTGCCAAACCCTTGACCATTCCTCAAGTAGTCTTAGGTCATTTCTCATTTTATCTAGCCCCTCCTGTGTGTCGACTCTGTTACAGATCTTGGTGTCACCTGCAAACAGGCATACTTTCCCCTCCAGTCCCTTTGTAATGTTGCTTATGAAGACATTGAATAGAAATGGACCCAGCACTGATCCTTGTGGAACCCCACTAGTCACTTCCCCCTCTTCTGATTTTATGCCATTTGCTACCACCCTCTGGGTCCTGCCTTTTAGCCAGTTACCAACCCATTTTACCACTTTAGAGCCCATACTCAGATTCCCCAATTTGTTAAGCAACCTTCTATGAGGAACGGTGTCAAAGGCCTCACTGAAATCCAGGTAGGCCACATCCACCACCCCTCCCTGATCCAACACCCTAGTCACCCAGTCAAAGAAATCGATAAGATTTGTCTGACAGGACCTACCCTCAGTGAATCCATGCTGCCTTGGATCTTTTGCACTGCTTGACTCCAGGAACTTCACTACCCTCTCCTTAAGCAGTTCAGTACAAAACTTACAGCACTCCTAATGTGTACCCCGGTAAAAATAGTGGCGCTTCCTGAACCTGCCAACACGTCCCCAGGCAGGCACCTCTAGCCCTGCTTTGTGATGTCAGAAAATGAAGGCTGCATGTGTGCTCCATTGACTTGTATGGGCGTGATTTTTCTATAGCTTTTAGTACTATTTAGAGTTGCAATATAAACAAACCAGAGTGACCACTGGAGTAACAGTCCCTGTTACTCGATCGGTAACTTCGATTTTTCTAAATTGCAACTCTAAATAGTACTAAAAACCATAGAAAAATCGCACCCATACAAGTCAATGGAGCACACATGCAGCCTTCATTTTCTGACATCACAAAATGGGGCTGGGGGTGCCTGCCTGGGGGTGTGTTGGCAGGTTCAGGATGTGGCACTGTTTTTTCCAGGGTACACATTAGGGGTGCTATAACTTTTGTACTGGACTGAACCTCATGGAATTATTAATACCCATCAACATTGGAGCAGGTCAACTATCATATATGTTTTTGGGGGGCTGGACACATGACGGTAAACACCTGCTCTTTAATTCTTCCATTCCATGGTACACAATTACACATTGTATTTAGTCTGAGCAAAGACAGATGACTGAAAGGAGAAAAATATCCCTGGAGTGACTAGTTTAGATTATTTAGCAACCTTTAGTATATTTCTTGTGGGTTTGAAAAGTTGTAGAATGTTCATTTTCAAAAAGTTGAGAATGCACACATTTTAGGTAAGCAGAAAGACATTGCTGTGTGATAGTAGTACAGAAATAGCCTTAGGCACAGTCCTTGCAGTAGAGGCTCAAGGTACTCTTCTTGTGTCGACGATCGTCATTGCGCCTGTGTGTGTGTATGTGTGTGTGTTTGTGTGTGGCCATTTCTGTCAGTACAGTAGTACTACCAACACACAGCCACATCTTACTTATTGCTTAAAATGTGTCCATAGTCAGTTTTTTAAAAAATAAATTCTAAAAGTGATAAATTCTACAATACATTTACTAAAAAGTTTGTAAATAATCCTAAATCGCCCCTCTGCATATGCCTTTTTTCACCTGTCAGTCATCTTTCTTGATTCACACTATAAATATTGTGTGATTGTGATCACCATGGAATGGAAGAATTTAAAGCTCTGCAGTATTCCACTACTACAACCTCTCACCCCCCAACCCCTCCCAACCCTACACACACACATAATGGTATCATGGAATATACAATTGCAAAACCTGTTAGAGTTCCACTGGCATACACACAACAACACAGTCATGCACCCAGTTGTGCCAGAACTTCATTTTTATCTGTATTTAGGGAGCAGGGAAATGTCTTGCAAAGTGGTGTGGATAGGAGGGAGATGTTGCATGATAATCAAAGAAACACCGGCAATGGAAATTAACAATGATCACTGATTGTTAAAATTTGTATGTATATATGTGTGTAAGGTGCTGGTGGCTTAGGAGTGTTAAAAATATCATAGGTTTCCTACCTTATGTCATGTAAAGGACTTTTGTCTTTAGGGTCTACTTGTTAATGTTTTATATATGCCTTAAGGCTTCGGCCATGTTTGTGATGAAAAGTAGGAATAGAAGATATCAGTGGCAACCCTCACCACTCTCACTGCTTTTATGATGCCTTTTTTTCTTTGGCACTTCCTGGAAGGTCACCACATCGCCACGGTTCTGCACTATGTGCCAGTCCCAGTGCTGTAAGTCATCCCAGCGATGCTTCAGCTGCTTCACTGTGCGAGCAGGGCATTCTCCATCCTCACTCACCTTGGCTGATATGCCTTCCCAAATTGTTTCCCTTTTAGCCACGGCAAGTCTCTTGGGGCAAAAGAGATCTGGGCCCTTTTTTGAGACCTTAATCACCAGAATTGAAATCTCCTCTGCAGAGAAGAGTGTAAAACATGTCCTGGTGGCTTTTGTTCCACTCTCCTCCTGTGCTGTGCTGCTACTGGATGCATTGTTTTCACTATTTGCACCTGCTGCAGTATCCAATATTCTGTACAGCAAAGAACTGTCAGAAACTTCAGTATTTTAAAAGCAAAAACTTACCAGAAACTTGAAACAAGCCCACGTGTTGATCCATGGAAAATAAGTTCGTAGAAGCAATGAAAATTTCACTGCTACATGCCAACATGAGGAACATCTGTGGAATAACATTCTGGTGAGTTTTTGAAATGTCATCAAATGTGCACGGCAAATTTTTATTCCACGGAACTTAAAATTGGTGGAATATTATTCCATGGAACTGCAAGAGCAAAAATAAATACTAATACACACAGTTGAAATGCAGACCACCTCAACAAACACAACTCGCAGTATCCACATGTCTTCACAATTTGAAAGAAGATGGATTTATTTAAATAGCAAATAAACTTTTCATTTTTTCCAAAAATGAATGTATAGCCTGCGGACTGATTATCCGCAGAACTATTGTCTGTTTCCGTAGAATATTATTCCACTGATGGTGTAACTTGGAGTAGACTTTGTATGTACATTAATAATATAATTTGTGAAGATATTTATTTAAGCAGTAAAGTTAGGTATGAATGTGGGTGTGTTATGGTGTGATAACAGGCCACCTATGGTTGGTTGCAGCACAAGGCATAGCCGAGTGATTCCACCTCCTGAGAAGGGCTGTTAGCCCACCATAACTCACCCCGTGGAGTGCCTTATTGTGATAATGGAATGGTTCATTTGTAGTACATTTTATGCTCTTTTTTTAAATATTACTTTCAGATGGGCCATTATGCTGTGATAACAGTCCAGCTGAAAGCTGCTACAGGCCAATCAGGAGCCTTCATTCTTTCTACCCATTTCATAATTGAACACAATGCCATGTTGTTGCATGCCAGTCGTTAAGTAACCGTTCTTGCACTGACATCCACCCTGTATCAGTACTGTTTCAGTCTGAACACATGCAAATAATGGCATGATATGTTATGCTGTTCTTGTTCATGTTGGTGATACTGGTGATGAACCACAACTGGTACAGGGTGGCTGCTGGTGTTGATGCAAGACTGGTAATTTGTTTCTCTTATGGTTGTGCCACCATATGGATTGTGAATGTGAATACCAGATAGTTTTGCTGTGCAATTCTCCATTTTTCAATTTTAGTTTACTGAAGCAACCATTGGCATTGTAACCAGCAAGCATGTATTATTGGTTAATGAATACATTGGTTATCTTATAAGTTTTTGAACAGCACAGCGTCACTTATTCATACAAAGCCACTTCAGAATTATTGTTTGACATGTTCCACTTTACAGGTCTTAGTCTAGATGGATTTCATCACACACTAATAGGTGCATGTCAATCTGCTGCGGCTGTGTCTTCTCACATACTTCTACAGTAAGGTAAGTATTTCTTAAACATACAGTTTGTTTTCAGTATGGTTGAATCAATATAGAATTATATATGGGTGGCTGTGTGTAACCAGAATTTGACACATACCAAAAATATGACATGCTACATAAACCTAAGGGCGAAGCCAAAGTGGTTGATGAAAACAACCCATATCGAGGGTTTGTGTAAAATTTTGGTTTTACACACACCCACCCAACCATGTATTTCTTAATTTAGTTATTGCTGAACATTTATTTTCTCATTGTTTTCTTCACAGATCGGTCTCCCTGGTATTACTTCAATCTTGACCACTGCTAACAGAACTGATAGTGCCATCTCATGTGTCTGGTGATGGTGACCCTGAAGTGGCTGCTGCTGCTTTAGACCCATACTCCTGTGCCTCCCCCACTCCTGCCATCTCATGTCTCTGGTGATGAACATCAGCTGAATGAAGTAACGGTGTCCCTGATGTGGCTGCTGCTGTGTTAGTCCCATCCTTCTGTTCCCCCCCACTCCTGCCATCTAATGTGTCTGGTGATGAACCTCGGCTGACTGAAGTGATAGAGGCCCTTATGTTGTTGGTGCTGCTTTAGGCCCATCCTCCTGTGCCCCCAACCCACTCCTGCCATCTAATGTGTCTGGTGATGAACCTCGGCTGACTGAAGTGAAAGTGTCCCTGATGTGGCTGCTGCTGCATTAGTCCCGTTCTCCTGTGCTTCTGCAGAATTCCTGCCATCTAATGTGTCTGGTGAAGAACCTCAGCTGACTGAACTGATAGAGGTCCTGATGTTAGTGCTGCTTTAGGCCCATCTTCCTGTGCCTCCACCCCACTCCTGCCATCTAATGTGTCTGGTGATGAACCTCGGCTGACTGAAGTGATAGTGTCCCTGATGTGGCTGCTGCTGCTTTAGGCCCCTACTCCTGTGCCCCCCACCCACCACTCCTGCCATCTCATGTGTCTGGTGCTGCCCTGCTAAAGGATATTAATTTGCACTGCAGTTCCACACTATTTTGCAACGTTAAAGAAAATTATTGGAGCCACGGAATAGTATTCCACCGGTGCATTTTTCTCAGTTTCATAAAAATAAAATATGCCATGGATTACTATTCCTCCATTATTAACTCCAGAAAAATATTTTGCAGAAAGGAATGGACGCAACAATGCTTGTCGCTATCATTAAATTAAAAAGAAGGAAAACATTATGATACATTGCAAACTGTATGTACATGTGTTTAGCCTAGCAGGAGCCAAGTGGATGACATTTCATTAAAATTCATATGCTTGATTCTACTGAAATTGAATTTTGATCATGCAGAAATATGTTCCGTGGGAAATGCTGCACATCTGCAGAATATATTTCCTCAATTATAAAAAAGTTCTCAGAAATGCTACAATCTGATTGGCTGTTAGGATTCCAACAGCCTTACATTAATCCATGTTACACTGTCATGTACAGCCTGATCACAATGGCACATGGATTCTTCCTGTCAGCATTCCATCCTCTAGCACTGCTGAATGACTGGAATAATGCATTCTGATTTTGAACCAGCATTCTTAAACTGTTGGTAGAAGAACTATTTTATTAAAAATCTCACTGTAGATGAGGAAAACATTCAAAAAATATTCTTTTAACACTCTTTTTTGGAACTGTTTTTTATAATAGCAATAAGGCATTCTGATGAGTTAGATTATCAGTCAGTTAATCACCTCTGGGGTATTATAGAGACTCGCCGTGCTCGTGCTACATTATACTTTCTAGTGGGGTGATTAACAGACTGTTAATCTAACCCCTGGTCATGCTTTATTGCTTAATTCAAGTACAGGGTGGAATTCCACTGGAACAAATGGCTTTCATGGCAGAAAATTCCACTGGTGGAATGGTCACTCTGCAGAAATTCTGCCAGCGGAATTTCGCATTCTGCATTGTACTAGCATTTCTGCTTAGCCTAACCCTCGCTGTGCTGCGGACTGATATATCAGTCCAAAATTCCTACATGTTCCAATTCATTTGGCAGCCTAAGGATTAAGCTGCAATTTTAGAAACCTAACACACACTAAAAGTGCGGCCTCATGATTCTGGAAGTCAGGTAACATAACTCCTCCAAGGTAGTACTGTTAAAAGTATCAAATTTTATTTGTATAAAATAATAAAGGCTACAAGATCAGTCTTTCCTACCAGCCTGACATTTCATGCAGACTTCTTGTGCTTTATCAAAGGCTCATATCATAGGTAGGATGCCTGTTTAAATATGAGTTACAAGTATTAAAACGACAATGCAGTAATAAAAAGTTAATGCATGAAAATGTATGTTCCTTCATATTAAAACAATTCCTAGGCATATACTTCCTATTACAGCAACTTCAATACCTTATTTACACAATGATTCATCGGGGGCGTGGCTATAGGACATCCAGCCATGTATAATAAAAATAAGTAGCAAATACAGATTCCTAAAACTATAAGGGTCTATTCTCTCTCCTGCTATAATTTTAGGAATCTGTCTTTGCTACTTATTCTTATTATGATTTTATAATTTCTTTTCACTTATGATGGTTTGTTGGTATATATGATCATGCATTGTGTGTGTGGAGGTTCACCATGGCAATGCTCATTAATATTCATGAATGCTACTTTGACAGGCTTACCGGCATTTGTAAATTTCACTATGGTGACTTATTCATTAACTGGAGGCTCTGTGTCACACATTGTGATGTATTTATACATGGCTGGATATCCTATAACCATACTCCCTTATGAAGTCTCCGTTTGAGATGAAGCGCTGGGGCAGAGACATTGTCTTCTCACTGAGCTCTTGCAGATTACTTTCTCAAGCATGGCACTTTTTGTCCATTCATCACAGAAATGTGACAGTGAAAGACTTTGTGAGCCTTTTCCATTATTTATTTATTTATTTAGATTTTTACCAGGAAAAAACATACTGAGCACAATAGCTCGTTTTCAGATGTGTCCGGGGAGGAATTAGCTCAAGAACAATTCTAAAATAGATAAACATTTATACATTTGTAAATACAGATAGTCAAGGACTAAGAGGTTGAATACAATAAAATGATTGCAACAGATAGGTAGGAATATACAATATAAGCAAATAAATATTAACAGCAATTTGTGAATTACAATGTACATAAAGGTATATACAAATAAACAGCAACAGAAAATAGGTAGGGTATACACTACATAGAATAAGTAGAATAAGCAGTGGCAGAAGTTAGGTACGTGGGTACCACTAGGAAAGGCAATTAGATACAGTAAGTGTATTGAACAGTGGTACTGCAGCAGTTTAGTAGCCGGGGTAACAAGAGGGATGGTCAGAAGATGCCTTAAAATAGATAGTAGTGGACAGGATAAGGGTAACATTATGATGATACAGGGAGCATTAGGGACAGTGGCAGGAGGGAGAAGCATGGGAGCACAGAAGAGCGAGAAGGGAGGATTTTGAAGATGCAGTGTGAATGTTTAAGGGGAGAGAATTCCAGAGTTTAGGAAAGTGGAAAGAGAAGGCTGATTGTCCAGCAAGAGTTTTATGAGAAGAAAGCTTGAGGGAGTGATACCCAGAGTTACAGAGGGAGTAGGAGGAAGGGGTGCAGGATTTAGGAGCTGCACCATAGACTATATCCCTGTAATCAAAGATTGGGAGGATCATTTTGGTATGGATGTCTCGGTTGGCAGAGAGGGGGATGCAGCTTTTGTGCCTATAGATGGCACCCAGTTTAGGGTGAAGCTTTTTAAGAATGGGATCAATATGCTTGGAAAAATAGAAGAGACTGTCAAGCCAGACACCTAGGTACTTTAAAGCAGGCACATTGTCTATAGGGATGCCATCAATGGCGTGGAAAGAAGGGAAGGCTGGGAATTTAGTGAGCCTTGGTCTAGTGTCAAAGCACATACAGACTGTTTTTTTTTTGGCATTTAGAGATAACTGATTAGACTGAAACCATTTCTGGACTTGGTCAAAATCAGGTTGGAATTTGAACATCAGCTCGGCTGGTGATGAACAGAGACAAATAGGGCTGTGTCATTGATGTACATATGAATGGCTGTAGATGAGCAAACAGAAGGGAGGCCATTTAGAAATGTGGAAAATAAGAGCAGTACGAAAACTGAGCCTTGAGGAACACTGGTGGTAATGGGGAGGGGAGGGGTATGGCTTCTCCAAGTCTAACAGATTGAGATCTACCTGTGAGGTAGGAGCTGGCAGAGGATGATAGACCAGCTGAGCTTAGCTTGTGAAGTAAAAGGAAATGAGAGATGGTGTTGAATGCTTTAGGTAACTCAATAAAATTGTTGTTATGAGGAGAAACTGGTCCATAAATGTATGGATAGTCTGTTAGTCAGAGAAGGGAGGAGGTGGTGGAGTGGAGTTTATGAAAGCCAGATTGGAAAGGAGTGAAAAAGGATGAGGAGTCAAGGAAAGGAGATATTTGTGATACAACTATGTGTTCTTGGAGTTTAGAGAGGGTAGGGAGGAGGGAAATGGGTTGGAAGTTACCAGGATAGGAGGAGCCACCAGCTATATGGAGTGGGATAACTGTAGAGTGCTTCCAAGATGTTGGGATGGAGGCCAGATAAAAGGAGACTCAGTAGGGAGGGAATGTAAGAGGAAATGGAAGGGGCAAAGAGGTGCAGGAGCTTAGGGTCAAGCCCATCAGGGCTTCTGCTTTGAAGGAGAATGAGGGCTAAAAAGACCTTCAGAGAGGAGGAAGGAGAGACAGGTGAAAAGAAGAAATGGGGAGAAGGGGTGGGGGAGGGGAGAGGGGAGAGGTGTAATTATGCCAAAGGAGAAAGGAAGGAGAGGAGGGTAGAAGCACAAGTGGAGAAATACATGTTGAAAGCTGTGGATACAGCTGGAAGGTCAGAAGCTGACTTAGCAAAGGTTTTGGCACACACAAACTCACAAAATGGGATGCCACCACAATTGATGAAAATTAAAAACTCATTTATTAACAAAGAAAGTCCATCAGCATCCTGCCTGACACGTTTCAGACACTCAGGTCCTTTATCAAGTCACAAGTCTGTTTGGTTTCAGAGCACCACTACACTGTGTGCAATCATTATTGAAAATTCAGGGTCAGAAGCTGTGGAGTCCCCTAAATGTAGTAAGGGGGGGGTGACTGGGCTGTGAGAGAGAAAAAGGCTTGAATAACTTTCCAGAACTTAGAGGGGTGACATAAGTTCCTCTGGAAAAATGAGAAAAAATCTGCTCTGACTAGCCTCATGGCACTGGCTGGTGCAACAGTTCCTCAGTGTGCAATACCTGTGAAGGTCTGCAAGGCAACTGGAGACCTTATAAGATTTCCACTCCATGACATGAGCATGATGGCAAGCCAGAAGCTCTGACAAGATCCAGGAGAGGTGGGATCCTCTGACCCTGGAATTATGAAGGGGGGCATGCTGATCCCATATTAGAGTAAATTAGGAATGGAAGTAATCTAGGACTGTATTAATGTCAGTGGCATTGATGAATGGGAACCCATCAGCAGACTGCAGATCAGCATGGAGGGAGGATAGATCTAATGACCAGTAGGATTGGGTGAGGATAATTTTTGGGGAAGGGGGACTTAGGGTGGTGAATTTTGCATACACAGTATATCATGTGGTGGTCACTGAGTGCATCGAGAAGGGTACCAGCATCAATGATGCAGTGCGGATGATTGGTAAGGACCCAGTCCAGGAGAGAGTGGTTTAGTGATTTCAGGTGTTGTTGAGTAGGGGTGGGGATAAGTTGAGTGAGATGTAGGGATTTTATATTTTGACAGAAATCAGAGTTTTATGGTGAAGGCCAGTTGATACTGAAATCCCCTAAGATGAGGAGATCCCAAGAAGAGGCAAGAGCAGTTATGGAGGACAGGAGCTCAGAGATCAAAGTTGAAGATAGGCCAGGGAAGCAGTAGACACCTGCTATGTAGATAGGGAGAGAGAGAGGGAGGGAGAGCTTGAGAACAGGGAGTTCATAGACAGCAGGGGTGGATACAGATAGCACTGTGGAGAACTGAATAAAAGAGGAGAGGTATATAGCAATACCACCTCACTTTTTAGGGCAGTCTGTGTGGGTGATGGTGAATACTGGGATAATGATGGCTGAGTCAGGAATTTTGGAAGAGAGCTAGAATTCAGAAACAATAAGGATATCTGGTAGGAGAGAGGTAAAGATAGGTTAAAACAAGTAAGTTTTGGAAAGGAGGCTGCGGATGTTGATATGGGCCACCTGGAGTCCTTTGGGGTTCAGCTTAAGAAGTAGTATCAAGCTCTGTGAGTATACTTGTCTTCCATGCTCTGGATGAACTGATGCTGCAATTGATGTGGGTTAAATGGTATCTGCTCTTTTTTAGCTTGAATTAAAGGTTTGACATCATTTGCTCATTTTAGTGGCTGAGCTTTGCTTCCCTTGTTGCTCTAATTTTGTTTGATTGCTTCAGACCTCTGTATTGAATGAATTTGTCAACTTAGAGGAATACACTCAATCACATAATGACAGTTCAAAAGGGAAAGGGGGAGAACTGATTATCTATGCGTCACTGAGGCACAGGTCAAGAAGCATGGGAAAACTGGTAGCAGTTTCAAAATTCGCAAATAGCATTTTATTGTTCTCAATAACAGCAAAATAAAAAATTAAAATTATTCAGTATAACTATTTACAAAGGCAGTACAAACAGAGAAAACAAATTCCTTCATCTGAGTGTTTCTTTTCAATTCTAAGTTTCAGTCTCTCAGTCTCCATCTACTTGTCTCTGTAGCAAAAGCATTGCTGCTCTTTTTATAAGTCTTTGTCTGGGAACTCATTAAGGGAGCCTACTTCTCACAGAATGTTTTAGTAAGTTTAAAGAATGTTTTTGTCAGTTTCATTCCTTGCAGGTGCAGCAAAACAGTACATGGTGTCCCAGAACTGACTTCTTGTTGACAACTCTGCAAAGAGCTTAAAAACTGCATCTCAGGTTAACCCCTTGAGTGCTAAATAGCTTTGCAATCATTTCAACAGTATAACTATATACAGTTTTAAACAAAGAGATTGCAGTATCAGTGACATTTACACATAAAGATTCACATATATTTTTATACCCACAGACATGCAAGTGGGAAAAAAAAACAGAAATAGCAAGGGAAGGCAGAGAGATTGCTAGAGGCGGAGAATTGCAAAACCATCAGCATGATCAGTTGCTAGGTCTCATAAGAAAATCTGGTGTGCAACCAGACAGCGAAGAGGCAGAAAAGGAAAGGATAGAACAAACCCTTGCATTTAAACTCTTTCTGCATAACAAATGGTGCAGGGCCTTAATCAACCCTATCACACTATGTAAGAGAAAGTATACAAGTAGAACAAATTGAAATCAACATAGCAAATGGGTTGGCTGAACATTTAACAGGTAAGTGTTTGTTAGCAAGTGAGAAAGGCACTGTAGTTTATTTCTCCTGATTATATCTCCCACACAGAGCAGCTAAAACTGATTTATTTCTACTGGAGAAATTGGCAACTATGAGTAATGTGAACAAAGAACACGTAACATGGATTTTTAATATGGATTGGGTAACACCAAAAAATAATGATCTGGTTAAAAAAAATATTTTAATGGCCAGTGGTTCTAATTGAGTTATAAAGGAGCAAACCAGCAGAAAATTACAAAACAGGGAGAGGATAAATCATAGATTGGGTATTAACAAATCAATTACATTTCCTTGCAGGATCAGGAGTTTCAAATGATTTTATATCAGATCACTGTCCAGTGTCTACAATAAGGGGAAAAAAAGATAACATCAGGAAGATATTGAGAAGAGAAAGTAGGTCCTTGAAGAAATTAATGGATGCAATGTTTATTACAGACATCAACAAGACAGACTGGTCATCTGTTTATGTGCAAACTCAGATTGAAAGTGCCATACATTTATTTAAACAAAACATATTTAACATAATAAATCACTGTACCCTAATAAAAAAAGCAATTAAATGAAAAATTACTTGAAGTAATAAAAGCAAGAAATGCCTTATGCAAATTGTTTTAAAAAGCAGGTTCTAGACAAGACATGAATGCCTACCAGAAATTCTGGAATCTTTGTAAAGCTGAATTAAAAAAATCTAAACAAATGTATTACAAAAATAAGCAGGTAAAAGGCTTATCAAATCCTCGGAACATTTGGAATTTATTCAGAAAATGTTACCAACTTCAGAAAAAAGTTGAAATTGGTAAAATATAGTTGGGAGAGAATTTATTGCACAATAATCATGAACGTACTAACATTTTCAGTGATTTCTTTACAAAATGACTACTTATAAAGAGCAAATATAACCAATATTAATGCAAATGAGAATTTGGTTTCTAAAGGTATCTATACTAAAACTTTATTTTTTTTTCAGAGTAACAGTAAATTATATTCAGAAGTTGCTACAAAAGCTAGACAGCAACAATGGAGCTAAAGTGGATGGCCTCCTACCAAGATGATAAAAAATAGTGGCTGAACAACTAGCCAGATCCATTGCAAATTTGTTTAGTTTATTATTGCATACGAACTGGCTTCCAGAATGCTGGAAGACTGCAGTTGTGACTCCAGTTTTCAAATTCAGAGACAAGCAAATCATTACAAATTACAGAGCAATTTCTGTCTTACCAGTATTAGCCACACTTATGGAAAAAGCAGTGTTTGACCAACTAACTAAACACTTGGATGAAAGCAATCTTTTTACAAAAGATCAATATGTTTTTTTCTTGAGAATGTACAGCATGTTGATGACCTTGGTCAGGCTGACTAGTGATATTAATGATAATATTGATCACACAGCAAAGATTACAAAAAGATCAATAACAAAGTAAGTTATTTGTACAGGAACCAAATTTGTTAAACAATTGCTTAAAATTAAATATTATTGAACAAAAAAAAAATGGTTTTCAGAACAAGACAAGAATTGGTTGTAAAGTAGAAAATTAAGGCACTAAATGGCTACAAACTGGATAAAGTATCATGCTTTAATTTTTCAGGAGTCATGCTAGATCAAATATTAACATATACTGTAGTGGTCACATAATGTAGATTAAAAAAAGGTCAATAACAGGTTAGGTTATCTACACGTGAACCAAAACTATATAAAACTGGATGTTAAAAGGACCATTGAAGCCAGGTCCTTCTTCTAGCATTAGAATAAAATTCAATACTATTGCACAATTTACTAGAAACAATATTTAGAAGTGTGAGGTTAGCTTCAACAATATAATTAGATTTGCCACAGTTTTTTTAAAGGAACATCACTGTGATTTTTACCAAAATTTTGGAACTTTATCTCAAAGCTTTAGAGTTCAATATTTCAGTTTTGACTTTTCTACCTAAAACTTCAAGATTCTAGCCAAAACGTGCTAGACAAAAATAGTGCAAGCAAACACAACTTGGGGGAAAACTAGCATGTGCAAAAATAATGTCCCATTAAAAACAGCTAGGAAACAGAACAGCTAAAAAAACAGAGCACACTATTTCTCATAGCATACATTTATTTACAGAACACAAAGCAGCATAGCAGGCAACAAAAAAGTATTGAACTTCATTATCAGAAAAAACATACATAAGAATACAACAGAACACTATGAGATATACTCCAAACATTTCCAATGCCTTCTCCATGAAAAATGCTCCTTTTGGTACAAATACCTGTTATCCAGAAACAGTGGAGAACCTTTTTGGCTCCGTGTACACTGCTGCAACATACCATGAATCAAAAACAGTCCTGCACTCCAATACTACATGCAACACCAGAATCAACACCCTATTCAGACCAGCAATTCACATAACCACCCCAAATAGTCACATCTCACACCTGAACAACATCAGAACAGCCTGTCCCTCACAGTTCCTTACACCTGTCCTCAATAAGAAATCCACACCCAGACAATGATTTCCCAATCCTCACAGTTCACCTTCCTGATTATGTGTTGGTGTTCACCCCCTGCATCCCACAGAATGTAAGGATTCCTACTCTGAGTCACACATGACACATGCTATACCAGACTGGCACTCTATTGTCCGCCATGCTGTTTATGCTCCCACTGTTATTGCTGCATGGTTTTGACCAAATACCAAACTTCAAGCACAGGGGTACAATTGGTATTAAATGTAAATGACTAAAAATGCAAAATCCAAAATCTCTGAGGAAAACATCATTAAAACAATTTTGTGAACTCCATACTAAATCAAAAATGACCCACTGTTGATTTTTTTTGTTATGGTCTTTATAGTCCTTTACTATGTATGAAATGGGAATGGATTTTGATCTTAAAGCCTGCCTTTTCAAGAACAAAGTGTATGAACTTTTGAAAACACTGTCAGTCTGCATTTGCTTTGATGTTACTTGATGAAATATCTTTATTAGAGGATTACTAGAGTTACTTGTGTTACAATTTATGCAATTATGTACAGTTTGATATTTAGAGATTTTTTTTATCATATGTCACATGAGTTGTTAACATGCATTATTTATATCTACTGTGAATCCAATCTTCCCAGGCATGACTGAAAATGGATCATTCATCCAGTCAAATAAATAAATCAACACAACTGGCACACCACATTACAATACACTTCAATCTTTCCTTCCGTATAGGACAGATCCCAAATGACTAGAGAATAGTCATACTCACTTCTATTCAAATCAGACTCCCTTTGAGATAGAAAAAAAAACTACAGACCCATCTCTGTCTTGTTTCTACTAAGCAAACACCTTGAAAAACTAGAACACAGTCAAACTGCTGGATCATTTACTCCTCCACAACATATTCAATGAGGTGCAATCAGGCTTCTGTTCAAAGGACTCCATTTGTGCTACCCTACTAAAAGTAACAAAGGACCCTTGACTCTGTCATCTGCAGTTGAACAGTCTTCATTGATCTTACAAAGGCTTTCAACACCATGGACCACAACATACTGTACTCCTACAGAAACTGTATCTGCTAGGATTAGTTCAGAACACTCTGACCTGGCTAGGATCATATCTGGCTAACATATCACAAATGTTAGAAACCCAATGTGAATTCTCTCCCCTTAGTCCCCTCCATCTCAAAGTCCCTCATGGTTCATCCTTGTTCCTGTGTTGTCAACCCTCTTCCTAAGTGGCCTGCTTTCAGTCTGCAAGGGTCAAAATGCCAGCATTTACCGACATGCTGATGAGATCTTTCTTTATCTATACACTGTCTGAATCCTCCTATGAGCTTAACAACACACTACAAACAGACCTTAAAATGGAGACCAGGATGGTTAATGGCAAGCTTTTCCTAAACAACAACAAAACTTAAGTTTTGTCATTCCATGGAGGTGCATCTTCACTCCACTCCTTGAAAATCTAATCACACTCAGGCCTCACACTTGAATATGTGCACACCTTCAGTTACCTTGACCTATGACTGGACCATAAACTAAGATAGTCAGAAGAGATTGCAAAAAAAAACCAAAAACAGACTGACGCACCTAAACTTAGTGCACTCTATCATTTCAATCACTGTCATTTTATTTATAAAGAATATTACAATCAAGCAATCACTACTGCTTTCCCTTGAACATAGCAATGACATTTACAGGTCAGTCATAGCCTTCTCACTAAGCAAAATATCAGGTGCATTCAGCAGCATCTGTAGTTTTGTACTGCGTCGTAATAAAAAAAATCATTGTTTGTTGCATGATAATCTCAGCCTCCTGTCTCCAGAGATAAGATGTGACCTCAAGTGGACAACCACAATATGCAAATGTCTACCTGGGCAGTAACAGGCTTACCTCAGTAACTTTCTTACCAGGACTTCTCAGCCCTAAGCACTCATGTGTCAAAATGCTGGCAGTATAGCCCAGAGGCTACAACAAAATGTTGTGAATGAGTATATCTGGTAGATGTGGGTTTAAATTCCTACAACCTCCACTTCCATATTACAGTATGTGACCCTGAGCAAGTCACTTAACCCTCCTGTACTCCTGGAATTCAACTGGAAATGAGTTTTGGACCAGTGTGCCTTTCCCAGCTAGAAAAAAATAACATAAAAATAAAAGTATAGACCTGCTTCATATACCCAGAGTGCAAAAAGTCATGGAACAAAGCTTTTTTGTGGTAGCTGCTCCTACAACCTGCAGCATCCTCTCCAGACATTTTAAAGAACGCACCAGTGCTGCTGCTTTCAGACAACTCATGTCTGCATATCTCAATACATTGTGCAACAGCTGTATCCCACATTCTTCTGATCCTCTAATCTTCTGTACATACTATAATTAATTATTAAATTTTGGTGACTGGATAGGCCCACTGAGCCCCGAAGGTCCCTTTTTCAGGGGCTACCCGGGATAACAATACAAGTTATAAGAATGAACAAGGTCATAAGGAACATTTGAGGCATTGTGAATTACATCATGAGGTGGTTACAGTAAAGAAAAATAGTGGATACAGGCATGGTTACAGGCATGGTAAAAGAAAAGCAGTGGATACAGGCATGGCTTACAGGCAAGGTAAAAGAAAAGCAGTGGAAGCAGGCATGGGTACAGGCATAGTTATCATCATGACATATAAGAAATTGGTAGTACTTTGCATATAGTTTATTCAGGGGTTACACATGGCCTCTGGCGAGCAGTCTGTATAAGGCAGGTAGTAGGAAGGTTAAGCTAGGAGATGGGAGTTGGAGAGGAGGTGCGTACCTTAGGAGCTTTAAGTGCCATGACAGTGGCATGCGCTTGAGGTCAACAGATGGGACTTAAGCCTGGTGCAGAAGTTCATGAGTGAGGAGGAGCCTGGACCTGGGGAGGGAGCTTGTTCCATTGGCAGGCTGCTTGGGAGGAAAAGGATCTTCCGCCAGCATTTGTCCTTACCCTAGGGACTTCTAATAGCGTTCTATCTGAGGTCCTTAGGTTTCTTGGGTTGTGTTTGAGGGTTATGGTCCTGGCAATGCTTGGTTAAGCATGGGGTTTGAGAAGCTTATAGGCCTGGACAAGCAAGGGGTGTTGGAGACGGGTGACCAATGTGGGCCAACGGAGATTGGCCAAAGTGTCACAGCGGTGATGTCTCGAGTGGTCTAAGGTTGTGAAACAAGCTATTTTATTACATATGGTTTGCATCCTGGTAATCTCTTGTTTATCCATGCCCTGTATAATAGGGGCCGCAAAGGTCAGGTTGGGTAGAAGGACACTGGTAGTTATGGAGAGCCTGGCTTCAGGGATGAGTTGGTCCCTGAGTCGGTACAGGGTGCCAGGTTTCTGATGTAGGGTCCTGGTGACCTGGTCCACGTGTTCCTTGTATGTGATATTCTGATCCAACGTGAGGCCTAAGTATTTAAGGGAGAGGACTACGTTAATGGCTTTATCAGAGAGTGAGGTTAAGGAGAGGGGTGAGGACCTGTCAAATCCCAGGGATCTTGGCCCGAATAGCATTGCCTTGGTCTTGTCGGCATTTAGTACCATTCTATTCTTACATAGCCAAGTCTCTAGTGAAGTGAGATCCTTTTGGAGTAGAGGGCCTAGGGCAACCACGTCACGCAGGAGTTGGAAGATGACAGTATCATCAGCGTACTGCACATCCGAGCTCTCCCTGCAGTGAGTACACAGGTCATTGGTAAACAAGGAAAACAGGAGGGGGCCTAGAATTGAGCCCTGAGGTACACCCTGGCTTAGGGGTAGTGGGTTAGACATGGTCCCTTTCCATGAGACCCTCTGTTCCCTGCCTGATAAGTAGCTCCCAAACCACTTCAGGGCATGATTGTCTAGGCCTATATTTTGCAGCTTCTGTAGCAGCAAGTTGTGGTCGACGAGGTAGAACGCCTTGGATAAGTCTATAAAGACTGCACCAGTGGGTATCCCTTTGTCCATTGCCCTGATAACTTCATCCGTGAAGTTAATGAGGGCAGTGTCAGTACCATGGTTTGTTCCATGGTTTGTTCTAAATCCATGTTGGGAGGGGGCAAGGAGCTGATGAGCTTCCAGGTAGTCCCCGAGTTGATTGTAGATGACTCTTTCTTGCACCTTAGCAAGTGAGCAGAGGAGGGAGATGGGCCTGTAGTTGTTGAGTTTTTCCCTGAGCACCCTTTTGTGAATAGGGACAACAATAGCATGTTTCTATGGGTCAGGGACTGCTCCTTCCCTCAGTGATCGATTGAGGAGCATGGTTATAGGCCAGGCTAAGGAAGTAGCTCCTGCCTTGAGTAGCGGAGGGTTGATACTGTCGGGTCCCCCCGACCTTTTGGTTTCAGGTTCCTTAGAAGGTTTAGTACTTCACTGCATTTAGCCAGTCTCAGGTGAAATGGGGGTCTTTCCATGTGAGGTGGTTCATCTGAGGTTTGGGGGACAGTCTGGGGAGACAGGCAGGTCTTGTAGGCCTCGAGGTCTGAGAAGTGCCTGTTAAGGGCAGCTGATATTTAAGAAGGGTCAGTTGTGAGCTGACCGTTAATCTCCATGAGACAGGACTCAGGCTTTTTTCTGCCCTTGCTCAGGTCATTGATATGATTCCAGAATTGCTTGGGGTTGCCCAGGCTGGTTTTCTGGAGGTGTGCTAAGTAATCTCTCTTAGCGAGTATTATGGCCCTCTTGGCTTTGTTCCTCAGTGCTTTGTATTCAGCGAGATCTGCCGGGAGGGAGGAGAGCCTAAACTTTTTCCAGGCTTTTTCCCCGAGTAGCCATTAGGGCTTTGAGGGAGGGAGAGATCCATTTGTAGCAGCTGCCTTTAGCCCTCATTCACTTCATTGGAACAAAGAGGTTGGCCGCTGTGGTTAGTTCATCCTGGAAGTATTGCACAGCCTCAGCAATAGTAGGGAGAAGATTTATGGGGTTCCAGTCCAGACTACCTAGGTAGCGATTGTATTGTAGTTCAGAGAACTTGGAGAAGTCATGGGCGGAGAGAATTCTAGGTTGAACCTTGGGTGGTTTGTTTTTCCATATACAGAAGATTGGGGAATGGACACTCAGGGAGTCTGCCATTGTGCCTGCACTCTGTATATTAGTGGGGTTAGACACCAGAGCCCAGTCAAGGGTGGTGTAGTTCCCAGTTTTGTAATTAAGTCTGGTCGGTTCAGAGATGACCTGCGTCAGACCTGCTTCATGGGTAAGTGACTTTGAGGCATGACCAGGGTCCTGGGCCCAGTTAATGTTGAAATCACCTAGGATTAGTTGCTCCATTGTTACCTTGATAGCCGTATCGTTTGTGATGGCTTCAAGGTATTTGAGGGCTGATTTTGGTGGGTGGTAGACGCAGCCAATTGTTAGTTGTTTGGCGTGTCCTAGGGTTATCCGGATGTATATGCTCTCTCCCTCAGCAGTAGGATTAGTCTGCAGGGGTAGAGGTGACACAGAGAGGTCATCCTTAGCATAGATTAGGACCTCACTCCCTTTTTTGGTTTCTCTGTCATTGCGGTAGCTATTGTAGCCCACGACCTGAATCTCGTGGTCATGGATGTGGGCTTTTAGCCAGGTTTCAGAGATGGCTAGTAAATCTGGTTTGTAGCGGTCCAACCATAGAGGTGCTTGACCACTACATACTCACCCCTGTCTTCATACTTAGTAACAATGTATATATTGTGATTGTTGTACCTGTTTGTATTCTGTTTTTTAACATTATGGTAAGCAAGTCTTGTAACTCTTAGGTATGCCTGCTGTTGCATCTGTCCCCTGGGACTCCCTTGAAAAGTAGGGAAATTATCCTAAATGGGATTATCCCTACAGTATGCACACCATTCTAAATAGAAGAATATCTCGATACTGCTGCCACAATTTAATCAATCACAGCCTGTTGTAATGTTGTTTGTTGTTTAAAATTGTATTCAATTTTCATGAATTGGATTAGTTGTTACATACTCCATTGAGAAAAGCTCATTTCAAAGGAGGTCTCTTTTACAAAAAAAGAAAAGGAAAAAAGACAAACTGTTACACATACAATATTATAAAAAGGAAGACACTGAATACATTATATAAAGTCATTATTATACATACACATTATCAAAATTTGACACAGTATACAAATACAATCACTAAATAATGTATAACAAAATCTCTACTAAATAGGTATACACATACATCTGGTTAGTGTTGCATCTGATTTAGTTTTAAACCACTGTTTGATACCACCCAGATTAATTACCTGATTATGTTGATGTAAAGAAATGGGTAATGAATTCCATACTACAGGCCCCTTGTCCCAAATGGCAGATCTGCTCATGTTAGAATTAGATCTAGGAAAGTCAAATTCCAGACCAGAGGCAGACCTCAGGTTAAGTTTTGTTTCCCTGATTGAAAAAAAATCTAATAAATACTGTGGTAAGTTAAGTTTGTGTACCTTATGCAAAAAATGTTAGAAGATGCCAGTCCCTTCTGTCATTCAATCTCAACCACTCCAAGATCTGTATAAGTAGCAGTGGTGAGTCTTTCTAGGTATCTCCAGTATAAAGCGAGCCAACCTGTTGTATAGAGTATCTAATCCAGCAAGTGCTCCCCCTGCTGCCCCTGCATAAAAACATCCCCATAATCTAAAACAGAGAGTAACATACAGTACTATTAAACACCCTTAATCTAATATCTGTAGATAAATAATGCCTTATCTTGTATAGTGCTCATAATTTATTGCCTATATTCTTCTTCAAGGTTTCAGTATGTGGTTTCCAAGTTAGCTTAGCATCAAAGATCAGTCCTAAATATTTATAATTGTCTACTCATTGGATAATAGTGCCATCCATGGATCTGATTTCAAGATTATTTAAATCATCAGTCCTAGAAAATAGAATCCAATTAGTTTTTTTTTTTCCATTTAGACACAGATAGTGTTCCTGAAAAAAAAACTGCAGGTTGTCAAAAGCTATTTATAATTTTGTTTGAATATTTTCAGGATCCTTTCTTTCAATATATGCAATTGTGTCATCTGAGTATATGTGGTAATATATTTCATGATCACTGCATGCTAAATTATTAATACAGAGATTAAAAAGTAGTGGACCCAATATCACCCCTTGTGCGACCCCCTGATTAATTTTAATTTGTTTTGACTTAAAGAAAACTATTTCCACCAGCTGTTCCCTGTTCAACAGGTAGAAAGTGAACCAAGTCAGCTCTTTCCCTTGTACCCCAGGATCATGTAGTCTGGACAGGAGAATGCCATGGTGTAGAGTGTCAAACGCTTTAGATAGATCTACAAATAGTGCACCCATGGACATTCTCCTGTCCAGTCTCCTCTGCAAGTCACCCACCACCTTTTCCAAAGCTGTTTGTGTACTGTGAGAAGCTCTAAATCCTGATTGGTATGGGTTCATCAGTTCATTTTCTTCCAAAAAATATATTAATTGTGTAGCCACTAGACTTTCAAAAAGTTTGGAGACAATAGGTGATAAAGAAATGGGGCAATAATTACTAATCTCATTTCGGGATCCACCCTTGTAAATGGGTGATATTTTTGCAATCTTCCAATCTTTGGGAAATTTTCCTGTAGTTAAGGAAAAATTGAATAAATAAGTCAAAGGGTGTACAATAAAGGGAGCAGCATACTTCAATAATCTAGTGTCTAAATTCTCCAAGCTGGTGGCCTTTTTAGTATCTAACTTTAAAAGCATTTTCATTGTTTCATGTCTTCCAATATGTCTACATTTAAAAAGTTTCCCCATTTTCTTATTTAAATGTTCTAACTGGGTAATTACTAGGTCACTATCTACTAAATTATCACCTACAATCTTTGAGCCAATTTCAGTAGAGAATTTATTAAATTCATTTATCATTAAGTTGCCCAGTGGGAGAAAATCACCCTTGGGGCCAGATATTCAAAGCTTTGCCCTGGAATAAGTTAACACTGCCTGGTGGGTAAACTTAGCCTGGAGCACAAAGCAAGCTACTGTATATTCAAAAGGAATAGCCCGGGGCAAACAGCTTCTGAATATAGCATGGGAATGAGGCCGTGCAAACTGGTCTGGAAGTGCAGGGCTAGCGTAGCCCTGGAATAAGACAGCACTGAATATAGCAACCAGGAAGTGCAACCCACAACATCAACACAGTGCACAGCAATGTGAGGGCAGGTAGAGATGAACTGTGTGGCCAAAGTGCATGCCAACAGATGTGTGGACCCAGTACAGCAGCAGGCAGCAGCAGATGTGAAAGAACAGTGATCAAAACTGTATAAATATCCCCGAACAGTTAGCACTGCATGCTTTAGCACAGAGCTAAGCTGTTAGCCCAGTGCTAACGTGTTTGCCCGGTGCAAAGATTTGCCATATTCAAAAGTGACACGCAAATGAGCCTACTTAGGTAGTCTCTGGGCAAACAGCCAAATTAGCATCTCATCATTCCCTGATTTGCATGCAGTTTGCCCAGTGTTACTGCAGGGTCCCACAGCTCCACCTGTAGGTCAGTCTGGAAGTACAGAGACTGGCCAGGTCTGGCCGCAACTCCACCTGTAGGTCAGTCTGACAGTGCATGATAGTTGCTGCAGGTTACATGTATGCAGTAGAGCATAGCATTGTGTGCCCCAGGGGAGAACACAGCATAGGCACAGGCAGTGATGGTGCTGTATGCAACCATCACACTGTAGGCCATGCTACAGTGCACAGCAGATGCTACAGTAGCAAGGGGGCTAATAGTATGAGGGACATGCAATGCCTATGGTATGTAGGGCAGTGATGACCACTGCACTGTACAGAGTGACAGGCCCAGCATGCAGGTGATTCCTGAAGTTGAACAGTACTGTTTTGCCATTGTGTGCTCCACAGATGCTGCACTTGTGGCATGGGATGCTCACAGTGACATTTGCATGGCCGGCTGTGTGTGCTGTGGCTTCTATACAGTTGTGCTGTATGTGGCTGGGGGGCATGTATGCTCCGATAGGCACTCAGGTGGTGGGGTATTCCCACTACTGGCCCATGTGCACTGCATGATGTGCCTCAGCCATGTGGCCACACCTGGGCTGTGGTGAGGTCTGGCCACCCGTACACCCTTCCCTCAATGACCACCATGCCCACAGTGCTGCATGTGTGTGCTGGTATCTGTTGGTTACCACAGATGTATGGTCTGCAGGTGTGTGCTGTATGGCCACACTACCTAGTTGCCCCCTGCAGGTCGGATCCCCCCTTACTGTCTGTGCTTGGCTGGGACTGGTGGCAGCTGTTGGCATCATGGTGGTGCCAGCAGTGAGCTGCATGTGTCCTCCATGTCAGGCATTTTCTAAGTGTCATACTCTTATATTAGGGTCGCGCAAACTGCGCTCATCCTGTGCAAACACCACGCTATGCACCAATGACATGCAAAGCTGTTTGCCCAGGGTTATGACCAGCTTTTCCTGGGTGGTAATTTGTTCCATGCTAAGGGTTGCACTATGTCGCATTAAACACCTTAGAGCAGCGCTAGTCGCTGAATATCTCATAGCACCTGTATTCATGTTCACTTTTCCCCTTGCATATAATTATGGTTTGCTCAGCGCTAATGCACTTTGCCCGTGATATGTGGCTTTTTGAATATGGCAGTCCCGTGCTAATCCCACGCTAAACCTTCGCAAACTGTTTGCGGACCACACAAAGCTTTGAATATCTGGCCCTTTATGTTTATTTTACCAATTATTTTACCAATCATTCACTTATCTGTTTTACCCATTAATTTAGTTATTGTATTCCAAAAGAGACTAGGATTTTGGTTTTGATTTTATTCCAAAAAGGACCCATAGAAGAGTTGTTTAGTTTTTCTAATTAACTTAAGGTATTTATTTCTAGTTATGTGTAGTATCACTTGATGCCATTAATTTTAAATGCCAATAATGCACATGGTCATCTGTAGGATTGTTAAAAAGGCAACAGGGGGGCATTGCACAGATACACTGCTTCACATATGTGTGCCTCCGCAATCCCTTTAGTCTGCAGTCTCCAGTAGTCAGCTGACAAATTGTAAGAATATAGGCAAGTTCTGACCTTTACTATTTATAGCTGATCTTCAGTCAAGATACTGACTGACACAAAGGAACCTGATGCTGGACTCCACTGTGCATAGAATCAAACTGGATACCCAACTAGTGACCCAGAGATTCAAGCTCAGTACCTATCCTGCAGCAGAGAGGATCACACCTACTGGTCAACCAGCACAGAATGGAATAAAACTCAATAACCAACTGGCACAGGAAATACAAAAAATAAAACTCAGTATGCATTAAGCAGCACTGAGGATCAAACATACTGTCCAGGAGGCAGCACTGGGACTCATACCTACTATCCAACAAGAAGTGCATGGAATAATACTCAATACAAAGCCATCAGCACCAGGATTAAACCTACTGTCATGTCTGTAGCACTGGAAATCAGACTTACTTGCCAATGAGCAGTACTTGGAATCACACTCATTGTGCAACCAGCAACCCTGGGAATCAAGCTTACTATTCATAAGCCTACTATTCTCAACTTATCTTTACTCAAGATATTGATTGACACAAGGGAACTTGATACTGGACACCAATGTATAGCACATGGAATCAAACATAATACCAACCAGTAGGACAGAGAATCAAACTCAGTAATAGGAATTAAGCCTACTGCCCAGCTAGCAGCACTGAGAACAAAGCCTACTGCTTATCCAGCAGCACATGCAATCAAACTTGTTACCCATTCAGAAGAATTGGGAGTCAGACTCACTGCCCAACCATTAGCACTTGGTATTAAACCTACTGTTCAGCCGAAAGAATTGGGAATGAGACCTATTGGTTTACCATGACTTGAAAATAAACTCAGTACCCAGATGGCAGCACTTGGGACCTTGGGTCTTTATCTACTGGTCACAGCTGGTAGCTCTCAACTGCAGAGTCCCACAAGATTCTGTTCTGTAACTTGTCTTGTTTACAGTGTACATGCTTCCACTGTGGAAGATTATTAGTCACTACAGTGTGGAATTTCACTGCTATGCAGGTAATACCCAGCTATTTGTGTCTTTAGCTCCTGACAGGGCATCATCTGTGCTTAGGTCACAACAATGCTTACAGGGTATTAGTGTTTAAATGGCTTCAAACTGGCTGGCACTTAATCCTTCCAGACTGAAGTTACTGGTGGTTGACAGTGATAAGAAGATATTGGCAGTTCAAGGACAACTAAGTATAAAAAAAATGTATGCTGTTAGACTTTAAGTGGCAGATGAGGTGCATAGCCCAGGCATAGTTCTTCACAGTTACCATTTGTGTCTCAGGTGTCTTCTGTTCTGTGGAACTACTTTTACCATCTAAAAAATATTGTCAGACAGGACCCCCTGCTAGATGCTACAGATCTTGCCACCCTAGTGAATGCCCTGTTTTCCCATCTTGACTACTGCTGTGCACTCTATAAAGGCTTACCAGGATGTCAATTGCACCACCTGTAACTGGTTCAAATTATGACAACAAGGGTTTTGACCTTCATTCAGAGGTTAGATCATATTACACCTTTGCTACAGACTCTGAGCTAACTACCTGTCAGGATGTGCATTGACTTCTGGGTTCTTTTCATGCATACTGGCCTGAACAAGCTGGGTCCCCAATACCGCCAGCAAGCCCTTGACTCCCAGTGGACCTTCCCAGGAACTGAGGTCCAGGGGACAAGGTAGTCTTCAGGTGTCAACAACGAGGCTAAAGTCAGTAGGGGATTGGGCCTTTGAGATTGCTGCCGTGGTCTAATAGAACTCACTTTGCTAGAAATTTCCAAGCCTTTAGAAATAAATTTCAGAAACACCTTTTCCTCCTGGCCTTTGGGTAGGTTCTGGTTTTGCCATTACCTGTATAATGATAATGGCATTTTTTTTATTATTTGTATGGTTGTATGTGTCCTTTCAATTTTGACTGTGTTTGCCTTTTATTATTTATATTGTGCAGGAGCTCTGAGCCTTGAAAGGTGCCTTTTATAACCATACCATACCATACCATACCATACCATACCATACCATGCCATGCCATACCATACAATGCCATTCCATACCATATCATACCATACCATACCACTTGTCTATGTTTCTACTTCCCAACAAGCTCCACTGGGTAGTAAACCTGTAGGCCATCCAACAGCACATGGAATCAAACTCAATACAAGTAGCACATGGAATCAAACTCAATACAACAACAAGTAGCACTGGGAATCAAACTCAATATCCACTAAACAGACCCATGGATTGAACCTACTGTCCAACCAGCAGTGAAGGGAACAAAATCTACTGGTTAACCAGTAGTACATGCAATCAAACTCATCACCCATTAAGAAGCACTGGGAGTGAGACTCACTGCCAAACAAATAGCACCAGGGATCAACCCTACTGTTCAGCCAGTAGAACTGGGAATCAGACCTATTCACCATAAATCCCTTGAAAATAGACTCAATATCCACTTAGCAGCAATTGGAATGAAATTCACAGCCCAGCCAGCAGCACTTGTGACTAACCCTTTTGTCCAGCCAGAAGCACTTGCAATCAGACGCAACACTTAACCAGTGTACTAGTAAGCAAACTCACTGTCCAACAAGCCATACCCGGCATCAAACTCATTACTAAACCAGCAGCGCCAGGGATTAAACATACTGTCCAGCTAACAGCATTGGGAATGCACCTCATTGTCTATCAAGCAGCACTTGAAATCAACTTCAATACTGAACCAGCAGCACTGGGAATAACTCTATATCTATTCTGCTGTACTGGGGATCAAACCTATAGTCCAGCCAGTAGCACTGAGAATCAAACATAATGTCCATCCAGCAGTAAATGGAATTAAACTCAATACCTAACCAGTAGCACTAATAATCAAACATTATATCCATCCAGCAACATTTCAACAAGCTTACTGTATAGCCAGGATGACTGGGAATGAACCAAACTATCTAACCAGTAGTACATGAAATGAAACTTAATATAACCAGCAGCACTGGAAATCAAACTCCATTCCCCTTAAGCAGAAACAAAATCAATGTTACTGTCCAGCCTGCAGCACTAGGCATCAAGCCTACTGTACAATTAGCAATATGTGGAATTAAATTCACCAACAGCATGAGGGATCAAACCTAATGTACAACCAGCAGTACATGGAATCAAACTCAGTACCCAGCCAGCAGCACTGCAGATCAAACCTACTGACCTGCCAGCTCCACTGAGAATTAAACTCAATACTCAACCAGTAGCCCTGGTAATCCAATTCCTTCCCCATCCAGCAGCTCTGAAATCAGTCCCCTATCCAGCCTGCAAAACTGGGCATCAAGTCTATGGTACAGCTAGCAGCACTGGAAATCAAACTCAATGTCCAACCAGTAGCCTTGGGGATAAAGCCTATAGTCCGACAAGCAGCACTGGGAATCAGACCATCTGACATGCTGTACCAGGAGCACTTGGAATTAAACTCAGTAACCTACCAGCAGCTCTGGGGCTCAAACTCAATACCCATCCATGAGCAATAGAGAGTAAACATAAAATTCAGCCACAAGTGCATGGACTCCAAGTTAATGGCCATTCAGCAGCACTGTGGATCAAGCCTACTGTCAAGTCAGCACCACTGGGAAAAAGATTCAGTCAGACTCAATACCCAACTGGCAGCACAGGGAGTCAAACTTACTATCCAGTCAGCAACACTGGGATACAAGCTCACTGCCCAAATTGCAGCACTGCAATATAACTTAATGTCTTGCCAATAGCACCAGTGATTGAACCTACTTTCCAGCCAGCAGCACTGGAAATCAAACTCAATACCCAACCAGCAGCACTGAGAATTATACCTACAGAAAAACTAGAAGAAGTTGGAATCATATTCAATACCTAACCCACAACTACAATGCTCACATTGAATATTCACCCAGCAGCACTGAGGATCAAAGACAAAAAGTCCAAAAAGATGAACATGGAATCTAATTCAATTCCCATCAAGCAGCACTGGGTAACAAGCTTACTGCACAGCCAGTAGCACTGGTAATCAGACCTGTAGCCCAAACAGCACCAAAAATTCAGTACTCAACCAGCAGTACTGGGAGTCAAATTTGATACCCAGCCAGCAGCATTGCATATCAAACCTACTGTCCACCCAGATTCACTGGCAATTAAACCCAGTACTTAACCTGCAGCTCTAGGAGTCAAACTCATTGTCCAGTCAGCAGCAGTGGGAAACATAGGAACATAGGCGATGACTGCAAAAAAAAAGACTGATGCCATTTAGTCTGCCCTTATTAACTTATCATACCACAGGATCTGTTGTCTCTGTGGGGTCTTCACTTACAGTGTTTCCCCTTTTGTAATTCATGCCCCCCCCCCACTTCCTGCTGAGTATAAAATATCCTCTTGACTCTATATCAGCAGTGTTTGAAGCCATTTATGGTTGTGGCACCCACTGCCTTTGCCAACAGACCATTCTATGTCTCAACCACTCTTTCTGTAAAATAATTGTTCCTCACATCCTTTTCCTCCACTTATGACCCCCTTGTTCTGTATTCTCTGTTTCTGGTAAGTTGCTCCTTACAGTCCACCTTACTTATTCCTTTCAATAACTTGAAAGTCTCTATCATATCCTCCCCTTCTCTTCTGATTTTGAGCGACTGCATGTTTACTGCTTTTAACCTATCCTCATAATATCTGCCCTCCTGCACCTGAATCATCTTGGTCATCCCACATTGTATCTTCTCTAGTCTGTCCCAATCCTTCAGGTGGGGACTGCAGAACTGAGCACAGTACTCCAGGTGTGGCCTCATCAGCAACCAATACACTGATAACAGTAGCTCCTGCCTTCTACTGTCAAACCCTCTCCTATCACTCCAGTATCTTATTATCCTTGCAAAAGGCCTTTTTACTTTGGATGGCTTGTTTAAGGGAGTCACTACTGATGGCTTCTAGGTACCTTTCATCTGATGTTGTTTCCAGCTTAACCATCCCCCTATCCAATACTCTGTTCTGCATTTTTCCCAAAAAGTGCATCATGTTGCCCTTTTTGGCACTGAATTTTAGCTGCTAGACTTTGGACTAATTTTCTGGCCTTGGCAACTCTCTTTGCAACTCCATTATTCACCCCATA
Organism: Neoceratodus forsteri; assembly: GCA_016271365.2. Classification (NCBI taxonomy): domain Eukaryota; kingdom Metazoa; phylum Chordata; order Ceratodontiformes; family Ceratodontidae; genus Neoceratodus; species Neoceratodus forsteri. The sequence continues at coordinate 998,338,467 of CM057455.1, read as the reverse complement.
CTATGAACCCTATCACAGAGTTTGCTGTCAACTGCAAATGGACACAACCTGCCCTGTATTCCCTTTCTCAAGTTGTAGATGACTATGTTAATAGTGGACAAACAGTGGTTGTCTCTGTCATTTTTAGGTAGTCCCTGTGTGTGCTATGCTGTGCAGGGTTTTAAATAATTTATTAACAGTTTTTTTCTTAGGACAATACTAATTGTACAGAAAGTATTCATATAGGTTTTCTAGAAGTGTTATGTTAGTTAAACACAGTGAGGCAAGTGCTATGCATGTTCACAATGTTTTAAAACTTTTATGAGCAAAACGCTAATCAATTTTTAGAGTTAAATAAAACCTGCTGTGCAACTTCTTTTAAGAATTTCTATTTGAAAGATTTTAGCTTGATGAATAAAACCACATGAACTGTGAGTAGTCTGCTTCTTACTACATATTAGGAGCTAGAAAGATTTGAGTCAGCATTGTTGGGGGTTTGAGTGTTGAAAGGACGATACATTTAGCGGTGGGTGCACTTTTCTTTCTGGAAAATCATTTTCCATCAAGAAGCCAGCATGCCATCTCTATTGTGTGCTGGGAAAGTTGGTTTGCATGTTTACACTGTGGCTGCATATCATCATTAAACTGACTTGTCTGATTCTCCTTTCTAAGCTCCAACAGAAAAAAAATAACATCTGGTATATTCATGCAGTACAATCTATTTAGAGACACAGCTTCAAACATAGCTTAATAATTTATCAATTATGTACATATGGATTTAATAAATGTAATTACTTGAGATGATTAAATAATTATCACTTGATGTTTAGAAAATTCACAGCAATAATTAGGACAACCTGATGCTCAGTAGTAACCAATTAATCATCTCATCTTTAGAAGAGATCGCCAAAGTACATTAAACAATGGCATATGCATTTTCATGGGAAAAGGGTGCTTTTATGAAAGCTTGCTGATGCCAGTCCTGCAGTTGAGACCTGCAGTTGAAAATAATTTTTAGTCATGTACAAATTAAATGCATTTTTTTCTGACTACAACGTCTCAAAATTTGGGGATGATTTGTACTGCAACATCATGGTCGGTTTTAAGAAGAGATGCATAAAGTTTGGATTTCCTAGGGCTTGGAGGTTTAAAGAGAAACTCTCTAGTATAATAAAAAGCTTAAAAAAACTAGATTTACATCGACTGTTTTAATTTTATTGTTTTCTAGTTATTTGCAATTTCTGTTACTTTCCCCTGCTGCTGGTCTACTAAATATTGTGGATAATGCAGCAATTATTTCGATAAGTCTTTCAAAATGTATCTGACTCTTTCCTGCTAACCACACAATTGCTGTTTGTGACATCACGCAGTCTGTTGTCATGGAGAGCATTATGATGTCATCAACAAAGGCACTGTGAGGTTAACAGGGGAGAGGCAAATGCTTTCTATACAGAATTTTTTAGATGGACTACCAAGATGTGCTGTAAATCTTGGAAAGAAACAATAAAAATGAAAAAAAAAAGTATTCTCTAGTAAATGTTAACAGCTGAGATATCTTATTTACAAAAGCACATACTGAAGTGCAGAGTTGCTCTATTAAATGCTGGCTTGGTGAAGTGATGAGATTGCCCTAATTTCAGCACTGTCTTTTCGAGGCATATGAAATCAGATACACACCAATGCTCTGAGAGGGGTGTCAAAGTCAGGGCAACACCAATGCTGCATAGTGCAATCATTTAAATCCCAAAAATCATCATGCCAAATATGCACCAAGGCAAATGGTACTTTTGTACACTAACATCGCATTTTGCTACTTTTGATGCTTTGTGCTTTTAACCCAAACTGATCCTTAAATACAGTTTTCTTGCAAAATTTTTTCAAAGCAGACTTACCATTCCTTGGTACAAAAAACATACATGTTGATTTTTCTAGTTTTACTCTGAAGCTCCCAGAGCTGGCCTGCTGGCACAGTGGTGGTGCTCCCACTTGCAGCACTGATGACCCAGGTTTGGGAGTGAACCTGGAGTGCTGGAGGGTTGGCCGTGGGAGGAGGATTGAGCATCTGTTGGACAGCTCTCCTCCTCTGGTGGGGTGGGAGCAGGCACTCATCAATAGTCTGATGCCTAGCAGTTTCCAGGAGTCAATGTGCCTGAGTGCCTCAACAGTGTTGGGGATTGGTCGTTGTGGCAGACATTGGCCAGCAGCATGTGGCAGTGCATAGTGCATGCCACTGACATTGCATATCCATGTAATCAAGGAGACAGAATCTAAGAAAAAAAATACTTCATGTCATTAGGGAGACAGAACTGATAGAAAAACCTTTAGCTGCAGCACAGTTGTGCCCGGCTCCTGGTCCCTCTTCTGCTTTCCAGGAGCCCCAGATTAGCATATCCTTACTCCTTCCCCTCCAGCTAACAGAGCAAAGGGGGTCCACTGTGCAGGTCAAAGCTGTCTCCCAGTAAGTTCTGGGGGGAGTCCAGAAGACTGCAAAGGCTGATAAGGGGAATATTCTGACAGGCTCGACGAAGCCAAAAATAGAAGTGCAAGAAAAAAATATATATTTACGTCCCAATCATTTGCATTATTCATAAGCTTATCTATTTTTCTTTGGAGACATACTTCTGAAAATGCAATTAGGATTATGACATCTGTGAAATGGAGAGCAAATACACTCTTCAGTAAACTCTCTAGTTGAAGAAAGTACAGATCCCTTAATTCAGCAATTATTCTGTTGGTGAAAATTATACTGGTGCTACTGCACCAGTATACTTAAAGTCACTTGCTAGTTCTATGTTTAAACCAATATTTTTGCTTGCTGATTGCACAAAAATGATTTGACTGATCAGAATGAAACTTTGAGGGTTTGGTGTGGGTGAATCTGCACTCCTTGAAAGCATCATGTGACTTAGTTCAACTGTTTCTTAGTTGTACAGTTGATTAAAACAGCTGTTTTTGTTTCCCAATTCTTGCCTGATTTTTGTCCTAGTTTAGAGAAAAAAACAGTAAAACATTAAACTGCCACATTTATTGTGATGGCATAGTTTGATCTGAAAGAATGTTTTTTGGGGGTTGGAAGTGTAAACATTTTTAGAGTTTAAAATACTTGAGTTTAATAATTGGGTTCTGAGTGTGTGCAATCTGTAAGAATTTGATTTTAGAGTTAATACAGCACATGTGCAGAAGTGTTTCAATGTAGTTTAATGGATTAGTAGTTTGCCTTAAGGTGGCTGTTGTTGAATTGGTCAGGATAGTTTCCAAAGTGTAGTAGTTGTAAATTTGATTTATATGGCACCCCACTCCTTCAGGCTTTAGGAGCCTTCAATACACAATCAAACATACAGTTTAACAGATAGAGCAACAACCTGAGCAGATAAACAAGTGCAAACATATGAAGAATGCCAGCAGATACAGGCCTGTTGGTCTATCTAGTCTGCTTGAGTGTGCAGTTAGCAGTCTGTTACATTGCAGCTGCTCCCCCTCTCATACCCACATATCCAATTTCATGTCCATACTTACTGTTACCCCTCCCCTCACTGCCTCATTTGTGACCTTCCCCCTGACTTTCTCCCATCCCCTCTTCAAACTGCCTACCATCTTCAAGGATATTACCTCCTCAGGCAGTGCATTCCATCCTGTCACCACTCTCTCCATGAAATATGAAATAATAAATATAAATAAAATATAAATATATAAAATATAAAAATAAATATAAATAAATAGGATCAGGCATGGATAGTCAGTGACAATAGTTTAATCTTCTGATGATTCAGGATAGACAAAGTGAAAATGATGATGCGAGTCATAATTTAAACAAAATTAACAAAAGGGCCTCTTTGAGGTCCAGAAGCAAAGCATTCCAAAGAACTGGTGAAGCAGTGGCAACTGACGAATCCTCGGATTGCTTTTACTTAGACATTGGGACCTCAAGAAGGCCTTGCCTTCCTCTGAAGACCAGAGAGGGCAATTTTGTATGAAAGGATTCAGAAGTTCTAGCAGGTAAGCTGGGCTCAAATTGTGTAGAGACTTACAGGTGATCAAACCCACCTTGAAGGTGATGCACCACTGGACTTGCAACCAGTGCAGGTCAGGGAGCACCAGTGTGATATGGTCAGAGCAGGATGCTGCATCAGTCAGTTGGGCCACCATGTTCTGAAGCAGCTGCAAAAATAGAGGTGGGCAAAAGTTGCAAATTCCACTTTCACATAACTTCAGTGACATTTTGGAAATTTCGCAAATTTTTTCGAACTTCAGCGATTGATGAGATCAAGATCTTCCATGGATTTTTGCCCGGTTCCACTGGCTTTTTCACAGAACTGCAGAATAATACATATAAACTATAGAATTTATTCCATCCACAGTTTAATGTATTATTTCATACTGGAATACTGTGACCCCACAAGAAATTGCTGGCCCCCTGTCGAATAAAACTCCCTGGTGTCTAGTGGTCCCCCTCACCTGCTGATCATGGGCCCAATGTAAAAAAAATCCCTGGTGTCTAGTGGTCCACCCACTGGCCAATCATAGGTCACATGTAAATAAAACCTCCCTGGTGTCTAGTGGTGCCCCCCCCCACCCGCTGATTGTGGATCCCATGTAAAGAAAAACTCTAACATTCGAATTACCTGGTGTCTAGTGCCCCCCCCACTGATCGTGGGCCCAATGTAAAAAAAGAAATCACTGATGTCTAGTGGTCCCATCCCACCCACTGATCAGTGGGCACACAAAAAAAGTTATAATTCACTGGTGTCTAGTAGACCACCTCCCTATCACCAGTCTTCTGTTAAATAAAATAATAATCCCCATTCCCTGGTGTCTAGTGGATCCCCCGACAAGTTGTCCCCCCCACCACACTCCCCCCTCACCCTGACCCCAAGAGGGTGACTGGCACAGCCATCCTCTCTCCTCTATGGCTGGCTATCCACTGAGCTGTCAATGAATGAGCACTTACTTGTATGAGCATGTGCTCATTCTTTGACATTCCAGCTCCCACTCATGGAACTGTATGACAACTTTGTGAGGTGGCAGACAAGAGCGGAAGGCTGTTCTAATGGCTGGTGTGGGGGATCAGGAAGGGGGAACCCCTTGGAGTCCACCACCCCATGCCCCCCATCCTTCCCTCCCACTGGCCACCAGAACATCCCTCCGCTCTTGTCTGCTGCCCCTGCCACACTCAGTGGGAGCTGGCAATGCATGAGCACATGGTTGTATAAGCATGAGCTCATTCACTGACAGCTCAGTGGGAATCTTGCCTTGGAGGAGAGAGGAGGGCTGTGCTGGTTTCCCTCTCGGGGTCAGCGTGGGGGGAAGCTGGGTCGTGGGGGAATACCTGTTGAGCTGGGGGCCCACTAGCCACCAGGGAATGGGGATTGTATTTTTTTTTACAGGGGGCTGTGGAGATAGGATAGGGAGGGGGACACCAGGAATTATAAATGCCTTTTTACATGGGGCTCATGATCAGTCAGTGGGGGCACTAAACACCAGGGAAAAAATTATATTTTACATTGGCACCACTCTCTGTGGGGAGGGGATCTAATTTTACATCAGGTGGGTGATGGGTGGGGGCAACTAGCCACCTGGGATACTTAATCTACAGTGGGGGGAGTGGATTACTGTTTTAAACTGTGGGAAAAAAAAACTCAGAACTGACAACTGACAGTGATCAGTTCTGTGGATTTTTTTGCTGCAATTTAATCCATTAACCCACAGGCCACACAGTTATTCTGCCATGTTAAGGTTGCGCAAATGATTTCTGAACATTCACAGAAATTCCACTGATGGAATTTTTTTTCACACACCTCTAGCTGCAAATGTCAAGCTAGTCAATGAACACACTATGGACAGGGCAATGCTGGACCTGGTGCTTACAAATCAGAATGTATTGCAGGCAATTGCAGGCATCACAGTGGGCAGTTCCCTAGGTACCAGTGAGTACCATCCAGTGTGGTTTAACATTAAGTTGGAAACAGAGGCAAACCACATGTGGATGTGGTCCTGGAATTTAGAATTGCATATTTTAATGGAATTGGAGACTGCCTCAGAAATGCCTTGTTGGGAGGGGGAAATATTGCAGGGGAGGGTTAGAGAAACAGTGAGAAAAAATAAGGGAGGGCATAATTAAGGCAACCATCCTCTGTATAAAGGAAGAGAGTAGTACAAGTACAAAAGTTTTTATTGATTGACTACTAATCTTTACAATTACATAAATACATAAAAATACATAAAAAGTATACCCATGAAAATTAAACATTTTAAAATTTTGGCTTGCTATTTGATTTGTCCACAATTTTCCAAAATGACAGTTTATAAATGTACATTAAGAGTCAGTATAACAAGGTTTTTTGGGATGTTAGAAGCTCTTAATTTCCTTAACTTTTTTTAAGTTGGGAGGCAGTATAGCGCAGTGGTTTATGGCTCTGAGCTGCAAATCTGGAGACCTGGGTTTGGATCACACAGCCCCCACTTGCATATACTGTGTGACCCTGAGCAAGTCTCTTAGCTTCCCTATGCTCCCAGGTTGCACCTGTAAAAAAGCTTTCAGCTTAGTGTGTCTCACCTGGCTAAACAATAGGAAAAAAAATGTGTCATATTGCCAAATAGTTCATCATATTCTCTGTTTTGCATTTGTTTTTAACTCCATATTGAACAGATAAAGTTACAGTAATAGGCCTATAGATCTTACAGTGAGTTTACTTATAGATCTTTTCTATTTGCATTCTCCTTTATGAATGTAATGTTGTGAGGAACCCACAGATTTTTTGTAGGATATTTAAATTCTCTGTATTAAATAAATACAGAACCATTTGGTTGGGAGGGAAGACAAGACTCCCCAAAAAAATATCACCTAGTCATTCCTGCCTTCTTACTGAGTAAAGAGGGCATAGTAATAAAATATGTTTCAGATCATCTTCATTGTCTGTATTGCATTTACAGTATTGGCTATTATAACCTTGTCTTTTTTGAGAAAAAGTTACATAGTTTGAATTATAGAGTTCCATTTGGAATCTTGTAAAAAGCCACCTTTGAGAAAGATTGGACAGACTTTGTAAGTATGGTTCTAACTGGTGGTTTGTTTTTAGTTGTTTATACCTTTTAAAATGTTTAAACATTTTGAAACATTCCAGATCTTTAGCTATAGCTGTATTCCTTAGTCTTTTCTTAACTTGTAAAGTAGTTTCTTCCATGGGCAAAGGTAGATCTCATATAAGAGATGCTCAAGTCCTGATGGGAATAGTTCCTTTTTAATTATTTAGATATTTGGGAATGTAAACCCTCATGTGGAATATTCTACTTGTTCCTCCATACATATCCTGGGAAGTTGAGAAGACTGTAGTTGAAATAGTGACAATAGAAACAATATCTGTCTTTCCTTTATAAATGTTGTCAGAGGATATTGTCCAAGCTCTAATCTTAAAATTTCTCCTGGAACTGATTGTGGCAACATTAACAAATGTCAATATAACTTATGTATTGTAACTTACAATGTTTTTACTTCCATAAATGCCCAGCTCTCTGCCCCATATAAAATACTAGATTTTATTTTAGCATTGATTACTTTCAGGGCACCAACTATTGATCCCTTGCCTAGCCTTTGCATTAAAGCTGTTAAAAACAGAAGAAGTAGTTATCAGTTTAGTCTGTAGTAAGTTTAACTGTAGTTTCCATGAACAATTTTCAGAAAATCTAATTCCTAAATGATCATCATATTTTATTGTTTTAATTCTATCTTTAGATATATGTAGATTATAGTTTTTGTTTACTTTTATTGCCAAAGATTACCATCTTTGTTTTATCCTTATTAATAATGAGCTGATTTTTATTGCATAATACTGAAAACTTATTTACCGTTCTCTGTAAGCCCAGGAATAATGACAAAATTAAAATGATATCATCTGCATAGTCTAGGCAGGGGACTTTTTTCCCTTTGATTGTTGGAGAGTGTAATTCTAAATTTTCTAGATCCCATAGGTTGTCATTAATGTATGTATTAAACAATGTCTGCACCTGAAGGCAGTCCTGTCTAACACCCTGAATGTTGTTAATTGGGGAAGTGAATGTCCCTTTTTGATTATATTGTATAGACATCCAAGTGTTTGAATGTAAATTTATTAATATGTTTAACAATGTTAAATCAATATTTACATTTTCAAGTTTCTTTCAATAGTAGAGTATGACTTATGCTGTCAAAAGCTGAACTGAGATCTATAAAACAGCAAAAAAGTCTGTTTTTTTTTATCTTAACATTTTTCCATATTAGGTGAAATAATACAAAACAATGTTGTAGAGTAGAATGGTTCTGTCTAAAGTCATTTTGATACTCACTAAGTATTTCCTTCTCAGTTAACCAGTCCTGAAGTTTCTGTAGGATTATTTCTGTAAACATTTTTTGTGAAACATCCAATAAACCTATTGGTCTATACCTCTTAGGATCTAAAGAGTTCTGTTTTTTGTATAATGGGAAAATTATACTACCTTTCCAGCTCAATGGAGAATCCCGTCCTTAGGCAATATAATTGAATAGGTTTTTTAATATTAATAACCAATTGTCAATGTAAAATGTGTAAACTTCTGCCACAATTTGATCAGGGGCTTTATTCAAGTGTGATTCCATTTTGGCTCCATAGGTATCCCATTCATTGATGTGAATTAGAAAAGGAGGTATAGAATGATCCTTGTACTGAATCAAATTACTAGAAGCTAGAAAAGCTTGGAAATACATAACTTCAGTGTCTGGAAAATACAATTCTTAAAGTATTCTCACCATACTATTGGAGAAATGTGGGCTTTAATATCCTGTGCATAGGCATTGTAGCCCTGACTAATCAAAGTACAGATTTTTGTTTAATCTTTTTTGTATACAGCCTCACTTAATCTACAGTATCCCATATTTTTTGTAATACTTAGCACACTCTGTGTCCAACAGTTTCTTATACTCTTTCCAAGCTTTATACAATGAATGATTATTTTCTTTGGATCTATTTACTTTACAGTATCTGACTAGTTTATGAAGTTATTTTTTTTTTACTTTTTATTAAATCAGGTACACTGTGTTTTTTTTTGATATCACCATTAGTTCTTAAGAGAGGTCTGAAATGAATGTTTAATAAGGCCCAATATTTTAGCAGATATATACCCCAAGAGGGATCCTCCAACTCATTAATTATCTTCTTAACTTCCAAATCCTGAAATATGATTGTAAAACTTTCCCTTGTGTTGGTATTCCAGCATGCTCATGTGTTATTTAATATTTCCATGCCATCCTTGCTATTGATATTTTGTGATTCAAAAAGGGTCCTACAGGGTGGCTGAAACCTGAAGGATAACAGCAGAGGAGCATGAGCCAATTCTAACCTGTCTAAATTTTTAAATCCGAAACATTTTTTAAAGCTTGTATGTTTATCCAAATCAGGTCTATGTTAGAGGAACCTAAATCTCCCATGTAGTTAAATACCTCCTCCCTATCTCCTAGGAGTCAGCCATTTAAAATGCAAAAGTTGTTCTCAGAAAATAACTTAAACAGACTTTTCTCTCTCTTATTACATTTCTTGTCTGTTATATTTCTGGTCCTGATTATTTTAGCATTGAAGATTTTAAATCCCTCATACAAATCCAAATATATATCTTCTAACTGTTTATCTATTGTTATTCTTGCATTAAAGTACCCCAAGATGAATGTTTCTTTCTAGTTATATTTATCTTTACATTGAACCATGAAATTCATAAACTGTATCCAAATATTCGGAAACAATTTTTGATTTGGTGGAAAATAAATGTTAATAATAATCAACTTGACATTTTCTCTCCAAAGCATAACTGCTAAGATATGTTCAGATGCAGTTGGCAGAAGTGTTCCTTTCAAGTTCAAAGAAGTTTTTATATAAGTGGCTAATCCTGCTTTATTACGTCCATGTTTTTTGTCTTTTTTAGTCAGTATGGAATAAACTGAGAAACCTGGAATTTGTAGAACACTTGTACCCCAGGTTTCTTGGAAACATAGAATATCCCATTTTGATATAAACGATTTTGAATCTTTATCTGCAAATTGTAGGACAGCCCTTCTATATTTCATGACAAATTGAATAAAGGTATTATTTTCTTACCTCCTATTAGGTAATTAAGTTCCTTTTCATTTTGTCATAGTAATACTCTCGGGTTCAAAACTGAGTACTTATTGGAACAGTTGATTTCAGAAAGCATGTTACCCTGTTCCTTTTTATTAGATTCTGGTTCTAATTTAGTTTGTTCTCTTAATAGACCTAAACTCATTATGTATATAATAATGTTATTTAGTACATTTGAAGCTTTTAGTACTGTTTTAGCCAGTTTTGTACTTTTAAATGTAACATCAATTTGAGAAAAATAAATAGTTTTATTATGAAGTGTAATCCATTCTATGGAGTTTCGAGAATAGTAATGTCCAATGTTCGTGATAAAAAATCTGAAACACTGTTGGATCTTTGAAATCTAATTTCCAGCCAAAAATTGATACTGTTTTACTTTCCCAAGTATCAAGTTTAGATCTTTCAAATCAGGATACTGCATCAATAATTCTATTAGCTCTAGCTATATCTTGCTCACTATAAATTTCTTCTCTACTGATATCATTAGCTATTTTTTGTTCTGAGTATATGAGTCTGTGTACCACTATGGGTGATACGACTTTGATTCCTTGAGCATTTAAAACTTTAGCTTGTTGCCAAGTTTCCAAAGCTGACTCCCTGTCACCTAGATAAAGTAAGACACAATCTGAAAAATTTTTGTTTGGAGGTCGGAAAACACAGACCTCATATTTCTCTGATATCTTAAAAAGGTGGCATACTAAATTCTGTAGGGTTTCTGGGGATCCATTATCTGGCATATGAATAGAGCATCATGATAACACAGGTCGCAGTCATATAGCTGTGGAGTAAATGTCGAAAAGACATGTTGTCACCTGTGTAGCGGTTGTGGACTAAATGTAAATTCAGCCACCAAACTCTATGGTGATGGCATGTCACATATTCACAATGACTTTTTGTACATCTTCAGATCATAATAATTGCTCGCCCCCACACATTTACACAAATCTATACATTTTCTGGACATTTACAATTAAAATTTTGAAACTCACAGCACTCTTCTGTGATTTACTCCAATCTGATTTGTGTGTTGCATATGTCCCTGCCCCCCCTTCTGTGTGTGCGCATTGTACAATGTCCCCACCAAGATTGTAATTCTGGTCCACAGCATCCAATTTCCAATCCAGTATCATGCTGTCATAGTAACACATCCCCAGTCAGATTTAAATTAGTGTCCACTGCAAACTATTCTGACCCAGTATCTGGTGGGCATTGTATCACATCGCCAGCCTGAATCTAATTTATGTCCACTTAAAACAACTCATATCCTATATCTGTTGGTACTGTCATGGCTGTATTTAAGGTGAAGCTGCAGTTAAAATCACATTCACCAAAATCTAGCCATGGAGTATATACCCTCACAAAAAGGAAATAAGTTTGTTTTAGATAACTTTGTATACCAAGGAGAAGGATGGGGCACAGGGAAAGGTATTCTGACACTGTGAACTGTGCACCTGCCATGCTCATCTCCAAATACTTGGTGATACTATCACCTTGCCTCCCACCAAGCATAACCATGCCCCTGTGCACAGTCGTGCAGAAGTCATTATGACTCAGGCTTTATTCATGTTGTTTTGCACACTATTGCTCCTTTGCACATATCATAAATAAAAGATTCATGCTGCTTTGCACATTTGCACAATATTGCACCTTTGCACATTTCACTAATGATATACTCATGCTGCACATTTGCACATTGCCAAAATAGTTGTGATGATGCATTTGCTGTTGCTATACAATGCTTTCCTGTAATTTTTAATTCTTGTGTGTTGTATTTAATAAAAGCAACATTTTAAGTTTATTTTGCTGATGACATACAATGCTTTGTTGATTAATGTGTAATTTGTATGTCATGTGTTGATTAAAAGCCTCATTTTAACTTTATGTTGAATCTCTGCAGGTGCTGTTTCTGTTAGGGAATTTACAGTAAGATACACAAGCCAGAGAGTATTTATGTAGAGGTGTAGTGCAGTATCAGGTAGGTCAACAATTTGCCTTTATACATTTTGCAACAGTGACATAATGTGATTTCGGCAAAGGTTTTTATTAACAATGTGATCCAGCATGATTTGTTCAGTAGCTGATTTTAGCGTGTCATTTTGACCACAACATTTCATCCGGGTACCAATCAACCACTCATGCATGATCTAATTTGTCAATCCCATGAATCTCTCCACTGAACCGGAAATTGTGCTTTCTTTAAATTTGACCAGCAAACACTTCTAGGAGGTAAATGCTGCTGCCCATTCTATTGGCTAGACTGGTGTTCGTGGCTTCACCTTCAGTAGGGCTTACTGTTCTCAAGGTTCTCTTGGGCTCCTGCCATCTCAGACTCTAAAGGGAGAATGCCCAGAGCAGGGAACACAGTCCTGGTCTGCCACTTTTTTTGTGACCTAAAATGTACTGGAAAGGCTGTGCACTAGGTTTAACCACTAGATAGGTGCTTAAATAATCAGAATTAGTAATAAACTCTTTGGATCGCACCTTCATGATCTGTTTAAGAAAATTGGGGCATATCTGTAGTAAATCCAGAAAGCACTTTGCACAGCCCTGCTTGTGATGCTCACTCCTCCTCAGCAGCACAACACTGTGTCACAGGAAAGCCTAGAATGTGAGTAAAAGCAAAAGGAAAAAAGACCGTTGTGGTGCTCTTTGGAAGTGGCCACAGTGGTGAAGGAAAAAAGAGTGAAGTTCAGGAGGTATAAGAAAGTACAGGCAAAGGAAGACAGTGAGGTATACCAGGTAAAACAATGGGAAGCAGGTAAAGCAGTGATGGTGACAAAGGCACAGACAGAAGAAAGGATAGCCAAAGGGATAGCAAATGGGGATAAGACTTTCTTTAGGTACATAAGTGAGAAGAGGGAAACAATGGGTGAGATAGTGATGATGAAGAAGACTGCAAAGGGAGACTGTGCAGAAGAGAACCATGAAAAGCAAAAATCCTAAGCAGGTACTTCTGCTTAGTCTTTGCAGTAGAGGGATGGGGGAAAGGACCAGCAGGGATCAGCAGGAACAAAAAGAGAGAGGTGGACACAAATCCACTTTTAGTGGAATGAGTCCTGGTGAGACTTGCAGATCCAAAAGTGGACAAGGCTATGGACCAGATGAGATATACCCAAGGGTACTAAAGGAATGAAAGGTGGTGCTGGCTACTTGCTGATGGCCATATTCAAGGGCTCACTGGAAATGAACATGGTTCCAGAGGACTGGCGGAAAACAGATGTGGTCCCTCTACATAAGAGTGACAGCAGGGAAGAGGCTAGCAATTATTGAGGTCAAGTCTTCCCTCAGTCCACTCCAATCCCTGTTGACCCAAGTCCAGGATAAACTTGCTCCCCTCACTAAGAGATAGGTTAAATGGGCACTGTCAACCTTTTTTGCATCATATTATTTTTAAGTAAAACCCACATTTTATGATTGCTTAACTTTTCTAAAATTCATTGATGTTGCTGGGTGTTTTAGCTGCCTTCTTGCTTATTAGAACTGAAATGAATGGTAATGTATAGCTATATCCAGCTTTTATTTGCTTCACATCATTGAACTACTCTTATGGCATACTTCTGAATGTTAGAAACACCATCAGACAGTACAGTCACTCATAATACGGTAGTCTTTTTTTTAATTATTTTTATTTATTGAGTTATTCAGAAAGATCTTTGAGTCAAAGACCCATTTACAAAGGTTCTATGTCATACATAGAAGGCACAGGGACAATATTACGTTACATAACATTGGTTACACATTTGTTCAGTGAGTGACTACCATACCAAGATAACATGATTTTCAATGATTAGCACAGCCATAAGGTAGCAGAGAGGTTCTGAAGAAGGATGTTTGTCAAATAATTAGCTAGTAGAACATTAGATATGGAGGACACAAAAAGTTGTTATAGGTCATGGGGGGGGGGTGTCAGTTGCAGTCACATAGGTTAGAGGCCTGAAGGTGATTCCTTAGCCTGGCTTTAAAAGGGCCAAGCCTTGTTTCATCAGTTATTAGGCTTTGGAGTTAGTGTGTCCAGGAAGGGGCTTTGTAGCTGAAGGATCGTTGGAATTGGGAAGTCCAGCAATGGGGTACCCACAGCAACGGTTTGTTCGAGCTACGGGTGGTTCTGCCAGGAGATGTTGAGAGGATAATTTTGTCAAGGGTGGGGGGGTGAGGCCTAGGATTATATTTTGGTCATTAGGCAGGTGTGGTACCTGATTCAGTTGTATAGGTTTAGCCAGTTTGTGGTACTGTAGAGGGAGCAGGTATGTGTGAGGCAATCACATCCAAGGATGAGATGTCAGGCTTTGTTAAGCATGAGCCAGAGTCTATTGAGAGCTAAGGTGGGCACGGCACTGTAGATGAGAATACTGTAGTCTAGCAGAGAGAGGATAGAGGAGTTTATGGTAAGTTGTAGTGCCTCAGGGGTGAGGCAGTGTTTGTACTGATAAAGTATGCCTAATCTAGAACTAAGGGCAGTTGATAGGTGCAGGATATGTTGATTAAAAGTGAGGGTGAGGTCTAATGTGATCCCTAGATATTTAAAGGTGTTCACTTGTTCTAGGGGGGTTTGATTAACAGTGAAATTTGGGGGCAGAGGCTCTTGAGCGGGTTCTGGGGATGGGAGAAGAACATGACTTTTGTCTTATTGTAGTTAATTATTAGATGCTGGGTGGTGAGCCATTGTTTGGTTTCACAGAAAGAGTGTTGGGTAGTTAGGTGGAGTTTATGGGGGTCTGGATCAGAGGTGAACAGGATGGCATCATCTGCGTATAGGAGCAGGCTGCCAGGGCAGGCCAACAGGAGGGAGTTTAGGTAGAGACTGAATAGCAAAGGGCCAAGAATGGAGCCCTGTGGGACACCGGAGTGGATTGGGAGGCTAGGGGACAGAACGGTGCTTACCTTGACCAGCTGTGTTCTATCAGAGATATAGCTGGTGAACCAGCTCATGGCATCATTGGAGAAGCCACTGTAGGCAAGGGTGTTCAGTAAGAGGGCATGATTGATGGTATCAAATGCCTTAGAGTAGTCCATGAAGATGGCACCTGTGAGGTGGCCATGGTCCAAGGCTGAGTGGACATGGGAGGTGAATTCAAGGAGGGCAGTGGTGGTACTATGACCCTTTCAGAAGCCATGTTGCTGGTTGCATAGAAGGTTATATTTAATAAGGTGGTCAGTAAGTTGATCGGTGACTATGCACTCTAGTGCTTTAGATAGGGGGGTAGAATGGAGATGGGGTGACAATTGTTAGTGGATGTGCAGTTCCCACTCTTATGGATGGGTGTGATGGAAGCCGATTTCCAATGGGAGGGGAATATCCCATGACAGAGCGAGCGGTTGAGAATGTAGGTGAGCAGGGCTAGGACTTCCAGGAGGGTGAGGTGGATAAATCTCAGGTCAAGGGAATCATGACCATAGTGAGAGTGGCCAATGGCAGTGGCATTGGCAAGGTAGGACTTGGCTGCCTCCGGGGTAAGGACACGTAGATAGAAGGGAGGAGCAAGGGGTGGATGGGGGGTAGATCTGGGCAGGGGGGGTCAAAGAAATTGGGGAGGACACAGCTGAAATCAGTGAAGGCAGATTTTAGAGCTGAGGCTATACTAAGGGGGTCCGAGAAGAGGTTTCCATCTTTTAACATTTGGTCTGAGGGCAGATTTGGGGCTTTGCCACAGAGTTCCTTAATATTATTCCAAAATGTGTGCCCAGTGCCCCAGGTGGAGGTTAAGGTGGCTTTGTAATAATCTGCTTTGGCGGTGCGTATGGCCCAAGTGCACTTGTTATGGGCCTCCCTATACCGTTGCCTGTCCATAGGCTGTTGGGTCTCATTAGCTAGGTGCCATAGGGCATCACGCTGTCGTAGCAGGCCCAGGAGGTGGTCTGAGAACCAGGAGGCATGGTTACCTTTGGACATACTTTTGGTGAGGGGGGCGAACTTGTCACAGGCAGCATTGAATGTGGTGATAAATAGATCAAGTGCATGATCCGGGTTGAGGGTGTTTGCTAGAGGTGTCCAATCCCAGTCTCTGAGGTGGGCCTTAAGTTGGGCTAGTTTACCAGTCCCAAGTTTGCATTGTGAGGCAATTTTAGGTGGGGTTTTGAGGGAGGCACAAGACCAGTTGCAGAGTACTGGAGAGTGGTCACTTAGTGCGTCAGGGAGTACTAGGGTGCTGGTTATTTTATGAAGGTGGTTTGTGAAGACTAGGTCTAGTAGAGAGGATGTCCTCATGCAGGTGTTAATCCGGGTGGAGGTTGTGGCTACCTGCATGAGATTGAGCACAGTAGTCTCGTCAATGAATGGGGTGGCTGTCTTGGTCAGCCAATTTATGTTGAAGTCACCCATGAGTAGTTTTTCATGCTGTGGGGGAAGAGTACAGAGATAGGACAGGATGGCTTGGAAGGCTTGCTTCTGGTCCCAGGGAGGGATGTAGGCAGTAGTGAGGAGGAGTGGGGAGGTTGACTTTCCTAGCATTAATTTTAGGTTGAGGGCCTGAGCCCTGGATGTTAGTTGGGACGAGGAAGTAAATGGCCTGAAAGTGAGTCCTTAAGGTAGGGAGCGCAGCCTCCCCCTCACTTACCCACCCAGTCGGAACGAAAGAGGAGAGATCCAGTGAGGTTTACTGCTGAGTCAGTGACAGAGGGGAAGAGCCAGGTTTCACTCAGTGTTATGATATTAGGGTGATGCTGGAGTACCCACCCCTGAAAAGAGTCCCATTTTTTTTTAAGGCTACAAATATTGATAGAGGCAAAGCGCAGCCTATTGACTGTTGATGGGTGGGATGGTGGAGCATTCTGTGGGCCTGGTCTTCTCTAATCCGACTCCATAATGAGTGGCCTGATTGTGTTGGGGATGTTCCTGAGTCCAGTAAAGATGCAGTGGGAGTTGGTCTAAAAATGTAAACAAACATGTTTTGGTGTGGTAATACCAGTATGGTGGGCACTAAATTTTCCACTTTTTAAAAGAAAAAAGGGATCTGAATCAAACTACCGGCTGCAACAACAGTCTGTGTAGAATGTGAACAATCATAAAATGTGTTTTTTTTAAAGTAGATTCACTTTGAGGCCTAAGGAATATGACAGTGTCCCTTTAAAGGGTTCCTCTACCGGACAACTTCACTGAGACCTCATTGCCCTGTTTAAGGCCTGGGACAAATGTTGGCATGATTACAAGGCCACAGTCAACCCAGTGGACTGGTTCACCTACAAACAGTTATTTATTTTATTTTTATTTTATTCTTTGGTAACTGTGTAACACCCACTAGCCACAGGGGCCTGTTTTCAGGGGTGACCTGGGAATTCTGTGGAGGTTAAGTGACTTACACAGAGTCACACAGTATGCAAATGAAGGTTGAGGGAATAAAGATCAGGTCTGTCTGCTAGATGTACCAAACTTATTCACAGCCTGGTACTCTAACCTCTAGGCTATACTGCCAGCCACCTATGCAAAAGGGCTTCCCACCCTGCCAAGATCCTTTTCTGCCAGGTGCAATTAATTGCCACCTCTATGAGATCCCATCAGTTTCTGGAGGCATATAAAAGGTCTATTAGGCATTCCATCCAAGAGCACATCTAACTGCTTGCTAATTAATGGAATCCACTGCAAAAACTCCAAAGCCATTGCCAATGCCTTCAAATCCCATTTCATAGATCTTCCATCCCCTATGGCTGACAATCAGTCCCACCCTCATTCACCCACTGTACCTCATATTCAGTCATTTCATCTAATGCTTGTGTCCCTCTGGGGAAGTCCTTAAACTCTTACGGTGTCTACCCAATAGTGGCAGAATGGGCCCCTGATGGGGTTCTGCCCAAGTTAGTGTGTCTTGGGGCACCAGTCCTAGCTTACCCCATCACTAATATTTTTATCTTGTCACTCTCCTCTGGCATCATCCCTAATACCTGGAAAACTGTCAAAATTACTCCAGTTGTAAGAAAAGGGGACCCCAAGTTTTATAAGAACTACAGACCAATTGAATTTCTTCCTATCCTTTGTAAATTGCTTTAAAGGGTCATTGTCCCCCCAGATGACAGATTTTATCCACTCACACAAGCTTTTTCATCAAACCAGCATGTGTTTGTGATGGAACACAGCACCAGTACTGCACTGGTATGTCTAACTAATGACATTAAATGTGCCATGGGTGCAAGTTCCTTCACTGGGGCAATATTTATTGATCTGTCCAGACTTTGTATACTATTGATCATATGCTGCTGCACTCAAAATTGCTTGCCTTGGGCCTCAATCCCCATGCAGCCTCTTGGTTTGGGATCTATATCTCTGGGAGACAATTTTTCCACTTCAACAGTGTAGTCTCATTGCCAAGGGCATACTCCTTCCCCACTTGCAGTATTGTCATATTATTTATTACCATGCCTCCAGTGCAGCCCTAAACAAGTAAGAAGGGTCCTACAATAATGCCTGCCATGTCACCTTGTCCTCCTCATGCAGCATTCACCACTGCTCCCTGTATACCTTCCTGGGGTGCTTCTCCCTCTCAGGGTCCCAATCCTACTCCCTTGGCTGCTTTATTGATAAGTTCTTAAGAGCTCCTGCTCTACCCATTCCCCTCCCTCCTGCTCAACATCTTAGATCTGCAGACTTAGCCCTTCTACTTTTCCAAAAAATGCATCTTAGATGGGGGAACAGACCTTCTCTGTCTTTGCCCTGAAATACTGGAACTCCCTTCCCCTTGAAATCTTCTGCCTCCCCCAACATGAGCTCTTCAAAAGTTGATTTACATTGGCATCTGATGAGTTCAGCAGCCTCTCGCTGCGCAGATTAACTCTGTGGTTTTCCTGTTCCATGTTAACGCACCTTTTATGTTTGCTTGCATGTGCAGCGCACGAGAAACATTTGGAGTAGAGTACAGTATTGCAGAGATATGGCAGTGTTTGGCCAATCCAGCCAATGCTTTCAGGGGCTCGTCCCTCAGCCACCAATCAATAGGGAAGCTTTTGATAATGGCAGTTTCAGAGCAAGAGCTGGACTTGAAATCTGCAGCTCCAATCATAGATAGTTTTGTCATTGCAGCAGCAGATCTCTCCCCCCCCAAAACCACACACATTCCAACCATGCACATTACAGTACACAATAGTGTGCATGGCTGGACTTACAAGCAACTCATTTGCTCAGTGTGTCTTTCCTGATGAAATAAATTAACCCTGCCATGCATAATTGGTGGCTCCTGCCACCCATCATGCACTCCCCCCAAAGCTGACATTGGGGTGCCCAGTCCCCCTGTTGGCATGCCTCCCAAGCCCAAACATATATTTTGCTGACAACGGGGTGCCAGATCCCTGTGTCGGCATGCCCTCTCCACTATTGTGGCACACTGGGAGCACACCCCAGTGCACCAAAATAATTATGTTTTTCTGGCACCACGATGTCTACTGTCGGTGTCGGATGAGCCCCCCATGCCTCCCTTTTTGTCAGCTGACCTTGGGGTGCCCAATCCCAGACTAGGCATTGACCCCCCCTTCCACTAGTATGGCACACTGGGAGCCCACCCCAGTGTGCTGAAATCCATTTTGTTTTCGCCTGTAAAAAGAAAACAATCCTATGATGTATTTTTAAACCTGCAAAAAAGAAAACATTCCTCGCTGCTCCTGCTGGCCCTCCCCAACCTGCACCCTCTCTGGCATCCCACCTCCTGCACCCTCACCCATACTTACCTCTGGTGGTCGGGAGCAGCGATCTTCTGTGACCGGACCATATCTGTACTCTTCATAAGCCGACCGCAAACTGAAGACAATCACGGTAAGCCCTATAATGCAATCAATAGGGGGGTTTCAACTTAGGTTGATATTGCGACAATGTTTTGGAGTTTTGGCACCACATTTTCAACATGGGGTTCTTGGGACTCCACCTTGTGACCACTGACACTGTTCATTTTATTTCTCGCCCGGAAGGCTATCTCATGTCGCCTCATGGAATCACCTTGGGAATCGACAAAACAACAGTGCCACTGTTCATGAGGTGGTGTCCCAAAAAGCCTATCTTACAAGTTTAGTGAAAAAACTCCAAAAATGACTGTGTTGTGAATGTGCATTGCGTAGTTTGTACACATGCTTGTAACTTTGTCAATTTTTTATATTTTTACTCCAAATTTCCAACATTGACATTTTTTTCACACCTCCTTATGAACAGTATAGCTGTCATTTTTTACATCCTGCCTGAAATGTGTTTTTGCACATGTGGCGTAGAATGGCACAGTTGCTGGGCAAAATTTACTTTTGGGACAGACTTATGAAATCACAGTACCACTGTTCATAAGGGGAGGTCCCAAAAAGGCCATTTTGAAAATTTGGTGAACAAATTCCATAAAATGACTGTTACAAGCATGCATTTTGCAGTTTATATGCATGCTCATAACTTGACCACTTTTTCATATTTTCACTCCGGATTTTCAACATTGCCATTTTTTCACACCTTGTCATGAACTGTACAGATGTCATCTTTCACATCCTGTCCAAAATGTCTTTTTGCAGCTGTTACACTGAATGGTGCATTTGCTGTGCAAACCTTCCGGGATGAGTAATGAAATGATAGTGCCACTGTTCATAAGGTGGGGTCCCAAAAAGCCCATGTTGAAAATTTAGAGTGAAAATACCAACATACACCCGGGGCATTAAGATTTCCACCTTAATTCCCCACCCTGTACAGACTGACAGCCATTGTGGGTGTGGCTTGGGGTTGCCGGCTATAATGCTCATGCTGTTTCTACCCCACCCCCCCACTTGCAGCCAGTGACAGGCATCAAGCTGTGCCTTGGGGTCTTCAGCCCTACCGTTCACCTCATTCTTCTTTATTGGATCCATCTCTGCTTACTTCCTTATGGAATTGGGTGAGCATAAGGGCTGAATATCCCAAGGCACACCATGACACCGGTCAGTGTCTGCAGGGAGGGGTGAGGTGGAATGGCATAAGCGTTGTGGCCGATGACCCAAAGGCACACCCCAATGCTTGTCAGTCTCTGCAGGGTGGGAGTGGGGGTTGGCTTTAGTTCAATACTTCGCTGCCATTCCTATTATGCATTTCTTTGACTCATGCAGTGCCAATGCCAATACCAGCAATCAAACATTTAGCACTGACAAATGCTTGTTTGAACTCCTACATTATGTACTGGTTCTCTTTCTCTCTTGCCACATGCAATTGCATTTTTCACTCCTAGGGAGGTTATATCCATATACATTATTTGTTGTATCTGGCCATAAACCCTTTGAAAATAGGCACAGCCTAAAGGGGTTTATGTGAAATAAATGAATACATATTCTTTGGTTGCATACTTCTGTATTGTAGTTTATGCTTGTTACATAACTTCCTTGTTTATTCATGTTTAAGTTGCACCCTGACTGCTATCTGTATCATGTTTTCTTGTATTTTTTGTACTCTGTTGTGCTTTTCTGGGTTGTACATGATAATAGAACCAAGACAAAAAAAAAGGCACCTGCTGGTTCTTGTTGTTTTGTAACCAGGCATAGCATTCTGTTAGAGCGGTGTACTGTTTGTATACCAGAAAATGAATATGTACTTATCTACTGTACCTTACTCAGTAAATAAAAAACTAAATAAATAAATAGGCTGGTGGGCCTTACCTCCATGGTGGGAAAAGAAATGGAAACACTGATAATGGAAAAGTTGGTAGAAAAATTTGAATTCAGTGGGCTGCATGACCAAAGGCAGCATGGATTCATTGGGGGTAGGGGAAGTGATTTCAGATGAATCTGATTGATTTCTTTCACTGGGTGACCAAAAGAATAAATTTGGGGGGGGGGGGGAGGCAGTAGGCATGGCCTATCTGGGCTTTAGCAAGTCCTTCAACACTGTGCCACACAGGAGACTGATTAAGAAATTGAGCAGCCTAGGAATGGGATCCAAAGTGGTGAACTGGGTAGAAACTGGTTAACAGATAGGGGACAGAGGGTGGTGGTTAGCAACACTCACTCTTATGATGGAAGAGTGACCAATGGGGGGGGGCACATGGCTCAGTAAAGGAATTGGTCCTTTTCAATGTCTTCATAAGTGACATTGTAGATGAAGTGGAAGTGAAAGTATGACTTTTTGCAGATGATACTGAAATCTGTAATGGGGCAACAACCAGAAGGGGGTGTAAAGAATGCTTAGGGATCTTGGGAAACTCAAAGAGTGGTCAAGAACATGGTGATTGTGGTTCAATGTCAAAAGGTGTAAAATCCTTTACCTAGGGCACAGGAATCCCGGAACTGAGCATAGGATGGGCAGTCACTAAGCAGGAAAGGGACCTGGAGGTTATGATATCTGATGACCTCTAAGTGGCAGAACAGTGTGACAAAACTGTGAGTTTGTCCAGTGTGATGCTAATATGCATTGGCAGAGGTATGTCCAGAAGGAGGAGGCATGTGGTGTTGCCATTGTTTGGCTCACTAGTGAGTCTCCACCTGGAGTATTGTGTTCAGTTCTGGAAGCCACACCTCAGAAAGTATATAGGCAGGGAGGATGAAGTCAAGAGGAAGGCAACTTAAACGGTCCAGGGATTGCATCAAAAGCCCTGTGAAGAGAGACTGGGGGATCTCAGTATATAAACTCTGGAAGAGAGAAGAGTGGGAGAGGACATGATGGAGACCAACAATTCCTTTCCGGCCATCTGTGCGCTGGTCCGAGTGCACACGTCAATAGGGTACCAAAATTTAACATTTGCCACCCCTTCCCCGAGGTCCACCCCCTGTAGTTTTATATACAGTTGGATGGTATGGGGGCACAGCCCCCCACATATAATCCAGGCAGTGAAATTAAAATCTTGGTGCCCTAATGACAGAAGTGCTTGGATGGGCATGTTCCAATGGTGGAACCTGAAGCAATTACCTCACAGGAGTAAACAGTGCAGGAGGGGAGTCTCTTTTGAATGAGGAAGAGCACCAGGACCAGATGTCATGCAACGAAGCTGGAGGTGGAGAAATTTAAGAGAGATATGAGTAAATACTGCTTCACTGGAAGAGTAATACATGACTGAAATAGACAGCCAGCAGAAGAGCTGGAGTCAGAAAGAGTAGAGGGCTCCATGCATGCATGAGATAGACTTAGGGGAATATTAGTCAATAGGCAGGGAGGAAGGCTGTTCAACAGAGTCCAGTTAGGGTCTGCAGAGACAGACTATGCAGGGACCATCTGGGCAAACTAGGTGGGCCAAATTAATCTTTTCTACCATCAAAGTCTATATTTCTATATTTCTAAGTTCCAAACAGTACATCAATCCTGCAGATAGCCCAAAATATGAAGTATTACAGTAATCCAGCCACGATGTCATGAAGGAGAGGACTAAGGTCATTAGATCATTGGATTATCTAGCCTGACCTTTAAACAAACTGCAGTGTAGTAAAACTGTTTTCTAGGCAGTAAGCCTGTTTTCTACAGCATTAAGGTTTGGGTTTGAACTAGTTCCTCTGTGTTAGCACGAATGTTTTCCTCAGTTGTGCAGTATCCTTCCTGTGCCTGACTCTGACCTTCTTTCTTATCATTGCCCACCTTTCCTATCTCTACCCCCACTAGCAAAGGCTATCCACAGTTGTTATTTCATTTTTCTGCTTGTCCTAAGTGGCACCTACCTCCCTCTTGCTCTCCCTGCCTTGTTTGAATCAAATCTTGTTTTGTCTATTCTCCCTCTGTCTCTCTGTCCCCCACCCCCCTCCATTCAATCTATTTAAATTTCTGTCTACTAAGGTAAAGTGGCGCCTTAACCTGAGGCCCTACTAATCCTGTTCTCCCCTTTCCTTTCTCTCGCTTATTCCCCCACTGCTTTGTTTTGAAAGCCTAGCCCCTCACTGATGCTCCTCTATTCTGAGAAACTAATCCCCCTCTCATTTTTTCTCCTGAAGCAGGACTCACTCCTGAGGGCGCTCCTGCCACAGCAGCCACCAGTAATCCAGTGGGGAAGCTTTATTCTGGTGCCCGGGGAAGCTCTCTGTGGTGTCCGCCCATCCGCCCGCCCAGAAACAGGTGCGCAGCTTCAAGCAACTGAGCAATTGCTCTGAAAGATGTTTTCAGCTGAGTGTGACACCTCCTTTGGCTGAGCCACCTCTCTGAACTTCCACTGATTCTGGTGCTCGTTTTTAAATTACACCGTCCCTCTGGAGTCTACAAATAGTGTCTCTGGTGCTAATTTTAAAGTTAAGACTGCCAGCTGTTTGCTGGTTGGACTGCACAGTAGTGCCTGTAATTATTCCCACCCACCCGGACCCAACCTGACCGCTATTAAATACCCTCCTCCCCACCTCTGGGAAATTTCCTCTCAGCTCCTCCCTTGTCACTCACTATTTCCTGCCTTCCCCATAAAGTAAGCTCCTCCCTTGTCACTCCCTCTTTCCTGCCTTCCCCTAAAGTAATCTCTCCACTTTCTCCTACTCTCCCTGTCTTCCCATTTATTGTATTCCATTCCTCATTTGAGTTCTTTCTCTGCTACCTACTCTACAGTCCTAGCAGTCACCAAGTTTGTCAAATGTACCCCCTAATCTTAAGCTAAAGTACCCTGCTTTAACCTTGGTCATATATCTTATACTGTTTTTTTCTTCTTTTCCTCTCTTTTCCTTCCTTAACCTGCCATATGCCATATACTGATTTACCATTTTACTCGCTATAGTGAACCCCTTTTTTTACTACTTTCCCAATTTAATCATTGCAGTGCTTTACTTTTAGCATTACTGGTCCACTTTCCCTAAGAAATTGCTACTTAAGCAGGAAACACCTTGCCTGTTGGCACAGTTGGGTAAATCTTAATT
Organism: Neoceratodus forsteri; assembly: GCA_016271365.2. NCBI lineage: Eukaryota > Metazoa > Chordata > Ceratodontiformes > Ceratodontidae > Neoceratodus > Neoceratodus forsteri. The sequence goes on along the minus strand of CM057455.1, from coordinate 998,313,643 downwards.
CTCGGCCAAATGGTAAAACAGGATAACACGGTCATTCTTGTCAGTTTTATTTTACTCTCATTATCTCTATATCCCAGAGTGTTTTAATCCCTGTCTTACTATACCTCTAGCCTTCCTACCCAAGTCTAAGAGTGACACTATGGTGATGTTTTTCTGCTATGGGCCCTATTGTCGGTATTTCTTCTACTCAGCCTGGATGCTGCATCTTGGACTCTCCCATGTAACCAAATTTCAAACGAATCCTTAGAGGCATACTGCAACTATAGCTTCTCTATTTTGATTGCTGAAACTATTCCTGATCCTCAACTAAACCCTATTCTCCAAATTAGAGGCAACATCTATTACCCTCTATCTGCTATCAGGAAGCTGTCAAGGAGATGTATACTCACCTTAACCTGCCATTGCGTAAGGCTCTGGTTCCTAGCCATGATCACTATTTAGATATCTGGAGACAACAAACTAAACCCAGGTCCACCTACCTGTTTCTTTTCAGCAACAGATATATCTGTCATCCCCAAGAAAGGATTATTAATTACCCATATCAACATCAGAAGTCTTACCTATCACCATGCTGAACTTGAGGCTTGGATGAAACTCTATAAACCTGATGTACTGTGTCTCACAGAAACTTGGCTTAAACTTAGAATACCTGATCACTTATGCTCATTTCCAAACTACTCCCTGTCCTGAAGGGATAGATCATCATCCAAGTGTGGTGGTGGACTTGCCCTGTTCATCAAAAATCACCTCAATATCTCTGTTGTCCCAGGTTCTGCCTCTCCCGCAGTGTGTAAATTCATACATGCAACTCTCTCTTTGGGGGACAAGAAGCTTCATATCATATGTGCCTATAACCCCCCTGCTGGGGGCATAGTTGGTCTCAAAGAAATTTTTTTTTTTTACTATACTTTTTGGCCAGCCTTGTGCCAAACTTCAGCCCTGGTCACGTCCCCTGCCACCTCCTGCACCCACATGAGCTGCACTCCCCCATGCCCACTGTCTTACCCCCCAGGGTGAGGTCACATCACTTACTTGTGTCACGAATGTCGGTTCAGGTAGGAGAGCCAGCCTGGGAGCACAATGAAGGCAGCGAGGAGGGTGTCGCGGTGGAGCTTGACTGGGATTTTTTCTATACTCCCTGAGGAGCCGGGTGCATGCAATGACGTCAGCCGAGGCAGCCCTCGCACACCTCTGCATGCTCCTCGAGACGTCTGCACCCAACCCCCATGTGCACACCATACCTTGCCCCCCAGACTCCTCTAGAGGGCACTCAGGTATCGGTACCATGATACCCCCCTCCCCAGGGAAGGAAAGCAGTCCTCCGGACGCTTCATCCTACCCTGCCCCTGCCGACCCCTAGCTGCCCGTGTCTGTTCCCGAACATGGGTCGCCGGCATGGCACAATGTGTGGCGTCCAGCGCCTCAACCCTCAGCGTCACTGGGACGGTTCTCAAAGAACTTCTTAATATCGCCATCCACACTATAAATTATAATGAGGCTGTCATCTTAGGTGATCTCAACCTTAATTGGTTAGCGTCTGCTCAAATCTCCTTGCAGTCTCTCACACTTAGTTATAATTTTCACCAGTTGATTTCTGATGCAGCTAGAACCACGGTATCCCTTCAAAAGGGTACACTGCTGGACTGGGTGATGGTTAACTGCATGGAACATGTGTCAAAGGTTGGAATACTATCGGATGCATTAACTAACCACTCTCGCACTTTTTGTATCCTGTCTATGGTTGTGCCTCCATCTCGTCCATCACGACTAATCACGTTTACAAACCTAGCTCATATTGACCAGGAAGCAATTATCTATGATGTCTCCAGTATTGACTGGACAGGTCTCTATCAAGCAAACGATATGGAGGTCACTCTGCAGATATTCATAGACAAATTTCTTGCCATTCAATATAAACATGCCCCCAAGATTACTAGAAGAGTCAGAGGAAAACAGACAAGATGGCTACATAAAGACCTCCTATCTAATCTGCGCCAAGGGGACAAGCTCTGGACTCACTACAAACAACTGGCCTTCAATCTGATCTTATTGTCTATTGGGAACTAAGGTACGGATGTAAGAAACAAGTCAGAGCTGTCAAAAGCAAATATTGCAAGGACCTTCTTCAAAGCTCAGCCTGCGACTCTAGGAATTTCTGGGCCCATGTTAAAACATTCCGGGGTACCTCACAGTCGGTTACTCCTGACGAAATGATCATAAATGGGGCACAGTGTAATGACTCTAGGATCATCTTAAACAGTTTTAATAATCTATTCTCAGATCTGTCACACTATACTGTAGCATTGCAACCAAATGGAAAGCACTCAGATTTACCTACCACACTATCTCCTGTTAATCATACGGCCATCATACAAACTAGCCAGTCCGTGGCTGAAACACCCTCCAGAACTAACCATTGAAACAAAGAAACATAGAATTTGATGGCAGATAAGGACTGCTTGGCCCACCCAGTCTGCCCACTTTTCCCCACCTTCAGTATCACTGCAGATCCTACTTGATCTCCTGTCGATTCTGCCTCCTCCTCTTCCTTTACACCTAACATTCCCTTATGCCTATCTCATACATTCCTGAACCCCACTACTGTTTTTGTTCCCTACCGGGTCTATATGTCATACGCTTAATAGTACACAACATAACTGCGTATCAGGAACAGGTAGGGATGAGCAAGAGGGTGCAAAATCGTTGAAAGGGTGTATGCGTGGTAGTGCACCCTCTCCCTCTCCCAGGCAGAGGATAAGACCACTAACAGCAGGGGAGGCAGGCAGTGTGCTTGGGACTGGGTTTCGATTCCCAGAAGCATGGATTATTTTTTTTTTGCACTTTGTGTGATTTCAACTGTTAACCCCCCCCCCCCGGAGTTAGTTAGTTTAGCTGAGGGGCTTGGGGGGTGCTGGGGGCAGAACACCCCATAAAACAAGGACTTATGCCACTGGAAATATATTGTGCTCTATTGGCAGCATGGTATATTGCTGTGGCATAATGTCTGCGTGCCTTTTTGCCCTCACCACCCATGCTGGAAGACTAGTCCAGGAATCCACCATTCTTTCTTTTTCTCAGCCCCAGTTGTTTAACCAGGAGTAACACACTAAGCTGGAAGCTTGTTTCAGATGCGATCTGGGAGCACAGGGAAGTTAAGTGACTTGCTCAGGATCACAGAGTATGCAAGCGGAGGCTGTGGGATTCAAACCCAGGTCTGGTCTGCTGGATGTCTCTAGATTTGCAGCTCAGAGCCTTAAACCGCTGCGCTATACTGCCTTTCACTTTCACTTTCTGTGAAGAAGTACTTCCTCACTTCCTCACATCTCTCCTGAATCTACCCCCCTCCAGTTTCATTGCATGTCCTGTTGTTCTTGAACACCTTTCATTCTGAAAAATACTTCCCTACTGTACCTTACTTATCCTTGTGCGGTAGAGCCTTTCTTTTTGAAAAATACTTATTTCATATATCTTATTTACCATTGTGAGGTATTTAAAGTTCTCTATCATATCCCCACTCTTCTTTTCCAGTGTGTACATACTGAGGCCCCTTTCTCTCCTCACAGAGCTTTTGATGCAGACCCTGCATCATTTTAGTTGCCCTCATGTGCACCACCTTTACTCTTTCTATGTCCTCCCAGAGATGTGGTCTTCAGAACTGGACACAGCACTCTAGGTGAGGCCTTACCAGCAATCTATGCCGAGGCAAAACTACCTCCTTTTCTGCTAATGAAATCTCTACTAATGCATACCAGAATCCCACTATTCTTCCCAAATGCCTTGTCACACTGCCTGATCACCTTTCGGTAGCCAGATGTGATATCCGCAGGTCTCTTTCCTGCTTGGTGGTCATCAATACCACTACATCCATTTTGTACTCTGCTCCTGGGTTTCTGTGCCCCAAATGCATTACTTTGCACTTTTTCACATTGAAATCCAGCTGTCATACCCTTGACCACTCCCTCAAGTTTTCTCAGGTCTCTGCTCATCATTTCTACCCTCCTGGAGTGTCCACCCTCTTGTCGATTTTGGTGTCATCTGTAAAGAAACTTTCAAGTACCTCAAGGGAATCAACAAAGTCCAAAAGGGTAGCATCTCTCAGAAAAAGAGATGTGCAAGAACAAGGGGGCACAGTTTGAAGATAGAGGGTGGATGGCTCAGGGGCAACGTGAGGAAGTATTTTTCACAGAGAGGGTGGTGGATGCATGGAATGTCCTTCCTGAAGAGGTCATGGGGTCAAAAACAGTGGGTGAATTCAAGAATGCATGGGACAGACATAAGAAAATTATAGTGGGGGGTAGGAGGAAGTAGGCTTTCGGTTAACCAGGATCTGCAGCTTATCCAATAGGTGGGGAAATGAGCAGACTGGGTGGGCCAAGCAGTCATTATCTGCCATCAAAGTCTATGTTTCTATGTTACTATGTAAAGAGACAGACCTTCTCTTCTAGCTCTTCTGCAATGTCACTTATAAAGACATTAAAGAGGACCAGTCCCAGCACTGATCCCTTAGGCACCCAACTGATCACCCTCCCTTCCTCAGAGTGAACTCTGTTTACCACCACCCATTGTTGCCTCTCCTCAGACCAGTTTTCTACCTAGTGTACCACCTTTGGAATCACTTCTAAGCTACCTAGTTTGCTTACTAATCTCCTGTGTGGAACAGTATTGAAAACCTTACTGAAATCTAGGTAAGTCACATCTACCGATTCACCCTGATCAAGTTCCTTGGTCACCCAGTCAAAGAAATCTATCAAATTTTTTTGACATGACTCCCTCCCCCCAACCCTCATGTATCCATGCTGCTTTGGGTCTTGTAACCCACTGGATTCAAGATATTCCACAATCATTTCCTTTAACAGGGATTACATTAACTTTCCCATCACCAATGTCAGGCTAACTGACTTATAATTGCCAGCCTCTGCTCTGCTGCCACTTTTGTGAAGTGGGACTACAGCTCCCCTCTTCCAGTACTCCGGAACCCCTAGTATTTCTAATAAACTGTTAAACAGGACTGTCAGAGGTACAGCCAGTACCTTCCTGAGCTCCCTCAATACCTTTGAATGCACCCATCTGGTCCCATTGCTTTGTTAACTTTCAGATTAGCGAGTCCCTTCACGACTTTCTCTTCTGAAAAAATAATTTCCACCTCCCTCCAATGTTCCTGTTACTTTTTTGTGGCCCCCTCCCCTTCTTCTTCCTTTGTGAACACTGAACAAAAAATTTTTTCAGGATGTCTGCGTTTTCCTAGTCCCCCTCTGCATAGTCCCCCGTTCTTTTTTAACCTTGAAATCCCTCCTATCGTCTTCGTCTTTTCACTTACATACCTAAAACATTTCTTGTCCCCATTTGTTACTGTCTGGGTTATTCGATTTTCAGTTTGTGCCTTTGTGCTTCTTGCTGCTCTCCCTGCTACCCTATGTTTCTCCTGATAAACCTCCCTGTCCACTTTCCTCTTCACCTCCTTGTAACCTGTGAAAACCCTTATAGTCTTTACCTTTTTCTCCACTTCTTTTGAGGACCATGGCGGTCTCTTTTTCCTCTTTCTTTTACCTACTTGCTTGATACAGAGGTGTGTTGCCTTCACTATGTGCCTTTTTATCTTCACCCACTGTTTCTCCACCCCACCCAGGTCATCCTTTCTGCCAGGTCATCCCTGAGGCAGTCTCCCATCATGATAAAAATCTGCCCTCGTGAAGTTCAGTACACTCAACCTTGTGTGGTTGGACTCTGCTGTTTTCCTTATATTAAAGCACACTGTACAGTGATCACTGGTCCCTAGGTTGCCTCCCAACTTGATGTCTGCAACATAGTCTCTGTTAATGAGTACCAGGTCCCATATTGCTCCATAATGGTGGATTCACTGACTAGTTGCCTGAGGAATGCCCTTATGGGAAGTCCAGGATATTCCTGCTTCTAGTAGAGGCTGCAGCTAAGAGGCTCTAGTCTACACCCAGCAGTTTGAAGCCCCCCCCCACCAGCACCACTCCCTTTTCTTCCATCTTGCTAATGGCTTCCACCAATACATTATCTAGCTCCTCACCCTGTGCAGGAGGTCTACAGATCACACCAGTGTGAACAGTGGCTCCATTCACCATCTCCAGGGTGATCCCCAATACCTCTGTCCCACTGTACTCCCTGTATCTCCATTGCTTTTATGCCTTCCCTTACACAAAGTACCACACACCTTCCTTTCCTTCCAACACTGCCGTTTCTGAGCAAAGTATAGCCTGGTGTGACCATAATCCAGCCATGGTTTTCAGTGCACCATGACTTGGTAATGGCCATAATATCCGTACTGGCCTCTGCCATGATGACCTCTAGGTCTGGCATCTTATTTACTAGACTTCTTGCATTCTCACACATGGTCTTCCAGATTTTGTTACCAATCTGCTTGCTACCTCTTTTTACCTTTTTGCCCTCCTTCATTCCCCCCTCTCTTTTGAATGCTCTAGTTCCCATTCCCTTTATTACTACCACTCTGCTTCCTTCATTAATTTGCTGCTTGGTGGATTCCTCTCCCCTCGGGTTCTCCCTACTCTGCTTCAGCCTCTAAGGGGGGGGTGTTTCTGCCTCCCGGATTTCTTCTACCACCACCCCCGGCTAGTTTAAATGTTCATAAAAGTATTATTTAAACCATCCACTGAGGACTGCGGTTTTCATCCCGGATGGATGCAGGCCATCACCCTTGTATAGGCCCTTATCCCTCCAGGTAGAACTCAGTCCCCAATTTAACTGAATCCCTCCTCTCTGCATCATTCCTTCAACCATCAGTTGAAGATACTGGAGCAGAGATCCCTCTCTTCCCACCTGTCGTAAACATGCAGCACCTCAGCAAAAGCCACATTGTGCAAAGGGTGTCCCCTCACACACAGTCTGGGTGATGATACAAGCTGCAATTTGATAGATATAAGTGCCCTGCAACATGATGGCATTAAATTACTCACAGGTGTTTAACAACATTAAAAGATTTTTGTGAAAGAACAGTAATATCTATACTTGAAACACCAATTCCCAAACCTTTAACAACAATAACATGATTCCTTTCACAATCTACTTCACTAAAGCTCTATCTAGCCTAACAAAGTCTAAAATGCTACTTCTACTCTACTACTATAAAAAGGCTTTGCATCATAAAACCAAGTTAAAATGCTACGAAATTTGCTTAGGTAAAACCCTAAAAATGGGGTTTAACAGTCAGAGCTCATAGTTGCTTGGAGCTCACAGATACCATTCCCAGCTTAGTGACTATCTTCCCTTTACAATAGGTCAGAATTTTACTTTTTTGTCCTCATGTAGAGAAAAAATATGTTTTTATTAAACTGATATGTTGTGTAGTGATATACTTTGGAGTGAAAGGAATTCCTAAGGGGGTAAGCATTGTAAGTCAACGTATTCACAATATTATAGGAGTGTGGAAACACCTCTATAGTAAGCATCATTTTTATGTTTGCTTGCACGCATGTGCAAGAAACATAGTGCCATCATCGGAGATTTCGGAGGTGTGTCACCTCCTCCAATTCAGGCAGCGAGCTGGCAGGCGCGGCACCTGTAAGCCAATGCATTTTGGAGCTGTCTATGACACGCTCCAAAATGCAGTGGCATACAGTTGAAAGGGGGAGCTACGCTTGAGTGAGCAGAGATAAGAAGCTGCTCACGCGCAGCTCGCATGCAGCTCTCCCCAGCCCCGCAGGCGTGGCCACCGCTGCGCGGCTATAGCCGGCCAGGGTGCCCAATCCCCACGTCGGCTGAGCTGCATCGTCTCCTCCCCTTCCCAGTAGTTGGTGCCAGCTGGGAAGCCCACCCAGCGTGGCAATCAATAATTTTACCGACGGGGGTGCCCAATCCCTGTAGGCTGAGCGAAGCCCCCACAAAGTCCTTGTGCCATGCTGGGAGCCCACCCCAGCGTGGCAAACGTCCACAGTTTTTTTTTATATTTTTTGCCAGCAGGGTGCCAATCCACCGTCGGCTGAACGCCACCCAAAGTCTTGTGCCGTGCTGGGAGCCCACCCCAGCATGGCAAGCGGTCCCACGACGTCTTTTTTTTTGTTTTAACCTGTAAAACAAAAACGGTCCCGCGACGCGTCTCCCGAACCCCCCTCCCACAACCCGCACCCACCCACTGCACACCCAGCCTCCCCACACCCTCCTCACCCCATACTTACCTCCGGACGCTGGTGCGACTATCTTCAGTGGACCGGGAACACGTCTGCACTCTTCAAAGCCGACCGCGAACTGAGGAAATGCCGGTAAGCTGTATAATGGGCTAGATAGGAGGGGTTCAACTTTATTGCATATCTCAGGCATTTTTGGGAATTTTTGCACCAAATTTTCAACATGGGGTTTTTGGGATTCCTTCTCATGAATGATATCACACGCGGCGTTGTTCAGGTTCAAGGGTGATTTCGCGCAGTGACCGCAAATCATCTTCTTCGACCGAATAATCGCCATGACAGTGATATCATCTATGAGAAGGGGGCTCAAACCCCATGTTGAAAAATTTGTGCCAAATTCCAAAAATTACTGTTTAACAATGCGTGCTTTTGCAGTTCCTACGCAGGCTTGTAAGTTCGCGAAATTCTCAATATTTTCTCCAGATTTTCAACATTGCCATTTTACCACACCATCTTATGAGTAGGTATAGTTGGTTTCACATCTCACCCAAAATGTGTTTCTGCCCTTGTAGCGCAGAATGGCGAGTCGGTGTAGCGAAATCAATGTACGGGACAAATTAAGAAAATCACAGTGACACTGTTCATGAGCAGAGGTCTTGAAATGGCTATGTTGAAAATTTGGTAAAATTCCTAAAATGACTGTTTCTGACAGGCTATCGTTGCACAGTTCCTACACACGCTCTTAGGTTTGCAAATTTTCAATATTTCCCTCCAGATTTCCAACATTGCCATTTTCCACACCTCCTTATGAGCAGTACAGCTGTCATTTTTCACATCCTGCCCAAAACGTGTTTCCGCCTATGTAGCACACAATGGCGCAGTCGGTGTGCAAGCTCAATGTATGGGACACATTAACAAAACCACAGTGACACTGTTCATGAGCAGAGGTCTTAAAATGCCTATGTTGAAAACTTGGTGAAAAAATGCCTAATAATTACTTTTACGAGGTGTAGTTGCACAGTTCCTATGCATGTGCTCGTAGTTTGCAAATTTAATATTTTCACTCTAGATTTTCAACATGTCCATTTTATTAAACTTCCTTATGAACAGTACAGCTGCAATTTTCATATGTCACCAAATGTGTTATCGCGACATGTAGCGCACATAATGGTGCTTAGGTTGTGCGAAAAGCAAGTGTAGGACAGATTAAGAAAATCATAGTTACACTGTTCATGAGCAGAGGTCTTAAATGGCTATGTTGAAAATTTAGTGACAAAATCCATAAAATGACTGTGTTACAGTGAGCATTGTGCAGTTTCCACGCATCCTCGTGTAGTTCATGACTTTGTAATATTTTCAGTCCAGATTTTCACTAGTGGCATTATTCAACACTTCCTTATGAACAGTACAGCTGCCATTTTCACAACATGGTCGAAGTGTGTTTTCACACTTCTCAGTGCAGAGATGCATGGTCGCTGTGGGAAATCATTGTTCGGCACAGATAAAGAAAATCACAGTGACACTGTTCCTTGATCGGAGGCACCAAAATGCCTGAGTTGACAATCTGCTATAAAATATCCCCAACCTACTTATATAACGGGTGTGCTGTTGCCCCAGTTTCTATGTACTTCCGTGACTTCACCATTTTTTTTAAATATTTTACTACACATTTGCAACATAGCCATTTTTACCTCCCATGAACAGTACAGCTGTCATTTTTTACAGCCTGTTCGGAATATTTTTGCACCTGTGGTGCTAAATCCTGTAGTCACTGTGCATAAGCAGCTTTGGCTACCAAACTGATATTCCCCCTGTTCATGAGGTGGGGTCACAAAACAAACATGTTGAACATTTGGAGTGAAAATACCAATGAATGCTGAGGTATTAGGCCTTTCAACTAAATCGCCCAACCCTATAGAGAATGACAGGAATCAGGGGTGTGACTTGGGATTCTTGCCTGTGATGCTCATACCATTCCACACCCTGCAGTCACTGAGAGGCATCGAGGTATGCCTTGGACTCTTCGGCCCCAAACTTCACCCCATTCTCCTATATTGCACCCATCTCACCGTATTTCCTAATGAAATGGGGTGCGCGCATAAGGGCCAAAGACCCCAAGGAACACGTGACACTTGTCAGTCTCTGCAGAGTGGGGTGTGGTGAAATGGCGTGGCCGTTATGCCTGACGACCCAAATGCACACCCCAATGCCTGTCACTCTCTGCAGGGTGGTGGTGGGGTTGGCTTCAGTTCAATACTTCACTGCCATTCCTATTACGCAGCTCTGTAACGTCTACATTACCACTGCCAATGCCAGTAAGCAAACATTCGGCATTGACAAATGCTTGTTTAGTTGTATGTTAAACCTGTTTTTTTTTTTTTTTTTGGATTGCACAAAGATGGCTTGATGGATTTGAAATTTTTGAATGAAACATTCAAGATGTGTTTTTGGTGACAGAATCTGGAATACCTGAACATTTCATGTAAATCAGATAAGCTGCTTTTGAGTTGTTGCAGTTGAAACAAGCATTTGTCAATGTCTGATGTTTGCTTGCTGGCATTGACATTCTAGTGTAGGAGTTAGATGCATAATAGGAATGTCAGTGAAGTACTGAATTGAAGCCAACCCCACCACCACCCTGCAGAGACTGACAGGCATTGGGGTGTGCCTTTGGGTCATCAGGCATAATGCCCATGCCATTTCACCACACCCTACCCTGCAGATACCAACAAGTGTCACGGTGTGCCTTGGGGTCTTTGGGCCTTATGCTCACTCCATTCCATAAGGAAATATGATGAGTTGGGTGCAGTATAGGAGAATGGAGTGAACTTTGGGGCCAAAGAGTCTAAGGCACACCTCGATGCCTGTAACTGGCTGCAGGGTGTGGGTGGGGGTGGAATGTCATGAGCATTACAGGCGACAATCCCAAGTCACACCCTGATGCTTGTCAGTCTCTACAGGGTGGGGTGTTATGGTTGGAAACCCTAATGCCCCAGGTGTTCGTTGGTATTTTCACTCCAAATTTTCAACATGTTTTTTTTGTGACCCCCCCACCTCATGAACAGTGGCAATTTCAGTTTGTTAGCCGAAAGCCGATTTTGCACAGCAACTACGCCATTTGGCACCACAGGTGTGAAAACACATTTCGAACAGGATGTGAAAAATGACAGCTGTACTGTTCATGGGTAGGTGTAAAAAATGGCAATGTTGCAAATCTGGAGTGAAAATATAAAAAAACTGGTGAAGTCATGAGTGTGTATAGAAATGCATGCACTAACCCATAATTTAATTAGTTTGGGGATTTTTATAGCAGATTGTCAGCACAAGCATTTTGGGACCTCCGGCTCATGAACAGTGCCACTGTGATTTTCTTAATCTGTCCCAAACACTGATTTCCCACAGCAACCATGCATTTCTGCGCCGGAAGTGTGAAAACACATTTCAGCCAGGGTGTGAAAAATGACAGCTGTACTGTTCATAATGAGGTGTGGAAAAATGGCAGTGTTGAAAATCTGGATGGAAAATATTACAAATTTGTGAACTTACGAGGGTGCGTGGAAACTGCACAATGCACGCTCATAACACAGTCATTTTATGGACTTTTGTCACCAAATTTCCAATGTAGCCATTTTAAGACCTCTGCTCATGAACAGTGACACTGTGATTTTCTTAATATGTCCCAAACATTGATTTTGTACACCAACTGCGCCACTGTGTGCTACATGCATGAAAACACATTTTGGGCAAGATGTGAAAAACGACAGCTGTACCACTCATAAGAAGGTGTGGTAAAATGGTAATGTTGTAAATCTGGAGTGAAAATAGTAAAAATTCTTGAAGTTACGAGCGTGCGTAGGAACTACGCAACACACGCTCGTAAAAGTCATTTTTGGGAATTTTTTCACCAAATTTTCAACATAGGGTTTTGGGGGGCCTACCTCATGAACTATGACACTGTTGTTTCATTACTTAGTCCCAAAAGGTGGTTTCGTGCAGTGACTGCAAAATCACCTTTGGGGACTGAATGACAAAATGACAGTGGCTGAGTTCATGAGGTGGGGTCCCAAGAACCCCATGTTGAAAATTTGGTGAAAAAATTCCCCAAATGGCTGAGATATGCACCAAAGTTGAAAAAAACCATTTATGTCATTATACAGCTTACGGCATTTCTTCAGTTCGCTCGGCTTTGAAGAGTGCAGAGCGTGTTCCTAGCCCACTGAAGATTGTTCCGCTGGCCTCCGGAGGATAAGTATGGGGTGAGAGGGGGGTGTGAGAGGGGTAAATTAAGGGTGGGCGGTTGGGTTGAGGGGGCAAGAGAGTCAACGAGGGACCGTTTTCTTTTGTTCTAGTTTTTTTTTCTTGTTGTTTTTTAAGATGACGTGGGACTTTTGCCATGCTGGGGTGGGCTTCCAGCATGGCATCTGCAAGTTTGTTGGGGTGGGGCAGTGGAGCTGATGGGGGATTGGGCACCCCCGTGGGCTACAGACTTCAGCCACACTGGGGTGATCTCCCAGCGTGGCACCAGGAAGTTTGCTTTGGGGGTGCAGTGGAGCCATTGGGAGATTGGGCACCCCCGTCGGTCACACAGTGTGTGGGGTGGAGTGGAGTGCATCAGCATGCTGGGGTGGGTTCCCAGTGTGTACAGGACATGGGACTTTTGTCACACTAGGGTGGGCTCTCAGCGTGGCAACAGGAAGTTTGCTTTTGGGGGGCAGTGGAGCTGAAGGGGGATTGGTCACCCCTGTGGTCATACAGTGTGCGGGAGTGGAGGGGAGCACAGGAGCATGCTGGGGTGGGATCCCAGCATGCTACGCAGATGTTCATGGGGGGAGGACGAACTATCTATGACAGTTCAGATGCAGTGCTGACATGTCAGCAATTTGCATACTGCCAACGGCAGTATGCAAATTGCCTACACGTTACCACCACTGATTGTAGGGGTGTTTTTCTCAGAACTGTATGCCACTGCATCTGAACGACTGTCATAGACAACTCGGACATTCATTGCTGCATTGCAGCCATGCCTGCAAAAAGGAGCAGGGCATTGGAAGTGGGTGAGCCACACCTATGAAAACTCATATGGTGGCACTATGTTTCTTGCACATGAGTGCAAGCAAACATAAAAATGTGTTTCTTCCCTTTTTTTGGGTTGAATTGAAGCTCTCCTACAGAAAAAAAAGTATTTGAATTTTGTGGCTTTTGTTCTTTGGTGAAGAAAGATTTCCTCTGGGGATGGGAGATTTGAAATATATATATTTGTCCACTTTGTCCACTTGGGAACAGAGGTAGGAGGTTGTTCAGGAAAGAGGTTTGGTTTTATCTTCTGTTTTAACTGAAATATTTGAATAGTTTTGTACTTGAAATTAGTTCTGTGTGTTAAATATTACTACTTTGAGTTAGAACTGTTACTTGCACTGTGATATCATAACTATTGGGGCTTGTGTGCTGGGTGTGGGAACATTTGTTTGACAGTGATAATTAGAGTGAAATTTAAATGTGATGTTTGCCTGATGGTGGTAGAGCTCTCCCACCCACCCTGTTTTGTAGGCTTTCTTAAATACTGAAAAGCCACTGGGGGTTGGGATTGAAGGGCTGTGCATTTCTGTTTGTGACTGAAATTTGAAGCAACAGAAACTGGTGGGTCTGTGACATCATACAGTACTTGATGTCTGCAAACACACACTGTTAGTGGGACTGGACACACACTGGACTGTATGTGTTTGTCAGACTTGGGAACTTTATTGGTGGGGTTGAAATTGGGTTCATAAATAACTGCAATCAGTATAGAGAGTATTCCAGGGGGAAGGAACTGAGAAAAGGGGTGTGTGCCATTATGAACAGAGAGGGACAAACAGGGTGGCCACATTCTACCATGGCAGGCATCTTCGGAAGTGTTGTAAGCTGCACAGGCTGTGGGATGGCAATATTTCTCAATTAGGCCTGGAGAGAGGGAGGCTGCTCACTCTGTAGACAGCTATCTTGTATCAGGAGTGAAGTATATTGGTTAAGGAGTAAGCTGGGGAAGTTGGGGAGGTGTCCAAGGATAAGGGGTATGGATATGGGCGGCAGAAGGGTGGGGCTGAGGAGAGGCTGGAGCAATGCTCAGAGATTACAGGACATTATGTTACAGCAAGCAGGAGGGGGGATATTAGGGACAGAGGACCCTTAGAGAGGAATGTTGATGCTAAGGGGAAAACTTACAGGGTAAACATTCTGAATATAAAGAGAGTGGAGGGGGAAGAGTCAGGAGGGGCTGTTGTGGGGAAGCATAGAAGAGCAGACAGTGAGAAGGGAGGGGCTGTTGTGGAGAAGCCTAAAAGAGCAGACTGTGGGAAGAGAGCTCCTAAGGAAAACAGGGCAAGGGGGAGGAAGAGGGACAGTTTAGAGGGGCAGTCGGGGGAAACTCAGGTTACTTGATGGAGGCTGGCATAAAGTGTTACAATAAATTTGAGCTCCTAAGCAAACTAGAGAGGGAGGAAGGGGTTGGTACAAATGAAGAAACTGATACAGAGACCGGGGGGAGGGAGTTGGATACCCATAAGGCATCACAGACTGGCAATGAAAAGGATAGAAATAGTCCCAGACGGAGAAGGGGAAACATAAATGTTAAGCAGATGGGGGAGATGCAACATAATGCAGACATGAGGGAGGAGAGCATGATTGGAGAGAAACTGGGAGACAAGGGGTGGGGAGGGCCCCTTCAGCAGGGGTCTGTACCAAGGATGGGGCCCTAGGTAAAGGGGGCCCACTGAGGGCCTCTCGAGGTAGGGGTACTATTACAAGGGGGGAGAATGGTGGTGTGTGGGAAGGGGAAACCATCAGGGCCAGGATAAATGGTTCGGATAAGAGAGGGTTAAAGGGGACACCTATTCGGGGGGTCTGAGTTAAGTGGGCAAAATAACAAGGGAGGCAGAAAGGGGAAGGCAACAAAGGGGTCTTTAATAAAGCCGGAAGACTCAAATAGAATTGAGATCATGAATAAGGGGGGGATGGGGGGTTGAGAGCGCATAATGGAGGTATCCATAAGGATGATGGCGGTTTTAAGGTTCTGTTATTGGGAGACTCGATGTTAGGGGTATCCAGTGGGAGGGACAGGAGGGTGGATGCCATAGCCAGGTGAAGGTAGTGAGTATCTCTGGGTTGACAGTGCACAGAGCAAAGTTCATGGCGTACGAACTGGTTAGGGATTGTGGAGGGAAGCTGGAGTTCCTGGTGCATTTGGGAACTAATGATCTAGAAGGAAATAACATTTTGGAAATCCAAGCAAGGTTCCAAGAACTTGCCAGAGTCTGTCAGGACAATGGATGCAACATATCCTTTTCGGAGATATTGCCAGTACCAAAGGCCTCAGTGGAGAAAAAAATGAAGATCACAGAGGTTAATGACTGGCTCAGGAAGTGGGGTGAAGAGAGTGGGTTGGGGGTGTTAGGTAACTGGAAAGGAGTTTGGGAGGATAAGGGACTGTATGCCAAGGACAGGCTTCATCTTGCCCCATTAGGGAAGGAAGTTCGTAAACAGGGGGTGGCTGACTATACTCAAGAAAGGTGGGGTTTAAACTTGTGAGGGGGGGAGGGATAAGTGAGGGGCTGACCAGAAGCCCTCTCCTCCAGATGAGGGGAGTAGCCTTCAAACCCAAAGGGGAGGGGGAACAGACTGGGGGAGGAGGTTTCAGGAGGAGCAGAGGGAGGATGGAAGTATAAGGAACCTGGGTGGGGTTCAACAAAGGGGATCAGGGATAAGGGGGGGGGGTGGTGTTAGTAAATGCCAGGAGCTTGGGAAACAAGTTGCCAGAGTTCCAGGCCATGCTGTTTGAGGGGTTGATGTGGTGGCGGTCACGGAAATGTGGGCCAACAAAAACCATGACTGGGACCTAAACATGTGGGGGTACACTATGCTTAGGAAGGAGAGAAAGGAGGGCAGAGGAGGTGGAGTGGCTATGTTCATTAGAGATGACATAGAAATTGCTAGGGTAGAAGAGGCAGAGAGAAACGTGGAGGCCTTATGGGTCACCTTATGAACCCCAGCAGGAAGTAAGGTCAAGTGGGGTATAGTATATAGGCCCCCCAGCATGGGTGATGTTCTGGAGGATGGTTTGCCGGACAACATCATTGCCCAGTGTGGATCAAAAGGAGAAGGAGTGGTGTTGATGGGGGCCCTTAATATGCCAGGTATTAACTGGGGAACCATGTCCTCTAAGGTGGGCAAGGAGCAGAGGCTGCTGGACAGCTTCCAGGATGTGTTCTTAACACAGCATGTGATGGAGCCCACAAGGGATGGGCATGTCCTGGACGTGGTTCTGGCAGCTGGGGATCTGGTAAGGGACCTGGTTGTAGAAGATCCCCTGACTGGGAGTGACCACAATACTGTCTGGTTTCAAATAAGCATGGGGGAGGGGGAGAGATCTAGGACACTGGCAGTGGACTTCAGGTGGGCAGACTTTGTGGGCATGGGAAATATTATCAAGGATCACTTGAAGGGGATTACATCAATGACAAATGTGGAAAAGAGATGGGAGGTCATAAAACGGGGACTTCATGAGGCAGTCAGGACCTGCACTAAGGTGAAACATAAGGGAACAAGGTCACATAAACCATGCTGGTGGTCCAGTGAGGTTCAGGTAGTGGTCAGAGAAAAGAAGACGGCCTACAAAAAATATAAAACAACAAGAGGGGATAGGGAAAAGGAAATGTACCATCTTGCATCTTGAAAAGTCACCCGGATGGTGAGGGGGGCAAAGTCCAGTAAAGAGCAACGGCTGGCACAGGGATACATGGAGGGAAAAGGGTTCTTCCGGTCATTGGGGAAGCAGAGAAAACTAAGGGCCATCTCGGCAGATTGAGATCAGAAGGAGGGTGGTGGAAGAGGTGAAGGACCAGGCAGAGGTATTAAATGAGTACTTGCCTCCTGTGTTCACTAGGGAGGGGGATGGGATATCTACAAAGCAAGGCATGATGGGGATAGAAGCGGTAGTGAGTGGGATCAGGGGAGCAACAGAAATGGAGCAAGAGGGAGGGAGATGTTCCCCAAGGGTGTCACATCAGGATAAGGATGAAAAGGCCAGTAAGGTGGAGGGAACGGATGATGCTATCTCCACCAAAAGGGTGTGGTTAGCCCTCAAGGCCCTAAAGAAAGATAAATCTCCTGGACCGGATGGCATTCATCTGAGAGTACTATGGGAATTGGTGGACATACTGGCTGCACCCCTGGTGGAGCTCTTCAACAGGTCACTTGAGACAGGGAGGGTACCTAGGGATTGGCGAGAGGCACATGTGGTGCCAATCCATAAAGGGGGGTTGAGGGAAGTACCAGGTAACTACAGACCCATCAGTTTGACCTTGGTGGTGGGAAAATTAATGGAAAGTATACTAAAGAAACAATTGGGGGTGTACTTGGAGGAGGTGGGAGGTCTGGATAGTCGGCAACATGGGTTTGTGCCAGGTAGATCATGTCAAACCAATCTTGTGGAGTTCTACGAATGGGTAACATCCGAACTGGACAGGGGAAGCCTGTGGATGTATTATTCTTGGACTTCAGCAAGGCATTTGACTCTGTCCCCCACAATGGTCTGGTGGAGAAACTGACGGGGTTGGGGTAGGCCCTGATGGTCAGATGGATTGAAAACTGGCTAGCTGGCGCACCCAGAAGTAGTGGTGGTAGGGAGCTCTCGAATCCTAGAGGTCGGAGTAGGAGTACCGCAGGGCTTGGTCCTGGGTCCGATCCTGTTTAATGCATACATATCGGACATCAGGGAGGGTATAGGAGAAATGAGTCTCTTCGCTGATGGCTCCAAGATGGGAGCAGTAGTTGAGGGAGAAGAAGGGAGGTTGGCCCTGCAAGGGGACCTGGACACCCTGAAAAGCTGGGCTCACACATGGAAATTAAATTTCAATATCACCAAGTGCAAGGTGTTACATCTTGGGCAGGGAAACCCTAAACACAGGTATACCCTGGAGGGGAGACGCTGGAGGCCTCAACAGGGGAAAAAGACCTAGGGTTCATGGTGGATGCATGTATGAATAACTCTAAGCAGTGCAGGAGAGCAGCTAGCAAGGCAAACAGGATGTTGGGATGCAGCGTAAGAGGGATCACCTCTAGGAGCAGGGAAGTGATTCTGCCGCTGTACAATGGACTGGTTAGACCACACCTTGAGTACTGTGTACAGTACTGGAGACCACACTTGAAGAGGGACATACAGCTCCTGGAGAGGGTACTGAGGAGGGCAACTAAGATAATACGAGGACTAGGGGATTTGACGTATGAGGACAGACTTGAGGAGCTCTGCCTGTTTTCATTGGAGGAGAGGAGACCGGGGGACATGACTGAGGTCTTCAAGTACCTCAAAGGAATAAATAGGGTAAACATAGGAGGGATCTTTAGACTAAAGCAGGAGGTATCACCAGATGGCATGGTTTGAAGTTGGAAGGTGGAAGGGTGAGGGGAAAGAGGAGGAGGTTTTTCACTGAGAGGGTGGTGGACCATTGGAATGCGCTGCCTGGCGAGCTGGTTCAGAGATCCACAGTGGAGGGCTTCAAGAGAGGGTGGGACAGACACAGAAAGCAGATGTAGCGGAATGATGGCCTGGCCCAGGGGGGTGGGGATGGATGATAGGGGTTTCTGGAACACAAGGTGGGGCAGGGTCTCGGCACCCAACTAGGGATCTGAGGTCCGAGCATACTCGATAGACCGTAAGGCCTAATCTGCTGGCAATTAGTATGTTAGTATATATTTTTTTTAAATACTGTGATCAATGTTGAAAAAATCTTTTCTGACCAGTAGCACTCAGTAAGAGTTGCATCTCAGAGTCACCATACCATGTGCACAGAAGTGTTTTGATGATGCTGATTGGATTGCTATATGGTAAATGGCTTCTGTCAGTTTCTCAGTTATGTGTGTCCTGCTGTTATTTCCTGTTGCCTAAAGGGATAAGTATAATAGGTGAGTGGTTAAATTTAGCGTGGCATCACAGATCAATGTGGAATGATTTCCTAGGTGGGTAAGAGGCTGGATTTTGTGTTATAGTTTAAAATAATTAAGTGTGAAAAATGAGTTTGTAACCTGCAGCAGTGTGGCCCACCTGGAGTAAGTAACAAAACAAGGAGAGATCTACTCCTCGAACCCTCAGTGCACACAGTGCAGAAACTGACCCAGTCACTGGTGCGTTTTTTAATTTATTTTATTTTCACAGATATTTCACCCTATACAAGGCATATTTAAAAGATAGTTGATGTTTCATAGTCTCCCAAAATGCTGACTACTTCTTCAGGACTGACATGCCTAAACATTTTTAATAAAAACCTTATAGTATATGGTTACCCTTTGTTATGTATAAAAATCAGCCTGCTCAAAATCCTTGTTAAGCACATTCTAAACTGTTATTCGCATTCTAAAGTGTTGTTATGTACATTCTGAACAGTTGTTATGCACAGTTCAAAGGTCATACAATTTAAAATTTCTCATTTATAATACACCTAGCTACTTACTAACGACCCAGTGCCCAAAGTCATACCTTTTACCTTTCAAAAGTCAGGAAATCTGATTTTGTTCTGTGACTAGAACAAAGAAATGGCAAGATTTTTTTGTTTTCACTTCAGTGGGGATCTGTCACTGTAGTGTAAAAAAACATACACTATAAAAAATAAAATACGGTCAACCATACACAACTCAGCATGTGTTTCCATTGAGGTGTTGAGATGACAGCATGGATCTCTCGAGCATCACTCTCAAGTTTCATATGCTGACATCTCAACCCCTCAGTGGAAACACAGCCTTGTTGTATATGGTTGCCCATACATTATTCTTTATATTTTGATGCATAAATATCTATTTCAGTTATATATTCATTATATAAAATATGTTTTACTTTATATTTGTAATAAAATCAAAAATTTGAACTCAAAAACACACTAACTAAAACCATGAACCCTTAAAACTTTTACCTTGTGATAATACGTAATTATTAATACACTACTGGTGGGATATTCAGAAGAGTTGCACATGGCACAACACAGTTCGCCAGGCAACCCCTGATAATGCGATCGATATTCAAAAGGAATGTGCATGGCACAAATCCCAATGTGCCAGAGCACATCAGTAATGTAGGCAGCGCAAATGGGGGTGGGGGCGTGCCCATGCATACTCTGCACATCCCGATATTCAGCCCGGGATGTGTTGAGCAGATGCAGGTGCAACCTGTACCTGCGCCGCACACAGTTGAGCAAAAAATAAAAGGAGCAACAGCTTCCATCCCACAGGTGAGCTGCCGTGTTGCACTGCGCAACACAACAGCTGCCAGCTGTGGGTGGCCACCCGAGCTCCGGCGGCACCTTCATGGTAGCATTCTCCACACGGCCGATCGCGGGCATATGCATAAAGTAAAGGTCCAAACTCCCTGGTGGTCCAGTGGACTGCATCCAGCCTGATCATGGACGTTAGTGATAAAATATTAAAATCCAATCCATCCCTGGTGGTCCAGCGGTACCCCCCCCTCCACACCTGCCCACTGAGCCCCACCACCCCACTCTCCCCCAGGCAGCGGCGGTGGTAGCTCCCACCACATGCCGCCATGCAGCCGCCCGACTGACTGCGTACAGTAGGGCTGTCATGGCCCGTGGTCACAGCGTGGGCCAGTAGACTCGCCCTGCCATACCACATCACAGTCCAGAAGTATGAATGGGATCCATTCACATTTCTGGACTGTGTAGTACGGTACGGGCTGCAAGGGCACAGCTGCGGTTGTATGCCAGCTTCTCTTTGACCAGCCACTTCAGATCATTGTACTTCTTCTGCAAGTCCCTCAGTGATCTTTTCTGGGGGGCCACAGCATTTACCTTCCTGGCCACGGTGTCCCATGTTTTATTTTCTTTTGTCCCTTTTGTCCCTGTCCCCTCCATGGCTCAGCAGTAGGACATGATGTTTGTCCATCTGAGCTACCAGAATGTCCACCTCATCATGGGTGAAGTTCCTTTTCTACCTGTGCCTCTCTGTTGTGTGTTGGGCCATATTTTGGTTTGCTTCTGCTGCACGGTTCTGTGCCATTGCATTTTGCCATTGTTTACACCTATCTTGCGATTTGTGACCTTTTATAGGCTGCATGTCGTGGTTTGTGACATTTGGGACTTTTCTTGACGTAAGTCGCGATGTTTCTAGAATTAGGTGCAAGTCGTATGTCGCAATTGCTTGGACATAATTTGTGCACTTGCATAACTTCTGTCAGACGTAACTCGCTTTCTAGAATCGGGCAGACTGTTTTTAATAAATAATATGCCAAGTTAGAAAAGTTTCAAAATCTGCCATTTTTCAAACCTTTTGAGGCTCTGTACTTCAGAAATGTCTTCCTTGTGTTATATGGTTTATATTTTTGTGAAATCCCATTTTGGTTTTTGTTTTAACCTGAAATACAGTAGTTAGAAAAAGGCAGTTTTAGAAAGCTCTGCTTACAGTATTAACATAGAAACATAGACTTTGACAGCAGAAAAGGACCACTTGGCCCACCCAGTCTGCCCATTTCCCTTCCTATTGGATAAGCTGCAGATTCTAGTTAACCAACAGCCTACTTCCTGCAACCCCCCACTACAATTGCCTTATGTCTGTCCCATGCATGTTTGAATTCCCCCACTGGTTTAGACTCAACAACCTCCCCAGGAAGGCGTTTCCATGCATCCACCACTCTCTCCGTGAAAAACAATTTCCTCACATTACCCCTGAGCCGTCCCCCCTCTATCTTTAAATTGTGCCCCCTTGTTCTTACACATCTCTTTTTCTGAAAGATGCTACCTTCCTGGACTTTTTTGATTCCCTTGAGGTACTTGAATGTTTCTATCATGTCCCTGTCCTTTTCATCAAGGGTCTACATATTAAGCTCTCTCAGTCTCTTCATATGGTTTATGATGCAGACCCTGCACCATTTTATTTGCCCTCCTCTGGACTGCTTCTATCCTGTCTATGTCCTTGTGTAGATGAGGTCTCCAAAACTGCACATAGTACTCCAGATGGGGTCTCACCAACTGTCTGTACAGAGGGATAACCACTTTCTTTTTTCTACTTGTGATGCCCCTTCCTATGTATCCCAGTATCACCCTGGCTCTCCTTATGGATTTCTCACATTGCTTACCAACCTTTAGATCATCTGATATGACTACCCCCAGGTCCCTTTCCATTTTTGTTGTTGTTAGTACCTCCCCTGCTATTGTGTACTCTTCTCCTGGGTTTTTGTTTCCCAGGTGCATTACTTTGCACTTCTTTGCATTGAATCTAAGTTGCCATATGTCTGACCATTCCTCCAACCTTGCCAAGTCCCTTCTCATCCTTTCTACCCCCCCCTTGTGTATCAACTTGTGGAACCTTTGTAAAAGAGCCAAGGCTCAAAGGTATTTGTAATCCTAGAATTGATAAATAAAATAAATAAAACTCTGTTACAGATCTTTGTGTCATCTGCAGAGAGGCATACCATTCCCTCCAGACCCTCTGCAATGTCACTTATAAAGATGTTAAAGAGGACAGGACCCAGTACTGAGCCTTGAGGTACTCCACTAGTAACCCCCCTTTCTTCGGAATGTGTTCCATTCACTATTACCTTCTGTGTCCTGTTGTGCAACCAGTTTGCTACCCAGGCTACCACCCTGGAACCCACTCCCAGGCTGGTTAACTTGATTATTAATCTTTTGTGTGGGACTGTGTCAAATGCCTTGCTAAAGTCTAGGTAGGCCATATCTACAGCTCCTCCCTGGTCTATTACTTTGGTCACCCAGTCAAAGAAATGTATTAGATTCGTCTGACATGACCTTCCTACTGTAAATCCATGCTGCTTTGGGTCCTGTGCCCCACTGGCCTCTAGGTACTCAACTATTCTTTCTTTCAGAAGTGATTCCATCATTTTCCCTACCACTGAGGTCAAACTTACAGGTCTGTAGTTTCCTGCTTCTGCCTTGCTCCCACTTTTGCGAAGGGGAATCACATTTGCCCTCCTCCAGTCCTCAGATACCACCCCATTCTCCCAAGATCTGTTAAAAAGTGTGGTCAGTGGTGTCACTAGGTCCTCCCTTAGTTCTTTTAGGATTCTGGGGTGAATCCCATCAGGCCCCATTGCTTTGTCCACCTTGAATTTTAGGAGTTCTTTCAGGACTCTTTCTTCTGTAAATGGACTGGTGTCAACCCCCCTACCCAGAGTGCTTCTATTGACTGGTTTAGGTAATTCCTCCTCATCGTCTTTTGTGAATACTGAGCAAAAGTATTCATTCAGTATCTCTGCCTTTTCACTGTCTCTGTCTGCCCACCTCCTCTCTCCTTTATTAATCTTCATTATTCCTCCCTTAACCTTTCTGTGCTCCCTAATGTACCTATAAAATGTTTTATCCCCCTTCTTAACTGAGTTGGCTATTTTTTCCTCAGTTTGGGCTGTTGCTATTCTGACTGCCTTCCCGACTTCTCTCTGCTTTAATTGATACAGTTCCCCGTCGTGCTCCTTCTTTGATTCCTTATACTTTTTGAATGCAGCCTTTTTCTCCTTAACCTTCCCTGTCACCTCTTTTGAGAACCGTAGTGTTTTTTTTCATCTGCTTTGTTTTCTTTATTTGTTTCACACAAAGGCTTGTTGCCTCTATGATAGCAGTTTTGATTTTTCTCCATTGTTCTTCCACCCCTCCTTTTTGGCTATTTGCTAGTGCATTCTTCAGGTATTCACCCATTTTGCCAAAGTCGGCCCTTCTAAAGTCCAATATCCTCGTTTTTGTATGGCTTGTCTCCATGGTTGTGCTTATTGAGAAGCACACTGTGCAGTTATCACACTACACAGTGTTCACCATGTTACATGAAATGCAGCATCTTACTTTCAGTTGCAGGTGCTTATTAATCCCCCTCTACCATGCCTGACCCATTGAAAACTGAAGCTGGTGACCCTCACTCCACTGACAACTACCGACCTATCTCCATCCTCCCCACCTAAGCAAGCTCCTCAACAAGGTCATCCACCATCAACTTACCGAACACAAGGCAAAGTACAGTACAACCTGTTGTGTAGCCAGCAACATGGCTTTCACAAGAACCATAGTACTTGCACTGCCCTTGCTCTGCTGACTGACCACATCCTCAGGAACATGGACAATGGGCAAGCCACAGGCTCAGTTTTCTTTGATCTATCCAAGTCTTTTGACTTGGTAAACTATGCCCTCCTGCTCTCGAAACTACAGTATGTCTCCTTGGCTGTTCCCATGGGGTATCAAACTGGTTCCTTAGTTACCTCTCTAATTGGGTAACCCGTGAAGTGGGCGCATGAGGAAGGGCTCCATCCATTATGGCAACACCTTCCCCGCACAATCCACTCCGGAGATGGAAAGGCGAGGTGACCTGATGAGGGGGTGGAAGCAAGCAGGCTACAGGATGTCGCTATACGACACCGTGGGGTGGGAGCGAGCCCAGCGAGTGGGCTGGGAGGTGGAGAGGCTGTAGGGAGTGGTGCTGCGGTTGCTGGCTGAGCTGCATTGTGGCATCTGGGATTGGCTAGTGGCTGGGTGGCTGAGGTGCCAGGTCTGGGCGCTGGTGCAAATTTTATTGCGCCCAGCTCAATGCTTTATTTTTACTGCTTTCACCCCTGACATGCACACCCCTTGAGTTGAGAACTTCAAGGAGGGGGGGCAGGGCAAAGCCCTGTGAGGAGGGGTGTGGGGCAGCACCCCACAGAAAGCATTAAAAATATGTACTGGCACCGTTGTGCTGGTGCACCGGGGTTATCAGAGTGCCGAAAATGTGTTTGGCACTCTGACTGAGCGATAGCGATAACGGTGATTGCCTTTAGGTGTTTGCCGTTATCATATAGACCCCTCTAATCGCTGCCAATTTGTCTGTGTAGGCCCTGTATGCACCCCCACCAGGCCCAGACACCCCACTAGTATCTCAGGACTGTCTCAACTGATGTATCCCAGGGCTCCATTCTGGGTCCCCTGCCTTTCTCCTTATTTATAAATTCCCTTCCCTCTGACGGTCTTACCTGTCATTCTCTCCTCTACGCAGATGACCTTGTCCTTTTTTTCAGTGGTAAGTCCCTTCCTGCATTTTCTCTGTTCTCACCCAAAACTATGGAGCAGCCCTTGACTGGTTTGCTGCCAACCTACTTCTGGTAAATATCAAGAAAACAAAGTCCATGCTGTTCGGGGCTAAGCCCTTCCTTCTCAAGCTCAAATCTCCCTCCTCTCTCAACATAGGCTCCCCAAATGACCAGGTGCTCAAAAATTCAAGTATCTTGGTGTCATGCTTGACCCCTCCCTCTCCTTCTCTGATCATATAAACTCTGTAATTAGCAGGCTACACCAAAAGCTGGGAGCCACTTACAGACTCAGGCACTACCTCACCCGGAGGCCAGACTTACCATTGTCCAGGGGAATCTACTCCCCTGGATTACTTGATTACTGTTCCACCATCTATGCCAGGTCATCCTCTTCCCTCACTGCCAAATTCTCCACTGCCTACAATAATGCTTGTAGCTTCACCTTGCTGGACCCTTTTTCCACCCTGTCCTTTATCAGTCACTGGGGTGTCTCCCACTCCAAGGCTACTTTGACTTCGGCCTTTGCTGCCTGATTGATAATGTTGTCCACACCGGCCAAGGGTCCCCTCTCGCAGCCCTTTTCAAAGTCAGAACCTTGAGCCACTTCCTCTGCTCAAATATTTCCCCCCTCCACGTTCCAGGTTATCCACCAACATGGGTGGGAGTGACCTGTCTGCTGTGTCCTCTCACTCTGGAGTAGGTTGCCCACTGAGCTCCACTCCCTAGACACCCACCACCTGTTCAAATCCCACCTGAAAGACTGACTCATAGCTGAGTCATGCTGCTAATGCTTTTCTGGGTAGTTTCACACTCCCCCTGCCTTCTCTGCTTGTCTTCCATGGTCACCTGACACTTGGTACTTTTAGCTGTTTCAACATTATTGTGAATATTTTGCTGTGTAAATTGCCTTCTATTTAAGTTTCTGTACCTAATATTGATTGCAGTCCATTGTTGTATTCTCATTATTTAGTTTGGCATCTATGTGTAAACTGATCTTCCTTGTTCTTTTGTATTATGCTTTCATTGCTCCTGTGCAATTGTCATGGCCCGGGTCATGCCTGAAAACTGTCCCTGGGATCAGTGTACTTACCTGGTTATCAAAGTCATAAATAAAATAAATGAATAAATAAAATTTGTAAATGAACCTCACTCATTCAATAGCTGCAATGCAAAGTAGCACACTGTACACATACTTGCACCCTATACGCACTCACCAATATCCTCTCCCTTGAGGAAAGACTATTATACCAGACCTGTCTGTTCACCAAAAAAAATCCACCTGGGTTTAACCCCAAGAGGTGTCATGGCTTCTCTTCAGGCAGCCACCATCTCAGCGTCCACACGGGCTGCCCCAAAAACTATTTGGAAGGTGCCTAGGGTCAGGATCATCCTCGTCCAGTGATCCTTCCCCCTTAGAGCTCCATCCTGGTGCAATGCCCTCCCTCTGGCTGTCAAAACAGTCACCAATCTAGGTCCTTTTAAAGCTGCCTTAAGGGCCCATATGCTCTCTTCATGTCAATGCCAGTGTAACAGGTAACCTGTGGATCCTGCACCATGCCGCTAGGCCACACACCCGCCCTTGACCAGGCAGTGGAGCACCCTCACTATTTCTAGCCTACAGGCTCCTCACCTCCCTCGGTTACCATATAATTGCACTGGACTATAAATGCACTGTATTATGTATAAGATAAGACCTCCCTGAGGTGGCTTACTACCAATTCATATCATGCATTGCTTTAGCTACCAATTGTATAGGTCTTAACTGCTCATTAGGTAAATATGTCATAATGCTGCCCTGTTTTATCTACCAAATGTATAGGCATTAACCCGTGTTCATTGTACTTATACTCTGTATGATTGCTCACCCACATTTATTCTATGTATGTACTGTATGAATGTCTATGTTTTATTCTGACGTGGAGCTTTTGGAAATGAGTCTATGACTCATAGGGTTGCAATTCTGATTTCCTAAATAAATAAAATTAATAAATAAAACAGTTCATTTTATGTTTAATATTTTAAGTAAAAAAAAAGAAAATCACTGTGTGTGTCTCTGTTTGAGGAAGGGGCTGTATCAGCTTAATTTACTGAGTCAGAGGGTAAAGCTAATTGGGGGTGTGGTTTAGGAATTTAGGAGTACAAAAGCAGATGTCTCCAATTACAGCTTCCTGCTGTAGTTTTTGACTGAGGAGAATTTTATTTTCAGAGCAAGTAGCAGTCTAGAACTACAGCTTTCTTACTGATAAATCACTTCTATCTCAACAGAAGTCAGTGCCTGTTTGGATTAAGTAAGCAGATACTTTATTAGAAGCAGGGGGTCTCATTTAAGTAAAAAAAAAGAAAAACACTGTGTGTTTCTCTGTTTGATGAAGGAGGCTGTATCAGCTTAATTTACTGAGTCAGAGGATGAAGCTAATTGGGGGTGTAGCTTAGGAGTACAAAAACAGGTGTCTCCAATCACAGCTTCCTGCTGTAGTTTTTGACAGAGGAGAATTTTGCTTTCAGAGCAAGTAGCAGTCTAGAACTACAGTTTTCTTATTGATAAATCACTTCTATCTCAGCAGGAGTCAGTGCCTGTTTGGATTCAGCAAACAGATACTTTAGTAGAAGCAGGGGGTTTCATTTAAGTAAAAAAAAGGAAAACACTGTGTGTTTCTCTGTTTGAGGAAGGGGGCTGTATCAGCTTAATTTACTGAGTCAGAGGGTGAAGCTAATTGAGGTGTAGCTTAGGAGTACAAAAGCAGGTGTCTCCAATTACAGTTTCCTGCTGTAGTTTTTGATAGAGGAGAATTTTGCTTTCAGAGCAAGTAGTAGTCTAGAACTACAGTTTTCTTACTAATTGCCCTCCTTCCCATCCTAAGCCAGTTCTACTTTTATAGCCACTGGATTTAACTGCCAACAGGAACTTCCTGTTTGGCAGTAGGAAGGGAAGGATCACTAAGACACATTAGTTTCATCAACCTTGAAGGAAGCTAAAAAAAATAGCTCTTTGTCCCCCCCGGCTGCTGGAGGTCTGAATCCAAGCACAGAAGAAGGGGACTACTGAAGACCACAAGAAGTTCCTGTCCCAGAACAGGAATGGTGAGACTTGTAAGAGCAAATAGGCAGTAGGAAAGTAGGTGTAGAAATACATAGAGGGAGGAGACAGTAAGCATGCAAAGCAACAGGAGAGGGGACACAAAATAAGTCAAGATGGGAGTTGTGCAGTGCAATGGCTGTGGGGCAGCAGGGTTCTGGGAGACATTCTGGAGGCTATGATACTGCCCTGTTTGCAGGCACCTTCCTGGTCTGAGGGAGGAGGTTTCCCATCTCCAGGCTGACCTGGCTAGGATTCGTGAAACCTCTTCCCCCACCCAGGGACCACCAGGGCCAACACCGCTACCTCAGAGGTTGCCAAGAAAGAGGAGCGGTTGGACCAAGGTGGGCTCAGGGAGGGAGAGGGTGGTGGAACAGAGGTGCATCCCTCCAATTGTACCTCTCCACAATTTATATGCTGTTCTGGTGAAGAGTGGTTCCTCTATGGAGGCACCTGCAGTGGAGACCAAGAAGGATGCTGGGAACCTCCACAAAGGAGATCCACAGGAGGGTGGCATGAGGGGAAGGAAACAAATCCTGGTGGGGGACTCAATCATTAGGGGGTAGAAGTGGGGGAGGAAGGGGATAGGGAGGTAAGGTGTCTGCCAGGTGCCACTGCTCGGAGGGACAGGAAGCGAATCCTCAGGATCATGGGAGCAGCTGCATGAAGGAGGGAGCTGAATATCATTGTCCACCTAGGAACAAATGACCTGGCTGTGAATGGGATCAGAGCAGTGCAAGAGGAGTTTGTAGAGTTGGGGAGGGGCCTTAGACAAGTAGCATGTACAGTAACTTTCTCTGAGGTGCTGCCTGTCTATGGCAAGGATAATGCTAGGGTATTCCGCACCATGGGATTCAATAAATGGTTGAAAAACTGGTGTGGAGCTCAGGGTTTTGGCTTCATTGGGGTGGGGAGCCACATGGAGGGATGCAGGCCTATACTGGCGCGATGGTCTGCTCAGGGGGACCAGGATCCTAGGTAATAGGTTTAAATGCTTCATTGGCAAGCATTTAAACTAGCCAAGGGGGATGCACTGAAAAGGAGCATGGAAATCCCAGCATCCCCTCACAAAACACAGTCATTAGAGTGGCAAACACCAAAGTAGAGAAGTCAGTAGAGAGCAAGACAGGGGTAAATGCAGAAAAAGGCAGTAAGGACAGGGATGGGGCTGAAAGGGGCAAGGCCATCAAAAAATGGAAGGCGATGAGTACCAATGCCCACAGTCTGTGTAACAAGCTCCCTGAACTAGTGGCCTTGATGGAAGAGGGATGCCTGGATATTGTGGCAGTCACTGAAACATGGTACACAGAGAACCATGACTGGGATGTCAACATACCAGGATACACAATCTACAGGGGAGACAGAGTGGGTAAAAGAGGAGGAGGAGGAGTAGTTATCTATATAAGGGAAGGGATTAAAGCAACAGAACTAAAGAGTAAACAGGAAGTTGATGAGTCACTATGGGTCACCCTGTATACAGGAAATGGCACCACAATCCACATGGGGGTTGTGTACAGACCCCCATCTCAGGGGGAGGAAATGGACAAGGAAATTATAGAAGGCATCCTTAAAATGGCAGAAAAAGGGGAGATATTGTTGATGGGGGACCTGAATATGCCAGATGTTAACTGGAGTACCTTTGTTGCAGGCACATCCAAGAGCAGGGTCATTCTTGATGCCCTACAGGTGGCATGCCTCAGACAGCTAGTGTTGGAACCCACTCGGGAGGGAGCAATCTTAGACCTGGTACTCTCAAATGGGTAAGGGGAAAGGATCTCAGATTTAGAAGTGGGTAGCCATCTGGGAACAAGTGACCACCACACAGTGTGGTTCACAATAAACACAGCCATAGAGTCAAGCCATACAAAAACAAGAGTACTGGACTTTAGGAGGGTTGACTTTGGGAAAATGAGAGAGTGCCTCAGAAAAACACTAGCAAACAGGCAAGAAGGAGGGGTGGAGGAACAATGGGGAGTAAACAAAACAGCCATCACAGAAGCAAAAAGCCTTTGTGTGAAGCAAATCAACAAAAGAAAATGAAGGAAAAAAACATTATGGTTCTCAGAAGAGGTGGAAGGGAAGGTTAAGGAGAAAAGGATAGCATTCAGGAAATATAAGGAAACACAGAAGGAGCAGGACAGAGAACTTTATCAGTTAACGCAGAAGTAGGCAGGCAAGGCAGTCAGAATAGCAAAGGCTCAAACTGAGGAAAAGATAGCCAGCTCTGTTAAGAAGTGGGATAAAACATTTTATAGGTACATTAGGGAGAGAAGAAAGACCAAGGGAGGGATACAGAGACATAATAAAGGGGAGGGAATGTGGGCAGAGGGTAACAGTGAAAAAGCAGGGAAACTGAATGAATATTTATGCTCAGTATTCAAAACAGAAGAGGAGGGAGAGTACCTAAACCAAACAAGACAAACACTGAATAGGGGAGTCGATACCAGTCCATTTACAGAAGAAAGGGTTTTGAAAGAACTCTTGAAACTGAGGGTGGACAAAGCAATGGGGCCTGATGGTATTCACCCCAGAATTCTAAAAGAACTAAGGGTAGAACTAGTAACGCCGCTGATTACTCTCTTTAACAAATCATGGGAGGATGGGGTGGTAACTGAGGACTGGAGGAGAGCAGATGTGATTCCACTTCACAAAAGTGGGAGCAGGGCAGAGGCAGAAAACTACAGACCAGTTAGTTTGACCTCAGTGGTAGGGAAAATGATGGAATCACTTTTGAAGAAAAGTATTGTTGAGTACCTGGAGGGCAGTGGGGCACAGGACCCAAGGCAGCATGGTTTCACAGCAGGAAGGTCATGTCAAACGAACCTAATAGATTTCTTTGACTGGGTGACCAAAGTAGTAGACCTGGGAAGGGCTGTGGATATGGCTTACCTAGATTTTAGCAAGGCATTTCACACAGTCACACACAAAAGATTACTATACAAGTTAGCCAGCCTTGGAGTGGGTCCTAAGGTGGTAGCCTGGATAAAAAATTGGCTTGACAACAGGATGCAAAGGGTAATAGTAAACGGAGTCCACAGTGAAGAAAGGAGGGTAACTAGTGGGGTACCGCAGGGTTCGGTACTGGGACCAGTCTTCTTTAATGTCTTTATAGGTGACATTGCAGAGCACCTGGAAAGAAAAGTATGTCTCTTTGCAGATGACACAAGGATCTGCAACACGGTTGATACACAGGGTGGGGTGGAAAGGATGAAAAGGGACTTGGCAAGGTTGGAGGAATGGTAAAATATATGGCAGCTCAGAGTCCATGCAAAGAAGTGCAAGGTAATGCATCTGGGAAACAAAAACCCAGGGGAAGAGTACACAATGGGGGGTAAGGTAATAACAACAACAAAAATTGATAAAAGACCTAGGAGTAATTATATCAGATGACCTAAAGGTGGGCAAGCAATGTGAGAAGGCAGTAAGGAGGGCTGGGGGGATACTGGGATGCATAGGGAGAGACATCAACAGTAGAAAGCAGGAAGTTGTTATCCCTCTGTACAGACAGTTGGTGAAACCCCATCTGGAGTACTGCGTGCAATTCTGGAGACCCCATCTCCACAAAGACATAGACGGAGTGGAGGCTGTTCAGAGGAGGGCACCCAAAATGGTGCAGGGTCTGCACCAGAAGACATGTGAGGAGAGACTAAAGCAGCTTAATATGTATACCCTTGAGGATTGGAGGGAGAGGGGGGACATGATAGAAATGTTCAAGTTTCTCAAGGGAATTAACAAAATACAAGATGGTAGTATCTTTCAGAAAAAGAGATGTGCAAGAATAAGGGGGCACAATTTGAACATAGAGGGGGAACGTCTCAGAGGTAATGTTAGAAAGTATTTTTTCACAGAGAGGGTTGTGGATGCATGGAACAGCCTTCCTGAGGAGGTTGTGGAGTCAGGAACAATGGGAGAATTTAAGAATGCATGGGACAGACATAAGGCAATTCTAGTGTGGGGTTGGAGGAAGTAAGCTGTTGATTAACTAGAATCTGCAGCTTATCCATCTAGTAGGGAAATGAGCAGACTTGGTGGGCCAAGCGGTCCTTATCTGCCATCAAATTCTATGTTTCTATGTTTTTGGTGCATGTTTAACTCATTAATTGTGTGGTAGTAAAGTACAGGAGCAGTATGTTTGCTTACCTTTCTATCAGGTGTTGCTTCAGAGGGGCACTGGTTGCCTGCTCTGTATCCCATTAATGTGCCAACTGATTATTGGTGTGATGATTTTGTCGCTGGGATCTTGCCACAGGTTTCTTGGGCTACCTTGATTTTTTTGTCACTCTGTGTGTGGAGCATAAGTGGTGTGGATACAGTGCTAGTTGATAAGGAATTAAGTTTTCAGTACAGTGACAATATTTAGCCCCTGGCCATGGTATGCCAATATGGCTACATTCTGATATTGGAATTAGCCCTCTCATATCAAAATCCCTGTTGTCATATGATTGCTCAGATTACTACATGTGACTAGTAGAAGTGAAAAATATGTTTGGAAAACTATATGGTTAACTGTGGTGTTTTGGGAAAGTGGGGAAGGTTTTTTGCTTTTTTAATTTAAGATAGGGAGCTCGATTCTTAGAACCCCGAAGTTGAAGCAAGGTACCTGCATCACACAGTAGTGATGCAAGGGGTGCCTTGCATCAAAACTTGCAGGGTTCCTGATTCAGGAAGGTCCTCTGTGCCAAACTGGGACCACGTGTGCCAGACTGGTTCTGTACCAGGTCTGTGCCAAGTTGCTGGAAGCGCCAGGGCACTAGAGGATTTGTGGCAGATACAAGCTACCATATCACCAGCATTGGCATTCTGGAAACCCTCCCAGAGGGCACACATTCAAGTAACATTAGACCAGCCAGGGCTGGTCTAACGATCCATGCACCACTCCCGGAGCCCTCCCTGGGTGGTAGAGAGCATGTGCCACTGCTCACATGACAGCATGATATGTACAATGGTATTGTATTTGCCTAGTGCACTAACCCAGACAACTAACTAAAGAAATAAATCTGGAGTTCTTTGTGGTGTGGTGCACACAGCAGCCCCCACGCCCCCCATGGTGCCAAGCATGTGGGCACCCCTCAACACAATAGCATGGCAGTGGCCCTTCTATAGCCCCACAGGGATGCTGGTGCCACCCCTCCCATCATCCATCTGTGTCCCACCAGCCCTTCCGATGTACTTCCCCATACCCCATGACCCTGGCAGACTCCCAGTTGGTCTGAGTCCCTGGGCGCAGGTACTGATCAAATGCCCCACAGCTTGCTGCAAACCACTCAGGTGCACCAGCTTTGTGCCACTCAGCCACATTTGCCACAGGCTACAGTACTTTGGACCAGCACCCTACACAATATGGAACTGGTCACAGGGTCCCTGGTGCACTGGCAATTGGCTCAAACCACCACCGGCGGGCTTGCTCCAATCCTTGTGAATTGAATGCAGTGTGCTGTAACCTAACCAACTTCATATATTTAAAAAACTTCTATCAAGTTAATTTCTTTGTTTAACCCATACATTAGGTTTGAGGTTCCATAATGGTCTTTCCAGAAAGTTTCTCTAGTTAACAGTATTTTATTGAAATCTCTTTCTGATATTGACACTTTTTCCAGTCCTGTGAGTTGTAAAGTGGAAATACTGGTTTTCTGTTTGAAAAAGTTTAGCTACTGAAGATCTCATGTCTCTGCAGTGAATGTTGCTTTTGGGCATTTTAGTACATAAATGAAAATTGTTTAATAGTCATGTCTTCATTTTAAAAGTAATGGGCGCTATGCACCAATGGGTGGGTAATACGTGCCAGAGGTGCATTACTTGCCCACTGATCTCTGCACCTGCAGACAGGTGTGCTCTGGCAGCATTCATAACTGATGGCCACCTGTCCGCGGTCCCACTCCCAGTGTGCAGGACTCTGCAATGCGGCCAGGGGCAAGGTTGCTGGTCTGACTGGGCATCCAATTGGATGAACGGACCAGGTTCCATAGTGGATCCCTTACATGGCAGGGTGCTCATTGGCAGCACGCCCTGCAGATGTCTGATGACTGGCATCTGCAGGGGTGAGAAGTGGGTATGCCACCAGCTCATCTGTAATGAGGCACTGAAGTGGTGCACCTGGAGGGGGGGGACTGTACTCCTCCATATGCCCCAAGGGGCTGATATCAGGGTGGAATGGCGGTGCAGTTGGGGGGGCACTATTCATGAGTCAATGCCCCTGTGCCCCTGGGTCACTGTGAGGGGGGGTGCCTCCTAGGGGCTGCACACCTGTGTGCTGGGCCAGGTGGTGCCTGGCAGACATGGCGGGGGCAAGGCTGCCGTGGTCCCGTTGGTGGGTAGCCATTCCACTGCTGGGTGTGGGGGGGTGCTTATCAGGTTTACAGCAGAGTTCTCCCTGGTGTAGCCTGCGCACCCAACTGCACCCCTACGGCCAGCACTACATGGGGTTGTGCATGCCGCATAGTGCTACTTGCACCCCAGCCTGCCCCAGCATGGTGTGGACCCAGTACCGAGAGGGGTTGGGTGCCTAGTCCTGTACATCCACCCCTTCATGCATCCAGCATGGGGGGGTGCCTAGGGTGCACAGTAGCTACACACCCCAGATATGCACACGTAGCCACTCTGCTTTTTTCGTGCTTAGGACCCATTGTGTGTTACCTTTTTTTTTTCTAGTGTTGATAATGTTTTGGTAATTACCCCATGGGTAATTGGCGACTGATTGTTTATCTCTTAAAATGTCCAGTTCCACTTTAAGGATTCTATGGACTGAATGTGACAACCTGTCCCCCAAATTCCTTGCTATTCGCTATTATTAGGTTTGTTTTTAAATACTGTTTTTCCTGCTTCAATTATTTTTAACACATGCCAGTATTTGCAGACACTGTTTTTCAATTGACCAAATTGGTCACAGAAGTCTTTTGCCAATAGAGTCCTGTCCTCGTTCCTGTTTTGATTTCTACCAATATTTTTATATATTTATTTATGTCTTTGATAACCGGGTGAGCAAATAGATCCAGATGACCGTTTTCAGTTGCAACCCGGGCCACCAGTCTGGCAAACACAATAAACATCAATACAATACAGAGATACAAGTAAAACAAAACAGGACTGCCAAAAACACTTGGTATGAGGTCACATTACATAGTACAAATATTTTAGAGAAATCAGTACCTACTGGTGTAGTGACATACATTAAGTGGCTATGCAATATAAAAGGCTTAACATGGGGATTATGGTAAAGTATTACATGCTATGTACATACAGTCACTGGGGAGACAAGGAAATAAATACATTTAAAATGAAGGTTCAGTCTATCACCAGGAGTGGTATAGGCACAAGTCATAGGCAGAAATGCAACTCAAGTTAAGTTGCAGAACCTGCTAACAGTTCAGTATAAAGCAGGTAGTCATATCCAGATTGAACAGAGGAGCAGAACAGTGCAAGAGGGTAGGGGCACTGGAGGTTGGGCGAAGGCACGAAAAGGTGCTGTGCCACGATACGAGCCCTGGTACAGCCTGGGGAACAGCTGCACGTACAAGTGGCCTCAGTCAGGAGCCACACCCTTAAGTTTTCCTTGAAAGACTGATGGGATAGGGATGATCGGATGGCAAAGGAAATCTTTTCCAGAGGGAAGGGGCAGAGACAAAGAAGGCTTTACTAACCATGGTAATAGTAGTGCGAGGGACTTCCAGTGGGAAAATGGAGGAGGCCCAGAGACTCTGAGAGACCACTCAGTCAGTGAGTAGGGAGGCGTAGGGGGACAGCTGATGGTTCTTAAGTGCACTGTCAATGAGGCTGCCCCTAGTGAAGTCAAAATAATCCTACAGAGAGAGACACCCTAGGGACTGGTATAGCGAGCAGTGGTGGATGGTAAATGGGGCTTGAAGGACAAAGTGGCAGATGGAGTTGTATAGGGTATGTAAACGGGTCCATATGGAAGAGAATGTAGTAGAGTATACAGGGAGCAGTAGTCAAGGAGGGAAAGGAGGTTTCTTTAAGCAATGGCTAGGCGAGGTTCAGGGGAACAGAAATTGATTTTGGTGGTAGGCAGTGCCTAATTTTTGGTGGATTTTAATCACAGTGTTGCTGTTGTGTTCATTGAAAGTAAGGGAGGGGTCTAGGGTGACACCTAGATATTTAAAGGCAGGGACAGTTTCAAGTGGAAGGCCAACAGGGGTAGCGATCAAGAGTGGGGTTTTTGACCTGGCTACCTTTGCTAGGAATGGCTTAGAGCCAAAAAGCATGGCCTTTGTCATTTTCTCATTAACAAGAAGTTTTCTGGAGAGGAACCAGCTCTGTGCAGCCCCAAAGTTTGCTGTGAGGGTGGTGGACAAGGAATCTATAGAATTATCGCTGTGGTATATGACTAGGTCATCCACATAAAGGAGGGCCTTGCAATTGATGCTTTGAGCAGGGTGGTCATTAATAAACATAGGAAAAAGTAGAGGCCCCAGTATTGAGCCCTGAGGTACACCAGTGTGGGTAGGTAGCAGAGCAGAGGAATTTTTACCAATCAAGACAGACTGGGACCTGCCTGAAAGGTAACTGTGGAACCAAGTGACTGTGTCTGGTGAGCACCAAGGTTTAACAGGGTGAAACAGAGGAGATAGTGATCTATGAGGTCGAAAGCCTTCAACAGATCCATAAACACTGCACCTGTGACCCTGCCCTTGTCCATAGTTCTAAGGATATGGTTCGAGAAAAGTGCGAAGGTGGAGGAGGTACTATGGTGTTTGCAGAAGCTGGAAAGGACACAGGAGGTGGTATTTTTCTAGATGATTGAATAGTTGGTGGTGAATGATTGTCTCAAGTAATTTACTCAGGTGAGAAAAGAGGGAGATGGGCCTATAATTTTCGGGTGCATGGGGATCCCCAGCCTTTAATATGCGAATGACATGAGCATGTGGGAACTGTTGCAGATAACAGGGCGAGGTTGTAAATGTAGGTTAGGGGCTTTACAATAACTGGGGAAAGCAGTTTCAGGAAGGTAGGGTATAGCCCATCAATACCTGGGCTACCTCAGGTAGGAAGTGTCTTTAAGAGTTTGGCAGTTGTTTTTATGCCAATGATCCTAAAGTAAAATGGAGGAGCAAGTGCAGTACTAGGGGAAGGATGGGAGCATTGAGGTTTGCCATGTAGGTCAGAGGGAGACTAAGTAGGAAGCTTGTTAAGATAGGGAGAGAGGTCTATAAACATTCTGTTGAAAGTGTCCACAATGGCACCAGGTTCAGTGATGGGACCTGAGGGTGAGTTTAGCTGTGTTGTTTGCTTGTTAGACTTAGGATTTAGGAGGGACTCTATTGAGACCCAGAAACTGTGTGGGTTACCGAGCGTGTCTTTTTGCAAGTTGGTATAATATTTGCACTTTAGCAACTTAACAGCTTGCTTGCAGGAAATGTGCAGTTGTCTGTATGCTTTCCAGAGCTGAGGGGAGGGAGGGAGGTGACTTATAGGCTTTCCAAGTTTTGTCCCTGATTTTCATCTGGGCCAGTAGTTCCTTGGATAGCCAATATATATGTTTATGTTCCTTCTCATTACATTTCTCTCGAGCAGAGTTCAATATTTGTTTACTGTATCATCTTTCCATTAACCTTGATTCCAGATCCTCTGCTGCTTCTTCAAAGTCCTCTGGTTTTGTACAGTTTTGTTTGATATCAACCATTTGAGCAATTTGTCCATATGGTGTATTTTGTATACTGTCCTTTTTTGTGGTGACAGTTAGTGTGTAAAAGCACATTTTGGTCTGTGGCTTTTCTAAATTTTTGTGAACAATAGGTTCCACTCCTTGAAAATGTTTAAATCTAGAAACTGGACTGGCATTTTGGGTCATTGTAAACTTAATGTATTTAGTGTTCTGGTTTAAATATTTAAAACAAGTCTTCCAATTCATTAGCTGAACCTACCAAATACAGCATACATTTGTCAGCAGAGGGTTTCCAAGTTCAAATTATTTTATGGTGTTTATTATTTCATTTGTTGAAAATATATGCTGTCTCCTAAGCATCCATGAATATGCTGCATAGCTAGGAGCCATTGAAGACCCTAACCGCTGTTCCCTTGGTTTGCCAGTAGTAGCAACTTTAAAATTCAAAGCGGTCTTAATTAGAACCAATTCTGCCAAGTAGCAAGTAGTTATTAGGAGATAATTCTCCAACTGGTTTGTTTTCCATGTCTTTTCCTAATGCCTCTAGGCCCTCTTTATAGTGGATACTTGTATACAGATCTTTGACATCTAATGTCACTAATATGCTTTCACTTGTGACCACATTCCTATTATTTATGTTGTTTAATAGTTCTATGGTATGTACTGTGTCTTTCAAGTATGCTGTAGTAGAGGTTACTATGGTTTACAGGTAGTAGTCAACAAAGACTGATAATAGTTACAGTGTGCTTATAAGTTCAAATTTTTGATTTTATGACAAATATAAAACAAGACATATTGGCCTATATTCATGAACAGTAACTCCAGTGGTCGTACAATGTTACTTTGTCTTCACTAACCCAATTAAGCAATCTCCCATATTGCTCAATAACACATTGAGGAATGGAGGTAAGAACAGTTGAGTAAAGTGGTGCCCATGCTGGAGGTAATGTTTACGAATACAGGAAGTTCTCCATAATGGATATATGCCTGAAATATATATGAATGCATTAAATTAGTATGTTTTTATAAAACACTTTTGGCATGTCAGTCCTGAAGAAGTGGTCAGTGCATTTTGAGAGACCATGAAACATAAATTTTCTCTTAAATGTGCCATATATAGTGTGAAATATCTGCAAAAATACAAGAAGTAAAAAAAATACATAGGTGAGTGGGTCAATTTTCCCACTGTGCATAGAGAAAAATGAGTTTGTAAGCCACAGGTACTCTGTTGTTTCTTGTTATAAGTCTGGGACTCCAGATCCAAAAAGGTTAACATTTCTGACTGAGTCAGAGTTATTGCTCAGGGTGGTGCATACAGCAGCAGCCACACTTGACACTAACTTTGTCAGCTGGTGAGAGGGCACTAATCTGCCAATATCTTCCAGTTCTTTTGTCTGTTGAGTTTTGTGAGAGAAGGAGAATTCCAGCTTTTAGAATATCATGGAGGAAACTATTCACACAGTGGTCCCTGAAGGGGCACAGCCTGCTTACAAATCCTACTTCAGAAGGAACAGTGAGTAAAAACCAGATGGCTACTGTGTGACAGATATGGACTTTGTCTTTGTTAATTTGCTTGAACTATCCTGGTGCTAATAACACCCTGCTAGAAAGCAGAGGCTGGGACCTAAAATTGTTATCCT
Organism: Neoceratodus forsteri; assembly: GCA_016271365.2. Taxonomy (NCBI): domain Eukaryota; kingdom Metazoa; phylum Chordata; order Ceratodontiformes; family Ceratodontidae; genus Neoceratodus; species Neoceratodus forsteri. The sequence goes on along the minus strand of CM057455.1, from coordinate 998,274,162 downwards.
GCTAGTTTTTTTGGATCTCTACCATTTGGAGGACAGCAAGGTGGGAGGTGGTACAGTGGTCCTGTGACTGCTGCAGTCCCCCAGTTAGGTCCAAAATGCCTTACCCATGAAGGTTTAGCTCTACCATACAAGAACTGGTACTTTCTGAGAGAAAGAAAAGGGGTTTGAAATGTGTTCGAAACCTGTGACACTTCCTTCCCCAAACTGGTGAGGGTGTCCTACATAGACAGAGGCTGCACCCACAACACCTATCTCAAGTGTGAGTCTGGGAAGGGGGTAATCCAGTAGTCACCCCTACTATCCTGCCTGACATAGAGGTGGTTCCCCACCCAACTGGACAATTGTACTAGACTGTGGGTCTGATAAAAGATGGAGGCCACAATCCTAAGCACCCCTTATGGGAAGGTTCGATCCTCCGGCACCCCATCAGAGTGTAGGCTACCCCTGCAGCAGGGCAGTGTGCCCAATGAGAAAATGCATGGGAATATAAAACTAAAGAATAAGATATCTGCCCTTATGGGGTTACTGTATGCTATACCCATCTAAGAGCTGCAGGTATACCCTGAACATTGAATACTGAAACTTCATAGAAACAGAAATGTAGACAACAACAGCAGGAAAAGATCAAATGTCCATCTAGCCTGCCCAGAATTCCCTATCTGTCACAGGACCTATTGTCCATATGGAGTTTTATCCCTCCTGGTCCAACCCCCTGCTCCCCTCCCTACTGTTACAAATGTGAACAACCACCAGATCCTTCTCCCTGTCCCAGCCATGCATTAAACCATCTATCCCCTTGGCGTACACCACCTCAGCTGGTGAATTATTCCATGGCTCCATTGCCCTTTTAATTAAACAGAATTTTCTCACATCCCTCTTAAACCTCCCTTCCCCCATTTCCACTTGTGACCTTGAGTTCTTGACTCTGTACTCCTACTAAATAGTTCCCCACAGTTCACCTTGTTTGTTGCTTCAAGAACTTGAAGGTTTCTATCATAGCCCCCCTCCCCCTCCCTCTCCTGGTCTTCACTGATTACATGTTCAGTGCTTTCAGACAATCTTCATAAGATCTGCCCTGTTGGCCCTGAATCATCTTGGTCACCCAGTGTTGTGCCGTCTCCAGCCTGTCACTGTCTTTCCATAGGTGAGGACTCCAGAACTGAATACAGTATTCCAGATTTGGCCTCACTGGTGATCTAAATAGAGCTTGCAGTACCTCCATTTTCCTTCAGTAAATACCCCTTGCAATATACCCCAGCATCTTATTAGCCTTATTATAGGCCTTGTTACACTGGATTGATTGTTTGAGGGAGTCACTAATGATGATTCCCAGGTCCCTATCCACTGTGGTAGTGATCAGTTCAGCCCCTCCCATCCAGTACTCTGCCTGCCTTTTTTCCCCCTAGGTGCATAATCTTGCATTTTATGGCATTGAATTTCAATGGCCATACCTTAGACCACTGCTCTAACCTATGTCGATCCCTCTGCATCTCCCTGATTGCTTCATCACTATCTAACTTACCACAGACCTCAATGTGGGTGATCGCTCCACTCAGCTGACGAGGAGTTGCTAGAGATTCTGAGGATTTGTTTAAAAACTTCTGGGGCCCACATATTTATGCACGCAGCCCCTACCCCATCAGCTACGGGAATGAGCAACCATGAAGGGATTTAAACTGGCCCTAAAAACATATTTGTGGATGAAAGCATTCAGTGACTGATTTATAAAGTGGTTTTAACTGTAATGTTTGTTTTTAAGTATTTATAATGACTGATTTTATTATTATTTGTTATAATTGTTTGTTAGGCGCCTTGGTTATAGAAAGACACATATACAGTAAATAAAGTTTTTTTATTATTATTATAATGTCATCTGCGAACAGACACAACTTGCCCTGGATGCCATCTCCATTGTCACTGATGAATATATACCAAAGAGGACAGCATCAAGGGCAGATTCCTGTGGCACATCACTTGTGACTTCACTCTCTTCAAATTTGATCCTGTTTACCACCACCATCTGTGGTCTCTCCTTCAAATAGTTTCCTACCCATCTACCTATGTCCCTAGCCATGCCCAGGTCCTTCAGCTTCTTCAGCAATCCTCTGTGTGGCACCAAGTTGAAAGCCATGCTAAAAATTTAAGTAGAGTAAATCCACAGCATGGCATTACCTACTACCTTTGTTACCCTGTAAAAAAAAAAACTATCAGGTTGGCCTGACAAGACCTCCCTGCCACAAACCCAAGCCACTTACTATCTTTTAGACCATTGCTCTGTAGGTGGTCCACATGGTTCTCTTTGATCAGTGACTCCATCAGTTTACCCACTACAGAGGTAAGGCTGACAGGTCTGTAATTCCCTGGTTGCTGCTTAACCCCCCCCCCCATACTTGTGTAGCGGGACTATGTCCTCTACCTTCCAGTCTTTCAGAACTACTCATGTCTGAGCTTATCTAATGACTAGCCCTACTGGAGGTTCAAATCAGTATAAAGGGTTTGACAAGCTCAATCCGTGTATTTGCAACACATCTTAGTAAAATTTGTGGGGCGGCACCTGGTGTGTGACCAAATAAAAGCATATAGTTAAGGTACCAGTGCTCTACTCCCCCCGCCACTCTGCTGCTTAAAACCTGCAATTTTTTTTTAAATAACTCCAATATTTTTACTTGTTATAAATTATTGGAAGGGTTCTTAATCTCCTCATCCATCTGAATTATGATCAAGCCTGACCACCACAACAAGGTGACCACCTCCATCAGTCAGGGAAAAGCATCACATTTTATCTTGCCATTCTTGGCAGAGATTCCCTGCTTTCTCTCCATCTTGTGGAGAAACTACTCTCTGACTTTATTACTTATGTATTGGGCTCTGACCAATAATAGGCTCATAGGTGTATATAGGGGAGCTCACCAATTAGAAGAAGGCCACAATTCTCCTGCATTTAAATCAGTATAAAGGGTTTGACAAGCTCAACCCCTGCATTTACAATACATCTTAGTAAAATTTGTGGGAAGTCACCTGGTGTGTGACCACGCAAATGCATATACTGTAGTTAATGTACCAGTGCTCTCCCCTCACTCTGCTGCTTTAAAGCCTGCAATTTTTTCAAATAACTCCAATATTCTTACTGGTTATAAATTATTGGAGGGGTTCTTAGTCTCATCATCCAGCTGAATTATGATCAAGCCTGACCACCACAACAAGGTGACCACCTCCGTCGGTCAGGAAAAAGCATTACATTTTATCTTGCTGTTCTGAACTGAGGTCCCCCTGCTTTTTCTTTGTCTTGTGGTGGTGCCACTCTCTGGCTTCTTTACTTATGTAGTGTGCTCTAGCCAAGAAGAGGTTCATAGGTGTTTACTGGGGAGGTCACCAATTAGAAGAAGGCCAAAATTATCCTGCATTCAAATCAGTATAAAGGGTTTGGCAAGCTGAACCCCTGCATTCACAATATAGCTTGGTAAAATTTATGGGGAGGCACCCTGATGTGTGACCAAACAAAAACATATAGTTAAGGTACCAGTGCCCCCCCCCACCACTCTGTTGCTTTAAAGCCTGCATTTTTTTTTCAAATAACTCCAATATTCTTACTTGTTGTAAATTATTGGAGGGGTTCTTAGTCTCATCATCCAGCTGAATTATGATCATGCCTGACCACTACAAAAAGGTGACCACCTCCTTCGGTCAGGAAAATGCATCACATTTTATCTTGCCATTCTGAGCAAAGCTCCCCCTGCTTTTTCTCTGTCTTGTGGAGAAACCACTCTCCGGCTTTATTACTTATGTAGTGTGCTTTGGCCAATAAAAGACTTACAGGTGTGTAATGGGGAGCTCACCACTAATTTTACTGAGATGTATTGTAAATGCAGGGGTTGAGCTTGCCAAACCCTTTATACTGATTTGAATGCAGGAGAACTGTGGCTTTTTTCTAATTGGCAAGCTCCACAATAAACACCTGTGAGCCTCTTATTGGCCAGAGCACACTACATAAGTAATAAAACTGGACAGTGGTTTTCCCACAAGCCAGAGAGAAAGCAGGGGGACCTCAGCTCAGAATGGCAAGATAAAATGTAATGCTTTTCTTGACCGATGGAGGCAGTCACCTTGTTGTGGTGGTCAGGCTTGATAATAATTCAGCTGGATGTTGAGACTAAGAATCCTCCAATAATTTATAACAAGTAAGAATATTGGTTTTATTTCAAGAAATTGCAGGCTTTAAAGCAGCCGGGCGGGCGGATGGGCGGGGGGGGCAGTGGGAACTTAACTATATGCTACTGGAGGTTCTGCCAGTTCTGCAGCCTATTCCTTGAGCTCCCTTGGGTGCATCCCATCCAGCTCTATGGCTTTATCTACCTTTAGGGCTCCAAGCCCCTTCTGGACTCAGTCTGTGGCAAATACAGTATAATCTTGATCTAATGAACCCCATTATGTGAACATACCTATCTAATGAACAGGCAAAATGTCTCCCAAGTTTACACACTCTGAATGTTTTAATCCCAGTTTTATGAACTCCCAATTATCTGAACTAATTTCATGTCTCCCAAGCAGTTCAGATAATTAAGATTGTGCTGCACTGGCTTTCTATATTCTTTCTCTGGTAAACACTAGCTTCCACATTACAGAAATGTTCCTGACAGCCGCTTGATGCCACTTTCAGGCTTGGGCCCACTGTCTTCCCTTGTGAAGACAAAACAGAAGTAATCATTAAATACAGCTGCTTTTTGTTCACTTCCTCTAGTACCCTTCCACTTGTAGCCTAACTACTGTATAACCTCTCCCTGCTTCTTTTTTCCCTTAATATATTTAAAGAATTGCTTTCCTCCCACCTTTGACCCCATCTGCAATGTGCAACTTCATGTGTACCTTTGCCTCCCTGACCATCCCCTTTGCTTCCCATATTTTTATTTGGTACTCTCCCCAATCCTCCTTCCCCTGCTTGTCCTTGTACCTGGGGAGAGTCTTTTTCTTGGCCCTCACTGCTTCTCTGACCCTTCCCAAGAACCTAATTGGTCTCTTGTACCTGTTTGGTTTTGTAACAATTCTTGTGCGTGACTTTGTTGTCTTGGGAATGGTCCCCTTAATTGACCCTATATTTCCTATACACCTCCAGTGCTGGAATCCCTGGTCAGTTTTTCTCTGACCAGCTCCCTCATCCAATTGAATTCTGCTCTTCTGAAATCTAGGAGTTTGGTTTATGATGGGGCATTCTGGTCCCCCAGACCAGTCTGAACCAAACAGAGTTATGGTTGTTGGACCCCAGTGGCTCCCTTACTTCTACTCCACTCACCATCTCTGAGTTGGCAAGCACCAGCACATGGACTACATTTGCTGACCTGTCACAATTGTCACCAAATAGACTATGCTCTCAAAATGTTTAAATCTGTTGCTTTACCAGTTGGTACTCTGGCCCACATGGGGAGCTACCAGAACTGGTCCAGGTTAACAGGTTTTATAAAAAGACTAAATTTAAACTGCAATCCTGTCCATAGGTTAAAATGATTAAATCTGTGGTGAAATAACTTGGATCCATGTTTTATATTTTACCCATCATTGAAGACATTTTGTTTTTGTTGTTAGAAATGTTTTGGAAACTAACTTTGTCTTGTAGTCTTGTACCACTTGTCCTCATGGCAAACTGTTCAGGTGATCATCCCAGATCTGGAGATCTAGTAAATGTGTGTTGCCAGCCCAGTGATGTGGAAAATTGAGGTGTGGGATGCTGTACCTACGAACATACGAAATTGCCAGCAGAAACAGGCCTCATGGTCTATCGAGTCAGCTCAAGTGTGCAGCTAGCACCTCATCTCGTAGCTGCCCCTCCTGCCCCCCCTTCCCAGTATCCCTTCCCCTTCTCCTGTCCCAACCCCTCTTGAAACTTCCCACTGTCTTACAGGACACTATCTTGTCTGGTAAGGTGTTCCATTTGTCCACTACTCTTTGAGTGAAAAAATGTCTCCTCATCTCCCTCCTGAATCTTCGCCCCTCCAATCTCAGTCCATGCCCTCTCGTGTCTCTCCCCCTTCTCATCTGGAAAATCCTTCTGTGTTGATCTTGTTTATCCTCTTCAGATACTTAAAGGTCTCGATCATATACCCCCTATTCCTCCTCCAGTGAATACATATTCAACTCTCCCAGCCGGTCCTCGTAGGACTTGCTTTCTAATCCCTGGATCATCTTTGTGGCTCTTCGCTGCACCCCCTTTAACAATCTGATGTTCTTCTTCAGGAATGGGTGCCAATACTGCATGCAGTACTCCAGATGGGGCCTGACCAATTACCTATACAGGGGCAGGATAACCTCCCTCCTTCTGGAGGAGCTCTCTCTTGCAATACACCCCAGCATTTTGTTGACTTTTGCTGCCACCTTCCTGCACTGAGCAGAGTTGTTCATGCTCCTTGTAATGATCACCCCTAGGTCCTTCTCCTCTGTGGAGCTCCCAACTGTACTCCATTCAAGTGATACTCCCTCCCTTGGTTCCTGGCCCTGAAATGCAGAACCTTGCACTTCTTAGTGTTGAACCCCAACTGCCATATTTCCGCCCACTCCTGCACCTTAGTCAGGTCCTCCTGCAACCCCTTCCACCCCTCTGCATTACCAACCACACCTCCTATCTTGGTATCATCTGTGAACAGACTGATCCTGCTCTGGATCCTGTGTGAGATATCTGCAATAAAAATCCCAAACAGCACCGGTCCCAGTAACGATCCCTGTGTCACCCCACTTATCACCGCTCTTAGTGATGAGAGATTCCCCACCACCACCACCATCCTTTGCTGCCTTCCCTTTAGCCAGTTTGTGATCCATTTCACCATTTTTGGTCCCACCCCCACATATTCCAGTTCTTCCCCAACCTCTGATGTGGTACTGAATCAAAGGCCTTGCTGAAGTCTAAATGCAGGACATCCACTGAATGGCCCTTGTCCAGTTCCCACATCACCCAGTCGTAGTACTCTGCAAAGTTTGACTGGCAGGATCTGCCTGCTACAAACCTGTGCTGTGACCATCCTGGAGACCGTTTTCCTCAAATATGCTCACAAGCCTCTCTTTTAAGATGGTCTTCATGAACTTTCCCATGATCGATGTGAGGCTCACTGGCCTATAATTTCCTGGTTCATCCTTTGGGCCACTTTTGTGGATGGGCAGCACATGGGCCATTCTCCAGTCCTGTGGTACACATCCATGTCTAGGGAGGCACTGAACAGGTTAGTCAGTGGCCCCTCTAGGGCCTCTGCCAACTCCCGTAGTACCCTAGGGTGAATGCCATCAGTTTCAGGTGTTTTGTCTACCCTTAATGCCCTCAACACATCATGTACTCTGCTCTCTGCAATCCCTACATCTGTTGTCTCCTCCCCCCTACCCACCCACCCTCACCTGGGGTATCTGCCCCCCTGCCTGAATACAGAACAGAAGTATCCGTTCAGTGCCTCTACCTGCTCTGCCCCTTTCTCCACCCAGCTCCAGTCCTTCTTAATCCTCACCAGCTGATCCTTGCTCCTTCTTCCCTGTAGCGGAAGAAGTCTTTTTCTCCACTTTTAATTCCCTGCACCAGTCTCAGCTCCCTGGATGCCTTGGCGGCCCTGACTAGTCTGGTAACCTCCCTGGACTTCTCCATGTATGTATCCTTATCTTCACCCCTTCCCGATTTCCTTTACTTTTGAAATGCTGCCTTCTTGGCCCTCACCTCTTCCCTAACCTCCTGTGTCAGCCAACTGGTTTTCTTTGCCCTTCCCTTCTTGATTTTCTTCCTTGTGTAAGACTCCATAGCCTCCTCCAGCCCTTCCTTTATGATGTTCCATTTCTGGTCTGCATCCATGTGTGGTTGCATTCCTGCCAGGTGCCAGCCCCAAATTTCCCCCATCTTCTTAAGGCTGCCCCCCTGAACTCAATCACCCTTGTACCTGTGCCCCCTTTTTCCCTCCCCATGTTGAGCGTGAATCACACTGAATAGTGGCCACTCCCAGCTAGTGGTTCCTCCACTTCCAGATTCCTTACAGCTTCCCCGTTATCCAGTACAAGGTCCAGAGTCCTTTCTAACCAAGTCAGCCCCTAGACCAGCTGTGTTAGGAAGCTGTCTTGAAATGCTTCTAACAGGATCCATTCCCTTGCACTTGTGGTGGATGGGGTGTCCCAGTCCAGCCCCAGGAGGTTGAAGTCCCACACCATTACTGTACACCCCTTCCTGCAGATTTTCCTAATTTGTTCAGCTAATTCCCTATCCAGGTCACTCCCCTGAGCTGGTGGCCTGTACACCACCCCCATTCTCAGTGTCCTATTATTTGCATCTTGGAACTGCATCCACAGTGCTTCTGTCATCCCCTTCTCTCCTTCCTCCCTTATGCACTTTATCCCCTCCCTTACATAGATTGCCACCCTCCCCATTCCCCTTAGCCCTATCCTTTCTGAGTAAAATGAATCCCGGAATCATCCTATCCCAGTCCTGGTACTGGGTGGCCTACATTTCTGTGATGGCCACAATGTCCACCCCCTCTACCACCAAGAGAGCCTGTAACTCTGCTGTTCTATTCCTTAGGCTTCTTGCATTTGGTGAGACAACCCTCCAGCCTGTCTCCTCCCTTTCCCTACCCATATTGTTCCCTCCCTTTATCCCTCCCTGTGCTGCGTCCTCACTGCCTTTACCGATAACTGGGGGGGGGTGAGCTCACTAGGCTCCCCTTTCTGGACCCTTTTCCCACCAGCGGTCCCCTCACCACCCCCTTTCCTAGTTTTTTTCAATCCATCCAGCCACAGTCCCCAGACAAGCCAGCAACTGGTAAAGAAAGATTTAATCTAAATTCAAAAACCACCAGCAAAACTTACAAAAAAAACCCTCAGAGATAAATAAACTCTCAGAGACAAACTCACCTCATATTCAAACTCCCCTCTTACCACTTCCCTCAGTAAGTAGAATGAACAGACAACGCCTCAATGAACATTTAAATAGAGATTCAAGCTTAAATCCAGACAAACGTGATTGGCTGCGCTGTTACTGGTTAAAGAAACCCCTTCCCAAGTCCCAGACAAGCCAGCAACTGTTATAGATTTAAGCTAAATTCAATCCATCCAGCCACAGTCCCCAGACAAGCCAGCAACAGTTAAAGAAAGATGTAATCTAAATACAAAAACCACCAGCAAACTTATAAAAAACTCAGAGATAAACTCTCAGAAACAAACTCACCTCATATTCAAACTCCCCTCTTTCCTCTTCCCACAGCAAGAAGAATGAACAGACAATGCCTCAGTGAACATTTAAATAGAGATTCAAACTAAAATCCAAACAAACTTGGAGATCACGTGATGCGTTTGGCGGGCTAGGCACAGCTCCTCTAAGCTCCCGCTCCACCTCTGATAAATTAAACCAATTCAACTTCTTCTAAGCCATCCTTCGCTGATTTTACCTGATTAATAGAAAATTTAAACGATCAGGACACTCCCTGGAGGGACTCGAGTTTACTGCCGAAAACCTAAAACCCGAAATGGAAGCGGAGATGAAGGCAGCTCTCCCTAAGCACACGCCGCCGGTCTCACCGGACAAACAGGCCAAGAGGGCAAAACAACACCAACAAACACCTTCAGCCAAACAATTAAGCGCCCTCGCTGCATCAACTCCACTCTTGGAGGAGCGCTTCTTGGAAGAAATGCAGCCCTTCAAAGAATCGCTATCGGAACTTACACTTGAGCTGAAAAACCTCCGTAGCGAGATGTCTAATACAAGACAACGTGTTGCAGATAACGAAGCACGCATCCACTCGATCGAATCTTGGCAGGACAGAACAGAACCAGAGCTGGTCAAATTAAGGCAGCAAGTTGCCAAGTTACAACAGAAAACGGAGGACCTAGAAGGCCGTTGCAGGCGTAACAATATTTTGATCCATGGGCTTCCAGAGGGCGCAGAAGGCTCTTCACCCATCACCTTCGTGCAGTCGCTGTTTGTGAAGATTGTGGGACCTTCACCGTACAGCCCTACATACATAATTGAAAGAGCACATAGGTCACTTCGACCAAAACCAGAAATATCAGCCCCCCCCCGGACCCATAATCATAAAGGTGCTGAATTACTTGGAGCAACAGCATATCCTGCTGAAAATGAAAGAGCTGCAGTCTATTACCTGGGAAGGGAAAAAGCTGCGCATAACCCAGGATTTACCACTCGAAACCCGTCAAAGGCGAGCTGCCTTTCACCCTGTGGTCAGCAAACTGATTGCTGCAGGTATTAAATTTAAAATGACCTATCCTGCACGTTTGCAGGTCTCGTTAGAGGGGAGGTGGCATTCGTATGAAGCAGTATCCCATGCTCAAGAAGATCTCGCTCAAAAACTTCCCTCTTTATTTAAAACCCCCTGAGACAACACTAGTTAATGACCTCAGGAAGGGTGTAAAATGGAGATCCGTGTGAAACCCTGGCCTGCTTCACTTGTGACGCTTCTGCACTACTTTACAAACTATCTCCATATTTCTGCAGCCTTTACCTGAAGACGGGGGAGAAGGAAGACAATCCTATACAGCCTTGCCGGTTTGCTTGATCACAACTGATTCTGGTGGGTCTAGTTGGAACGCCAGGGCGCTTATTCCTGGACGGCGTCGAGAACCACTTAAGGGAGGAACCTGGGCTCAAGGTTGCAGTTTCCTGAGAGACTCGATACCGTGCTACACTACCACGTTTTCAGTTCTTTGGAAATTAGAGTCCCCAGGGAAACACCAAGTCTCGACTGTAGTGACTTATTAGTATTACCTGAACATGACTATACGATCTTAAACTTGGTTAATTTGTCATGTTAGATTCCTAGAACTTAGCCACGATTATGGCAAAGCGATTCCTACTTTATTTTGCAGATGATTATGCAAACTTAAATTAACCCTTAGACAAATAAACAAAATATTTATCCCCCCCCTTTTTTTTTTTTCTCTACTTCTTAAAGGCTAACACGACGGTGGACTTGGGTGTGGAGAGGGAGGGGGGGCTGGAATGGGGCTGTTCACGTCCAACCACACGCACTGGAGATAAGGGGGGTTTTCCTAGCCTACCTCCTAGAGGGGTTTATTCTTTTCTACTTGGGGAAATTAAGAACTCAGCCTACCGGAAATTGTTGGGGGGCAGATGCCGCAGGGCGATATCATCCCTATATCTTTATTTTGATTAGTGTTGGCCGATCTAACCCAAATACGTCTGTGAGGGGGGAATGTGCTAGGGCTCTAAAAGAAATAGCTTTAAACGAAGTTACTATTAAGGGATTACTACAGGGGATCAAGAGCAGTGAATTTATTGTATATAGTTACAAATGGGTTGAATCTGGGGGGGGGAGAAGGGTCTCGACTCAATTTAAGATGTATTGTTGACTTTCTTATGGGGACCTTTTGGTCCGAGAGGTGTGTTTACTGTTCTGGGGGTTGGTCAATCAATTGCAAGATACAGTTGAATCTCTATAACACGTTGTCAAACGGGTATAATTATGGGGGGAGCGCTGTGGTGCATACTTTGGAGTCATCTAGGGTACAGGCTATACAAACCATGATAGGAAGGGATGGCATATAACTTTAAAAAACTTGTTACGTGGAATGTGAGAGGGGCCAACACACCCACTAAGAGAGCGTAAATACTTAAACATTTGGCCCTGTTACAAGCCAAAATCACTTTTATCCAAGAAACCCATCTCCTACCGAATGAAGCTACTAGCCTGCATAGAAAAGAAATCGGACAAGTCTTTGCCGCGGGTATGTCGTCCAATAAAGGGGGAACAGCTATCCTTATACACCACTCAATAGCATTTCAAGCTAAAACTACTATTACAGACTCTGCAGGGAGATATACGTTAGTGCACAGTCTTTTAGATCACACTGAAGTAGTACTAGGGAGTATATATGGTCCTGTTGGGGGGAGCCCAGATTTCTTCATAACACTGCTAGACAAGTTATGAGGGTTTATGTCTACTCCAATGATACTTGGTGGAGACTGGAATCTGCCTCCCATACAAGACTTAGATAGATATAACTCTCCACTTAAACCCCTTTCCATTGCTCAAAAAGCGCTTTCAGACTTTATGGGCTCGCTCGGGTTATGTGATCCGTGGAGACTGCAAAACCCGTCCGCCCGCCTTTTCACCTTCCAATCTATGGTTCACTCCACACGGTCCAGACTAGACTATATATTATTTAGCAATCCCCTTTTGCATGGCATGTACAATACCGGTATAGAACCTATAGTCCTATCGGATCATGCAATAGTATGGGTGGATATGGAACTGGACAGCAATCCTCACAGAGACCCACTTTGGCAGCTAAATAACCAACTCCTGAAAGACGATTATACGGTTACTAGAGTATCAGATCTGATTCAAACATTTTTTACCCACAATCAAGGTTCAGTTACACGGGCCGATCATGAATGGTGTGCACTAAAGTGTTATTTGAGAGGAGAATTTATCCGATTGGCTTCCACACGCAAAAGGAAAAATGAGGCCAAAGCCCTCACACTCCTGGCTCAGATTAAAGCACTTGAGCACTCCCTCTCCTCCTCCTCGCAGGATACCCTGAAAACACTTCTGCATCTAAGAAATCAATACTCCCTTTTGCTCCAAGAAAAAGTCGAATTTGCCATTTTGAGATCTCGTGCAAAATATATTGAGCAGGGCGAAAGGGCAAGTCACCTTTTGGCTTTGCGATTAAGAAATCTAGAGACCTCTAGGCTTATAAATTCGATTGAGGACTCCACTGGGGAAATTAAAACCCACCCCAGAGATGTGGTATCGGCACTTAGGCACTATTTTTCCTCACTATATAACAAAGCCACCTCCACCCCTTCTTCAAATGAGATGCTGAATTACTTAGCAGCAACCCCCCTGCCATCTCTTTCTCCCGGGCAACAAACATTACTAACTTCCCCTATCTCCACCCAGGAGATATTATTGGCTATCAAAGATTTAGTGCCAGATAAAGCTCCTGGTCCCGACGGCCTATCCTCAAACTTTTACAAGCGGTTCGCTAAAGATTTAGCACCGGGTTTGCTCCGTCTATATCAGTACCTGCTTTCAGGGAACATACAGGATTCAACGCTTTCAGAAGCCCTTATTATTCTTCTCCTTAAACCAGGTAAACCTGCACATCTCCCATCAAGTTACTGTCCCATATCCTTATTAAACTGCGATATTAAAATCCTAGCCAAAATTTTAGCCAAGAGGGTGGAAAAGGTCTGGACCTCTTTACTTAGCCCTAAGCAAATAGGCTTTGTTGCCAACAGGACTCCAGCAGACCACCATCGTAAGCTTCAGTACATTATTAATACAGCAAAATCTTCACTCACTCCAATGGCCCTAATTTCCCTAGATGCAGAAAAGGTGTTCGATAGGGTAGATTGGATGTTTCTCTGGACAACACTGCAGACCATGGGCTTCCACCCCTTATTTATTAGTTGGATCCAAGCGCTGTATTCTTCACCTAGAGCTAGGCTATACTGCAATGGGATCCTATCTGACTTTTTCCCTCTCACCTCAGGCACACGACAGGGTTGTGCACTTTCCCCTTTTCTATTCAATTTATACCTTGAGCCCTTCTCAGGCGTTTAAACCTATCCTGTAATTGTCGGCATTCCTATAGTCAATTGCACGGCCAAAATTTCAGTTTTTATGATGACATTCTCCTTCACCTCTCAAATCCAGTCTCCTCACTGGAAGAAGCTTTGACAATAATTAAGGACTTCAGCAAATACTCGAACTATAAACTCAACATTAACAAAACAGAAATTTTCCCTCTTAACCATTTTACGCACGGTTCAAATTTCGCGCACTTTGGGATGAAATGGGCTTCACGATCTATAAAGGACTTAGGGATCCACATTACCTTAAGCCCTTCCTTATCGCGAAAACTAAATCTGGAAGACTTATGGCACGATATCCAACAAGACTTAACAAGATGGAGCAAACTTCCACTATCGTTCTGGGGCAGAATTAACGCCATCAAGATGATTGTGCTTCCCAGAATTTTCTATCCCCTTAATATGCTGGACATGTGGTTACCAGTGTCTTATTTTCAACGTATACATTCAGGAATTAACTTATTTATCTGGAATAACAAACCCGTCAGAAGATCCTATTATAAGCTATCCCAACCTAGGGACAATGGGGACTCCATCTCCTAATTTTCTATATTATTGGGCCTTGCACCTGTATAAATGTGGTAGATGGTTATCCTACTCCGATTCCCATACCCGTCAAGCATACACTCCAGTATGGTTGCAGGAAGAGTTAGAGCTCTTGAAAACCCATAATATAGCTCCAATGTCCCTCTTTTATATACTGAAGAAAAACATACCCAAAATTTTTCAACCCCTGCCACTTGGGACCTCTCTTAGAGTTATCTCACAGTTTTTTAGATATTTCAAGGTCTCCCCAGCTCTTGATTTCTCCCAGCCTATCTGTGTAAACCCTATCCTGCAGATAGGTAACTCTATGATAACCAGAGGATGGATACCTGCTCTCTCTGAGTGCAAGGTGGCAGACCTCTATTCATCAGATCGCATGTTAACCACAGAGGAAATCTTAACAAAATTTGGGTGGCCGGAGATGACTGCTTTTAAAGTCACTCAGTTAATACACCTTTTGAACAGAATGTTTGGGCGTGAAACCAAAGTCTCCCAGCTTGCCGATTTTCTTTACCAAATTTCTACAATAGTCAATAAACCGCATGGCATCTCTAAACTGTATAGTTCACGCCACATTCCCAGAAACTCCACCAGCTACTGGCTCCAAAATCTGGCAAAGTCTTTATCCAAATGGAAATATCAACTGGCAAAGCATATGAGAGACTTATATATTTACCACACTCAAGATAGATATAGGATAACACAGTATAATATTCTAAACAACCTTTACTACACCCCTGTTAAACTGGTACAAATGAGAAGACATATCCTCGGCAATATGTTCCAGATGTAACAAAGAGGAGGTACATTATTACACATTTTGTGGTCGTGTGAGTTGGTATCTTCTCTGTGGAAACAAATAGAATCAACTCTAGATCCACTATTAGGGTTGCACGGACTATTTTCCCCCAAAACCTGCATTTTTGGGGATTACTCCGTAATCCAGGTAAAAGAAAAAAGATACCACCTGGCACTAGTATCAATGGCGGTCAAAAAGTTGGTACTCAGACATTGGAAAGACCAAACTAATTTAACATACACAGAGTGGTTACATGAATTGTCTTTTGCACTCCATGTCGAACATCTAATAGCACAAGTGAACCCGTCGTCAATCCTCTTTTATGACAAAGTGGGGAAAACTATATACCCTCTACTTGAATTGACGTTCAGACCTAGGATGGGCTGCGGGCCCCTCTACACCTCTCACTACCTTCTAATTTGCTTCTTCCTACATTACCCTGAGCAGGAAGAGAACATCACTATAATATCTGGATCTTTCTTCTTTTCTTATCTTCTATCCTTTCTCCGCACGGCCCACTACAATTTTTCTACCTGAATAATGCCATAGTCATATGAACAGCATCATGTATGCAACACAGCGCAGAGAGGGGGGAGGGCAGAGGTGGGGGGATGTGTATAACTGTTAACTCGCTTCTAGTTTGCTCTAAGGTTTCTGGAATGTTGTTTTTCAGTTCTCCCTCCTTCTACTTTTCTCTATCCAAGATGTCTTTTAAAATATTGTCAACATTCCTGTTATATTTTAATAATGTTGTGATTCTATTAAGTAATAAAACATATTAAATAAAAAAAAAAAAAAAAAATAAAATCCAAACAAACTTGATTGGCTGCTCTGTTACTGGGCAAAAAAACCCCTCCCACAGCCCCAGACAAGCCAGCAAATGATAAAGATGTAAGCTAAATTCAATCCATCTAGCCACAGTCCCCAGACAAGCCAGCAACTGTTAAAGAAATATTTAATTTAAATTCAAAACCACCAGCAAAACTTAGGAAAAAAAACCTCAGAGATAACTAAACTCTCAGAGACAAACTCACCTCATATAAAAACTCCCCATATACCTCTCCCCACAGCAAGTAGAATGAGTTTACCCATCTGCAGGCTTTACTAGATATCCACTCTGAAGGGTGACCTTCCCCCAGCATTTATGTGTGGCCTGTGTGGCCTGTGCTTCTGCAGCTGCTGCCACTCAGCCTACCCCAGGTGTCAGTAAGGTAACCTACCACCACACTAAAGACTTGAGTTTTGGAATGGACTTAGGTAATTTGGGGTCATGCAGGTGAGGGACGACTGAGCATCCGCAGTACTGATCTCCTCCCTCAGAGAGAGGGTGACCTGTATCATGCTGCCTTACTGCCAGCTGGGGTAGACCAGTGGCAGCGGCTGCAGGAGCAGCAGAAAATGGGATATTGGCAGATGTGCTGCATCATTGTAGAGTGACATCCCAGGAACAAAAATTAAGGAGAAAAATGCCCCTGGCTTCTCAAAGTCCCTCGCAGGTCCCACATTACCCCTGGAGGAAGGCCACCCTTAGGAGTGGATAGCTAGTAAGGCCTGCAGATGGGTAGATGAGTCACCATAAAGGGGACATCAAGTGAGAAAAGTAGTGATAAAAAAATATTAGTAAGTGCATGTTATTCAGTTTTGATGTAATGCCTGCCCTCCCAGTCAATTAGTTGGCATTGTTTTTCCCCTAGACCTGAGAATGCAATGAGTTGGCATTGTTTCTTCCCCTTGACCTGGGAATGACCTTGCAAGTTTGTGGAATGTGGTGCCAGTAACAATTGCGTTGCTGGCAAGTCTTTGTTTTTTGTTCTTGTGTAGAGTAAAACTTTCATCATTTGAATTGTGGAATTTGGTTTGGTCTGTTGGTTTGTTCTGCATGATTATCTAGAGCTTTAGACATTGAAATGTTTGTACTTTTTTGTAATATACAAGCAATAACACATGATGAGGTGTGGGTTATCACCTGATAAGAGCACACCCTGGGGTATACTAAGCACCGAGTGCCTTATGCCCCTGGACATGCTCTTATCAGGAGATAAACCACACTTCAGAGTGTGTTCTTGCACTTATAAAATGGGCTGTCTGGTAAAGTAATCAATTTAAAAAAATGCAGATAGAAAATGTATATAAAAAAAGACAAAAAAATGTGATTTGTAGAAAAAGAGAAAAAGTAGTCCTTTGTCATTGTGTTTTAATGAAGTTGTTTGATTAAGCTAGTAGGAACATTGTGTCTGTGTTTCTCAGCCAGGTATAGGTATAAGCAGTTAATTTTATTTATATTGTTTTTAGGTTTATATGTTATTTACATTTTGCTTAATTTAGATACTCACTTTTAGTTGAAGTGTCAGCAAGAGAGCGTGTCCCTATGGACAAGTACTGGCGAGGGAGCGTGTTTCTATGGCGTTTTAGTTAGAGTAAGGGAGGGTGTTTGATAGTGTCTCTTCTTCATTTGCAAAGCAGTAAGCTTTTTTCTGTGGAGTTTTAGTTTTTTTGGGGGGAGGACTTCTCTTGAGGACATATGCCTCTGGTCGGAGCGAGCGTGTCCTTTAGCAGCTGCCATACAGGAGCATTTTCTGCTTTGAGGTTTTCAAACTGCAACAGTCATGGTGAGCAAATAAATGAGTTTTCTTTTGGGATTTTTGAAATGCTGTCCAGTGTGTTTTGTATTTGTTTATTTTTGAGCCTACAATTTAGGACACAGAAAATGGGAGGGTGACCGGAGATTTGAGGAGGAAGGTGGAAAGAGAAATCCAAATGAGAGGAGCTGAGCAAAATGTTAATAAAATGAGTAAAATAAAATCACAGTATGCTACCTCAAAGTGCTTACTCTAAAGAGGCTGTGTGATTTTTTTTAACAGGCTCAGTGATTGTTTTCAGTCCATTTTACAGATGGTTGAAATGTGTGCCTGCATTACGAGACCACAGTTCTATGCTAGTGCTTTACTGAGCTGTGCCAGTCAGTGGTTTTGTTTCCGATTGGCACAGCTCAGTTATTTGGTGTTGTTGTTATGTGCCCTGGGGGGTAGAGGGTAGTCCAGGTTGGCTACAATATCTTCTGATAAGGACATGGCTCAGAAGATGTTGTAGCCAATCAGGTTAGGGGATTTTTAGAGCCCATTTTATAATTAAGTTTAAAAGTGGGGTTCTGTTAATGCATAGTCAGTAAAAAATGGGTTTGAGTTAATGCACCACAAGCGTAGAAGAGTGTCATCATTAACACAGAAACAGAACATAAGACAATGTCAGCAGTAAAAGTCCATTGGTTTATGCAGTCTGTCCTGTTCTACCCTATGCTGGATCTAATGTCTAGACAAGGGTTATGACCTCATTTTTTCCCTTACCTTTTGCCTTACTGATTCCCCTCAGAAGTAATTATTAATCCCTTAAATCTGTCCCAGCCACACATGAAACTATTGATGGTGTCTGCACCCGTTGCATCATCTGGTGGACTGTTTAATGACTTAACTACCATCCCTGTCAAGTAAAACTTTCTCATATACCCCCTGAATCTCACCCTATCAGCTTCCACTCATGTTCCCATGTTTTGGACTTACCACTACTGATGAATAGTTCTTCACAGTTTACCTTAGTCATTTGTTTCAGTAACTTAAAGGTCTCTCTCACGTCTTCCCTCTCCCTTCTGGGGACAGCACAATATACTACATTTGCATTGTCAAACACTGGGAGAATCTTCTTGGTGACAGTTTACTGACAGACTGGGAGTGGTAAGCAAGCCTTGTTGCAATACAGGACACCAAGTTTGGTTTAGAGCTTTTTGCAGATGGCATCAATGTGGCAGAGAAGTCAAGTCTTCCATACACCCACACACCAAGGTATACTTCAAGTGGGAAACAACTTCAAGGGGGGTGCCATCCAGGGTAGAAAGGTCCGGTTCACCCATGCCGCAGTGACATCCAAGTTGCCGGCATACATTATGTCACTAACACTTGGTTGACATGCTAATATACTAAGATGCCAGCAGAGTAGATCTAAAGGTCTATCGAGGCTGCTCATAAATCAGTTCCTGGTCAAGACACCGTTGCTGCCCTCCCTGCCTCCCCTGTAAATCTCCCAAGTCCATTCTCCATCAGAGTTACACCTCCAATTCTGGCATTCCTCAGCTTTACCTTTGATGCCCAGCAGTGTGCGCTGACAATCTGCCACCTGGCAGTCAGAGCACCAGTGATTGCTGGGTGCTATGGACCCAACAGCCTCTGAAGTGGGGGTCTTCGAACACCACAAGCCCCAAATATTTAAATAACAAACTCTGGGTCCACCGTGATGGTAAGAAGGGTGACCAAAGATAAGCAACAGTAGCCGGAGGGAAACAACTCAAGTCACACATGATGCTTGCAACATTATTGCCCTGACAAAATTCCGGCAGCAATATTCCATCAGCACATTAATGGACTACCAAAAAGACTAGGCTGAAGGGGACCCTTACAAGCTTTTGGTTGTGTCAAAGTTCATAGACAATGTCTTTTTGGCATTGACCATAAGATGGTGTGATTGGAATCAACGTTGGAGATTGCCATGTCATGCTATAGCAACATTTCCAGGGCAGAGAAGGAGACTCTAGAGGCATAGAGTATAGTGTTTCTTCATACTTTTTATTTATTTATTTATTTGTATAATCGGATTTACATCCTTTGAGCCAGGGGCTCATTTGCAAAGGTACCTCATCACAGAGAGGACATACAATGTAACATATTTACAGAATTCAAATACATAATGACATATTACACATTTTACACTGCAGTTCTCGTTCACATACAAATAGCACAGTTTTACAAAGCAGTTCTCATACAATTAGCATTTTGAAACATTTCAAAGTAACAAATTAAATTCAAGTGTATACCTGCAGAGGGGTGGGAGGCCAGGAGGGAGTGGGGGGGAAGTGAGGAGGGGGGGTTCAGCCCAGCGGGCTTCATCAGGTGCATAATGAAGATAGTGGTGCATTAGTTAGAAGCAGGTGCAACTGTGGGTGTTTAACAGTAGGCTCTGATGGGTGGTTTTAAAGGAGGCAATTTTGGGAACGTTGGAGGTGGTTGCAGGGAGGGAGTTAAACCAGGATGGGCTCTTTAGCAGAACAACCTTTGAGCCAGGGTGGTCCTAGTTCTGGGAAATAGAAGGGAGGCTTTGTCAGTGGTACAGGTAGAGACTGTGGAGGGGGTATGATGGATGGAGGTGGTCACCCCAGGTGGGGAGAGCTCGATCAGAATTGTCTTAGATTGAAGGCATGTTTGGTAGCAGAGTCATTCGTCAAGGTTAAGGAGATTGGCCATGTCATAGAGCTGACATGTATGGGTGAGCCTGGGGGCCCCGGTCATTAGTCTGCAAGCCTTGTTTAGGGTGAGGTAATTTTGTTGAGGGCAGTGGTTTCAGCAGCACCATATACCAGCAGGCCATAATCCACAAGGGACAGTACTGAGGATATAATGGCTAGTCGGAGATCATCAGGTGGAAGGCAGTCCTTGAGGCGGTAGAGGATGCCAAGTCGGGTGTTAGTGGTGGATGCAAGGCTATTAATGTGGGTGTGAAACACAGTGGGGAATTCAAGAATGTATGGGACAGACATAAGGCAATTCTAGTGGGAGGTAGGAGGAAGCAGGCTGTTGGTTAACTAGGATCTGCAGCTTATCTATTAGGTAGGAAAATGGGCAGACTAGGTGGGCCACGTGGCCCTTATCTGCTGTCAAATTCTATGTTTCTATGTGAACGGTAAGGACTGAGTCGAAGGTGACCACAAGGTATCTGTAGGAGTAAACTTGTTCAAGTGGTTGCAGGGTGCTAGGGAAGATAAGGAGTGGGTTGCTGCTAGCTTTGTTTTGGTGGTGGGAGAAGAGTATTGACTTTGTTTTCTTGAGATTGATGATGAGTCTGCACTTCTTAAACCAGTTTTCGGCAGCATTGAAGGAGTGTTGGAGAAAGACCTGGAGGGAGGTGAGGTTTTGGTGAGTGGCAAAAATGACGGCATCATTGGCATACATAAGGATCTTGCCGGGGCAGGCACTAGGCAGGGCGTTGAGATAGAGACTAAAATGTAGGGGGCCCAGGATAGAGCCCTGGGGGACCCTGGAGTGGATAGGATGGGTTTCTGAGAGTGTCCCATTGATTTTGACACACTGGGAGCGAGCTGATAGGTAGCTCATGCACCAGGCAAGGGGCCGGCAGAAAATCTGGTGTGGTTGAGGGCATCTAGTAGGGCAGGGTGGGAGACAGTGTCGAAGGCCTTAGAGAGGTCAACAAACACTGCACCAGCTGGGGAGTTGGAGTCCAGGGACAAGTGCGGGAAGTTGGAGAACTCCATTAATGCTGTGCCAGTGCTGTGTCCAGCACAGAAACCATGGTGCTCTGGGCACGGGATGTTGTGCTTTGCTAGATATTCAGTAAGTTGATTGGCCACCACTTTTTCTAAGGTTTTGGGGGGGGGGTGGAGATCGATCGATAATTGCAAGAGGAGGAGCTGTCACCTCCTTTAAGAATAGGTGTGACTATAGCTGTCTTCCATGCAGTAGGGAATTGCCCCAGACAGAGTGACTGGCTTAGTAGGCTGGTAAGTGGGATAAGGACGTCATCCAGGACCAGCCAGAGTATTTTAGGGTCCTGGGAGTCACTGCTAGTACTGTTGCTATTTAATGCTTTAAGTAGGAGAGGGCTGGCTTCCTGGGCAGATACTTTGTGTAGGTAGAACCAGGGGCATTAAAGGATTAGGGGTGGTAGGCCAGGAGTTGGATCGAAAAAGTTACTGGGGAGGACAGAGCTAAGGTCTGTAAAGGAATTGAGGCAGTTGTGAATCTGTAAGGGGAGTTATTAGGAAAACTAGGGGGCCGAGGATGGAGCCCTGGGGAAACCTAGACAGAATGGCACTACAGAAAAATTGTCACCAACCTTGACCAGCTGGAGTTGTCCCGAGATGTAGAACCTGAGCTCATCAATGACAGGAGTGGAAAGACCCTCATCTCTCAGCTTATCTAGAAGGAGGATATGAGCTACCATATCAAAGGCCCTAGCAAGGTCAGTGAAGATGGGAGCAAGAATGTTCCCCAGTCGGTCCCCTTAAAGATGGAGTCAGTGACACAGAGGAGTGAGAAAACAGTGTAGTAGTCTTTGTAGAAACTAGACTGGAATGATGAGAGAAAGCTGAGGAGTAAATACGTCGAGGTATACCAGGTTCCCATGGAGTGTGTCAAGAGCAGAGTGTAGTGAGATAGGCCAAACATTACTAGGTGAGGTGGAGTTACCCCATACGTGTAGGGGGATAACTTTGGATAACTTCCAGGACTGAGGTACAGAGCAGAGGTTAAAACAGAAGTTACAATGATGGGTCAGTGGAACAGCAATAGCAGGGAAAGATAGGTGAAGATGTTTAGGGTTCACTCCAACTGGGCTAAGACCTTCAGAGAAGCTGAGTGAACAGAGAGCCTGTAATATCCCCTGAAGAGAGGTGGGAGAGAAGGAAATCCAAGGGCCAGATGAAGGCAGAGAGGAAGGCTGAGGCAGGAGGGGTGAAGCAGAGGATTGAGGTAGAAACAAGAGGACACAAGTTGTTAAAGTAGGAGATAAACTGGAGGACATTATAGATGGGGGAACTATCTTCTAAAAGGAGAAGGGAGGAGAATTGGGAGAGAGGATCAAAAATGGAACAGACTACCTTCCAAAATTTAGCTGTGGAATTAAGGTTGTTCAAGGTTGGAGGCCAAATAATTAGCTTCAGCTTCTCTGATAAAATTAGTATATGAATTTCTAAGCAGCTTATAACTCAGAAAGTCTGAAAGGGAGCATGTCAATTCAGAGTGAGACCAGGCAGTGTTACATGCTCTGCATAGGTCGAGGTTAGCTGAAACCCAGGGAGCACAGGGCTAACTAAGGGGTGGCATGTTTCCCCCAAATGCAGATGAATTTGGAGTGGAACAAGAAGAGGACCTCAATGTCAGTGGCAGTAAATAGGGAGGACCAGTCAATGAAAGAGAGGTCAAAGAGTAAGAAGTCCAGTTTGAGAGACCTGAGTCACCTTGATCAGGTAAATTTTGAAGGGGAAGATGAGAGTAGAATTTTCCTGCTACTGTAGGTGTTTGATTTACTGTGTCAGGAGATTTGTGATAACTGAAGGTGTCGGGTAAGGTACTGGTAGAAATGATAGAGTGGGGAGAGGACCCAATCAATAAGTGAATGATTGATGGAGTGTGGATTAAGATTAGTTGGCTTAGTTATGAGCTGAGATAGTTGAAGATATAACATATTTTAGATTGTAGATGGGGAGAACCAGTTAATGTTAAAGTCTCATAGAACAATCATTTCCCTAGGATGGGAGTGAGAGGCCAGTGAAGTAATAGCTTCAGACAGCCTGGAGGAAAAGTGTTTAGGGGAGGTATAGACACCTCAGATTGAGACAGCAATAGAACCTGGCCAAGAGAAGTTCATAAGAGGAGGGGATTGCCCTGTTGAGTATACATCACAGGTATGTACCTTGACAGATGTAGAGCAAAACCCCACCTCCATGCTTGCCACAGTCTTTTTTGTGAAGGTTGTTATAGTTGGCTATAGTTCATCACCATTAGAAGTTTTAGTAGAGAGTCTAGACTCAGTTATACAGAGTATGGCTGGCAGCTGTTTGGAAGAACTGCACCTTAAGGAGATCAACCTTAGTAAGGTGGCTCTCAGCATTAAAGTAATAAATGCTAGGCCTTTAGGGGAGAGCAGGTACAGAAGATCTGGTCAGGGGTCAACTCAAAATCCCCACACAACAGAAGTAACAAAGTAAAAAGTAGTAGAATGAGAGAAGATTTATGTCAGTGGAGGTTGGGGGGGAGGGGAGGTGTTGAAAGAAGAGAGATACTGTAGCCCTGGGAAGGATTTTGAAAGCAAGGGAGTGAGACAAGAGGAAACCTGGATGGATAGGCAGAGGTGACAGGACAAAGAGAATATTGGAACAGAACACGAGGGATAGAGTAGAGTAGAGGAAAGTGAGGGGGAAGGGAGGAGTGAAATTGTATGGACAATTACAAAGGGAAGTAAATGCATAATTGGAAGTGTATAGATGAGACACTCCATGCAGCTAGGTTAAACAACTCAGAGATTTCAATACACATCCTGCAAAGAATGGTTACAATGAACGATAACTGTTAACCAGCAAAGAATAGGCTGATGACAAAGCAGTTTGTTCCTTTGAATAAACTGCAGTGTTAGGAGGTAATCTAATGAAACTTTTTACACACACTGCACAAAGCAGACTAAACAACAATGCACAGTTAAATTATGGGAGGGCTATTGCTCGAGGTTCAATGTGGTGGAATAGCTCCTCCCACATCCCCTTCAAAGCCCAGCCTCCAATGGCAGTTTTCCGCTTAGCGCGTTATGAAACATCCTCTTTTGCAGCGCTGTACTCCTGTGGGGCTCGTGGGCTGAGCCTCCTCCCCTTTCTGATGCCTCCTGTACTGCTTTTCTCCCTGCCTCTGCCATTCCATCCTCCTTTTGTCCATTTTTCTTCTCCGTCTGTTTTGTCCTCCCTCTCCTCCTGAGCTGCCATTCTTTCCCTTCCCAGTCCATTCTTTTCGCACTGCCCCCCCTTGTCCCCCTTATCCCATTCCATCCCTTTTACCTGTTCTTCCTTCCCTACCCATGCAGTCCATCTGTGGAGCTCTCACTCGTCCTCTGCTCCTCCTGGTTGTGCCGGCCCCCCTGTTCCTGTTGGGCAGTTGCTTTGTGTCCCTCGGCTGTACAGCCATTGTGGTATCCCCAGTTGTGCTCCTGTGTGGCTCTGCCTCTGGTCGTGGTGCTCAGCTTGCTGCATGGATGCTTCAGTTGCTCAGGTGAGTCGTTTGCACTCCTGTTTGCACCCTCCAGTCTCCAGATACTGCTGCTCCCTGGCTGCCTTCCATCGGGCCTGTCCCTCACTGCAGCTTCTTTGCTCTTTCTCATCTGGCTGGGTGGTTGCTCTGTTCAGACACATGCAGTTCTCCTCCCAGTCTTGAATTACCATTCTAAGACTGCTGTGCCATACCAACTCCATTGCTATCCTGTGCTCATGCTTACTTTGTTCTTCCACTGAACTGAATGAATCTACCCAACTGGGACTACGATAGCCTGCCAGTTGGACAAACTGTCTCGTCACCGGGAAACCCAGGTTTGAATCCCTCTACAGCTACTGGCTCACAGGGCAGGAGCTTTCGTGACCCATTCTCCACTCCACGTGCTTCTTAACTCTCAGCAGTGCCATTTCACAGAAGTGATCAGCACTGAGCACTTCCCATCTTCATTCCTTAATCTCTTTCATTTTACAACTGAGCATCCAATACTAACTGTCTGCATTCAGTTCTTGTTTTGTATATAGCATATACTTCTTGCTTCACAACCTACCTTTTTCCACATGACTGCTAACCCCTTTAAAAACTCTACCAATACCTTCTTATTTATTAGCAATGATTGCTGTTGGTTGAAGAGCAGACTGCTGTTACCTTCTGTTTTTGCCGTACAAGCTAAATGACCCCCTTCCTGTTCCTCACCTCTGCCCCATCGTGCTCCCTGTCTTCCCGGCCCCCCTTGTCCCTCATTCTAACCCCCATCCCCTTTCCTTTGTCCCTTGCTTCCCTGGTTTTCTTTTTGGGACTTGCACTCCTCACAACAGCGTTCCATCTCCATTTCTGCCCTTTCTCCCATCCCGACCTCTGCTACCTCTACCCATAGTCTCATGGTGACATCCCTTACCATTTGGCTCCCAGCTCCTATACCCTGATCAAGTTTCCAGATGTTTGTTTCCTTGTTCTACCCTGGTACCATGCTCCTCTCTGGCATGCTATATCTTCCCCTACTGCATTTATGGTGACTTTCTCCTCCCGTTCCCCTCATTCTGCCTTGCTGCCTTCCCTCTTCATCCTGCTCATTAGTGTACCTCCTGCTATGCACCTGTCGGCTGCCCTTTCCTTGCTCAGCCGATACCAGCAGTTTGGCCAGACTCCGTCCCTAACTCATACCTTCTGAGGTACTGAGCAAAGGTAGGCTTACCCTGTCTACTGGGGAAGGGATTCCATCACACTCATTACTACCTGCTGCTTACAAACCTGACATCCTCTGTCCCTAACTCTGCCTGACAGCATCGAGTGATGGTTAGCTCACCAAGACTACCAGGGATGGGGTCCATGTCTGCCTTCTACTGTGTCATACTTATGCATTCCCTACCTGATACTGGTTGCCGCTTCTCTTCGGGGATGGGACCTCTTTACCCCATGTGCCTTTAGCATCTTACCTATACTTAGTGGCCTCAAGTCAAGGTTGTCTCACCTCACCTCGCCTCGCTCACCTACCAGGGATGGGAACCTCAGTCCACATTCCACTGTTTCAACCTTATGCATTCTCTACCTGATACCTGACTGCCACCTCCCTTCCGGAACGGGACCACTATACCCCATTTGCCTTCGACATCCTACCTCTGCCTGGCGGCATCGAATGATGGTCATCTCGCACTGATTACCAGGGATGGAAGCCTTTGCCTGCAATCAACTGTTTTAACCTTATGCATTCTCTACCTGAATACCTGGTTGCAGCTTCCCTTCAGGAACAGGATCACTTTACCCCATTTACCTTCACCATCTTATGTTGCCTGGTGGCATCGAGTACAGGTCATCTTGCCTCAAATACCTGAGATGGGAGCCAGTGTCTGCAACTGACTGTTTCATCCTTATGCACTCTCTACCTGATGCCCAGCTGCCACTTCCCTTTGAGAATGGAACCTCTATACCCCATTCATATTTACCATCTTACCTTCGCCTGGTGGCATCAAGTGAAGTTCGTCTCACCTTCACTACCAGGGTGGGAGCCTGTGTCTGCACATCAACCATTTCAACCTTCTGCATTCTCTACCTTATGCCCGGTTGCTGCTTTCCTTCAGGAACAGGATCGCTGTACCCCATTTGCTTTCAACATCCTACCTCTGCCTGACAGCTTTGAATAAGGGTCATCTTGCCTAACCTACCTGGGATGGGAGCCTGTGTCTCCACTTGACCATTTCAACCTTACTGCATTCCCTACCTGATACCTGGTCACTGCTTCCCTTTCCGAAATGGACCACTGTACCCCCTTGATGTCCACATCCTACCTTTGCATGGAGGCATCGACTGATGGTCTTCTCAGCTAGAATTCTAGGGCTGGGATCCTATGTCTGCAATCAACTATTTCACCCTCATGCATTCTCCACCTGATACATGGTTGCTGCTTCCCTTCAGGAATGGGACCACTTTACCCCATCTGCCTTCCCCAGCCTGCCTTGCTTGGTAGCATTGTACGAAGATCTGGCCTCTGATATCATGGAAGGCAGCCTGTTTCTGCAATCAACTGTTTCAACCTCATGTATTTCTACCTGCCACCTGGTTGCTGCTTCCCTTCAGGAACAGAACTCCTGTACTCTATTTACCTCCCAAATCCTTCTTCAACAATCTGCATCCTGCATTTCTGTGGACTCATTGTACTCATCCCCGCCTTGACTTCCTCACACTCTGGATCTGGACTTCACCAGCTCATTCCGTCTCTGCCTCCATTCAATTCAACAGCCTACTGGACTTTCTTGCTGCTGGTTGCTCCTTTCTGACAACTGTGCAAGTTCTCTTTCCCCTTTGGAAGTGGGGTCTTCATGTTTCATCACTGCAGCACCTCCTGTCTCTGCCCTTGTTCACCATCATTTTCAGAAGTGGGACTCTTGTATCTCAACATTATAGCACTTGGTACCTGGATTTTCTCATTGATCTTCCATCAATCCGCCTCGTGCTGCAGCAGTTTTCCCCCATTCTGATTCAGTTTGCCATGGCACTGGCCCTGGTTCTGTTCCTGTATGCACCTGTTGAAGCTGGTCCACTTGGCCTCTGCTGTTTTCTCCTTGGACTCCTTCCTCTGGTCTGTGGGCATCTGCTCCGGACTTTCCCCTTCATCCTTGGACAGCTGCCTTCTCCTTGCCACTCTGGCAGCTGGGGGCACCTTCCTGCTTGCTGTGGCTCTTTTGGGCAGTTAACACCTATCTCTGGCCAGTATTCCTACCTGGTCAACCATGCCTCATTTATCTCATACTCCTACCCTTGCCATCCTAACAGTTCCCATCCACTACTCGGTGGCGTACTTGTTCATTTCACCCAAGGAAACTTCTTCTAGAAAATATCCTTTAGATAACATGCCTCATAGACTGTTACATCACAATAGAGTTCTCCATACTTCTCAAGCATCTCCCCAGGATCAGTTCCTGAAAGAACATTCGACTGGACCATAGAAAGATTTCATCCCTCATCCGACTCTACTAGATGCTCCCTATACATCCTATTAATTCAAGCACTATGAATTCCCTATCTCCCATGTCGCATAGGATCTAAGATTTAGTGGAGCCTCCTCCACACCTATTTTTGCATGTAAAAGTGACCTACTTCCTTCTGACATGTGCTGGCTCTGTCATCATCATCTTTGTTATAGATAACTAGAACCACAAGATACCTCATAGCAGTACCGACATCATCTGTCTTACCTTTTCGTAGCTTCTCCTACAAGCTGCAACTCTGATGATCTTGTTACTTGACTCCTACTTCCTCAGTAGCCACTGGATGTCCTAAGACCTTCCCAGCTACCTTCCCAGAACTCCCTTCATTGGATCTCCAGGTGCCTAGCTGCCTCACTAAAGTTATTCTATCCAAACCACCATTTTATAGCCCCTAGATGTCACCATACTTTATACACTCATCTACATTCTTTCATCATACTACCATCAGTCAGGTCAGCTGCCCATCCAGCGGTCCTTCTAGCGCATCCCTCATAATTCACTTCCCATACTCTGTCCAGTGAAGACTTTCACCAAGAGCAAGCTTCCATTGATTCTCTACCTGCATGTCCACAACTGACCTGACTGTTTCACTATCCCAGTTGTTGTGCCTCTCAACAGATCAATATCTGACTAAACTGCTAGGCTTCCCAGTACTCCCATCACTCTCGACTTCCCACTGCCACATCAGTCTATAGAATCTTTCTAATATCCACTTCCGGGCTTCCTACAGCATTAGACATTGGATCACCATAAGGCAAGACAGTCATGGCCACCTCAGCTCATGTCACTGGCAGTTACGCCATAGAAATACCCATATCTACCTTTTTCTACCAGCAGATCAGCAAGACCCTATACAAGTATCATTACAGCATCAATACCCAGATCAACTCTCAAATTCCTCATACTGCAATTCCAATTATTCCATATACATTCAGTTACGATCTCTACTGCATATACCATCCATCCTTCAATTATCTAAAATCTTCCACATCACTATTCTTACCAGGCACATAAAGATTCTGTCTGACTCCTTCATCTTCTTCATGGATGCCTACAATGCAACTCATTGCTCACTGCTTAACTCCAAACCTCCAGACTCTAACCTGAATATTAAAGCTTCTACAAAGTCAGCTTGTTTACCTTCTGACTTCATACCTCATTATACTTCCCACCATTCAAAGTCTGTCAGTAAAAATGTATCAAATCATGCTCTTCATGCTCACTTCATCTCTGTAATCCCACTGGGCATCATCCGTCATCACCTTGGAAACCTGGGCCACATTCCTCCCTGTTTCAGCTGGACCTACTCCACTCTCAGGATTCGGATGTTCCTTCAGAATAGACCTACCTCTTCAACCTCAGAATCATCCTTCCAGAATGCATCATCCATGGATTCAAAGATGGACCATCATCTCTCCAAACAGTTCACCTTTCTCGGAATTAGCTTATGGTTGCTAGAACCAGGTTCATTTCCTCTTAGTTTGCCCAGAGGATGGGCAGGTCAGTAGCCATGGGTACTCAGAGGTTTCCTCCACCTGGGGGAATTTCCTCTCCTGCATGCTACTGGTCATACTCTGTGCAATCACCTGTGTTAGGTGTTCCCTACACCTCCCTTCCACCTCTGCATTCAAGTTAAAGCACAGCCTGAAGCATTTCTCACTCCCTGACTTTCTGACTGATCTTGGAAATATCATCTGGAAGGACTTCTATCTCGCACCCTCTATGTCTGAAGCTTTCTGTATCTTCCAGGATCTACTATTACAGGTTATCAACAAACATGCACCTTTAAGAATAATCAAAACAAGGAAATGTGCTCCTGACTGGTTCAGCCCAGCACGGAAGAGGTCCCTTCGGCATAGAGACAATCTATGGAAAAGGGTAAGGAAGTCGCAGTCTGATTCTGACTGTCTCTCCTTCTGCGTAGCCAAAAATGCCTGTACCAAACTGGTCAGGTTGGAAAAATCTTGCTACTTCCAGTCCACCCTTGAGGTAAGCAAAAATTGCTCAGCCAAATTCTGGCAGATCCTGAGAGAGGTCGAAGGGCATTCTTCATCCACCCCACTCCCAGCCAAAATTGTGGCAAACAGCACCTCCTACACAGACATGGCTGAGATCCTGGATCAACTCAATAACCATTTCGCCGCTGCAGGCCTCGTCTTCGATGCATCGTCTATTAGTAAACTGAGCACCATATGCACCGCCAGCAATATTACGTGCCCGACTCCCACCCCGGTACTGACAAACCTCGATTCATATTCCAGCCTGTATCCTATAAACAGGTGGAAGATCTTCTCCTCTTACTGGATATCAAAAAGAGTGCTGGTACCGACTTGTTAGAACCCTTCTTTCTAAAAGCAGGTTATCATTATCTGACAGCACCAATTGCCCATCTTTTTAATAGCTCACTAATCCAAGGGGAATTGCCAACTAGTTGGAAAATTGTGCACATTTTTCCCTTGTTCAAATAAGGAGACCCCACAGACTTAAATAATTACAGGCCAATCTCGCTACTGCCAATTTTATCCAAATTACTTGAAAAAGTTGTCAACTTACAATTAAGGGAGTTCTTGGAGAGTGAAAACACCCTTAACCCTGTTCAGTCGGGTTTTAGACATAAGCATAGCACTGTATCAGCCCTAGCCAATGTGTCGAATGATTGGCTAAAAGCTCTGGACAATAAACAGCACGTCTATGCACTCTTCCTTAACCTCAGCAAAGCATTCGACATGGTTGATCAGTCCATACTACCTGATTCACTGGGTTGCATTAGTCTAAGCAGCACTGCAATAAAGTGGTTCCGAGGCTACCTCACAAATCGGAGGCAGAAAATTAAAGCCCAAGGCGAACTCTCCCCATTAAAAATTCTGCCCCGTGGCATACCGCAAGGTTCTATCCTGGGGCCTGTCCTCTTCGCCCTGTACATCAATCGTAATTACTCTGGGCCTTCTTGTAAGGAACATTCATTTCTTCACAGATGACACAGTCCTCTACACAAGCAGCCCCTCTTTGGACCTTGCCTACAAGGACTTACAGCAGGACTTTAACATCCTCCAACATAATCTGCTGAACCAAAAGCTCTTGTTAAATGCCAAAAAAACAAAGGCAATGATTATCTCCCCATCTGCCACCCTGGGTATGAAGACACCTATTACTCCCCAGATTATCACCCTCCTGGGTGAGCCATTAGAGACAGTGGACAAGTTTAAGTATCTGGGTGTCTGGCTGGATGACAAACTTAATTTCAATGTACACCTAAGTGAGCTGTCAAAAAAGCCAAGACAGCGAATCAGTATATTCTACCATATTAAACAACTCCTCACCCTGGAAGCTAGAAAGAGGCTGATCTAAACAACCTTTCTTCCCCTGCTTGACTACACTGACTTCCTCTACAGTCACTGCCCCCAAAATGCACTCCAAAAGCTTGATACACTCTATCATTGCGTACTGAGATTTGTTCTCGGCCTGCTCTTGCAGATTCACCACTGCCTGCTGTACCAAACACTAGACTGGCCGCCCCTTTCTATGAGGAGGCAAATAAACACCCTCATGTGGCTATTCCAGGCTATGCAAAACAAGCTACCATCCTATGTCTGTAACCTATTTATGTACTCTAATGGTACCTATAGTCTAAGAAACTCCTTGTTAATCTTACTCAACCCTCCATGGAAGAGAACTCATCTTGGCTCAGCTGCCATCAGCTCCTTTCTACTGATGCTATGGAACAACATGCAAAAAGCACTTAAACTCTCCCTGCTGCCTAGCCCCCACCTATTCAGACAGCTGGTATGTAGATGCCTGAAAAAGGCATGTGATTGCTTCAGGTAAGCGATACTTACTCATTCTGAACAAGACACTAGCTCCAGACTCACTGGTCTTATTCCCCCATTGGCCAGATCCCTGCTAAGGTGCTACTCCACATTACCTCCTCCCTCTCTCCCAGAGTTATCTCACTTGGGGCCTCCACCCTATTAGGCTTCCCCCTTCCTCTCCTTATTGTGTCCTGTTTACTACCTTTCCTCTCCCCTCCACTGCGTCTACAATCACCTCCTCCCTCAATACTCTAATGAACTCTACTAGTATATGTTGAACTGTTTGTCTATTTGTTTGTCCTGTTTACTACCTCTTCCTCTCCCCTCCACTTATCTCACACCCCTACCTCCCCTAATACTACAGTACAAGTCACATTAAACTGTTCCTTCAATGAATTGCTGACTGAGTTGCATAAGTGTTGCTGGATCCAGCACAAAGCTCTTCAAAAACAGTTTCTTAAAAGTTAAAACTCAGATTTGCATTGCATTGAGACTGGACTGTAGATACATTCCAAATGAGTTGCAAAAACATTTTATAAATATTGCTCTTGAGCTGGTTAAGCACTAAAAATAATGTAGTATGAGTTGCCAGTGCATTGCCAACTGTGAAAAATAATGCTAAACCAACTCTTTGGTAGAACAGTTTAATGTGACTTGTACTGTATAATGATCTCCACTAGCATACGTTGAACTGCTTGTCCGTTTATATGTTACAAACCAAGCCTTGCATTCATGTCAACTAATCTTGTATTGTTATTATTTCCTGTATTACTGTCTAGTGTATCATGAGCTGATATATTACTGTGATTGAATTTGTCCCATGTATCCAGGACCATCTTGAAAATGAGCTTGCTCATGATGTAACTTGCCTGGTTAAATAAAGTTTGATTGACTGATTGATACTCTCTGTGAATTGGAGGAAGTAATCATACTCTTTTGAATATGCATTGGTAATTCTTGGGGCTTTCTATTCCCTACTCACTACCCAGCTTACCTACCAAGGGTGGGAATATAGAAAAAACAAAAGTAAACTACAGTTACATAAGCACTACTAACCCCATACTCTATTCACCCAAAGATTAAAAAGGAGGGCTATATCCCGAGGTTCAATGTGGGGGAATAGCTCCTCCAATATCCCCTTCAAAGGCCAGCCTCCAATACAGTTCTCTGCTTAGTGCATTGTGAAACCCATCTACCCCTTCCTCCTCCTTCTCCAGCAGTCTACTCACCCTTGCTGCTGGGCTTTCTATTCCCTACTCACTACCCAGTTTACCTACCAAGGACAGGAATAGAGAAAAGCCAAAAGTAAACTACAGTTACATAAGCACTACTAACTCCATACTCTATTCACCCGAATATTGAACCATTTCTGTTTGTTAAAACATTAGTTCTTGGCCACCTTATGAAAGAGATAGAGCTAGGGATTTGAAAGGAGAGGCTGGACTCTTTGGAAGTTGGCTCAACATAATCACTTAAAGGCAGGACAAAGGCAGGTTAACTGTTCAGTTATAGTTTATGCTAAACATCCTGCTCTGAGAGGCACATACAGATGCTCTTTACTTGCACTCCTTGGGGGAGGCAGTCTCCTGTTTTTTCCCCCTCTAGTGACCCCATGACTCCCCTCGAGGACTCCATACTCCTGCAGTGCCACTCAAGCTGGGACTACTCACACAGGGACCACTTGAGAACAACAGTCCTAAATAGGGAGAACCACCTTCGAAGAGAGCACTACAAGCACTGATAGTTGGAGACAGACAAGGGATTTAAATAGTGGTTCCTGCTGCTATTGATGGCTGTCAGTAAATGGAGCAAGTTCAGGGAGCCTAAACAATAGGCTCATGATCCCTGAAGTTGTGAAAATGGTAGCTCTGGCTGCAAGGTGGTAGACTGTCCCAATGATGTGCTGTTTTTTTCAGTTTTGATGTTGTTTTTATGTGCTGCAGTAGGTCAGTAGTTACTGAACTGTCATTAATGATCCAGCACACAGATTGGTCTGAAATTGTCAGGATATGGTAAGTAGGAGTGACTGCACCTACAAACTCTAAAAATTTTGGCTCAAGTTGTTGAGCAGTGTTTGAGTTACACGTTCATGCCAAGATAACAGTGTTACAGACTTGATGTGGTTTTCATGTATCGCAATCAGTTGGTAGCTACAGACCTGCCAACACAATCCAGTACACAGATTGGGCTGCAATGTTCAGGATGAGTATGGAGTGACTGGACCTACAAGCCCTGAGAATTCAGCCTGATCTGTTGAGTACTTTTGGGTTACAGGTTCATGCCAAGGTGACAGTTTTTCAGACTTGACATTGCGTTCATGAACTGCAATGTATCAGTTGTTACTGACTTCTCATTAAAGAACTAGTGCACAGACTGAGCTGAAATGTTCATGAGTTGGTGGGAGTAACTGCAACTACTGTACAAACCCTGTACATTTCAGCCTAATCTGATGAATAGTTTCTGACTTGCTGGTTTCATATCAAAAAATGGTTTAAAAGGTTTGACATGTTCATGTACTGCGGTTGGTTGGTAGTTACCAACCTGTAGTTATGGACCCTGGGCATGGATCAGACATACCGTACTATCTGTTATTGAATTTCCTTTATAAAGAGTAATCAAATCAAATCAAATCACTCTTTATTTAAATAGCACTTTTCAATATCAAGGCACTTTACAGATTACAACAACGAATATAAAAACAGAGAGCAATAAAATTATTTAAAAATCATTCAGTCCAGGAAGGTCAATGAAAATAAATAAGTTTTTAGCATGGATTTAAAACTTCTGATGGTCAGGCATTCTATTAACCAATGAGGTGGAGAATTCCACAGGGTTGGTGCTGCAAATGAAAATGCACAAGTACCAGAGGTTTTAAGATGAACCCTGAAAATCTCTAGCAAACTCATCGGCTGATCAGAGAGGGCGATTTGGGGTGTAGGGAGTCAGGAGATCTTTCAGGTAGTTGGGTTCCTGTTCATGTAGTGCTTTAAAGTTAAGCAAGCCTACCTTGTAGGTGATCTGCCACTGAACTGGCAGCCAGTGCAGTCCATGCAGCATAGGCGTTATATGACTGGAGCTGGAGGTACCTGTCAAAAGCCTGGCTGCAGCATTCTGCACCAGCTGCAAGCGGTGGATATCAACCTCAGACAGCCCTAGGTAGAGGGCATTACAGTAGTCAAGACGGGTAGTGATGAAGGCATGGACCAATGTTGGAAGGTCACTCGGTGGAACCAGGTGTTTCACCCGGGCGATATTCCTCAGATGGTAAAATTTGGATTTGACTACAGCTGACACCTGAGATTTCAGGGTGAAAGCATCATCAAAAATAACACCCGGGTTCCACACCTGATCTGAGGTCATGAGCTGGACACCATCAAGCCATAGGCCAGACATGTGCCCAGCCCCCGAACCCACCCCCGGGTGACCCGGGTCCACAACCAACACCTCAGTCTTATCCGGATTTAGTCTCAGCCA
The DNA here is from genome assembly GCA_016271365.2 of Neoceratodus forsteri. Classification (NCBI taxonomy): domain Eukaryota; kingdom Metazoa; phylum Chordata; order Ceratodontiformes; family Ceratodontidae; genus Neoceratodus; species Neoceratodus forsteri. The sequence goes on along the minus strand of CM057455.1, from coordinate 998,238,652 downwards.
ACTGGAGCCTATCCAGTCATTGATCTCTGAAAGGCAATTATTTAGCACAGAGATTGCATCAACCTGTTCAGGCACTAAGGACATATACAGCTGAGTATCATCTGCATAGCAGTGAAAACTCAAGCTGTATCACCTGATGATATCTCTCAATGGTAGCATATACTCTGTGAACAACATGGGCACCAATATGGAGCCCTGCGGCACCCCATAGGAGAGGGGGAGGGCATCAGAGGAATAAATTCCAGTGATCACCCTCTGAGATATGCCTGCGAGGAAAGACCTAAACCAATTGAGGATTGTACCTGACAGTCCACAAAGGAACTGCAGGGTCTCCAAAAGCACTCCATGGTCCACAGTGTCAAAAGCTGCCGAGAGATCGAGAAAGACCAAGATGGTATGAGCCTTTTGATCACTCGCCATTAGGAGGTCGTTCAGTACCTGAACAAGGGCAGTCTCCAAGCTATACCTTTCCTAAAACCAGACTGAAGGGCTTCATAGAGACTGTGACTTACAAGGTGATCATCCAGCTGCAGTGTAACCACCTTCTCAATAACCTTCCCAGTAAAGGGAAGGTTAGAGACAGGTCAGTAGTTAACTGGATCATCGGGATCCAAGGAAGGTTTTTTAAAGAGTGGTCAAATGACCGCCTCCTTTAAGGGGTACAGAAAGATCCCCTCCTCCAAGGATCTCCATACAATTTCAGCTAGGATCGGGCGGATAACATCTACACGCCCCACTAAAAGAGGAGTGGGACCCGGATCCAAACTACACCAGGTTGGGCGCAAAGTCTGGGCAATCTTTACAATGTCCATGAATTCGGGTCAGCTGAAATCCATCCAGACAGACCGCATGCTCACCACCTCCTGTCGACCTCTGCAACCCCTCATAGAGAGAGCCGGTCCGATTCTGGACCCGATGCTGGCAACCTTATCTGCGAAGAACCGAGCTAGCTCATCACATTTATTCTGTGAAAAGGCTCTTCTGGACTGGAGAGAGCTTCAATTGCACAATCTGTCAATGGTTCAGAAAAGTTGAGCCAGTCGATTCTGTGCCACAGAAATCTCCCTGAACAGGAACTCTGCCTTCTTATGGGTGATTTCTGATTGGTAGCCTTTATAATATTCTACCAATCTAAGCCTGTCAGCATCGAGTTCGGACTTCCACCATGCTCTCTCCAGCTTTCAACCAACTCGCCTCAGCTCCTTCAAGGATCCATCAAACCAGGGGGACCTTGGGCGAAGAGTGAGTGGATGAACACGAACAGGAGCAATCAAGTCCAGAGCATCTCCCACTGCCTTATTATAGGTTAGTATGAGGTTCCCCAGACTTGTGCTTTCACCCAGCAACCCCGATAGGTCCAGAACTGCTGATAGACCATCTGGGGTAACTCCCCTTAAAGGGCGGTACCGGAACTTCTCCAATGGGCTAGGTCCAATTGGGGGGCCCCAAAGCTGAACCCTATGGTGTGATGATCAGACCAACTGACTGATTCCACCCCCAAGTCAGAGATCTCCACCCCCAGGAGGAACAGCAGATCCAATGAGTGACCCCCCATATGAGTAGAGGAGGTAACCCCCTGTGTGAAGCCCAGCATTGTCATAAGCTGGAGGAGATTTTGACTAAGTTGTGAGAGTTCATCGTCAACCCAGGCATTGAAGTCCCCCCAGAATTATCCATCTGGGAGACTCCAATACCATGTCAATGATGAAGTCCGTGATCTCCTGCAGGAATAAAGCCTCATCACCTGGTGGACGGTAAATGACGAGTATCCTGCAACCTACACCCTCGCCCATGACACACTCAAAGGATCTGGTGATCCCCACTGGAATATCCACAAAGCCCAGCTCGGTCTTTTTTTTTTTTCAATTGAAAGTTTATTCACATTTTCCACATTACAGGAGGCAGTAATGAACATTTTGACATGAGATTAGTAAGACAAGTCATACTGCCCCCAACACTCCCCCCCCCACCCCGGCACAGCAGTTCATTCTAACACTCCATCACCCACTAACTACCTTTACCAAAAATAATTAAGGTGGTAACCTCAACTACACATTACTTCATAGTCACCGTAATTAGAGTGTGAAGGGGATCCCAGATAACCTTGTACCTATGTACTCTGTTTTGAAGGCTAGCAATAGCCTTCTCTGTATGTATATTTGCTAAAATCTCATTGAACCACTCCTGATATGTTGGACAGGTCCCTTCCTTCCAATGCCTGAGAATGATTTTTTTGGCCGAGAGCGCAATCATGGATATATGAAATCTCAAGATTTTAACCTTTATGGAAGACAAATCCCCCAACAGGCAAATACCCGGTGTAAAATAATCTTGTAAACCCAATAAAGGATCCAGGTTGGTTTTTATATGCTCCCATAATAAGGCTATCCGGGGACACGACCAGAATAGATGAAAAAGTGACCCTGGTTCCTGGGAACACTTATTACATCTATCGGTATCAAGAAGGCCCCATTTCACTAGTTTAGTTGGGGTATAGTACAAATTATGCAGGATGTGAAACTGCATGAGATGTAATCTATCTTGGGATACATATTTATGACAATACATCCAGAGGACAGACCATTTAAAAGTATATTGGGGAAAAAATGAAACCCAAATGTTAGTGGGGCCACTACCGCATCCAAACCACCATCGGAACAATACTTGATAAATCTTAGAAATTACACCTGAGGAGACGAGAAAAGGAGAAAGTTCAGATACCAATGCAAAGGCTGCTGGATGGGGTGGAGTGGCCCCAAGAACCGTGATTAACAAGTGCCTCAGTTGAAACACTTTAAAAACCTGAGACTCCGGAATTTTGAACTTGTAAATGAACTGAGAGAATGAGAGCTACTCAACTTTATCCAAAATTGAAGATACTATCCCCTCTCCTAAATGAGGCAACCATGAATGGGAAATTTTCTGTTTGTTTATGGTGAAAGCCAGGGAATTCCAAATGGATTGAGCGAGATCTTTACTTTGATTGTAATGCAGAAAGGAGCACAATTGCGAATGTACTCTTAGCGAAGTCATGATAGTGGGACATTTGTTAATGTTTTGCAACTGAGAAATTTTTAGATAGAGCATAGTCAGAGGGTCCATGTTCATAGATTGGATAAAATCTAATTCAATCTTGAGCCAAGCCGGGTTCATGTTATCTGGGCCCGGTCTTAGCCATCTCAGGTATTTAGCCAAATGACTAGCCCAGTAGTAGATGGGCAAGTAAGGAATCCGCAGCCCCCCCTCATTTTTGGGTGCAGCTAGTTTGTGGTATGCCAGCCTAGAGGTCTTACTCGACCATATAAACTTGTAAAGAGTTTATGCATTTTCTGAAACCAGCTTAAGGGACAAATGAGTTAAGATGCATAAAGGGTAAAATAAACGGGAAACACATTCATCTTAATTATGATCATTACGACCCATGAAGATAACGGAGTTTATCCCATCTCTCTAGGTCTTGAGTAATCCCCTGCAATAGAGGGTCCAGATTTTCTTTAAACCACAAGGAAGGATTACGCGTTAGCTTTATACCTAAGTATTTAATAGCCTGGGGTGACCAACATAGTCCCAGAGAGATAATGTCAGTCTTGAAAACTTTATGGTTAAGAGGGAAAAAAGATGTCTTGTTGGGATTTAATTTGTAATTCGAGAAACTACTAAATCTATTAACCTCTCTTAACATGTTCGGGATAGATATTACCGGATTAGTTAAATGTAAGAGGAGGTCATCAACGTATGCTGTTATTTTCACTACCTCATTCCTAATGGGAATACCTTGTATTCCTTCATTATTGAGAATATGTTGAATAAGGGGTTCCAGATAAAGACTGAAAAGTAATGGAGAGAGAGGGCATCCCTGCCTCGTGCCTGACCGCAGAGTAAAAGACTTGGAAAAGGTCCCATTCCCTGAAATCCTCACCGTAGGAGACCGGTAAATTGCCCTGATCCAATCTATGAACATGGATGGGAATACAAATGCTTTAAGGGTTTGAAATAGAAAAGTCCAATTAACCCGATCAAATGCCTTCTCGGTGTCCAGGGAGACCAACCCCGCAGGATATATGGCATCTCTGGACTCCGAGAAGACATGCAAGAGTGTACGCAGGTGATCTGAAAATGCACGTCCTCTCATAAATCCCACTTGAGACATACCCATGAGATCCGGGAGAACCAGAGTTAATCTATCTGCCAATATCTTCGAGAGAATTTTGACATCTTGATTCAGCAAAGATATTGGCCTATAGCTCTGAACCAATTCTGGGTCCTTGTCCGGTTTAGGTAACAAAACTATCAATGCTTCAAATAAATGTGCATCTGCCGTCCCTCCAGAAAAAATGTGCAAATAGAGACAATGCAACACAGGTAGTAATTGTTCCCTGAAAACTTTATAAAATAAGGCAGAAAACCTGCCTGACCCGGACTTTACCAGAGGCAAACCTTTATAACAGCAGCTATTTCTTCCTGTGATAAAGGGAAGATATGAAATTCTTTTGAGAGTTAGATAGAAACGGAAGATGTGCTTCCCTGAGACTTTCCTCCAGTTTTTGGATGGGTGGAGGACTATCCATATCCCTATATAATTGCTCATAAAAAGTGGCAAACTCCTGGACTATCTCTGAGGGGGATACCTTCAGGGTCCCATCTGATTGTGATCTTATTGGGGGTATAAATCTTGCTGACTCTTGTTGTTTTAAACGTAAAGCCAACAGAGCGCCCGCTTTTTCTCCTTGATCTGTAAAACTGGCCTTTGTGAGGATTATAGCCAGCTCTGCCTTTTCTCTTAACATTCCCAAATATTTATCTTTACATGTTAATAGCTTCTGTGACTCCTCTTGAGAAATTTTTTCTGGGTGAATATTTTCTAATGCCCGTATCTGAGACAATAAGGACAATAACTCAGTTTCCTGTGCCCTTTTCCTCTTTGTAGCTAGACTAATAAGAATGCCCCTTATATAAGCCTTAAAGGCTCCCCATAAAATATCCAGCCTTGCACTATCTATTGGGTTGGTGGAAAAGAAAAACTCTATCTGCTCTTTCACCAATCCTTGATATTTTTCATCTTTTAGTAATTGTTCGTTTAATTTCCATCTGGTCTCTGTTTTGGGAATGTTAAGGAAAGCCAGATTACCAAAGACTAAGGAATGATCCGATATTGGGCCCGGTTGGATCACGGTGGCCAATACCCTTGGCAAGACCTCGTGAGAGACTAACAGGTAGTCAATGTGAGATTGCGTGCCATATACTGGCGAGCAATAAGTATATTCCCTAATATTAGGATGTGTGACTCTCCAGACATCGCACAACCCACACTGATCCATCATTTCCTTAAAGGCCCTGTGCCCAGGGGACAGTCCCCTCAACCCAGTGCTCGATCTATCCAAATTCAGATCCAAAACCAAATTAAAGTCTTCCCCTAAGATAATTGGAATTGGGAGTATAGGAAGGATTGTACAGATCAGTTTCATGAAAAAAGAGGGATCATCTGTGTTTGGTCCATAAATGCTACCTAGAACCACTGGCATGGCCCAAGTAGTACCCTGAACTAAGACGTATCTGCCATCTGTGTCCTTGAATACCTGAGAAGGGACAAATGGGATGTCTTTATTAATCAGTATCATGACCCCACAACTATTGGTTTCCTCTGAAGCATAAAAAACCTGACCTATCTGTTGTCTCCGAAGTTGTAATACTTCGGAATCCACTAAGTGAGATTCTTGTAAAAATGATATCTGGGCATGCAACAGACTCAGGTGTTTAAGAACCTGATATTGTTTCAGTTTTTTCCTGATCCCCTTCACATTCCACGTAGCAATATTAATATTCTGAGCCATCTATTATGTCAGGTATAAATCCAGATCAGGTATCTATCATGTACTGCAACCATGTAACAGGTGATTCTATTCCCCTGAACCTGCTGTGCCAGTCTCCCACCCCAACCTCCCCTTATTAAGCCCCTGACCCTTCCCACCCCCGACTATCCCTCGAACAATCCACAGCCTCAGTAATCCCAGAACATTGTCCAAGAAACCATCCACCCAAACCCCCTCTTATCGCTAACAACGTTCAGCAATACTCCATTTACTACTCCTCCCCCAGCCCCCCAAAAAAACATCCCCAAACCCTGTATTATTTATAATACAATCCCCCTTGTTGAGATGTTAGTAATAAAGAAAGAAAGAGGACTCAACATCATTGCAATACAAGTCACTGTGTCCCTCGCCTATCCCCTCATGAAAGCCATTGAAAGCAAGCCAGTATCGATAAGACATTGCTACCAGAAACATCACGGCTTGCTAGGACATGTGGCTTGGTAGATATGAAAAGACACCTCGTGGTGCAAGATGAGGAAGCCGGCCGTGGCCTTATATGAAATTCACTATGTGGGCCATTGTCTCAATAAGCTCTCCAGCCCCATAGGGACAGGCCCCCATTCCTCTCCTCCAATTTGCTGTGCCTTTGCCCCAGTAAACTCCCTCTTCTCTCTGGCCTTAGTGACCATTAACACTTAATGTGTGAAACACAAGCTCCCTCCTGTGTTACAAACGCATAACTGCACCCTGGTGCTATGCAAGGGAAAGGACATCACAGCCCTTGCAATTATATTTCCCCAAAAGCTATAGCCTTTTACCAGACCCATCCTTACCAAACTCTTACAGGGGAAGGGGAGACTAAATATTGCTGAGTTGGCTTTGTTTTCTCCAAACACGAAAACTAACGAGAGATCACTTAATTACTTGAAACCCCAGACCCAGACAAAATGAACAAGAATGCACATCCGTAATTGGAACACTATGAAAACCAAAGGGCCCGAAACCCCAGACCCAGACAAAACAAATAAGAATATGCATCCATAATTAGATCACTATGAAAACAGAAGGGTCCCTTCTGCCCCTTATTTGGGCTGAAATGAGAGTCCAAGAATGTTTAACCACTTCTTTCCAGAAGATTCTTTTGCATGAATTCCTAGCCTTCTCAGATCGATTCTCATCTTGTTGGGAGAGATCTGAGGCCTTTTATGTGTCCCTAAAGAGATCTGGCAGGGATACTTTTAAGCCAGCAAACGCTGCCTCAGGTTCTTTGTAGGTAGCCCAGGAACCAGCCATCTGTACCTGTAGCCTGGCCGGGTATCCCATATGAAATTTAAGTCCAGCAGCGATGATTTTTGAGACAATAGGATGAAATGCCGCACGTTTCAAATGGACTGAGCCTGGAATATCTTGCACTATTCTAAGCTTAGCTTGCTCCCAACGAACTTCTTGGAGTTCTCTTACTTTGTACAGAAAATGTTGTCACTCTAAGAAATTTAAGAAGTGACAAATTATAGGTCGGGGCGTTGCTCCAGGAGGGGGCTTCAGTCTTAATGACCTGTGGGCTCTCTCTATAATGTATTTGACCCCAAATGGGGAAGGACCAGCAATCTTCTCCACCAGCTTCTGGGTAAAAGCAATGGTATTCTGGCCCTCCTCTCCCTCCGGTAACCCGAGAATCACAACATTATTTCTCCAGCTGTGACCTTCGAGGTCTTCAAGCTTAACCTCAAATCTGGACAATTTCTGGTGCATTGCTGCCATCTCAGGCTCAAACCTCTCCACTTGCTTCTCTAACGAGAAGATCCTAGTCATGTTGTCTGAGGTAGCGAGAGTGATCACCTCTATTTTTCTCATGATCGACTTCATTTCTGATGCCATCTCCTTAATCTCCTCTCTGAATGGTTTAAATTCCTCCAGAAATTTAGACAATGTGAGCGACTCCTGATCTGCCCCTGGATTCAAAGCATCTCCCTTTTCTGCTCCACTCAAGGCCCGGGATTTATTTGGGGCCTTTTCTGGTGTAACTGGCCGGGTGTGTTTCTGCTGTTGCTTTTTCATGTAAATGTCCATTCTCTCTCGAAATCGCCTTGCAAGGGCACAAAGTAGTAGGGAACCAGAATAGCACAAAATAAAAGGTTTAGAGATCGAGGAAATATACCAGAAAACAATTAGAAAGAGACGGGAGGCCGGAGCTGTACTAAGGAGCGACTATCCGGTAGCTTGCATCACGTGGTCCCCCCCAGCTCGGTCTTAAAAAAGATGGTTACACCCCCACCCCTTTGATCCAACCTCGGGTGGTGAATCACCAAAAACTGCAGAAGCCAGTACTGGGCCTGCACTTTTGTCCAGCCAGGTCTCGGTGATACATGCCAGATGCACCGTATCAATAAGATCAGCTATAATAGCCATCTTGTTTTTGATGGACCTGGCATTACATAAGACCGCCCGAGTCAGATGAGATGCTGGGGAAGACCTCGATTCCTGACCAGTATTAATTGCTGGGCCCTTGGGTATGGGAACAAGACAGGGATTACCCCTGTCCTGGCATCATTTCGCCCCAGGGTGTTGTCTGGTCCCTACCACCCCAATCTGTCTTCCCCCCTTTCCATTCCCCCACCACGCCCAGTTCTCACCCCTTTCCTGTGTCTCCTGGTGATCCCCAAAGACTGACAGCATCTACAGATCTCTACTGGAAGATAGGGGCAGTCAAAGGGGCATCATTCCTCGAGCCTGGTGGGGGAATACTGCCTGACCATCATTTGGCCTCCCCAACACATTCTTAAAATAATAAATAATATACTAATTTAACTTAATCCCATACAACCTACTAAATACAAAATACAAATTATAGACAATAACAACTAAAAATAAATTACACTATACAAAACAATGCATAAACTACATAAACAAAAATTACAAATATTAAGAGATAGATGGCATAAACAACACTCAGTCCATAAAAGTTCATATAAAAAAAGGTTTTAGTCCATGGAGCTCCCACCTACTGGGGCCAAACACTGTCCATTTAACAGACCTAGAGGACTTTCACTCCTGAAGATCCAACAGAGTAAAATGTAAATGTTTTTAAGTCTCAGACGCTATGAAATGCCAGGTTTGCAATTTATAGGAGCCAAGTCAGTATTCAGTTCTCCATGAACTCTCACCACCATGCAATAACCAAAAAACTGATAAAATTCCTCAAGAGGTGTAGTCCAGTACAGCTTCACAAATACAGTATTTAAGTCAGAGAGGTAAACAAAAATAAGGCGACTCATAAACAACTCATGGCTATCCCTTCATTTGCTGCAGACCAAGGAAGGCAATGATGACATAGCTGCAGTTGATGCTCCAAACGGTTTTACCATGCCGCAGCGACACCGGCTATGGAGACATCCCCGACAGCGACAGCCACATTGCTGAGTATCCACAATGCAGTGTCGGGGATGCCTCCTGTTTCCAGTGGGGGTGTGCGCCCCCCAAACCATGTGGGGGGCTCTGCCCCCACACCCCTTGGTCTCTAGGATTCCAACTCCAAGTTGAAGTTGGAACGGGGGCAGGGCGAAACACTCTGCGAGGCAATCCCCTGGCCGAGCGGAGACCATCACAGTGACAGGTGGATTTTGGCCGAATCCTGTCGCTGTGGTGGTCTTCGCCATCAGGGTTTCAATGTGGTGATGGTATACCACTCCAGACATATTCCCCAACCAGTGAGGAAAGTCAAGGGATAGTGCCACTTCAAAACCAGGATGTTAAAAGATCGTGAGGCTCCCACTGGGCCACCTGCCTCTCCCTGGACCCTACCACTGTCTCAGTGACTCTCCAGCTGCCACGCTGTGTATCAGAAATGCTGCAGGTGCAGCTGCCCACTGACAACAGCACCATGGCATACCACCAGGTTGAGGACTGGGACCAGGATGAAGTCCTCCCCACCAGCAGGCAAACATCCACCGCTAATTCAGCACGCCCCTCCACACCGTTCCTTTGGATTACCAGCCGGAGCCAAAACCATACCACAGTACCTTTCAGGACCAGTCATCAAGCTCCACATACCGCTTCCCTCGACAGCAAAGAGACCTCAAAAAAAAACACACCAATACTATCAAGGACTGAAGCGTTTCAAAGTACTGCAAGGTATCTTAGAGTAAACAATCTTGATATTTCTGTTGTTCCTGTTGTTTCTGTTATAATAGTTCAGTGACCCACACCTTTTGCCTCTATAACTCAATTGTATGCCTCTATAACTCCGGAAGCAGCATTGAAAAAACAGACGCCGATCACAACTAATTATTTAACAATCGGCCCTGGACCAAGCCAAAAAATATCCTGTGCAATCCAGCAGTTTTACATGCATACTGAATTAAAACAAAAATGAACAAAATAACTTAGGTAAAACTAAAATTAAGAAAAATAAAATAAAAATAATTAAAAACGTTGCTCTGTACAGTTCCTGCAGACCTCAGCCAAACACGGCTGCCATCTTCCAGCTGTTTTATTGCCAAAAATTATGCTAATGCACTCATTAGGGTGGAAATACAAAGACAAAAATGTAGGGAAATTCAATATTAGGGTGAAAAGGCAATCCCCTATGCTTTGGTGAATATATGTGTCTCAATGGTTGAACACTTGTGTAATGCAGCATTGACATTGCTCTAACAATAGCACCCTTTCTCCAAGCATTGATGTAGGAGTATTTGTCTATGCTTGAAAGATGGAGCTGAAGTTAGTGTAATACCAAACATTTCAGAAGTGAGAAAGGAAGTGAATTCCCTTGGGAGTGCATTGAAGAAGATGAGTGCATTTGGGATCGTAAGGTTTCCAAGGAATGCCGCATGAAATGGCTGGCAGCATGGCTTTACAAATCCGTCCCAGACAACAAACACATTTTTACCATGGGACAAGCATTCTGTCATGTCCTGCAGCCTGCTGTTTGTCCCACAGACATTCTGGAAAACCAAATTATTGGTTTGCTTGCCCTACTCTAGTCTAAAATAATAGACATTTATTTGATTGGCAGTGCCTGCTCTTGCAGTGCTCAGAGTGCTTTGGAAGTTACATAACAGTGTATTTTATAACACAAGTTGATAGACAGACTACTGGCTGAGTAATAGTGCAGAACCAGTGTGTTCCACCACAGAGGGGTTCTGATTCCTACAGACCTCAAGAATGAAGCTCGAGAAGTCTTAGTGAATCAGAACCCTGAGGTGGCAGAATACACTGGGTTCTGCCACGATTACTCAGCCAGTATTTTTTATACTGTATGTTGCCTCACACAGGCAGCAGGCTATAGGAAAGAAATGTACCAGTTATGTCTTCTAGTAACAATATAATTCATTTACTTGGATTGAAGCACAGGGAAAGTTTAACTTCTACACACTGTATGCTACATCACACTTATAATAAAATTAACAGTTCAACAGTGGTGTTTTTTTAATCAGTTCTCACGTTGCTGCCATGGCATCTCTGCGATATCGAGATATGGTCACCTGCAAAACGAGAAGGACAGATACAGAAAAAGGAAAAACATTACCTTTTATGTTGGAATTTGGCATATGATTTCTTTCTAATTTACAGCACTTTGACTAAAACTTTTGGTGAACCGGTGCACAATTCACGCTTAAACCCACCCCTTGTTGTATGACATCCTTTCGTGACTGGTTTACATTTGGACAGTGGACATCATGAATTATGATGGAGGGCATGTCTGAGAATACCCTGCTTTGAAAAAAACGCCGCTGCCATCTTTAGTGACAAATTCACTTAACTGTTTGACTGCCGTTCGGTGGTTTATTCAGACTTCAAAACACATCTCACGTCTACACATGCTTTAGAACGACGTTTTACCACAGAAGGGCTGAAAAGAATTCTAAAACATTTCTACTGTAGTAGAACAACTTTTTCCAAAGGATAAAAAACAAAAGTGAACAACATTCCAACATACACTATAAAATGATGCATACTGATCAACCATAAAAGTGGTTGTGCAATTAGTGTAAGAAAGCATGCAAGAGAACAAATAAATAAGTCATGCATAGTGTCCTAAAAATAAAAAAACTAGCCATGAATGAATAAATAATATACCACAATAAAACAATTAAAAAAAACTGGGGAAGGCCTCACCTAGCAGGTGTTTCTAAGTTTTGTTTTAAACAGTACAAGTGTGAAGGACAGATGGAAGTCACGTTAGCAAGAATGGTATTCTGCTGGACAGGGGCCACCACTGGAAATGCTCCACAGATGCTTAGAAGGACAAAAAGACCAGCAGTAGCCCCTGTTGCTCAGACCTAGTAGTTTTACTCAGACAGTAGACAGCTGCAGTGCAAAGTGCAACAATCCTTGGTCCTGCCTATAGATGGCACGGGAGCACAGCCGGCCAGCACTCTGGTCACCTGATAACCAGTAGTAAAGGTTACGTGGCTGCTGCTAGTATACTCACTCCACTTTGTGACTCGGTTACAACAGTCAAGACAGCAAAGCATGGGCACTATGCTAGCACATCATGAATGAGCAAGTAAGTTCATATGAACGAGCATGCCATGGCCTAAGGGTGGAGACACACAATTGGCCTGATCCAGCCAGACTGACTGGTTAGGCAGCCTATAGCTGAAGGTAGACTGCCTGTCAGTCCTGGCTATTGGCTGATGCAGTGGCTGGGTGGAGCTGGAACACTCTTCAGCTTGGCATTCACTGGGAGAGACACCATTTCAGAGCTGATTGTTACAATGTACAGAAGAAATGTCGACTTTGTCTAGTCCCTCTGTAATAAATTGTGTGTGTGTGTTCTCTGCTTTTCATTTGATCTACATCAACAAACTAACTAGCATTTGGTGGGCAAAATCCATGAGAAAAAGAAAATGAGTGAGGCATATAGTTGTACTGAAATAATCTTAATGGGGGTGCTGACGTGAGAGAACCTCATGGGGAAGGTGGCGGCTATCTGAAGGGCTCCTGTTGGGGGACCAGATGGCTAGCTACCTTAATACAGTCTGCCAGTGCTGAAAAATAACAAAGGATAAAAGATAAAAAATACATTGAATTATTCAGGGTGTTTTTTTGACTGAGTTTACTTCGTGGGGACTGTGGAGGTTGGAGGAACTACTCTAGTCTGAACAATTAAAATCTAAAGCTAAATAAAGAAATGAAAGTACTTTTACATAAAAAATGAAATACCTTGTTAAAGTGGGTGAAGTGTGTGGGGCTCTGAGGTCATACATGCCCTGGTAGGGCAGAGGAACCAAGGAACAACAAAGAATGAAGTTACAAAAAAGATATAAAGAAAAAGGAGCATATACTGTATATTTTTTGTAACTGGAAAAAAATCTTGCTACCGTGGTGGTAGGTGGTATGTGTTTGTGAGAGCAAGCCTGCCCTGGCCCTTGAGAGGGCAGAGAAACTTTGGAACAACTGAGGACCAAATTAACAGAAACTATATAAAGGAAAAAGCATTCCTTTTGTTTTACAAAAAAAAATAAAATAAATAAGACTAGCTACAGTGGTGGAAGGGGGGTGTGTGGCTGTGAGTCCGAGTCTGTCCTGAGAGGACAGAGGAACTTGAGAACAAGTGAGATGACTAAATATAAAGGAAAATACATTTAGGAAAAGGCAATTTCCTTTGCGTCATTAAATAAAAATAAACCTAGCTACAGTGGTGGAAGCGGGAGTGTGGCTGTGAGGCCGAGCCTGTTCTGAGAGGACAGAGGAACTTGAGAACAAGTGAGAGACTAAATAAAACAAGCATTTGTCAATGCTGAACATTCAGTTGCAGGTATTTGCAGTGGTGTTTGGTACTGATACTTGCTTCAGGGGAGCGAGGAGGCAGAAGTGAGAGTGGTGGGTGCAGCATGGTGGAAGCTGCACCGTAAATGGTCCCGGGACTGATCCCTGAGGTACCCTGCTGGTCACCACCCTCTCCCCAGATTGGATCCCATTGCCACCACCCTCTGCCTCCTGTCTGTCAGCCAGTTTCTAACCCAGTTTATCAGCTTGTGCCCCGTGGCCAGACTACCCATCTTGTTAATCAGCCTTCTATGTTGGATGTTGTCAAAGGCTTTGCTGAAATCAAAGTAGTTGACGTCAACCATCCCTCCCTGATTTACTTCCTTAATGAGGCGTTAGGATTTCCAACCCTAACAGCCCACCCCCAACTTGCAGAGATTGACAGGCATTGGGGGTGTGCCTTTGGGTTGTCTGCCGTAACGCTCATGCCATTCCACCCCCAACCCCACCCTGCAAACACTGACAGGTGTCACAGTGTGTCTTGCGGTCTTCGGCCTTAAGTTTCACCACATTCCGTATGGAAATAAGCTGAGATGGGTGCAGTATAGGAGAATGGGGAGAACTTTAGGGCTGAAGACCCCAGGCACACTCTGATGCCTGTGAGTGGCTGCAGGGTGGGGGTGGAATGGCGTGAGCATTATGGCTGATGACCCCAAGGCACACACACCCGACACCTGTCAGTCTCTACAGGGTGGGCATGTGGGGTAATACAGTTGGAAACCCTAATACCCCAAGTGTTTATTAGTACAGTATTTTTACTCCAAATTTTCAACATGGACTATTTGGGACTCCACCTCATGAACAGTGGCACTATCATTTTGTTACTCAATCCTGAAAGGTGATTTTGTGCAGTGACTGAGCCATTCTGCACCATAGGTACAAAAACACATTTCAGGCAGGATGTAAAAAATGACAGCTATACTGTTCATGAGGTGGTTTGAAAAACTGGCAATGTTGAATATTTGGAGTGAAAATATAAAAATTTGCCAGAGTTAGCGTATGCGTAATGAAATTTCAATGACCACATGTAACTTGGGCATTTATGGGTATTTTTGTACCAAATGTTTAACATGGTCTTTTTGGGACCCCACCTCATGAACAGTGACACTGTGATTTCATGACTCCATCCCAAAAGTTGATTTCACACAGCAACTGTGACATTCTACACCACAGGTGTGAAAACACATTTCGGGCAACATGTGAAAAATGACAGCTGTACTGTTCAAGAGAAGGTGTGAAAAAAATGACAATGTGGAAAATCTGGAGTGAAAATATTATAAATTGGTGAAGTTATGAGTGTGCCTAGAAACTGTGCTACACACACTCATAATGCAGTCATTTTTGGGATTTTTTTCACCAGATTTTCAACATGGGCTTTTTGGGACCTTCCCTCATGAACACTGGCACTGTTGTTTCATTACTCAGTCCCGAAAGGTGATTCCACGCAGTGACCGCAAAATCACCTTTTGGGACCAAGTAATGAAATGACAGTGCCAGTATTCATGAGTGAGGTCCCTAAAAGGCTATGTTGAACATAAGGGCCAAAAATTCCCCAAAATGGCCGAGACAGCAACATAAGATGAAACCCCCATTGACAGCCATTATATGACGCTTACCTTGTATTCTTCAGTTCATGGTTCAGCTTTGAAGAGTGCAGATCTGCCCCAGTCCAGAGAATATCACAGCCACTGACCTCCGGAGGTAAATATGGGGTAAGTGGGGGGGATGTGGGGAGGTGGGTGCGCAGCGGGAGGACTGGTATGGGTGAGATTATGGGGGACCATGTTCTTTTTTTCAGGTATAAAAAAAACATCAGGGGACTGTTTTTTTCTTTTTACAGGGAAACATAAACATAAACTTTGACATCAGATAAGGACCGCTTGGACCACCCAGTCTGTCCATTTCTAAAGGGGGTTATAGCTATGGGGATACTGGCAGTAGGCTCCCGAATATATTGCAGAATATTGGGGGGTTACAGATATGGGGACACTGGGAGTGGGCTTCCCAGTGTTCATCAGTGGCAGTGCTGTTTTTTTTTATATTGCTGACATGGGGATTGAACACCCCGATGTCAGATTTAACAGAAAGCTGCACCGCAGCTGATGTTGAGGTGGAGGGCAGAGAAACGAGCACTGGGAGAGGGGAGAGAAACTGCACTGCAGCTAGTGTTGAGGCAGGGGGGCCGAGAAGCGAGCACTGGGAGAGAAAGCTACACCACGGCTAACGTTGAAGCCTTTGGGGGGCGTCAGAGAGTGAAGACAGGGAGAGAGAGAATAAGGAGCCGTAACTCTGGCCATGCTCATTAGTGTGCACTCTAATGCGCATGGCTGGAGTTCGGGCTACAGAAAGAATTGAAGCAGTCCCATTGGAGCAGTTAATTTCTTGCAAGTCCAGCATGCGCCACGTCAGCAAAGCTGAACTGCTGTCATGACCAGAGTGCCTGGTCATTGGTGTACACTGCCAAACCCATTGCAGTTTTGGCTGTAATTGGCTTGGCAGTGACACACCTTTCATTTGCCGTGTAGTCCCAAGATGTTACTTGCACAAGCGCAAGTAAACACAAAAAATACATACAGGAAAAAGTGTTTTCTGTGTCATTAAAAAAAAATAAACCTAGCTACAGTGGTGGAAGGGGGAGCATGGCTATGGGGCTGAGCCTGTTCTGAGAGGACAGAGGAACTTGAGAACAAGTGAGAGGACTAAATAAAAAAATATATATAGAGGAAAAGGCATTTTCTTTTGTGTCATTAAATAAATAAAATAAACCTAGCTACATTGTTGGAAGGGGGAGTGTGGCTGTGAGGCTGAGCCTGTTCTGAGAGGACAGAGGAACTTGAGTACAAGTGACAGGACTAAATAAAAAAATGCATACATGAAAAAGCATTTTGTTTTGTGTCATTAAAACAATAAACCTAGATACAGTGGTGGAAGGGGGAGTGTGGCTGTGAGGCTGAGCCTGTACTGAGTGAGCAGAAGAACCTGGGAGCAACTGAGGGGACGAAATAAAAAGAAAACACACACAGGAAAAATCATTTTTGTGTGTTATAAAAAAAAAGCTGAAAATGTGCACCAGACAGGGCTAGGAGGAGGCCAAAATGGGGAAAGGTATGGGGAAAGGTATGGCACAAACAACACTGCACAGTTTGACTGGTAAAAGACCAGCTGCTGGGACTTCATCCAGTAGCAGTAGTGGTTCTTCCTCAATGCTGTCCCAAACAGACAGAAAATGCCAAAACTACCTTAATTAAAACAAAAGGAGTAGTCAGCACCACAAGGAGTGGCAAGCAAAGATATGGTACTTATGTGTACCATAGTGCCAGTACATATTTGAATGAAACAGATGAGGAGAAATCTAGCTCTGATGAAAGTAATGAAATGGAGGAGGGAGAAAAGCAGAAACAAATGGAAAGCCTGAATGAGGAAGAGGTGGGCAGTTTCACAGATGCTGGATGAATGTTATGATTTGGACTTGGATGGGACAGGCACGAACTGTGAGGTGCAGGTGCTGGAGAAACAAGACGAGGGCAGTACATTCTGATTTGGGTTCTGTTGTTGGCCTGGAGGAGCTTTTGGATGACAGTATGGGTGAAACAGAAACAAACCTTGATGAGAAGCATCCCAGTGCTGAGAAAGAACAACAGCGTGGAAGTGACAAAGGGGGACAGTATAGTATGCCTGGTAATAAAACAAAAAAGGTGACATCTTATGTGTGGTGTTACTTTTCTCTGGCTGCCAATAATAAGTTATGAGCAGTTTGCTCTATATGTAAAAAGACCATCAGCAGAGGGAGCAAAAAAGGCACTTTGGGTACCTCAGCATTAAAAAGACATTTAGAGAGATGTCACCCATTACTCCTCAGGCATAATGTTTTGGTCAGAAATAAAGATGATAACAACATGCAAGCAGAGTTGCATCAGACTACACCATCACCTGCTGTATCAAGTGGTAGCAACAGCCCTGCTGCTTCAGTTGTACTGTCAACTCTTTCTCAGTATTCTTCAAGAGTAAGTACTACAAACAGTCCCCTTTTTCCTTTATCATCATCCAGCACTCTTAATGTTGGCCATCTGAAAACTTCAACTGCTAGGAGACAGCTCACTATTTCAGAAACAATTGAATGTAAAGCTTAATACCAGCGTACTCCTCCAGAAAAAATTACTATAACGAAACTAATTTAGGAGATGATAGCACTGGAATTACAGCCTTACAAAATGGTGGAGAACGTAGGATTCAAAAGGCTTTTGAATTACGTGTCACCATGATACAATATTCTATCCAGGAAATATTTCTCTACTGTTGCCATACCTCAGATGTATGAGTTAGTAAGTGCTAAACTAAAAAATGCTTTAAAAGATGCAGTTGCTGGGGTTGTCCATCTGACTACTGACATATGGACAAGCTGCCAGCCAGAACCATTTATGTCACTGACTGCACATTGGGTATCATTTACTCCCTGTAGTGACACAGACAATTCCCGTCTGAAACTGGCTTCCTTTCACATCCAGTATATCCTGCAAGATCACACCATTTCCAACATCCTGGATGAGCTCAATAGAGAGATACAGTACTGGCTTACATCACAGGGGCTTTCGGTGGGTTTTATTGTGACTGACAATGGTTCAAACATAAAGAAAGCATTGTCTGATGAGGGCTTTTTCTACATTCGATGTTTTGCACACTACCTAAATTTGATTGTGCATTCCTTTATGGAAGAGGACAGAGATATAAAGGCTCTCACATATGTGGCAAAAAGAATACACACACATTTCAGCCACTCCTGCAAAGCATGCCATCTTCAGGCCATACAAGAAGAACATGGACTGCCTCCTAATACACTAATCCAGGATGTTGCAACGAGGTGGAACTCTATCTTTTACATGTTCCAATGATTGCTGGAGCAAAAAATGGCTATAAGACAGTATACACTAAAGAATAGCATAGGGGATGCTAATGTGTACATTAATCCTCAGCAGTGGGCTGTTTTGGAACTTTTCATGAAGATACTGCAACCCTTTAAAGAAATTACTAGTGAAGTGAGTTCCAGCAGTGCCACACTCAGCCAAATAATCCCACTGATCAAGATTCTTAGATTTCAGCCGAATGCAATCAGGGATGAGTTGGAAGGTACAAGAAGCCAGTTTCAGATGGGAGAATCTAGTGCAACTAAAAGGGACTTGCCACCCAGAATAAAAAAAAGTACATAGTACATAGAATGATTAAAAAAGTCACAGATGATGAGAAACTCTGTGAAATACTGGTGGTAGAACATTATATCAACAGTACTAGATCATGGTACAAGATGAAACACCTCTCACAACATGAACCAAATGTGTTCAAAAACTGCAGATAGAAAATCATTCAAGAAGTAGATTTGGTTTTGAAAAAAAAACATGACAACAGATTCAGCTCCCTCATCTGTTCCTCCTGCACCTTCACAGCCCTCTCTTCTCAGTCAGGTGACAAAACAGTCAGCTGCTGCCATTCGTTCTACCCCCAGCAGTCATCTTTAGGGTCACTTGGATGCTGTTGTCCTTGAAAAATCAACCCTTCCTTCTCCATATGTCACTGATTCTGCCCAGGCCATGGTTGACTGCTATTTAGCAGAAAAAGGTATTGAATGGAATGAAAATCCCATATAATATTGGCAAAGCAAGGAGCCTGTATGGCCTGCACTTGAGCAGGTAGCTTTGAAGTACTGTACATGGTCTGTCCCCCAACCAGTGTATTTTCAGAGCGACTCTTTAGGTGTGCTGGAAATGTGGTAACAGATACACAATCTAGGCTACTACCAGAAAATGTTGAAAAGTTAACATTCTTAAAAATAAACCTTCCATCGACTGGTTACCCCTATGACCCAGAGGCAGCAAATACATTTCCAAGTGACCTCAAAGATGACTACTTGGAAGAGTAGAAAGATCACCGTTTTTTCAGAAAAAGAAATCAGTACTTCAGTAAGCCCATATGTGGCCTATACAATTTTTGAACCTGCTAGCACAATGTTTTAAGCATGTCTTAACAGACTTTGCTAATTTTTGCATTGCCTGAACCTGATGGCACACTTTTCATAGCATGTCCTAATGGACTTGTCTAATTTTTGGACTACCTGAATTTGAGACTGATGGCACAATGTTTTCAGCATGTCCTCCTCAAAGACTTGGCTAATTTTTGGATTGCCTGAACCTGATGCACACTTTTTGCAGCATGTCCTAATGGACTTGTCTAATTTTTGGACCGCCTGAAGCTGAGACTGATGGCACAATGTTTTCTCAGCATGTCTTAATTTTTGGATTGCCTGTACCTGATGGCATACTTTTTTCAGCATGTACTAATGGAGTTGTCTAATTTTTGGATTGCCTGAATGTAGGTCTCTGGACTCCTAAGGACATGCAATTATTTTATTGGTAGTGGGTCCCCTAAATGTGTAATCAATTTTGGTGGGTGAGTGGTTGGAGGGGACCCCATGCCATAGGACATAACTGCATGATTCTCAGTAGAGCAGAGAAGGAAGTAGTGCAATAATGACAAACTGATATGTCCATTGTATACTACTAAATGGGAATAGGGCTCCCTCTCTCAGGCAGACAGGTCAATTTACAGTTACAGCACTAGTACTGAGGCAGGGAAGAGACAGAGGTCAATTGCATGACTGCCATATCAATTGACCAGCACATCAGTGCTATAAACTCACAGTTTTCATTTCCTGAAATGCTCTTTACAATTCTATGTGTGTGTCACAGATCTCAGTGTCATTTTATGCAAACACACTACACTAGCTTAGTCCCCCATTGTACCTATGTTCACCCCCCCCCTCTCTTCCTTTCTTTGTTCTCTCACCCTCTCAGTTATTCCTTTAATTGATAATGTCTCTCATTGGCAGCTTTCCTTCCTCTTACTCCATTCTGCCATCCCTCTCTACTATGATGTCACTCTCCTGACAATGTTAGAGTGCTGACTGCACCTCCCCGCTACTCCTTCTCTGGCTCATCTTATTCTCTTATTCCCTTATCTAATGCACTTGTCACCTTTATGATTGTCAAAATTTGTTTTGCATACATATGTTACTGATATTGATTGCTTGCTACTGGTTCCTTCCTGTGGATGAAGGGCTCCAGGGGTGGTGCAAAGGAGTTTTAGACCAGCACCTAGCTGGTCTTACTGTCCCGGACTGTGTGCTCTCTGGGAGGGTTTCCTGAATCCCCCTTTTGGGGATATGGCAGCTTGTGTTGGCCTCAAGCCCCCTAGTGCCCTGCCACAACTGTATGCCTGGTGCAGGCCTGGAGCAGGCTGGTCTGGTGCACAGGGTCTCTGTTTTGGCACAGGGGGAATTACTGAATGAGGAGCTCTGCAAGATGTGGTGAAAGGTGCCATTTGCGTCAGATCTATTTGACGCAGGCCCTTGCACCAACTGTGGAGCTGTTTGAATCAAGCCCACTCTGTGTAAGCAAAATGGAAGGATTTCAAAGGTTCCTGAGATTCCCTGTGATGTCTAGCTCTTATATTTGCTTTTTTTGTTCACCGTGCATTCACACGTACTGAACATTTTGTTAGGAGAGTGACTTTTAAGGGGTGTGACACTGTCAATCCAGTGCAGAGTGGTCTCCAAGGGGCTCATCAGTGCCACACCAATCATCAGCCAGGCTGATTATGACACTGTTCTGGCTTGCTGAGCGGAAACTTTGTGTATTTCAAAGGAAATAGTTGATCCAATGATAGGTCAGCTCTTTCATTTGATCTACTCAGCTCAGCAAGTACAGCTGATCTGTCATAATCAGCCTGCTATGGTTAAATTACACCCTTCAAAAAAGGAAACCATCCATTGATGTCTATTGGTCCCCCTGCCCCTACTGTCCCCAGCCTGCCCCTCCTATGCAACACCCCCCTCAAAACATAACACTGAGACTGGGGGTGCCCAATCCTCCAGTGTTGCCACCTGAAATAATGAAAACCATCCCTCATCATTTCTTTAAGCCCTGTAAAAAAAGAAAGTTTATCGATGTCTGTTGCTGACGTTACTATCTCCCCACCTGACCCTCCCACTTAGCACACACCACCCCACACCCTCCAAGACCCTACTTACCCACTGGGGGTCCAATGCTGTAATCCTCTCTGGACCACAGACACGTCTTCACTCTTCCAAGCTAGACCATAAACTGAGGAAATCAGGTATGTGGTTCAATGTATTTCAATGGGGTTTTGATCTTAGTGGCCATTTTTGAATATTTTTGCCCCAAATGTTTTTGGGACCCCACATCTTGAACAATGGCAGTGAAATTAGGCAAATTTGTCCTGGAATGTGATTCCGCAGCTGCTGCATGAAATCACCTCTCAGGCAGGAGTTGAAAATTTTCTCCACCCTTGTTTATGAGGTGGGGTCATAAGAAGGCTATGTTGATAATGTGGTGCAAAAATATTAAAGACAAAAAAGTTATGAGCCTATGTTGAAATTTGTGATTGCAGGCTCATAGCTTTGATAATTTTCAATATTTTGATCCCAGATTTCCAACATAGCCATTTCTTCACATAACCTCACGAATGTAACAGCTGTCATTTTTCAAATCCTGGCCAAAATGTGTTTTCACATCCTGAAAGGTGATTTTGCATTCACTGCATGAAATCACCTTTCAGCCAGGAGTTGAACATTTTCTCTGCCCTTGTTCATGAGGTGGGGTCACAAGGAGGCTATGTTGAAAATTTGGAGTAACAATATTAAAAAAAACCAAAAACAAAGTTATGAGCCTATGTTAAAATTTATGAACAGATGCTCATAACTTTGATAATTTTTAATATTTTGAACCCACATTTTCAACACAGCGATTTCTTCACAGAACCTCATGAATGTGGCAGTTGTCATTTTTCAAATCCTGGCCAAAATGTGTTTTCGAACTTGTGGAGCGAAATAACCTTTTGAGAAGGACTTTAAAATGTTCTCCACCCTTGTTCATGAGGTGGGCTTATAAGAAGGCTATGTGGGGTTATAAGAAGGCCATGTTGAAAATTCAGGGTAAAATATGAGAAAACAACAAAGTTATGAGTGTACTTTGAAGTTTTTCAACGCACACTTGTAACTGTGGTCATTTTTAGTATTTTGACTTCAACTTTTCAACATAACCATTTGTTTCATACCAGCTCATGAATGTGACAGCTGTCATTTCTCAAATCCTACCCAAAATGTGTTTTAACACTTGTGGCACAAACTGATGTTTCAGCCATTGTTTTAAAAATGACACCTGCCATGCTCAGAAGGAGTGGTCATAAAAAGATTATGTTGAAAATTTGGGGTAAAAATGTGAAAAAACAACTAACTTATGAGAAAATGAATTGTTCAAACATTTACTCATAACTTTATTTTTGCAGATTTTTGGCTCTTAATGTTGAACGTGTCCTTTGTGTTACCTCATCTCCTGAACATGGCAGGTGTCACTTTTCAAATCCCCTCTGAGACTTGTTTCCACAGTTGCACAGCAAAATCACCTTTTGGATGGGATGTTAACCCTTAGGCTGCTGGAAGATTTAGAACGCATAGGTTTTTAGGACAAGATATTGTGTCGGCAGCAGCCTAAATGCCACTTGTCTTGATCATAGTGTCAGGCCATAAAAAGAATGTTGGACATTTGGGGTCAAAATGTGGGAGCCCACTTTAAAGTAGAATATTACTCCAAGCTGCCCTATCCTGGGTAATTACAATCTAACATTGTGTCAAAGCAGGACACCTCTGAAAATGAAATATTGCATCTCATCTGCTCTATCCTGGGTAAATATATAGTAAACATGTGTACAAGCAAGACCCGGTACAACAGCAATACCAGCGTTGAACATTCGGCATTGACAAATGCTTGTTAGACTTGTATTTGTGTGGTTGTGTGGAAATTCCTACTCATCCAGTCTCTATCTAACAAAATCAAATATTAACAAAAAGACCTTTGTCTCTCCTATCTTCTGTCCCTTCTTAATGCTGCACGGGGTGTTGGGACATTGGAAGACATTGCTGTAGGTGTATCCAGAGGATGACACTAACACGTATATTTTACCACAGAAGCCCTTGTAAGGGCTGTAATGGAAGTTTACTCACCTGGTAAAGGTGATTGTGTGAGCATTCTCTACTGCACTCCCACAGCCATTACCTCATGGGTTATCCTGTTCACCTGATAGGCTGACAATGCACATGTGATGAAATGAGCCAGATCTATGACTCCAGCATGACAAGAATTTTGTAGACCAATGTTACAGCGAAACCTTTATGTTGACTGTATTTGCAGTTGGCATGAAGGTGGTCACTGCCTCCCATGTTTTCTTCAAGGGGCTTCATCCATGAACCCCGCAAGTGAGGGGCTGTGCCTCCCATACACCCCCACAATTAAACTAATCAACTCCAAGTCAGAGCTGATTAGGGGAGGGGGTGCAAGACCCCCAGAAAACGGTGCCGGGGTCCAATTCCAACACTACAGTGATCTGGCTCTGTTGTCGTGGTAGTGTCAGTTGCTGTCAACTTGTTGCTTTGGGGGGTGTATACCAAATAAGCCATCCCCTTAGTACCTCGGTCTTCCCAGGTATCCTCAGTTCGATGTCTTCCATAGCGGTAACTCAAGAGTGTTAGTAGCAAGCCACATAACTTAAGATGCTTACCAACCCCTACTGTTCATTCTCTGCTTGTTAGTATACAAGAGCAGAGACAGAGCATGTATAGGGTTGCAACCACTCTTCATTTTCTGCGTATGCATATGACACATAAGACAAAAATGAGTGACTATTGAAATAAGGAATCTAATGTTAGTATCTAGTTCTTCTGTACATGGTCTATCTGCTGATCTTCAGCCAGTGTGCTCAGTTCGTCTTTGCTCTGCAATGTCTCAGTCTCATGTGGGGCAGGATACGGAGTGATATAGAGAATGCTCACACAATCACCTTTACCAGATGAGTATTCTTCCATTGTGTATTTCATTCTCTATGGCACTCTGACATCCATTATCTCATGGGTGTTCACAAACCATGCCCCAAGAGTACTACTGGGAAGGAGAGAGTGAACACTGCAGAGTCATGAGGCCTTTGCTGCTTGTTGTACTGCCTTCAGGATGTTAAGTTCATGTCCAGTCTGTAGTGTTTGGTAAAGGCGTGTACGGTGAATCATGTCCTTACCACACATATGTCCTCCACTGAAGCTAGGTTCATCTCACCCATGATGTTGCTACGGCTCTTGTGGAATGAGCTTTAAAGTTTTTTGGTGCTGCTAGGGTTTGGGCTTTGTAGGTATCACTGATTGCCCTCTTTGTCCAAGATGCAATGGTGGATTTTGATGCCGCCATCCCCACTTTGTGGCCTTTGGTGATTATGAATAATCTTTATGATTTGCATATGTTTTTTGTTCTTTGTAGGTATGTCTTTAGTACTGTGGGCAAGTCCAGTGTGGCCAGCTTCAGTTCCTTTGGGGGTAGCTTGAGTTTTGTCTGCTGAGAACAATAGGCTGACCAGGAGAATTATAGAGGTAAAGGTGACCATGTATCCATGCCAGCCCAGAGTCCAAGATGGTGTATGCCATTGGGACCCATTGGGAACACAGCCCATTGGTAGGAGAGAGGTTAGTCCATTTAGGATATGGCAACCTATTAAGGGTAGCTCCCTTCTGTTGCACTGGGGCTGTTTGAGTTAGTCTGGCTTGTATTTGGCCTACTGGATGCTTGACTGTCTATATGTCTTGGCACCCTTTTTGGTTTATGGATTGCGAGTCTTACCCTGCAGTCACTGTGATAAGGGCTACAAGGGGACATGTTGGGGACTGAGATCTTTCTATTAGTTTGTTTTTCCCTATTTGCTGTGAAGGGAATGTCTCAGTCTCTTACATTCGCCCACTGCCACTGCAATAGGGGTGCTGGGTATGCTCATGCCATAACTTGTGTTTCAACGTGGTGAGAGCTAATGCAGAAGGAATGTGGCAGGTAGGCACGCTGGCAAAGGTGCAAGTGATTTAAAATGCCCATACAGTAAAAATTCTTACAGGAGGAGAGAGCTGAGCAAAGAAAGGGTCTAGTAGAATCCCGACGTTAGCAAACCCAGTTCTGAGAGAGGTTAATCAGGTTTAGAGTATTATAATGTATGGACAGTGTCTGTTAACCCCTGTTTTCAATCAGTTTATAACCTGATAATCCCATCGTTATGACATCAGTATGCTGTAAACCTTGCTTAACTATGTCATAATGATGGGATTACAGGATAGAATGTCACCACCTGTCAAAATTATTGGAAAGGAAAGGTGATCTGCTGCATGGACATTCATTCAAAACACACACATTCCATTCAGACAGTTACAGACTCACTGCAGCATAGATTGCACTGGTAATTTCAGCACTTCAGTTGCTAGCATACAAAGCAGGAGGCATTCATAGCTGAGCAGGAGAACAAATGCACATAGAAAAAAAACTTTATTTTTTTTAACCACAATGGCTAGCTTTTCCATACACTATAAAATACAATGAGTAATGGTGGTCAACCATAGATGTAATCACCTCTCGTGGTTGCCATGACAACTGTAAACCTCTTGAGCTGCGCTCTCGAGGTTTATATGGTTGTCCTGGCAACTGCTTGAGGTGATTACATCGTGGTTAACCACTGCTACTCAGGCATTATCCACTATGTTAAGGAGCATGCAGGTTAAAGAGAAGGATGACGTAGGAAATTAAATGCCAGAGAGTTCCTACTAAAGTGGGCTGAACCTAATAGTGCTAAAATTAATGTAATGTGGCTTACCCTAGTCCTTTTGCTTCATAGTTTGGATTTATGGTCTGGTGGTAAGCAGCTGCAGTAGCTTTTGTAAGGGTTGCCAGCCTATACAATGCACAGGAAAAACTGAGGATACCTAGGAAGACCAAGGGACTAAGGGGATGGCTCAGTTCATCGCATGTACATCATCAGCCTGTCAGGTGAACAGGGTAAGCCATGAGGTAATGGCTGTGGGAGTGCTGTAGGGAATGTGAAACACAATAACAGAAATACACTTCTTGGGGCTCTCTAGTTAGGGATTTAGGCCCAGATATTCAAAAGGGTTGCACCATGCACAATAGGGTTGTACCAGCGCAAGTCTGAAAATGCGCCATTCTGCGATATTCAGCGGGAGGCAGTTGCGCCCCACAAATCATGCTGAGCAATAGCGCAATGATAATGAATGTATGCACAACAGAAGGGGGAGGAACCATTCATAAATGGTGCAGTGCGATATTCAACAACATGCGCCATGCGCAATAGGGGAGCAAGTTGAAGTTGCGCGATAGCAGAAATGAGCCAAAATAAAAAGGAACAAGGGAGAGGCGCAAGAACGCTGCAGGGAAGGCACATGTTGCTGAACTATAGCCAGACACACAGGCAACACAGACACACAGGGCAGGAAAGAGAAAGGGCACCTAGAACCCTCAGGCACAGGGAAGGTGTGGGGAGCCACAGCCACAGCCACAGTGCAGAAGGGGGAAGTGCCACACAGCACTGAGGCCACCACAGTTAGGTGTTCCCGGTGCAGGGGAAGTAGCAGCCAGGACAGCGGGGAGAACACAGAAACAGCTGCCGGGAGGGGTGAACATAAGCTAGGACATGGCCAGTGCCACCATCCAGATGGAGGCAGTAATGAGGGGGGTGAAAGGTGGGCAGCAGGGGGCGGCCATGGAAGGGCCCATCGGCAGTATGCCCCCAACAGGCAGTACCAAGCCCGCACCAGCTTCGAGCTGTACAGTGATACTGAGATCATGGGCCAGTACCACCTGAATCAGGCAATTCTGAGGTGGCTCTGGGAGCTGTGCAGTGATGTGATGCAGGCACCCACACGAAGGAGCCATGCTCTGTCAGTGGAGACTAAAGTGACAACTTGCATGTGCTTGCTCACCACGGGTACCTTCCAGAGACCAAGAGGGGATGCCACAGGCATAACCCAGTCGGCCGCGTCATGCCACCTCACCTAGTTCCTCAGCGCACTGCTGCCACATGCTGCGGAGTACATGCATTTCCCCAGCACACCGGCGGAGTGCACAGCAAAAATACAGGAGTTCCACAGGGTAGCATGTATGCCTGGCATGCTAGAGGCAATAGACTGCACCCAAGTGGCCATCCACACACCACCTGGCCCGAAGGGGCTGCATATATTAATCGGAAGGGCTATGCTAGCATCAACTGCCTGGTGGTGTGCGATGCCAGGAGGCGCATAATCAATGTCTGTGCCATGCACCCTGGGGGAGCACACGATGCCTTCATCTGGCATCAGTCAGCACTGTGCCACAGATTCGAGAGTGAGGACATCCCCACTGGCCACTTAGTGGGTGAGTATGCAAACCACATGGACAAACTTAGGGCTTGAGAGGGGCATAGTCAGAGGTGACATGGGTAGTGGCCTACATGGCATGGGGCAGGGTGATGCTGATCACCAAACTAACCTCCACCCTCTACACACAGGTGACAGTGGATACCCACTCCATCCCTGGCTGCTCACACCATACCAGCGGCCTGCGACCCCATCGCAGCAACGCTACAATGAGGCACATGCCACCACACGTAATGTCATCGAGCAGGTGTTCGGTATGCTGAAGGCATGTTTCAGTTACCTGGACACCTCCAGCAGTGCCCTACAGTACAGCCGCTCAAAGGCCTGCGGGCTATTCCTGGCCTGTTGCATACTGCACAACATGGCCAATGAATGTGGGATAGCTGTACAGGTCAAAGAGGGGGACAGCGATGGGGACGATGAGGACGCCAGTGACAATGGTGATGGGCAGCCCCTCCTTGGGCGACGGGACAAACACACATGGACACACACCAGGGGTGCATGCCTTCAATGGCCAGGCATGGAACTACACACACCGCCAGGGATGGGTGAGGTCTAACATGGCACGCGATCAGACACACACACACACACACACACACACACACAACTCACCAGATATGGACAAAGGGTAGGAGGCACACCGACCCAGAATGCCACCCCTAGCCACACACATGTCCACAGACCACCATGCCCACTGCCTGTCATTGTGTGTGTGTCAGATGCTGGGCACCATTGCACATTGGCTACAGCGCAATGTAGGCATCATCATGCACATGCAACTGCGGACAGCAGCTGGGAGGGTGTGCAGATGGACTGTGTGTGCGTGCAGGGCTGGGTACCCACCCATGCATTGCCCGCTGAATGACACAATGCACACAGGGCAACATCAGACAGTATCTGCACTGGGAGACAAGTCAGTCACGTGCCACAGTGCCCCAGCCACCACGAATGCGTGGGTGGCCCTGCCGATACTCGCCAGCAGTGACAGGCTGACCACTGGCCTCATGGGGTGGCACCAATGGTCCCTCAGGGGTTCCACTGCATGAACATGACCATGCTCACGCAGGGGTCTGCAGCACACCGAACATGCCTGTGCCAGGCGTGCTCGGGATGCCCACAGCTGAACCCAGTGTCGATAAGGATGGTGTCGCACAACGCTGGGAATGGGGGTGGACATTGCACTGTGCAGTGTCTGCAATGCATGGGCAAATAACTGTGTGCCCCCTGTGTTCATGGCAGCTGTGATTGTCTGTGTCAGCCTGTCAATGGCAGCGGTCACATCCTCCCGCATCAGGTCCATCCCTGCCAGGAGCAGAGTGGTTTCTCTGCTGCGATGCTCCTTTGCCTGGTGCAGAGCCGCACTCAGTGTATTCACCACAGTCACAAGCCACATCTGCTGATTGACTGATGCTTGCAGTATGCGGGTGTGCTCATCCAAGAGGTCATCTGCCTGATCGGCATGCTGTCCCTCAGGGTGTTCGCGGCCCTGATGCTCATCACCCCTTGAGGGTGGGCGCTGCACACCAGGGCCAGGCCTGGGCATGTCCACAGGTGGTGCACTGACGCTGCCCCCTGACACTGTACCCCCATGTCCATTGGCCAACTGCTGATGCTGCCCCCCTGGCTGCCACTCCCCAGGGATCAATGGTGCCACCGCAGTGGCCGCAACAGTCCCACTGTCCTGTACACACACCAGTGCTGCCCCACCGGTGCTGACAGGCACAGGCTGGGACTGTGATGAGACGCAGGCCTCCACAGCGGCACCACCCACAGCCATGGCCGCAATGTTACCTGCTGTGTGGCCATCCTGTGGCACACACATGTCACTGTTCATGACATTAGCGACATAATCATCAGTGACGGATCCTGCACCAGCCCGAGTCTCAGCATGCTGGCATCCATGGACGCTGGCATGCGGGAACACGGGCAGGGCCTCCTCCGTATCTGCTCCACCAACATCAGTCTGGAAGTCCAGGCGGGCCCACTGTTACCCTGAGCTGCATATTCCTGTGGAGGTGGATGGGCCCTCCTCCATCTCCATCTGACCGGCCTCAGCGGAGAAGCCCACCACCGCTGACCCATGCAGACGCTCAGGAGCTGTATGGGAAAACAAAGTCGCGTTACTGCATGTGACCTACCCTGTCCCCCCCCAATAGACAGACCATGACCTACCATGCAGTGACGGGCTACCACCCATCTGGAATCCACCACCCGGAACACCCTCAATGGCACAATGCTGCATGTTGCCAGCAACCCTCTCCTCCTGTGGGGTCAGGCATAGCACCTCCGGCTGTCCGCCACCTGTCGCAGACTGTGCTGCCCTGATGGCAGCCACCTTCTCCTTAGTCCTCCACCTGTCTGTGCCCATCTTCTTCTTGCACTCCTGCACGGAGTGCTGGTGGCTGCCATGCAGGTTTACAGCACATGACACCTCCTCCCATGCAGCAGCATGGGCCTGTGGTGTTCCCTGGCTGAGAAGTGGCTCCTGGTCTAGTTAGGCCTCGAACAGGGCATCCACCTCGGCCTTCATGAAATTTGGCCTCCTCCTCCTCCCACGACTCTGTTCCTCTTCCTCCACAACACGCTCGGTCATGATTCAGCCTGTGAGAATGACAGGTGTTACCTGTGACCGTGCAGTCCCATGCATGTCCCAAAATCCAGAGTCCACACTCCCAAACAGCATGCAACTCACCAATAGACTGCAGTAACCGACTATGGCCAGTGCAGCCTAATGTCACACTTTTATAACACAACCCATGCAAATGAGGCAAGGTGCATCTTTAAGTGGATGCAAATGCAGTGACTGCGCCATTGAATGGCTGATTAGCTGATTTGCATATGCCGGCTGAATGTTGCGCTGTTGCGCTTTGCCCAATTGTGTTGAACGTGCTGAGCCAAGGGCGCAGTTCTGTGACATGCGCAGTACATACCTAACTGCACAAGCCCGGGTTGATGACACAGGCGTCTGCCGCTCTGCTGACGTGTTGTGCACAGGAGGCAATGCAGGGCACGGTCACCATTATGCCAGTGGTGCTACAGCGCTGTTCCCCTATATGGCGCTGTGGCACTGGGGCAACAGCGTGGTAGGCTGCTACAGGAGGTGGCACACAGGCACCCAATCGCGCTACATGCATTGGGTTCCAATCACGCTGTGGCTGTCCGTGCGCCAGAGACCCTTGACCCTGTGCCCAACCTTTGCCCCCTAGGCACCATGCG
The DNA here is from genome assembly GCA_016271365.2 of Neoceratodus forsteri. NCBI lineage: Eukaryota > Metazoa > Chordata > Ceratodontiformes > Ceratodontidae > Neoceratodus > Neoceratodus forsteri. The sequence continues at coordinate 998,207,560 of CM057455.1, read as the reverse complement.
TCAGGCATGGGTGCACCACTATCACGCTGTTTGGTGACAGCGCGATACGGAATGGCAGCACTGTACCGCACAGTATCTGCACATGGCAGAACCGTGCTGCAGAGTGCCATTTTGACTTAACTAAGCAGCAGAGATGGTGCGGAGGCATGCTGTGCAGTGGAACCAGGTGGAGCTGGCAAACCTGGTTGCCATTGTGGAGCCACATGGTGGCCCTTTATTTGGGGAGGCACCCCTGGACAGGGCCAAGAGTCAGGTGTGGCAGGAGGTGGCCGACGCCCTGGAGAAGGCAACCAGTATGGGAGGACGGCAGAGCAGTGCCGCCACTGATATGAGGACCTGAGACAGAGGGACTCGGACCTGCTTGCCCACCTGTGGGCGCATGCCAGGAGGGGCACGGTGCCACGGCCAGGTAGGTGCAACATCCATACACTTTTATCATCCATACGGGTATCACGGTTGCATGTGTCTGGCACATGGGGGGGGGCATCCGGTGTTGGCCATGATGGTGTTATCAGGTGTGGGTGGTGGGTCTGGCTGTGTGATTGCCACATGGGGCAGGGGGAATTTGCTACAGGATTGTACTGATGTTCCTCTCTCCATGTTTGCACCTTAGGCCCAGAAGAGCGCAGGCTGGCGAGAGAGAGGAGGCACCCCGCCAGGAGGACCATCAGGCCGGGAGGGGTGAAGGTCCACAGAGGCGCAGGGACCAGCCTGATGATGGTGAGTGCCTTACATCCATGATTACTATTGCATGCTGTGTAACAGGGCAGGCAGTGGGGCACAGCCACCATCCATTGACACCACTGCCATGCACGCAACTTGTTACAGTCAGCACTGTCCAGTGGCACTGCATGTCTGGGAGTGCATTAATGGTGGTCCATGTGTGCACCGGGCACATGGCTGTGCCACTGCCTTCACACCACATAGTCAAGTCACTGTACAGCCACGGTGGTGCTGTGCAGGACATTGGTGGTGGGTGTGTGCAATGGTCCACATGGCTGTGGCTGCCTGGGTAGGCAGGTCTTGTGGACACGGTCACTGTGGGTGGTCGCACACCATCACAGGGGCATGGCACATGGCTGTATGCCATGCACAATGGGTTTGCTGCAGGGGGCTGGACAGTTACACGTATTGACTCTGCTCCCTTGTCCTAGGTGGACAACACTGGATGGCCCTGGAACGGGCCATACAAGAGATCCTGCAGCTGGCATGGGTGTCCCTGGCAGCGTTGGAGAGAACGGAGCGGCATGGGATCTGGAGGAGGAGAACCCAGAGGCACCACAGGAGTGGAAAGCAGGGAAGAGAATAGGCCCTCCATGACCCCCTGACACACATGCCCCCTAGACCCACCATCACACCCCTTCTTCCCTCTCCCATTTGTACACCCGTGCCCCATACCCACCCTCACCTGGTTTGAGGCTCTTTCCCCCCACCCTTGTATATATTTGTAAATATGTTTTAGAGTTCTTATATTTTAATACATACATTTTGTTATAACAACTGTGGTGGTCTCTGATTTGCAGCGGGCTACGGGTGCTCAGCTGCAGTGGTGTGCATGGCGTCAGGGGTGGTGCACGCATGGGCATGTGTGTTTGTGTGTGTGTGTGTGTGTGTGTATGCAAAGGTGAACTGCCTATGGTGTGGGCAGGGGGATCAGTCACTGTCTGAGGTTTGTGTGTTGTACTCTGTGCACTGGATGCCTGTGTGCAGTGGTCCATGGGGCCTGCACTGTGTGCATGGCACCCCTATCAGACCATCCATGGCCTGTGCAGCTGACAACCTTGCATGTCTGTGATATGCACGGTCTGCTGGTGTGTCAGTGGTGGCTGCTGTGGCCAGTGCTGGGATGGGATGTGTCCTTGGGAGGGTGTGCAGGGTGCTGTACTGCTGGAGGTGGGGTCCGGGGCATGCCCTTTCACATGTGGGGTACCTCGTGTGCTGATGCATGGTTGGTCTCTCAGCTGTACCCCGGGGGGGACATGCAGGGCAGCACTGTGTATGCATCTGTTGCATCACTGCCTGCTGCCGCCCACTGCAGGGTGTCCATGGTGGGGCTGCCTTGCATGGCTCCATGGTGCACAGGGTTACATTGTCACAGTGGGGGTGGTGGCATGCATGGGGTGTCCTGCACTGTTGGGTGCTACTCCTGGGCAGGGTGTATGGGGATCATGGTGCAGGGTGTGCTCTGCATTTGTGGGATGGTGTGATACGGGGTGGTCGGCCATCCTTGTGTGCGGTCACAGCTTGCCAGTGGTGTGATGGGGCACCATGGCCCGGCTGTGGGTTGGTTGCTGGTCTCCATGGGCCAGTGGTTATTCCAGCCCTCCCCTAGTTGTGCAGTGCATGGGGTGTGGGGGGACAATGTCTGTTCTGCTGTGTGTTCCTCTGCCCATCTGTGGCATGGGTGGTGGGCCCCTGCATCCCTGGTTGTGCTGTTGCATTGCTGCCCTGCTGCTGGGGGGGCATCCCTGGTTGCGCTATGGCGCATCTGGGCTGCTCAGCTGACCATCCCTTGTTGCGCTATGGTGCATCAGATATGCTCAGCTCAGCTATGGCGCAGGTGGTGCGATATTCAGTTGTCGGCCGTAGGCGCATCTTGGCCTGTACAATTTTTGAATATCACGCTTCTTGCGCATGGGCGCAGTGGACTTGCGCTTGCTCCTGCTGTTGCGCACTTTTTGGGCACAGTTTGAATATCTGGGCCTTAGTGTTTTTAAACACTTTTCTACTGATCCATGAAACCGGAAGCTTGCACTTCTCCATCTCAGGTACCAGGGGAGGCAATATCTGCCAGTGCCAGCCAGGGGAGGCCAGAAGACAAGGACAATTATTATAGTGATTGAGGAACAGTAATATTATCTCCTATGCTGTATCTCCAGGTAACTCTAATGACTGCTTCTCAATAAGCTATTCTATACTGCCAGTTAAAAAATAGGCAACTTCTTCATTTTCACTAATAAATGTTGGAAGTAAATTAGTTCCTCTGAGAGTATGATGAATTCTGAGAATATTGCTCACTTCCAGACCAATCATGTAGTAATACATATCCTTCTCTCCTTGTTGTATGACTTTGTGCCTGTAATTAACTCTGGGTCACCCCTGAAAAAGGGACCCCTGGATCCAGTGGGCTCCACCAGTTACCCAAATTTAATAACTAAATAAATAAAACTAGATGTAGCATGTGTAATATATACACAGTTTCCCTGGATGACATAATCCCACCCAATCCCTCCCCATGTTTAGTTGCAAATGATGTACACACACTGCACTGCTATAATTAGCTATCTGACTGAGTACTGAGCCATGCTGGCACAGAACTAAGAAGATCTGGCTGCACTGTCTCAGACCAAGGCTGCATATGGCCCACAGGAGACAGCACTGTCCAAAAAAGGATGACGACAGGTCCCCCATGGGCCACATTCTGCCCAAGCATGAAAATGAGCTCATTGGGAATACAACATGCTAAGAGACCATCTGCACACCCATTATATGCTCATTTTCATGCAGCACAGCAGCCCCTTAGTGCCTCTTTCTACTAAAAAGCAATCCCGGTGGCATAGAAGTGTTCCCACTCCATGATCAACCAGTTTACAACATTCAGTATGCCATGGTTGTCTAGTGGTCTCTCCACCCCTGAGTACCCATTACACTTTATTCCAACATATCCCTGGTGGTATAGTGGTTCCCCCCACCTCCCAATGGCCCATCCTGCTTTATTCTGATGTATCCCTAGTAGTATAGTGGTTCTCCCCTTCCCAATAACCCATCCTGCTTTATTCTGATGTATCCATGGCAATTTACAGGTTCTCTCACCCGACCATTCACAACCCCCCACTTGCCCACCCACTGACAACCCCTACCCTGTACCCCCCTCTTTCCAATTGCCACACATTATAACAGCAGCAGCAGGCACAGCCCTCTTCTCACCTCCTCGACCAGCCACCATCTTACAGTCACGGAGTACGATCACACATGTTTTCTGAATGCATCGTATATAATGTGATTAGAATACATGTGCTCCTTGAATCTGTTTTCCATGTGTCCCCTGGCCTTCATGTAATCCTCATGTTTAGTACAATTATGCTTTGCTTGGATAAACTGGCCATTAGAATTGAACTAATCATACTTTTGAGATTAGAAACTATTGTGTGTAACAATGAATTTCTATTAGTTTGCTTCCTATGTAACTTAGTCATGACTGCTGTTATTCTTCTTATATAACATAAATAAAGGCCTAAAGGAAGAGATTCTCTTGAAGATCTACTGAGATAGTAAACTCCACAGTGGGCAATTGATTGGACTGGAGCATCCCTACGAGCTCTCATGGTTAAGGAGGAACCCAGAGAAGCAGGACTACACAAGGCATTTATTTTTCTAAAAGTATGCCACCATTACCTACATTTGTGTAGTCTTTCCAGACCAGCTTATTGTGCTCCCCAGTGGTGCAGTTCATTTGTTTGTGTTCTTTGTTCCTGCACAGGAGGAAAGTTGCTGCATGGAAGAGCTGCTGCAGCTGTGAGAGATCCGAGAAGCCATTCTGACAGCTGAAGCAAGAAAAACTGAACACGCACCTGTCATACACCTGAAGATTATATGTTGATACACACTGTTGATGAATGTATCTAGAAGCTAAATGCAATCTATGTCTATATTTTAGTCAAATATATAGAGACCACTTTGATAGTCTTATTAGTTTTAATAGCTTTGGTAGCTTCCTTGACACTCCCTTGCCATTATTAGAATAGAGAGTCTATATCATACTACCTGCTAACAGATATCTGCCTCATACCTATTGTTTTTCTCTTCCTACTTGTTATGTTGAGAGAATCTGTGGATATAAGATAGTCTGAGGCAGTGATCAAGGCTTGTCAGAGAGAAGTAGTGAGCAGATTTTTAAATCTAGGAAAGTCACTGGTAAACTTACTTGATTCTGAATTTGTATGTGGAAATATAGGGTAAGATCATACTAGTGATGTGCTTAACGCACAAAGGCAGAAGTAGAGGCTGAGTGAGACATATTTTAGTTTATTTTGTTGTACTTTGTTGGTTACTTATTTATTGGGATTATCCCAGTTATTTCATTTTATTTTTATGTTATGTTGTATTTTACTTTCGTGCCAGTAAGTCACATGACATAGTAAGATAAAATGCTCATGCTTTTCTCTTGGCATCTAGAATGCCTGGGTCTCCATTACTGAAAGAGCTGCTGTGTGAGATGGAGAAATAGCGAAAGACCCTCGAGTCTAGTTGAGGCCATAACGATTTTAAGATTTAAGTTTTTAAGCTTTATTTTATTTGCTTGCTTGTTGAACTGCAGAGAATATATTAAATGTGGCCGCTGCAGTGGGGATATACTATTTCTTCTATTTTGTCTCCACTACTGCAGTCACAGCTGTTGAGCAAGCTGAATAACTCTGGGCCTGCTCACACTTGTGGGCTACACCATGGTTGTTGTATCAATCAATCAATCAATCACCTTTATTTAACTAGGTGGAGCACTGTTGAGGTGAGCTCATTTACAAAGTGGGCCTGGGCAAAAGCACAATGATGATCATAACAAGACATAGTTATACAGTGTCAAGGAAAAAACCAAAATAGAAATAAAAAGCAAAAAATATTTATCTGTGTGATGGTACTTTGAATAATAATAGTAAGGCCAACTTCTTTTACTTTTTAGATAAGCATTCTTGCTAGGGGTTATTTGTTAACATTATGTTATATTCAGTGAGTCAGTTACTATTTTATTAACTACTCTATGGATTTTAGCCCTGCTTAGAGATAGAAGCCAGAGTAGCTGCTAAAGCCAAAGTTAGACTTGAATAACTGTCTCTAGTTGTCTCTAGATGTAAAATAAAGCACTGGAGCAGACCAAATCGAGCCATTCTTCCTAAAATTAGACATTCGCCATCTGGCTTCACCCATTACCCACCTCTTCAATCTTCTCCTCGCTGATGGAATTTTCCCTTCTGCATGGAAAACTGCCCACATTATTCCCCCCCTTCATGTCTGGCAACCCATGCGATCTCAATAATTACTGCCCCATATCAATGTTGCCCATCTTATCAAAGTTACTTAAAAAACGAGTCAATTCCCAGCTAAGAGATTACCTGAAATGCTCTAAACTGCTTAATCCCCTTCAGTCTGGCTTCAGACCCAATCACAGTATGGTATCCATCTTGGCTAAAGTGACAAATGACTGGAAAGTCACTTTATATTCAAGAAACTACATCAGTGTGCTCTTCCTGGATCTGAGCAAGACATTCAATATCGTGGACCACGATTTACTTCTATTTACGCTGCACAATCTCAGCCTTGATGATATAGCCTTACGGTGGTTCTCCTGTTATCTAACTGGTAGGTAGTAGCAGGTAAAAGCCCACGGTGACCTTTCACCCCCAAACCACTCTTGAGAGGTATTCCACAGGGGTACATCCTGGGGCCCCTATTAGTCGTGATCTACATCAATGACATAGACTTCAAAATCAACATGGCCAGCATCTACCTTTTTGCAGACAAAACCATCCTCTATGTCACCAAACCCACCCTTGAGCAAGCCTGCAAAGAGTTACAACAGGATTTCCACTTGTTGCAACATAATCTTCTGCACCTTAAATTGCTGCTCAACACCAAAAAAAAAACAAAGTGATGTTCCTTCCACCTCATGTCCACTCAGCTAGCACCTACTCAGCAAGTACTCAGCCCTAAATTCTCACTCTCCTGGGGGAATCAATAGAGGTCATAGAAAAATTTAAGTACCTGTGCTTCTGGCTCGACTCCAAACTTAGCTTCTCGGTGCACATAGAGGAACTCTTGAAAAAACTACAACAAAGACTAGGCCTTTTCTTCAGAATCAGAAAGTTGCTCACATTTGAGGCCAGAACCTGTTTGGTGCAGACCACATTTCTCCCACTTATTGACTATACTGACTTTATTTATAGTCACTGTCCAACAACCGCCTTAGGCAAGTTGGACACATTGTACCACAGAGCCTTGAAATTTATTACCGGTGCCCTATTTAACATGCATCACTGCTATCTTCATTCACAGCTAGGTGGCAGTGAGCTGGACATTTCTGGTAAGTGGGATTTCCGGTACACATTCCACTAAATATCTCATTACATTCTTCAAATCCTTTGAGACCTGACTTCTCCATAGTTAATATTCATGGCTCCCCTAAGGAGAAAAGAAAGAAAAAGTTGAAAAATCTAAGAACTCTATCAGAAAAAAACAAGGAACTGAAAACAATCCAATGGTAAACATGGGAATAAAACATAACTGAATGTAAAGGGATAAAACAGTGTTATGGTAGAAAAACAGAGATCTACAGTAATTGTATGAACTAGTCACGAAAAATACAAGTGGACAAAAGCACTGATTGCTTAGACATGGTACTACACAATTGTGCAAATAATAAGGAAATGGATAAACAACTACTTAAATTGAGACAAGCAATACAAGCATTGGTAAACAATGTCAACACAACAGTAATCAAAGGAAAAGTAATAGTAATGAAAGAAAAGAGAACAGGGGTGAATTACATTCCAAAAACTATGAAACTATAACCAGTCAAGATCAAAATGTACACATTGAACATACTGATGTTAATATTGGAGTGGAAATTATTTACTCACAAGTATTCCAATAGATACTGTAGATTGTTCTAAAAAACAACCCTCTTTTTATGCCTTACTGCTTCTGAAGACTGGTCCTATTTTTCCAATTCAGAACTTAAAATGTACATACTGGATAATGTTTTAACAAACATAGATCTTGACATCCCAAAAAATGATATAGTAGAAGTTAAAAGAAGGCATGATGGACCTATTAACACACTAGAAGTCTACTTTTAATTGGCTAAAATTGCAAATTAAGTTTGGTACAATGGGGGATTACTACTTAATAGGAGAATAAATGTGACCTATCCTAACAAAACAGAATTCAATAAATTGTAGGAAACCTGTGAGGTAATTCATGCTTCAGTAACTTTGAACTTGTTTGGAATGAACAAGTTATTCAGAGAAAATAACCACAAACTATTGGGTGATCTTTGCAATCTATTTTCCAACTTCTTGAAAGTAAAGTTAGGAAAACAGGGGATCTTGCGTGTATGCAGGAAAGATAATTCATCACAAATTGTCATTCTAGTCAAAAATAGTAATGTAGCACATCAGTTGTTACAAAAGAGTAGATTACCGGATGTATTTAACCTACACTTAGTGGATCTTTGTTCAGTAGATATACCTAAACAGATCCTAGTAACGAATGAAGGCATTGGGGAGGCTCAAACCAGAGCACCACAGCCCTCAAACAGGCCTGACTTATTAGCCAAAAAACAAGGATGACTTCCAAAATAGAATCCCATTCATCCTTAGCCTGACTTGAACAGACCCAAGAACACTGATTAATAATAACAATTAATATCTTGGAACACAGCTGGTTTAGAAAACAAACTTGTTGACAGTAAATGGATATAATTTATTACTAAAGAGGACATACTGTGTTGCCAAGAAGCTTGGCATTAGTGTGAAGATTCTATCCATCGGAATAGATATGAGTCAACACACAATGTGGCAACCAGACAACATAAAGCAGGGAGACCATCAGGAGGACATGTATGCAATTTTAAACTAGGGAGCTTTGTTGCAACACAAAGAATCAATAGAGGAAGGAATTTCCTTATTTCACTAGTTTCTAGCCAGCAAGGTGAATTTATTTTAATTAATAGATATATGCCCCCTATGAGCTCAAAATACTGTCAACTACAAAATTAGGAACCAACTTGTTGAGCTCCTTTCAGATATTCATCTGAGATATCCACATATGGATATTCTATTTGTGGGAGACCTAAATGCTAGGATTGGCAAGTTTGATGATTTAAATGATAACTCTTTATTTACATACAGTACTTAGATATGGATTCAAATACCAGCAGAAATAGGATGGATAATAGAGTTATAAAGCAGGACTACATCTAATAGATTTAATGTGAACTTACAATTTATACCCCCTAAATGGAAGACTAAAAGGTGATCTACAGGGTAGGTGTACCTATGTTAAGGCAACAGGAACATCATTGATAGACTTAGTGCCGTCGTCAGGTGCCCCTCAAATGTTGTCCCCTTTATACTGTATATTCTTTCAAGATCCAAAATCGATCATATGCCAATAATATTAAAAGGTGCTTTGTTCAGAGTGGCCTGACAGGACTGCAAGATTTTAATGGAGGCATGTATAACTGAAATTCGATATCATAGAAGGCTGAAATGGGATTTTCAATAAGATAAACAGATAATAAAGATGATTGAAACAGAATTAATCCAGCAACCTTGAAAGATTGAATAAATATTAACAAATGAACAAATGTGGAGACATATTAAGGGTGTCTATGAGTTGATTAGGGGCAAGATATACAGAAAACAAGTTATTAAAAAACACACCCAAAAAAGAATACATGGTTTGATCAAGAATGTATAAAAACAAAAAGCTATCCTTACAGCAGAAGTTCGGAACACCAGAAACCCCAAGGAAAGACAGCAACTCAACAATTTAAGTGAAATATGTTATTTACTGACAACACTTTGATTTAGACATCCTTTTGTAGGAGGCTGTTGACCTTGATGAGTGTTGATAATCAGTTCATCATTTGTTTCGTGTTTACATTGCTTGTTTCAGGCATTTCATGGTATAGTTAAGTTTGCATTCTTGTTTGCAGCATGCAATTCTTATTATACCTTTCTACAAATTTAGCTTCCATGCTATACAGTATGTGATCACACAGTTAAGCTTTGTCAGTACTGTCAACAGTTCCTGTTCTATTGAACAAGTCTGCTCTATACAGACATGTTCAATAGAACCAGAACTGTTGACAATACTGACAGACTTAACTTTGTGACCACATATAGCATAGAAGCTAAATTTGTAGAAGACAACATTAGAAAAAAACTGGTGCATACTGAAAATAGAACGCAGACTTAAGCCCCATGTGAATGAAATGCCTAGAATGATGTACAAATGATCTAGAAACATAGGAGACCATATAGTGCACAGTTAACAGCAATATCCAAAACAAAGTCCAACTTGGCTGCTACCTTTATCAAAAGGATGTCACCAATGCCAGGGGTGTACATTTTGTCAGTATATAACATGTACTAATGCTATTAACAACAGAGGTGATAATAGCACCATAAATATTTTATATTTCATTAACTGTAAAACTACTTATGTTATATATACTGGTGCCCACACCTCAAAAGGGACATTAACCTGCTGGAGAAGGTCCAGAGGAGGGCTACAAAGATGATAGTGGGTCAGCAGGGAAAGGCATACTAGGAGAGGTTGAGGGCACTGAACATGTACTCCCTGGAAGACAGGAGAGAGAGAGAGAGAAGAGACATGATTGGGACCTTCAAGTACTTGAAAGGGATAAATAAGATTGATAAGGACAGTCTCTTTAAGCTGAGTGGCAACCATAACACTAGGGAGGACAGTCTTAAGCTGGAGGGTGGGAGGTTTAGGAGGGAGGTCAGGAAGCACTTCTTCACAGACAGGGTGGTGGACATTTGGAATGCACTGCCGGAAGAGGTCATCTCATTGAAGACAGTGGGAAGCTTCAAGAGAGGCTGGGATAAGCATAGGGGGAAGTAAAGATCATGGGTAGGGAGGATGGGAGGAGTGGGGAGGGAGGGAGGGCAAGGACATTAGCTCCAGCTATGGACCTTACAAATCGAAAGCAGACTTGATAGGCCAAATGGCCTTCTTCTGCTGGCTTCTTCATATGTGTATATGTATATGTATGTTCGTATATATATATATATATATTATATATATATATATTATGGTAGCACGGTAGTGCTACCATAGTTAGGGGTTGAGGAGCCATTTCTATGTTAAACCCCAAAACTTTGCACTTAATAACTTTGCAAACTGTTGATGGATTTGCCTGAAATTTGAATTTATGATCAAGAACCCTAGGCCTTGGGATCTGCCAAGTTTTGTACTGGTCGGATATACAGCTGCGGAGTTATTAAGTGTGTTCAAAAGCGTGTTAACGCTTTTCTGAATTCTGTGGTCGCGCCTACAGCACGTATTTAGTTTATGGATTGGCCCAAAATCTTCAGGGAACGTGCAGCCAGGGTCCCCAATGTGCCTTTCAAAGATTTCATGAAAAAATATTAAACGGTTCAAAAGTTATTCAAAAAACAGTTTCCCATTATAAGTCAATGGGAAAAGTTAACAAAAAGTTCAACACTTTCGCAAATGCATTTTTACTTTCGCAAATGGGCCTGTTACTTTCGCAAATCAGCCATTTTGTTTTCAGTTGGTGATCAGAAAAATGGTTGGCATTTAAATTTGGGACCCTCTAGCAACCTAATTTTTTTGTATTCACCTAGTCGGGCCCTGAGGGTGCTTGCCATGTCTTTATTTTGTGGTAAAACACCCCAGAAATATGTTTTTCAAATTTCTGGAAAAAGTACTTTCGCAAATTACTTTCGTGCTCACGAAAGTGTCGCAAATTTTTGCGAAAGCTTTCGTAAATTGCGACAGTAGTTTTCTAGTCTGTGGGAAAATGACAGCAATTCTTTGGCACTGCGCTGCAAAAGAACCGTTGGGAGTTTATAGCTGAAATTTGGAAGGAACGGAGCCGACATCTCACAGATGTGCCTTTCACTGTTGTATTGAAAAAATATTACATGGCAGCAAAGTTACGGCACTCCAAAGTTGACGGTTTTTCCCATAGGATAACATTACGGCGCCCAACGCATTACAGAAATCCTTTGGCACCCTGCTGCAAAATAACGGTTTGGTCTTTTTTCCTGAAATTTGAGGAAGACAGCCAACAGCCCACAGATGTGCCTTTCAGTGGTTTGGTGAAAAATATTACAGGAGGCAAAGTTATGGTGCTCGAACTTTTCGCTTTTTCCCATAGGATAACATTACGGCATTCGCCGCGCCTTTCAGGGCCCGTATCTCGGAAACGGTGCATGATACGGACTTTTCGTCGGAAAATTTCTTAGCCCCAAAATGGGGCTAAGATTCAAATTAGCCAGGACAGTTGTAAATAATATGACTTTTAAGTTTTTTTTCTACGTCGTACGGTTCCTGAGATATAATGTATTTAGTATTCCAAGATCTCATTTTCTGCGCCGATACTCATTATTTTGCATACATTATTTGTACTCACTGTCTTTCTCAATGCAGGTTTGGGAAACCAGCCTGTGCGCTACATTACTGTTACTGTTGCCCTTTCCGCTATGTGTTCCTGCACTGTTCACTTACCGTTGTCTGCGCCACCATGTGCGTTATCCTTTCATGCTTTCATTTGGCGCTTGTATTTCTGTTATTCTTTGCCATTTTCTGTCTACAGTACCGTTTATCTTTCTGTTTCACTTTACATCACCATGCCCATTGACATTTCTGTTTGCAGGCACCATGTTACTATGTGACAACACATCACGTGGCAGACCATTCCCGTCTACGCCACCATGTGCGTTACCCTTTCTGTTCTCATTCGTGCTTGTGTTACCATGTGCGCCACTGTTAGCATTTCTGCTTGCGTTGCTGTCCCTGTTAGTATGCCACAAGACATGGGCCCCGCGTTCCCGCGTCTGCATTACATTCACTATTTCTTATCATTCTCAAAAAGAAGGGAAATTAGAGGCAAAAAACTCAGTTTAATGCATTAGTTAGAGTTGTTCCACAGCGACAAAAGTGAGGAAATTCGCTGTTAGGGGTTGAAAACCCCTTGCACCCCCACCCACCCCCAACCGGCATTAGGGTGTGCATTAGGATCATGAGTCCTAACTCTCACCCCATTCTCTTATACTTCTGTGCTTTACAGGTCATGGGGTGAGTTAGGGCTGATGATCCAATGCTAACCCCAATGCCACCACGCGCCATCCTTTAGCTTTCATTTGCGCTATGCTTCTGTTACTTTTTTGCCATTTGTGTGTACGCATGTTTCTCTTTCTGTTTCACTTGCGTCACCATGCCCATTGACATTTCCATTTACAGGCACCATGTTACTATGTGACCAGACATCACGTGGCACACCGTTCCCGTCTATGCCACCGTGTGCGTTACCCTTTCTGTTATCATTCGTGCTTGTGTTACCATGTGTGCCACTGTTAGCATTTCTGTTTGCATTGCTGCTCCTGTTACTATGCCACAAGACATCATGTGGCGGGAGCACGGGGTCCAAAGGGCCCCGCGTGCCCGACACCACATTACATTCACTATTTCTCAATATCATTCTCAATAAAAAGGGAAATTAGAGGCAAAAAACTCAGTTTAATGCATTAGTTAGGGTTGTTCCACAGTGACAAAAGTGAGGAAATTTTCTGTTAGGGTTGAAAACCCTAACTTCAATCACCCCCAGCACCACACACACACAGACACACACACACATTCAAGTATGGGGGAGGACCAAGTCAACACAACCAATGACAGACATCCAGCAGCAGGTGACAGAAATAACAAACAATTGTCTAAATGTACTGAGACATCCCCACCCACCTGACCAGGTACTGCATGCTCAGTGGAGATCAACAGCAAAACTGAGGCCATGTACACCAAATGTACACATCCCTGATTGCAGCTGCACACAACGTACCACACTTAGTAGTTGCATGGCTTCACCTACCGATGCCCCACACCACACCACAACTGGTACTGTGCCGTTATTCAATATAAATGCTGAAGGTGCATGATGACAGTTGTAGAAAGGTTTTAACACTACTGAGTATACATTAATTAAGAGAAGCACATAAATTAACTACAAGACACTAGCATGCTCAAGATAAAAGTAGTAGATACATTTAGTAGGTGATTTACATAGTAGTACATTTACTGCAATGGTTTACTCAACATAGAGAGGCTGATGTAAACGTATGGAAAAGCATTGCCTGTTCAACGCTGTGAAATTGGTACTGCCAGTATCACATGCATTCTTACTGATGAAGGTGTACTGCTGATGTACATACATAGACCTTCAGTGTGTTTCAATATTAAAGATGCAGTAAGTATTCTTTGTAAGAAAGATTGTAATTGCATGGATCAGGCCAAGCAACTTCTAAATATCATAGCACTACTGAGCCAACAATGATGTACCTGTATCGGACATGTATATAGGATAGATTTTCCTGTAGGCACTTACTGAGTATGTTGTACCTGATAAAGACAATCTCATTGCATCTGTGATGACTAACTTATTCAAATAGTAATAGATTTGCTATTGTTGCAATGAGTGATCTATGCCACTTATGGACACAGTGTGATTTTTTAACAGTTGTTTCATACTCAGGCTGTATGCCTACTGTTTGGGTTTGCACACTTCTGTCACTGATGCTATCAAAGTGATAACTATGTTAATTCTGCTACAACAGGAATCAAGTAGGTATGGTGTAGCTATAAACAGAATGTCTTTTAGTATTGATTTAACTCATAATGGGGTAAATGTACTAGGACAGCAGGGGTTATCCTCTATCACTGAGTCTGTCAGTTATAATCACACTAGGGTTTTGATGACTGTAATGATCAAGTTACACTGTTCATCTTCATGAGTTCATATTCACAGCCATTCTCCAGCAACTAGACAGTGTATGGTGTAACTGGGTGGGACACTATGTTGCAAAGCTGCTGCAGTGCCTAGCAGAGGGAGAGTATCTACTCATAAAGACAATTAAGCAATAAGGCATGACCAACAGTTATGTTAAATGGTCTGTTAATCACCCTGTAGGGGTTTAATGTTGAATGAGGCATATCCGAGTGCCACATGTCGCTAGACAGTGATAAACTGACCATTAACATAATACCTGGGAGTGGCTTATTGCTATCATAATAAAACTGTTTTTAAACAACATTAAACCATGTTCATCATATGGTTAGCTCTACATGTATGTTAATAAAACTAAACATAAGGCTGTTACAATGTTTACAGTCAATTAGAAAGCTGCATTTCTCAAACCCTTGTTATAATCAGAGATATTATACCTGTACAACTCCTTGGTTTTGCTTAACTCTATTGCTCAGGTGGCCCACCACAAGTGGTGTGGTGTGGTGGAGCATTGGTAGGTAAGGCCATGCAACTACTAAGTGTGGTACGCTGTGTGCAGCTGCAATCAGGGATGTGTACGTTTGGTGCATATGGCCTCAGTTTTGCTGTTGATCTCCACTGAGCATGCAGTACCTGGTCAGGTGGTGGGGATGTCTCGTAGTACATTTAGACAATTGTTTGTTATTTCTGTCACCTGCTGCTGGATGTCTGTCATTGGTTGTGTTGACTTGGTCCTCCCCCATACTTGAATGTGTGTGTGTGTCTGTGTGTGTGTGGTGCTGGGGGGGGTGAATTCGGAGTTAGGGTTTTCAACCCTAACAGAAAATTTCCTCACTTTTGTCGCTGTGGAACAACCCTAACTAATGCATTAAATGGAGTTTTTTGCCTCTAATATATATATATATTTAGGTAGCACGGTAGTGCTACCATAGTTAGGGTTGAGGAGCCATTTACATGTTAAACCTAAAATTTTGCACCTTAATAACTTTGCAACTGTTCAATGGATTTCCTGAAATTTGGAATACACAATCAAGAACCACACATCTTGGGATCTGCCAACTTTCGTACTGTTCGGATATACGGCTGTGGAGTTATTAAGCATGATCTGCACGCGCATTTATGCTTTTTTGCAATTCTTTGGTCATCTCCACAGGTCGCATGGTTTGTGCGACTGGTACGAAATCTTCAGGGAACGTACAGCTGTGGTCCCCAATGTGCCTTTTGAAGATTTTGTGGAAAAATATTAAACGGTTCAAAAGTTATTCAAAAAACAAGTTCCCATTATAAGTCAATGGGAAAAGTTAACAAAAAGTTCGACAATGTCGCAAATGCAGTTTTTACTTTCACAAATAGCCCTTTTACTGTCGCAAATCTGCCATTTTGTTTTCAGTTGGTCATCATAAAAATGCTTGGCATTTAAATTTGGGACTCTCTAGCAACCTAATTCTTTTTGTGTTTACCTAGTCGGACCCTGAGGATGCTAGGCATGTCTTTATTTTGAGGTTAAACACCCTAGAAGTATGTTTTTCAAGTTTCTGGAAAAAGTACTTTCGCAAAGTAGTGTCGCACTCATGAAAGTGTTGCAAATTTTTGTGAAAGCTTTCACAAAGTTCGACAGTACTTTTCCAGGCTGTGGGAAAATGACAGCAAATCTTTGCCACCCTGCTGCAAAAGAACGGTTTGGTCTTTTGGGATGAAATTTGGAGGGAACGCAGCCAACATCTTACAGATCTACTTTTCTGTATTTTGGTGAAAAAAATATTATAGGGCAGCAAAGTTATGTCACTCCAAAGTTGACACTTTTTCCTATAGGATAACATTACGGCATCCGCCGCATTACAGGAATCCTTTGGCACGCTGATGCAAAATAACAGTTTGATCTTTTAGGCTGAAATTTGGAGGGAAGAAAGTCAACATCCCACAGATGTGCCTTTCAGTAGTTTGGTGAAAAAATATTACAGGGAGCCAAAGCTATGGCACTCCGAACTTCTCTTTTTTTCCCATAGGATAACATTACGGCGTTCGTCGTGCCTTTCAGGGCCCGTATCTTGGAAACGGTGCGAGATACGGACTTTTCATCAGAAAAATGTTCATAGAAAACTAGCCAGGAAAGTCATAAATCATATGACTTCAAATTTTTTTTCTACGTTGTATGGTTCCTGAGATATAAGCAATTTAGTATTCCAACTCCTCATTTTCTGCTCCGAGACCCATTATTATGCATACATTCTTTGTACTCACTGTCTTTCTCTATGCAGCTTTTGGGGAAAACCAGCCTGTGCACTTACATTACTGTTACCGTTACCATTTCCACTTGTGGTTCTGTACCCGTTTCACTTACCGTTCACGTCTACGCCACCATGTGCGTTACCCTTTGCGTTTTCATTTGCGCTTGCGTTTGCGTTATTTTTACCATTTGTGTCTACAGTACTGTTTCTCTTTCTGTTTTGCTTTGTGTCACCATGTGCATTACCATTTGCATTTGTGGGCACCATGTTACTATGTGACAAGACATCACGTGGCAGGAGGGCACTGCGCTCCTGCCGCCACATTACATTCACTATTTCTCATTATCATTCTCAAAAAGAAGGGAAATTAGAGGCAAAAAACTCCATTTAATGCATTAGTTAGAGTTGTTCCACAGTGACAAAAGTGACGAAATTCGGTGTTAGGGTTGAAAGCCCCCCCAGGACCCCCTCGCCCACACCCAACCGGCATCAGGGTGCACATTGGGGTTGTCGGTCCTAACTCTCACCCCATTCTCCTATACCTCTGCTTCTTCACACACATTTGATGGGGTGAGAGTTAGAACCCCTAATGTGCACCCTGATGCTGTGGGGTGGTTGGGGGTCCTAGGGGGCCTTTCAACCCCTAATACCAAATTTCTCACTTCTGTTGCTGTGGAACAGCCTTAATTAATGCATTAAATGGAGTTTTTCTCTAATATGTATATATATATATATATATATATATATATATATATATATAGCTGTTTGCACCTGTGGGATATATTATATTGGAAGATCTAAAAGAAATTTAAAGAAAGGGTAGGGGATCAAATTAGAGCAATTTCTGCTAAACATTAGGATTATGCTACAGTTTTGCATTCCTGTTCAGTACATGATCCCCAAAATCATATGTGGTCATTTGCAACCATAGAAAAAATAAAAGTTGGACCAAGAGGTGGGAGCATGGATGATAAATTAGCCCAGAGGGAACAGTATTCGATTTCTAGGACTAAAGTCATGCAACTCCCTAGCGTTAAGGATAAAATAGAATGGTAACCACACATATGAAATTCTGTGTATGTATGTATGTGCATTAAGGGTCCATTACTAGGTATTCTGTAGTCTTTGTTTCAGTTGATAAATGAACTAAATTTAAAATACATATGTAAATAACATAAAATAATGTAAATCAGCAAATAATTATTAATATACTATTTTTATTTGTTTCATATGATTTATATGAGAAGTATGACCATACATTAGTATTGTTTAGTTTTTTTATTGTATTATGCCAAAGAGTTTGTCTTATGCTTTTACAACAACCAAATACTGTTGCACTCATTACATGTAATACATGTTAACACTGTGTCTTTAAGAATGCAATATTTAAGTGTTGTAAGTGAGCATATTCATTATCCTCTTGACAAAGCCCATAAGTGTGAAACATTGAGGGTCACTGTCTGGGCTGGTAGCCCACCTGTCCGATGTCCGCTCTGTTTGCTGATGAACATTAAAGGAGCAACAACTGATAATCAAGGCCACTGTTTTTCAGTTTTCACCAGAAAAAAATGATAAAATTCTGGAATTTGGTTAGCCTTCACACCGGTAAAAACAAAGAATTTCACAGAATTCGACATTTTGCACCAGATCAGTTAATCCGCAGAACCTGTGTTTTACTGATAATTGCTTCCAGTGCTATTTTCAGTTTGCTTCATTTAATGGTCTACATATTAAGCCTTCTTTGATTCTGATTATTTATCTAGATATTAAATGAATGAAAATAGAATTCAGGTAAAATCCAGAAATTAGACTAACAATCATTGGTACAATTCCCAGAATTTCAAGTCTTGAAAAAGGAATTTCATTATTTTAATTATTGTAAATCAGTGGCCTTACTGATAATATCCTGAGTGTTGCAGGCTTCCTTTGGAACTGGATTTGCGTGAGTGTGTGTACATGACTGGTTCATTGTCATAAACAGGTTTTGCCATTGGCACCATGCACTGACTGAACAACTTTGAGTGCTGTGTCTTTCTATGGGATAAATTGAACACTAATTAGTTTTTATCGTTGTTGTCTGGGACCTGGTTGTCACTTTGTGTTTTGGGATTTTGTCTGTTTTGGTGTCATTTTTCTTCCCTGTTGTTCCTGTATCTCAGCCTGTCTTTATGCTCCCTAATCCTCCTTCCCCTTGACCTGCGTCTTCTCTGTCCTGATATTACCTGTTATATTGGTATCCTTTTCTTCAGTTGGACCTGTATGGTTTCCTCCCTGTGAAGGATCTCCTGTCTAAAAAACAGCCCCTTCCCTTTGCTGGCCCCCACCCAGCTGAGTATCACTACTTGATGTGTATAATAAGGAGTCCAAATCAATATCGTGGATAGAAATTCTTGTTAGTTTCATTTCTTCTGTCCTTGATTCATGTATAATCTTTGTTTTCTTGGTAATTGGTAAGATCTGTCTTAAACTATATTAACTTCGCTGCCCAAATTTCTTCCAAACTCTTCTATTTAATTTACTCAGAAAACATCTTTAAGCTCCTCCACATAGAATTTATATTTTACCTCTGCTTCTGTATTTTTAATTTTCTCCTCTATATTTTACAATTCAGTTGTTATTGTTTTTGGTATTTCCCAGGCTTTTGGGTTTGAATTAGTGGCACTTTGGCGCTTTTCATCCTGATTGGCCACTTCTCCTCTGCAGTGGACTTATCGGCCAATTAGGGCTCTACAGCTCTCCCCAGCCTTTCCCTGAATCCTGGATGGCTATTTTGGGCCACTGCCTTAGTGTTAATGGGGCTAATTTTTGTTCCACCAGCCATCCCCAACCCCCGACTCTCTTTAAATGCTCTTGGGTTGCTAAACATCCCACCCTTTCTTGAGCTTATGTTTTTAAGTTACTCCTATTAAAGTGGCCTCTTTTCTTTTTCTTCCATCCTTATCTAGGGCCTCTCAGCCCAGCCCCCTCACCAAAATCTAATCCTCTCTGCTTTCACAACACAATACTTTGTCTGGTTAACTAAGCTACTTTCAGCCTTTCTTCAGATCAGCATCCCACTGTGTCTCTCCAGCTGCTACTTCCATACTATTTCCTCTTACTCTTTATACCTCTTTCTCTTCATCCCGTTCTGTTTTTTTCTTCCTGATCATGGCTCTAACATCTTCCTTAGTCACTCTTTCAACTCCTTCTGTCTCCCTTTTTCCTACTTCTCCCTCCTCCTCCTGACTTCGCACCATGCCCTTATCTTTCTACCTCCTGCCGTTAATCCTCACCCTGTTTCCTCTCTATGACTCTCCTCTCTATCGACATTACCCTCTCAACATGCCTCCCCCCACCCATCAAATCTCTCATCCCTTTTCTCTACTACTTTACCTCTATTTTTTTGTCTGTTCCCTATCCTTCACCTCTCACTTGCCAGCTTTCTAGCACTGACTCCCCTCTTCCTCTTTCCTCTCCCTTTATTCATACTGGGTTACTCCCCTCCTCTTCTCAACCTTGAGGCTCTATTCTGCCTCTCATCCCCACTCCTCCGTATCCCCTCTCATACCCTCAGAAAATCTATGTGCCCTCCCTACCTTCTTCTTTTCTTACTTCTTTTACTCCTCACAGGTGACTTTCACCCTAACCCAGGTCCTCTGACTAACCCCCAAGCCCTGGCACCAGCACCTGCTACCTTAAATGTAAATTTCTCCTCCTTGTCAAAACGTCTTAGGTTTTTTAACATAAATGCATGCAGTCTACTTCCAAAACTTGACATGCTTAAAGTTTGGGTCTCCCAGTACCCCACTGACATCCTGTGTGTAAGTGAAACCTGGCTTTCATCTAAAATCCCTGAGTCTGCTATCTCTATCCCTGAGTTTAACCTATCTCACCAAGCCATAGGTAAGTGAGGGGGCGATATTCCTCTGTGCATTAAAAAATCTATCTCTTGTTCCATCATTTTTAAAGAAGCCCAAACTTCCTCCAATGAAGTAATCATTGCACAGCTATCCACCCCTGCCTCAACCACACTTTACATTGGCGCCCTCTATGCCCCTCCCAAAACATCTCCTGGCACCATGGCTTCTATCATCTATTCCATTTCTTCCCTCACATCCAGTGGGGAGCTGTTGCCGCTTGGGGATTTCAACTTTGACTGGCTCTTGCCCTTCTCTGTCTACCATCCTTAAACTAGAAGCTCTAAACCTAACTCAATTGATCCAAGTACCCACTCGGCTAAACCCCCACTCCCTGAACCATACTCTCCTCAATTGGGTTCTATCCTCCCACCCTCATCATATCACAGCTGCTGGAGTACTCCCAGATGCTATCAGTGATTATTGCATCACTTATTGCATAACAAAAATTCACATCCCCCTTGCGGCCCCTAAATACATCTGGTCCCAGCTCCTTCATAAGCTAAATGTCACTGCCCTTCATCAGGATCTCAATAAGGCAGACTGGGTGCCCATCTACTCTGCAAGGGATGTTGACTCTGCCCTATCTCTCTTCTCCAACCTCCTCCTCTGCATTTGGAACCACCATGCCCCCCTTAAGAAAACCAGAGTAAAGAGACACCATCACCCCTGGATCACTGCTGACCTTCTAGCCAAGTGCAGGGCTAGGAACAAAGCTTGGCGCCAGTACAAACCTCCCTTCTGCAGGCAGATTTACATGTATACAGAGCCCTTAGGAATAACTGCACTAAGGCCAACTGCCTTTGAAAGGCGAATTACTTCAAGTGTCACCCACAGTAAAACCATCAAACACCTGCATCTTTCTGGAAAGTCCTCCATACCCTCCCAGACCCTCTGTCCCAATATACCTCACCTGTTCTTCAAGTTGATGGGTCCCCTGTCTCAGACCCTGCCTCTGTTGCCAAGTTTTTTAACAGATTCTTTGCCTCTTGCACTCTCCCTGGCACTAGTTTCCCCTTATTTCCCTTACACCCTTTGGACCACCTGGCCAGGGCAGACCACCACTTTGATTACCATTTCCTCATGTTTACTTCTTCTGAAGTTTACTCTGCCCTCTTTGCACTAAACCCCTTCAAGTCTAGCCCCGACATCCTCCACCCCAGGCTTCTCCACTTCTCTGCCTTCACCATAGCAGTACCACTCATCCATATCCTAAACCTTTCTCTCTCCTCCTTCTCCTCCTCTGTTCCCAAGGCCTGGAAATTGGCTAAAGTCCTCCCCCTCCACAAAAGAGGTGACCCCTCCTCCCCTGGTAATTACAGGCCTATCTCTCTTGTACCCTCTTTAGCCAAACTACTAGAATCACTTATTCACATAAGGCTGACCGATTTCCTTACTGGTTCCAACACTCTCTCCCCTATCTAGGCTGGCTTTAGAAAGCATCATTTGATAATATCTTCTTTTTTGCGTGTCACTGACTCTATGCTCACTGCAATGGATAGGAGACAAATTACAGCAGCTATTTTTATCGACCTTGCGAAAGCCTTTGATTCTGTCTCCCAACCCCTCCTACTTCAGTCTCTTGGCTCTATTGGCCTTGTTGTGCCCACTGTAAACTGTTTCTGATCCCACCTTCATGACAAGGCACAATTGGTTCAAATAGAAGATGCCTTACCCTTCCCACTCCCTATCCTCTCTAGTGTCCTCCAAGGCTCCATCATTGGCCTGCTATTATAAATAATCTCCCCTCAGTCTGTAGATCTGCTGAAATTCATATGTATGCAGACAATGCTATTCTTTTCCTCTCCAGTCCTTCAGTCAGCAGCATACAGTCCCCACTTCAGGATGATGTTAACAGAGTCCAGTACTGGTTCAATGACTACAAACTTAACAGTCACATTAAAAAAACAGTGGTCATAACTTTTGGCTTCAGACAAAAGCTGACCACCCTACAGAAACCCCCCATTTTTACTACTCTACTATTTTTATGGCTCCATGCTTGAGAACGTCTCGGCCTTTAAGTACCTAAGGGTCTGGTTGGATGAAAACCTGTATTTCTCCTACCATGTTCATGCCATCTCCACCAAGCTTCACCCCAAACTAGATGCCCTTTAATGTCACAAAGCCTGCCTCCCTCTCCCCACCTGCCGTGAGATTGTCTCCAAAATGATACTACCTATGCTTGACTACACTGATGTGGTGTATGGCGCTGCCTCTCAGACTTCCCTTGGCAGACTTGACATCCTTCTAAACTCTTTCTGCCATTTTGCTACAGCATCTCCATCTCTCATCCATCACTGTCTTCTCTATCCTCCTCTATCTCTTGCTCCTTTGTCTCACAGGAGAATTTATGCACTGTGTCACTTTCATTGCTAAATTTTGATTTGGTTCCCTCCCCTCCTATCTCTCCTCTCATCTCTCCCAAGCTGCCTCCTCTAATTACTCCCTTTGTCACAGAGACTCTTGCACCTTCTCTATCCTGCACTCCCACTCTGTTTCTGGCCAATTTGCTTTTTCCTTCCATCTCCCTTCTCTCTGGAACAAACTACCCTTTGACCTCTGCCTTTGTCCCTCCCTCCCCTCACTCAAAAGACTCCTTAGACTCCTTCCCTATCAGCCATGCTCACATTGTCCCCAACCTTCTCTAACTTAAAGTCTTGCTATTCTGTGTTGAACTGCCTGTTTTAGGTAGAGTTTTTAATACCTGCATTGTTTTTGGGGGGCATGTATAATCCTAATTCTCATTTAGACTTGGCCTGTTAAGAAATCTTAGCTTTTGACCATGTCTGGTATTGATTTAAGTTGTTTGAGTGATTATTTTTATTACAGCCATTAAGTCATGCAACCATGTCCCATGACCTATTTCTTGTATCTGTGTATTGTGATCTTGCTTATGCTGTTGTGTCATTATCCCTATGTTCCCCCTTCCCTGGGTCACACCTGGAAATGAGCTTCTGCTCATGGTGCTTTTCACGGTTATCAACTTATAAATAAATAAATTAATTAATTAATAGCATCAAGTCTCTGTAATATTTTCTTCTTGTACCATCTCATTTGGTTTCTAGATCCTGGTTAACAAAACCTAAATTAGGCTCTATGTAGATGCGCAGGACTCTGCAATACATTTTTGTTTAAGGTATTTGGTGAGGATTAGGGTGTGTCATTCCAATTTGTCCTGTTTTTGCTTCATTTATTCAAACGGAATTGTTACTGACTTGGTTGTGGCAGTGCCAACAAATTCCTTCTTATTTTTAAACATTTCTAGTATTTTCTGCTCAGCTGACTCAGGGATAAGTATAGTGTATGACCTGTTCTCTGGGATTTTGTCCACTTCATCAAAGCCACCAGTTGTAATTGGCACACTTGTGCAATCAGGTTATACTTGCTATAGGAGATGGCCGCTATATCCTCTGGCAAAAAAAACATTACACCTGCTGATGGATCCTACACGTTCAAACAAACAAGTGGTAACAGTTTAACATTTCACACAAGCCTTATTATGTGCAATACTGAAAATACAGTACAGTGCTGAAAGCAAACTTTAAAAATGAAAAACAAAGTCTCAGTGGGGCTAATGGCACTAACTTAGCAGAGATCCTACGTTTGGCCAGTGAAGTAATGTACAGCTAGTCTTTGTAGGGAGGTTCCTTTTAGGAAATGGCTCTGTTAGGAAGTTCATGCTTATTTGGAGGCTAACGATGGAGGCCTTTGTTCGGGGTATGATTACTGTATTACCTACTGTACTCTGTTATCCTTGTTATCCTCATTTGCATGATCACTCATTGGCAATACAGACACCAGGTAGACTGGACTCTCTGGACCATCTGCAGCATTTCCCAATCCGGTAGCAAATGTTCATATTGTTCCATAGCTCAGTGTTCCTACTTCCAGAAACAGTTTCAGACATCTTCGAAATGATTGCAGTGAGTAAATATTAGTCAACAAGGTTTCTTTTATCAGGTGCTAATTGCTGCAAATTACCTCTAGCAGGGTGTTAATATTATAACCACCTGTCAAACTGTCTAAGTCCTCCTGAAATCTGCCCGCTATAGCAGGCGGGCAACGATCAAAAATAAATGGAGGTTTTTCTATTGAATCCAATGGATTTGGCAAATGGTTTTGAATTTTTGCTCGATGAAAGTGGCTGCCCTCATTAACTGTGGGCACTATAAATGGAGTGGACTGTATATAAAAAGTGAAAAAGTCCAAGTGAGTCCCTTCTTTAGTACAAAAATCAAGTCCATAAATAGTACCAAAGGATGCAGTCCAAGTTACTCCAATCCTCCCCAGTGGGTATGGAATTCCCCTGTTAAAATATTTTCAAATATGGAGTGTCCATGTAGGTTCACTTAGTACTTCCCTCTCTGGTTTGTGAATTCCTACAGCACCTCAATGTCTGGTGACCCTTTGCAAAAAGCACTAAACCAGTGCTTCATTACAACAACAGGAACTCCAGCCCAGTCAACCTCAGAGAAAGAAAACATTATTAAGGGAGAAGCCAGTTCCAATCAAGGCTACACATGCAGAAACAACAGACTAGACAAATAGACCCACTCACCATGTCATTACAAAGTGTCACTATTATTTTATCACTACTATAACATCCAGAAATTATTAGTATACTAAAATATACCAGCTGAAACCAAAATCAACATTTTAGGTCTAAAATCAACAGCTCCTTCTTTAGGGCATACTCTGACTGCAGTCTATAAATTAGAAATATATGGAGGATAATGGATGGGCACCAGTGAACAGCAATGCTGTGTTCACTTCAGGATGTTGTTATGACAACCAAGTAGATCTTGAGGGTGAAGTAAAGTCCTGGGGATGATTTTATTATCAGCATTATATTCTTGATTTTCTTTTCTCCAAGAACTTTGGTTTTATACCAGAAGGAAATTCCTGGCTTGCAATTTATGTTGGAAACTAAATAAAAAGGTGCATCAGCTGACAACATTTTGGCTGGTCTCTGACTGGCATATTTTTTGTCTGCAGCAATAGGGACTCTGTCAGGGTTGCTAGGATTCACATACATCCTGGGCTTGATGGTTCTATTGCCATGGGAATTTTCCCCCATTTGGGTCTTGGTTTGTCCTTCATTGTATTGAATGTATTCTTGTCCCTTGTGTTTGTTTGTAGAATTAAGTACCCCAAGTGAATATTGTACTGCTTGGTTGTGCTTAAAGAAAAATACAGTCCGTTGTAAAACAAACAAAAAAAACAGATTCAGCAGTGACATTGGAGTGTGTAAGGCTAATGTCCCACTGCTATGAGTTTCTCAGTGTCTGAAGGGGAGAGTGCATCTGCACAGTTTGTCTTATTGCCCTTGCCTTATTTTTTTATAAACTTTTGCTTGGCAGATAATGAGGCTAGTGTTTCTTTAAATGCCATTTGATTGCAGTGGAAAATGCAGAGTCCATATTTATGTTTCAGCAGGTGGTGATCAATGCTTCCAAGTATTCCTGTTAATGTGCTTGGCTCATGTTCACTGCCATTAATTCTTTTTATTTTGCAGATAAATTCTGCCAGAATGTCATCCAGTTGTACCATAGGGATTTCAGTGATGTTTCAGGCTTCTCCTATGTCTGTCAGATAATTTTAAAATATTTTGATGTCCAGTTCTGTGTTCTTTTCACTGTCCACCAGTTTTCCTGCTCCTTTATAAACTGTTGCCTGTCTGGATCAACAGGTTTGGAAAAAAACAGCTGAAGCCATCACTGATTGCTCCGGTGGGATTTCCACTTGCAACGCCAGTGACCCGGGTTCAGGAACAGGCCTGGGTTGTCAGAGTCCAGCTGGGGGGGGGAGTTGCATCGAGCATCCCATGGACTGCTCTCCTTCTCCAGGAGGAGGGTATGGGGTGTTGTCTGTGCATGGGGGACCCCTGGCGGAGACCAGGGGTTCCACAGCAGATGGCGCCAGCAAGGATCAAAGGGAGCGGGATGGATGCTGGTGTCATTGCACATTCCTGCCCCCCACAAACAGGGAAAAAAAATACAGCCTACCTGCTGCCTCTATGAAGCCCATCCTCTGGCTGCAATTGGCTCCCCCAGGCTGACTCCCACCCTATCATATCATTCATGGCACCTTGGGCCAGGTGCCACAACCCCACCCTGGGGGGCAATCCAGGGAGTCCTGTGATGGCAGCTAATGTGGGGGAGCTGCAGTCGAGGGGGTCTGTGACTGGGCAGATGCCTGGCAGTAGGATGGGCCCATAAAGAATAAATAGAAAAAAGAACATATTAAGTGCAGAAGTGTTTGTAGTAGTACTAAACAGTTTATTCTTCCATAACAAGAAAGGGATTACCCAGTTGGGCCAGTGGCTCATTTACAATGAGGCCCATCATTCATACACACAGTTACAATATAAAATAGTAGAATAATACAAGATCTATAAGATACAGAAAGTTTCACAATCATATGCAGCGGTTGAATAAGTATGTTTACATATATTACACTAAGAAACATTTCTACAACAGCTATAATAAAATATGTAATGAATATAAAAATGCTTGTTTGATAAGAAATTATAGTTCATGTTTTTTTTTATTTTCGCATACAGCATTTCCAGAAATATCAATAAAGATTAAACAAAACTCATGTACGCATTCCTAAAATTCTTAGCTATTAACTATACAGTTACAATATCCCTTAGGCAAGGTGGCCTCACACACAAACTAGGATTTTACTGAGTACCACACTAGTTTTCCATGTAATTTAAAAAAAATCTGAGGTAATTCATTCCAGAGTTTGGGGCCCTGGCAATAGAGGGCAGCTTTCAAAACTGAAACTTTAAATTCTATATTGCCATCGGCACTAGTAGGTCACTTTTTACTGTACATTTTTTAAAATAGATTTCATAGGTATAGCAGAATCAAATGTAAAATATGTACATTTCTACACTCAGATAGCTTATCCAGCACAAGGATCTGTAAAGGGAACAATTATGAGTTTCCAAGGGGGCATCAAGGATGAATCAGGCAAATCTGTTGTATGCCACATGTAGTTTATTCAGTTCCTTCCTGCCCCCCACATGTCAAATTACCAATGTCCAACAGAAGAACCACCACTGTGTTGACAATATGCTTCCTGGCCTCCTGAGGAATACATCTTCTGTGCCTGCATAATATCCTAATCTTACCTTTAGTTTCTATATTAGACAGTCTGTATGCACATCCCATTTACACTGGGAGTTCAACCAGAGTCCCAGGCATCTATATGAGTCTACTTGATTCAGTCTGTAATCATCTTTAGTTACTATTTTAATACTTTTTTATTACTACTTTGTTTACGTCCGAATATCATTTAAAAATCTGTCTGTGTTCATTAAAGTTGTCCTGTGGTCTATTCCAATTCTTTTGTAGTTTAGTCTGAATTTCTGCTATTAATTTGCCCACTAAATGTTAAAGAACTGTGTCGTCTGCATACAAAATGTGCTGGACCTCTGTCATGAAAGGTCACCATTTGTTTACAAGTTAAATAAAATCAGCTCCAGCTCTGATCCCTGGGTGACCCCAGATTTGATATATCAGATTGGGATATAAGAGCTCCCAATGTTAACATTTGGTTTCTCCCTAATTGTAACACAGCACAGTGCTACTAGGTCAAGGCAAAACTCCTCTAATGTTCTTAATAAGATGGAGTGGTCCTAGGTATCCAATGGTTTGGACAAATCAATAAATGTGGCCCCAGCCAGAAGGCCTCTGTCCGTAGGCAACTGGATATCGGTTGTCATCTTTGTTAAACCAGAAGATGTGCTATGGTTTGCATGAAAACCTGACTGATATTGATTGCATAGATTATGGTTTTCTAAAAAGATTTTGTGAATTACCAGTTATCTTTTTGAAAATATTTGATGTTACAGGGAGCAAGGATACTGGTCTGTAATTACATATGTCCTCTTTTGAACCACTTTTATACACAGGAATCACACTGGCCTGTTTCTATGCTCAGTGAAAACCTGTATTCAGGGATAGGTTGAAAATATCAGCTAAAAAGGGGCAATTATAGGAGATGTCAATTTGAGCAGATAGGATGGTATACTGTCTAAGCCTGTTGCTTTCTTCACATCCAGTCCTAGCAGTTCTTCTTTTTGTACCAGGCTTGGGGCAATGGGATCAAAAGAAAATGTATGCAAACCATTCCTTACTTGAGAATGAACTGATTCTACCTTCTGAATTCTGATCAGTGAAACATTATTATTTACTGTGGATATACCTATGTTGAGAAACAATTTGTTAAACCTATCTGTTACACAATTTGAAATATGAGCTAATTCTCCATCAGTCTTAAATGAGCTCAGTAATTCATGAAAATTCTGACCCTTCAGTTTCCAAAAGGAACAAGGGTTGCCATTATTGAAATGGACTTGCTTATTGCAATAATCTGCCTAAGCTGTATTTATTTCCTTAAGAGATGAATTTCTAAGATGACAACACTTCTCCCATGAATCCCTCTCACTTTTTTCTTTGCTCATTTCCATGCATTGTCATGTGACTGATGGTGTAAGCCCAAGGCTTTTGTATATGGTGTATTTTATGTTTCACTCTTTTATGCTGAGTAAGGGCATAAATTTTGCACACTGACAAGAATTCACTGTAGGGGAAAAAAACAAAACTCCACACACTATCTACATTTGTAATGAGTGCCAGTTTTTCCCCTTCCAGACCGGTGATGCATTTAGTGTAATTTAAACTTTTCGGCATTCGATATTCCTGGAAACAGCACTTACCCCACTTTTTATCTCTCTTTTTGATAAAGAAAGTGACTTGACAGTCACTAAAGGAGTCAGGAAAAATTGCACTCGGTATAATTACCAGTAGTTGTTGTGAGAATCAAATCTAATGTGGTAGAAAGGATTATGTTCCTTGGATTTAGTCTCATGGAAGGCTTAATCATTTGAGGTAGTCCCAACCCTGACATCATATCATGCAACTTGTTGTTCATGGTATTCATAGGCCAGTCAACACTGAGACCACTCATCAGCAAAACCTTATGACTTGATCTAGAAGGAAATACAAAATCCTGAAGAACTGAGAAATTATTTCCATCTCCCCTAGGGGGAAGGTAACAGCTCTTAAGTATGATAGGCTTGCTGTAAGGTAACCTCAGTTCCAAAACAAAAATTTCCATGCCAGGTGTTTGTAACATATATAGTCAATTCCACTTGTATGTCTTTCGGTTATATGCCTTTTTCAGTTATATGCCCGTTTTATCAAAGTCCCAATCCCCTTCCTGTTCCCACAATATAAAAGTGCCCTGGTGTATGCCTTGACAATTTCAGGTGTATGCCAGTTTTATTTACTGCAGCTGTGTCTAAATGAAGCTCTAAATGAAGCTCCAGATTACTTGAGTATGTGTTAATTAGTTAATTATGGGTAATTGCCGTTAGCGGTTTCTTGTTAAATACAGCAGCTTACCACTAGCACCTCATGCAGAAATGGAGAAGAACAAAAGAAATGTGCTATCTTTTATTCATAAAGCTGAGCTTCTTGAAAAATCTGAATTGCCTGGTGTTACAAGAAAGGATTTAGCAGCCGAATTTGGCATTGACATTTCCAGTGTTGGGCGTTTTATGCGGTCCTGAGATCAGATTCTGCATGAGTGGAGTCGAAGTGGCAACACAAACTGAAAAAGAAAAAGAGATGGCAAGGATCCTAAGGTGGAAGAGGCACTCCTCAGGTGATTTACTGCCTCCCGCGACCGTGGTGTTCCTGTGTCTGGCATAATGTTGATGGAAAAAGCCCACAGCATATCACTAACACTGGGTGTACAGTTCGAGCCAACTACAGGCTGACTCTCCAGGTGGAAAGAGCATAACAACATCTGTTACAGACGGATCCACAGTGAAAAGGCTGAGAATGACACCGCAGCTGCCGAGGAGTGGATCCGTACTGTTCTGCCCACCCTACTACAGGAATACACCTCTACTGACATTTTTAACGGCAATGAGACAGCCTTATTTTTCAGAGCGACTCCTGATGGCACACTGTCCTTTTGTACACAAACACCAGCTGGTTATAAGAAAGCAAAGGACCATATGTCCATAATGGTGTGTTCAAACTGCACTGGTACAGAAAAGCTCCCACTCCTTGTAATCGGACACTCTAAAAAAAACAGATGTTTTAAAAGCATAAATGTAGAGGCACTACCAGTTCACTATCGTGCCAACTCAA
Source organism: Neoceratodus forsteri (assembly GCA_016271365.2). Classification (NCBI taxonomy): domain Eukaryota; kingdom Metazoa; phylum Chordata; order Ceratodontiformes; family Ceratodontidae; genus Neoceratodus; species Neoceratodus forsteri. The sequence continues at coordinate 998,176,710 of CM057455.1, read as the reverse complement.
ATGCCTGAATGACAGCTGATATTTTCCATGAATGGCTAAAAGACCTTAACAAAAAAGTGAGGTTTAGAAAAAGAAAAATCGCTATGCTAGTTGACAACTGTCCTGCCCATAAAGCAATTAACCTGTCCCATATCAATTTAATTTTCCTTCCTCCTAACTGCACTGCCCTGATCCAACCTAGGTGTAAAAAAGTTAATTGGTTTCATAGATATGCCATCACAAAGTTGAGATTTTTCCCATAGGATAACATTGCGGCACCCACAGTGACTTTCAGTGCCCATATCTCAGAAATTATGCGAGATACAGAAGCAGGTGTGGAGGTTTTAAAGTCATGATTATAACTGCAGTGGAATTTTTTTCATAGCTTGTACAGTTACTGAGATATTGGCAAATTAGTGTTACAAGGGTTTCTTTTCAGCCCTATAGGGCTACTATATGGCTCCGTTGTTATGCGTAACTGGCAGCCCAGGGCCCAAAGTGCCCACGCTCCCACAGATGCATATCGCTATGCACAAATGGGCAGCTTGGTGGGACCATAGAGTCTGGAGGGCCAGCGCTCCCACCAACACATACTACTAACCAGTTACATTACACTTTCTCAAAAAATAAAGGAATTCATTGCAAAAATCTTTGTTAATGCATCAGTTAGGGTTGAAGTGACAAAAGTAGGGAACTGAAACATTAGGGTTGAGTCCCTAACCCCCACAAACCTACCACTCCACCCCCATCCTTCACACACCATTAGGCATTAGAAGCCGTTGTCATTAGTCTTAACTCCTCACCCCATTCTCCTATGCTGTACCACGCCAGCCTCTTTACAAATGGAATGGGGTGAGAGTTGGGCCTAATGATCCCATGGCACACCCAGATGTCTGTTGGTGTGTGGAGGAGGGGGGTGGGTTGGTTAGGTGGGGTGGTTAGGGGCCCAACCCTAATGTCTCATTTCCCTACTTTTGTTGTTTAAACCCTAACTGATGCATTAATACATTTTTTTGCAATATATATATATATATATATATATATGTATATTTATATAGCGTCCTTATAGTTAGGGTTGGTACTGCCTATCAATGTTAAATCTCAAGTTTTGCACCTTAATAACTTTGTCATTTTTCAACCAAATAACACAAAAATTGGTATGTGCTGTTGTGTTGCCAGTGTCGCAAGATGTTGAAAGTTTCATGATGACAGCTTTTACAGTTTCAGAGATGTAAAGTGGTCAAAAAATCAAAAAGGAATGTTTTTTCCCCACAGGATGACATGGGATTTTTTGCTCTCATATACAGCACACACAGAATTAGGATTGCCTCTGATACTTTCAGGGATGATGGTGTGTATGCCAAGGATGTTCCTTTGGATGGTTTGGTGAAAACATATATAACCATTTTTGAATTATAAGTTTTTTTGTGATAGATGCAAGACAGGCAGTGCACAGGGTAAATTACATTTACCATGCAAACAGTACATTTGCAAATGGTAAATGTCATTTACCATTCGCATAGTAAATGTGTGAATGGTAAAAGCCATTTACCATTGGCACTTTATGGTCATAGTCTCAGTTTTATTTCAGATTTCCGCCGTCTTGTATTCAGTTATCGAAGCTGGAAATCGGAAGTAATTGTAAAAGTAATTCCCCTAGGTACACACTAACATTTGTGTTTACCTAATGGGGACCCATGGAACATGATCCTGACTTTCCTTTTTAAGAGACCCCTTCAATGTGGCTCAGGAGTGATACACCAGTGCATCGAACTGCCATGCTTTGCTGAACAGCATGGCAGTTTGATTCAGGGTGTTAGCTGATGATTTTGCTGACAGCGGGGTTTTCAATCCCTGTGTCAGCAGTAGCCCCCTTCCCCAATTGTGTGGGACAATGGGTAGCCCATTCTCAGTGTCCCCAGTATATTCCTGTAATTTGACGACAGCAGGTGCCCAATCCCCGTGTTGGCAGTAGCCCCCTTCCCTGATAATGTGGGACACTGGGTAGCCTACTCCCAGTGTCCCCAGTATATTCATCGCATTTGCTGACAGTAGGGTGCCCAATCCTCATGTCAGAAGTAGCCCCCTCCCCCAATAGTGTGGGACATTGGGTAACTCAATCCCAGTGTCCCCAAATGTTCATGCACCCTTAATATCTTTTGGACTTTGGGGATCCCACTACCAGAGTCTACAAATACAGTATAAATAAACACCCTGAAATAAAGAAAACAGTCCCTCAACTTCTTTTTCCCTAAAAAGAAGAAAATGGTCCCTTGTTGTCTTCCCTGCATGCCTCCCACCAATCCCCACCCTCCCTCTGCACTACCCATCTCCCCATACCACCCCCTTACCCCATACTTACCTCCAGTCATTGGCAACTGCAATCTTGGTGGACCAGGACACATCTGCACTCTTCAAAGCCAAACTGCAAAATGAAGTAATGCTGGTAAGCAATATAATGGCAGTTAAAGGGGGAAGGATTCAACTTATGTTGATATCTCAGGCATTTTTGGGAATTTTGGCTCCAAATCTTCCACATGGGTTTCTTGGGACCCCACCTCATGAACACTAACATCTTGTTTCTCGGTCCTGAAAGGTGATTTCGAGGTCACTGAGTGGAATAACCTTTCAGGACTGATATATGAAATGACAGTGCCACTGTTCATGAGGGGAGGTCCCAAAAAGTCCATGTTGCAAATTTGCTAGATAAATTCCAAAAAAATGACTGTTTTACGAGTGTGTGTTGCACAGTTTCTACGTATGCTTGCAACACTGCCAAATTTTTACATTTTCACTCCAGATTTTCCACATTGCCATTTTTTCACACCTCCTCATGAATGGTACAACTGTCATTTTTCATATCCTGCCTGAAATGCATTTTCGCACCTGTGACGCAGAATGGCATGGCCACTGTGCGAAATCATGTTTTGGGCAAGATTAACAAAATTACAGTGCCATTGTTAATGAAGGGAGGTCACAAAATGCCCATGTTGAAAATCTGGTGAAAAAAATTACAAAAAAATTAACCGTATTATGAGCATGCACTGCACAGTTTCTACGCCCACTCATAACTTCGCCAATTTTTAATATTTTCACTCCAGATTTTCAACATAGACATTTTTTTACACCTCCTCATGAACAATACACTTTCAATTTTCACATCCTGTCCAAAAAATGTTTCCACACCTGTGGCGCAGAATGACGCTGTCACTGCGCGAAATCATCTTTCAGGATGGATTAATGAAATAACAGTGGCATTGTTCATGACATGGGTTCTCCAAAAGGTCATGTTGAAAATTGGGTGCAAAAAATCCTGAAAATGTCCAAGTTACATGTGCAAGTTTAATTGTGGTGCCCATGGTGCCTTTTGGCTCCCATATCTCAAAAATGATTTGAGACTTTTTACTCTTGGTGGACTAAGCTCCCATGGAGGTTTCAAAGTCATGATTACAACTGCAGTGTAATTTTATTTCATAGTTGCTGTGGTTACTGAGATATTGCCAGATTAGTGTTACAAGGGTACCTTTTCATGACTATAGGAATGTGGTATGTGTCCGTACTATTGTGTAAGTGGGAGTGCAGGGCCCAGAGGGCCTCCGCTTTCACATATGCATATCATTAGCAAAAATGGGCAGTGTGAGGTGAGCGCAGGGCCCAGAGGGCTCGCGCTCCCACAACCACATAACAGTTACATTAAACTTTCTCAAAAAGAAGGGAACTTTATTGCAAAAAACTATGTTAATGCATCAGTTAGGGTTTTTATTAAAGCATCAAAAGCTGGGAAATTTGACATTATTAATTTTATTAATAACATTTTGTTAACCAGGTAAGCTCACTGGGACCCAAAGATCCCTTTTTCAGGGGCGACCCAGAATTAGTTACAAAAAACAGTGCAAATACATAAAAGTGAAACAGTGCAGGACATAAAGTACAATAATACAAAGACAGAATACAATTATACAGTTTTCATTGACGAGAACGGTTATTTACAGCACAGTTACACAATTTAACAGTGGCAACTGACAGGTTTAGGACATTGGAATTTTTGTGGCCAAGCCATGAAGGGAGAGTAGGCTACCCTTCAGGGCAGGAGCAGGGGCTGTGGTTTAGGAGGTGTGCCTGCAGACCTTTCTGGAATGTGGCCAGGGAGGGGGCTTTCTGAAGGTGTCTGGGGAGTTTGTTCCATTGCGCAGGGGCAATATGGGCAAAGGATTTACTGCCAGCTGCAGCCCTGGACAGGTGCAGGAGTTTTTTGCCAGAAGTCCTGAGTAGTACTCTGGGTTGCTTTGGGGCAAGTAGCCCAGTTACCCTTGCTGAAGGGTTGACATCTAGAAGCTTATATGACCAGCTTAACAGGTGATACTGGAGCCTATGGTTCAGAGTTGCAGGAGGCAAGGGCTTCACAATGGTGGGTCCTTGAGTGAGCATTCAAGGTGAAATGTGCAATTTTATGGTACAAAGTTTGTAGTCTAGCATTATCAAGTTTTGCTATGCCCAATAGTGTTGGGGCAATGTAGGTAAGAGTTGGGAGGAGGGTACTCTGTGCGATTGCCAGTCTAGTCTTAGGTAACATGTTTGTGCTTAGTCGATAGAGCAGGCCAAGTTTTTGGTGAATGTTATTTGTTACTAGGGCCACGTGTGGCTTTAGGGTAAGACCCTGGTCCAGTGTAAGGCCCAGGTATCTGAAAGATTGAACCACCCTGATTGTGGATCTAGATGCAGTAACAAGTGTGAGGATGTGGGCTCAGGAAGGGCTCAGGGAACTTGGGCCAAACAGGAGTGCCTTGGTCTTGTTAGGGTTAAGGACCAGACAGTTTTCGACTAGCCAGGCTTCAGCCTTGGTGAAGTCTGACTGGACTAATGGCCCTAGGTCATCCAAGTGCTGTGCAGTTCTATAGATGATGGTGTAATTAGCATACTGCACCATGGAGCTGCTCCCACAGTGGCCATGGAGGTATTTAACAAACAGGGAAAACAAGAGTGGGCCCAAGATTGAACCTTGTGGAACCCCCTCATTTAGAGGAAGTAACCCAGAGATTGCACCTCTCCACTTAACCTGTTTGGAGCGGCCTGACAGATAGTTGTGGAATCAGTTCACAGAGTGCTGGTAAACTCTGAAATTGCACAACTTTGATAGCAGGAGGTAGTGGTCTACCAGGTCAAAGGCCTCGGTTAGGTCAGTGAAGACTGCCCCTGTGGGGGTGCCCTTGTCCAAGACAGCTGGAACGTCAGTGTTGAACCTGATAAGGGTGATGTCTGTCCCATGCTTTTGCTGGAAACCATGCTGGGAGGGGGCCAGGAGTCACTTAGCTTCCAGGTAGTCCCTTAGTTGGGTTAGCTTCCAGGTAGTCCCTTAGTAGGGTACCAACCCAGTCACCCCAACCCCCCACTACTCTCCATACACCAACAGGTATCGGGGTGTGCCATGGGGTGGTCAGGCCTAACTCTCACACCATTCTCCTATACTGTACCATGTCAGCTTGTTTACACATGGAATGGGGTGAGCGTTGGGCCTGACCACCCCATGGCACACTGCAGCACCTGTTGGTGTATGGAGGGTAGCTGGGGTTGGGGTGGTTGGTTGGTAACCCTAAAGTTGAATTTTCCAGTTTTTGACACTTTAATAAAAAACATAACTGATGCATTAACATAGTTTTTTGCAATGAATTTCCGTTCTTTCTGAGAAAGTGTAATGTAACTGTTACCATGCTATCTTTTTTTGTCTTAAAGTTATTCGCATTTGAATTATGGTTAGTGCTGCTACTGAGGCTAGACATTCTAAATGAGTTCTGGAGTGATTGTGACATAGCTACAATATGGTTAAATTTTATTTATTCAACAGCTGTGAAAATAAATGATTTATTTGCATATATATATATATATATATATATATATATATATATATGGGCATGACTAGTTAGGGTTGAGTAGGCACTTCAATGTTAAACTCAAAAGTCTGCACTTTAATAACTTTGCAACCGCTGAATGGGTTTGTATAAAATTTGACTTGCGTCTTCCTCCGGTGAAAATCTCTTAATCTGGCAAGTTTCATTTTGGTCAGATGTGTGGTCTCTGAGTTACAGAGAGATGACAAAACATGTTTTTACCTATTGCTGGGATTTTTCTTTGAACTTGCCACAGCCCAGAGGGTTTGTTTGTTTGGTACACAATTTTCAAGACAGAAAGAGACTAGCCCACAGATGTGCCTTTTGCTAATCTGGAGAAAAAACAATAAGCCGTTTTTTAAATTACTGCAATTTAAAAATTAGAAAAAATTGTTTCTGAGCATGCTCAGTAGGCACTTCAATATAGCTGGTTGATACGAAAGAGGAATCCTGCATTGTATAAGAAAATTCTTATTTCGTATGGTCACCATATTGTTTCCAGTTTGCCTGAAATTGAAATTCGGAAACCTCCCAAAATGATATTCTGGGGAGGAACCAACACATGTAGCTTGCTTATTGTGACCCCCTAGGTGCATTCTGCAATTTACTATTCAGAAAATGCCCTTAAAATGTGTGTTATTTAACATTTAAATTCTTTGTTTGTATCAGCATCATACGATGTAGGATCTTAGCTCGTATGATGATACAAATTAGGATCCCACTTCGTATGATTCTGATACAAACAAAGAATTTAAATGTGGATATCTCAGCCATTTTTTGTATTTTCTCACCAAATTTTCAACATAGGCATTTTGGGACCCCACCTCTTAAACAATGTCACTGACATCTCATTATTTGATCCAGAAAGGTGATTCTGCGGTCACTGCATGGAATCATCTTTTGGGATGTGAACTCACCTTTTTGGACTGATTAACAAAATGACAGTCCCAGTCTTCATGAGGGGAGGTCCCAAAAAGCTGATGCTGAAAATTTGGTGCAAGAAATCCCAGGAACGGCTGTGTTACAAGTGTGCTCTGTGCAGTTTTTACACACGCTCGTAACTTTGCCTGTTTCTAATATTATCACTCCAGATTTTCAACATTGCTATTCTTTCACACCTCCTCATGAACAGTACAGCTGTCATTTCTCACATCCTGCGGAAATGTGTTTTCACATCTATGACACAGAATGGCACATCGCTGTGCAAAATCAACTTTTGGGATGGATTAACAAAATCACAGGGCCAGTGTTCATGAGGAGAATTCCCAAAAAGCTCATTTTGGAAATTTGGTTGAAAAATTCCAAAAAATGGCCATGTTATGAGCGTGCATTGTGCAGTTTCTACGCACTCTCATAACTTCGCCAATTTTTTATATTTTCCCTCCTGGTTTTCAGCATTACCCTTTTCCACACCTCCTTGTGAACAGTATACAGCTGTTATTTTTCACATCCTGCCCAAAACATGATTTTTCACCTGTGGCACAGAACAGCACATTTGCTGTGTGAACTCAACTTTTGGGACAGATTAATGAAATTACAGTGACTTTGTTCATGAGGTGGGGTCCCCAAAATGCCATGTTGAAAACTGGGTGGAACAAAATCTAAAAATGCCCAAATTACATGCGTCCATAGAATTGTGGTGCCCGCGGTGCCTGTAATTCGAAAATGATGCGAGATGCAGATTTCGTCAACCATATCTCACGTGGAGGTCTCGCTGTCATAATTACAATGACACTTGAATTGTTTTCATAGCTGCTACAGTTGCTGAGATATTGGGAAATTGGTGTTACAAGTGTTCCTTGCCCTATAGGGCTGCTGTATGGCTCTGTAGTATGTGTAAGTGGGAGGGCACAGCCCGAAGGGCCCGCACTCCCACAGACGCACATCATTATGCAGAAATGGGCAGCTTGGTGGGAGTGCAGGTCTCACCAACACATGCTATTTACTAGTTAGATTACACTTTTTCAAAAAGTAAGAAATTCATTGGCAGACTGGATGGGCCTTGTGGTCTTTATCTGCCGTCAACTTCTATGTTTCTATGTAAAAAAATGAGTTAATGCATCAGTTAGGGTTAAACCAACAAAAGTGGGAAAATGAAACATTACAGCAGAGCTCCTAACCCCCCCCCCCACCACTCCACTTCCATCCTCCACAGACCGACAGATGCTGGTGTGCCATGGGATCATGAGGCCTAACTCTCACCACATTCTCATTTACTGTAGCATGTCAGTCTGTTTAGACATGGAATGTGGTGAGAGTTGGGCCTCATAGCCCATGGCACACCCGCATCTGTCAGTCTGTGGAAGATGAGAGGTGGGGGTGGTGGGGGGTCAGGGGCTCTACCCTAATGTCTCATTTCCCCACTTTTGTCAGTTTAACCCTAACTGATGCATTAACATAGTTTTTTGCAATGACTATCAATTATATATAGAACATGACGATGGGGTACCCTCTAGTGTGTGGTGCCAAAAAACTGCAGTTGGGAAAGTGGGCTAATAAAAAAAAATACAAAAATGAATGCAGACAATTAAGGTGACTCTAATAAAAATGATACACATCTTTAGTGGAACCCAGAGAAACAGAAGAGATAAAAAAGATCAGTGCATTGGCTAGGATTTGAACCCAGGCTACCCAGAATTCTGTTCAAATAATAAATGAGCAATACTCAAATATTGTGCTGTGGTTATACTCATGCTTTTAACAACTAGCAGCCCCTTCCCCTTAAACTTCCTATGCTATATGCACTTATTACCAAACTACATGCTCTCAAAGACTAGGCCAGCTAATAAACCAAGTTCCTTCAGTTGTGCACTGGATGTGTATTGGCTTTACAAGCAAAGGGTCAGGGGTTTGATCCTAAATGAGAGCATATGTGTACTGCCTTATTAAGAATTATGCAGTCACTATTATCATGGTTTCACTATGCCCTTCCTGATTTTACTTCCTTTACTGTTCATACTTAAATCCCAATGATTACTTAAAACAAAACTGGCTGCTTGCTAGGGTCTGCAATATAGTGCAAAGGTTAGAACACTCAGTTACGAACAAAAATACCTCATATTCGTAGGTCTGAATCCCACAACCACCAGATGTACATTGCCCATGAACCAGCCACTGCACATTTCAGAGCATCTAATTTTGCCTCATAGTCAGCATGCAAGCCCCACTTCCAATCTCACCCCATGCAAGACCCATCTCCAATATCAATACATGTAACCCCACCTCCAATATCACCCTATGTAAGCCCCATCTCCAATATCAACCCATGTAACCCCCATCTCCAATATCACCCCATGTAAGCCCAGCCTCCAATATCACCCTATGTAAGCCCCACCTCAAATATCACTCTATGTAGGCCCGCCTCCATTCTCACCCCATGTAAACTCAGCTTTCAGTATCACCCCTATAAGCCTCACCTCCAATAACAGCACCAAGAAGCCCCGCTTTCAATATCACCCCATGTAACCCCACCTCCAATATCACTCTATGTAAGTCCCACCTCCAATATCACCCCATTTAAACCATGCCTCCATTATCACCCCATATAAGCACCTCTTCCAATATCACCCCTTGTAAGTCTTGCCTCCAATAGCACCCTATGTAAGCCCCACCTCCAATCTCACCCCATGTAAGCCCCACCTCCAATCTCACCCCATATTTGTCCTGCCTCCAGTACCACCACATATGAGCCACACCTCCAATATCACCCCATGTAAGGCCCACCTCCAATATCACCCAATGTAAGCCCTGCCTCCAATATCACTCCATGTAAGCAACACCTCCAATACCACCAAATGCAATCCCTGCCTGCAGTCCCCACCACCCACCTAAAAGCCTGATCCCCAATTCTCACATAGTAGTGCTGCCTCCAATTGCTCCACATAGATGTCCAACTTCCAATCCCCCAGATGCAAGTTCTGCCTTCAATCAGCAATACTCACAACTTTATACAGTAGTGATACTCATGGTTTTACCAGCTTCCAGCTCCTTCACCATATTCATTCCTATACTGCAGGTACTGAGTAACAAGTTACTTGCTGTAAAAGGATTAGAACAGCATTTTGAACAAATGACTCATGTGGTACAGTGGATGTGTCTTGACCTTACAAGCAAAAGGTCAGTGGTTTGACTTCAGGTGGGAACACGTATTTTGGTTGTTGTACCTTTAAAAAAATGGGAGAAAAAACAGATTAATTCAAAGCAGGCATTTGCTAGTATAAAATATATTTTATATTATAGGGGTTTGGTCGTGCCCCTATAGTTAGGGTTGAGTAGGCACTTCAATGTTAAACTCAAAATGTTGCACTTTAATAACTTTGCAACCTTTGAATGGATTTGCACGTAATTTGGCAAGCGTCTTCCTGTGGTGTAAGTCTCTTGATCTGGCAAGTTTTGTTCCAGTTGGATATGCAGTCTCTTGAGTTATGGAGAGGTAAAAAAATGTTTTTACCCATTGACTTTGCTGGGATTTTTCTTTGAAGTTGCTACAGCCCAGAGGGTTTGTTTGCTTGGTATGAAAGTTTCAGGACAGAAAGGGACTACCCCATAAATGTGACTTTTGCTAGTCTGAAGAAAAAACAATAAGTTGTTTTTAAGTTACTGCAATTTAAAAATAAAAAAAAAATCATTTCTGAGCATGCTCAGCAGGCACTTCAACATTGCTGGTTGATACGAAAGAGGAATCCTGCATTGTATGTGAAAATTCCTCTTTTGTATGGCCACCATCTTGTTTCCAGTTTGCCTGAAATTCAGATTTGGAAACCTCCCAAAATGATATTCTGGGGAGGAACCAACACATGTAGCTTGCTTACTGTGACCCCCAGGTGCATTCTGCACTTTACCGTTTGGCAAATGCCCTTAAAATGTGCGTTATTTAATATTTAAGTTATTTGTTTGTATCTGCATCACATGACATAGGATCTTAGTTCATATGATAATACGAACTAGCATCCTACTTCATATGATTCTGATACAAATAAAGAATTTAAATGTGAATATCTCAGTCATTTTTTAATAGTTTCTCACCAAATTTTCAACATAGGCATTTTGAGACCCCACCTCCTCAACAATGTCACTCTCATCTCATTACTCCAACCAGAAAGGTGATTTTTTTGGTTGCTGCACAGAATCACCTTTCGGGATGTGAAATCACCCTTTGGGACTGATTAACAAAATGACAGTGACATTGTTCATGAGGTGGGGTCCCCAAAATGCCATGTTAAAAATTGTGTCTAAAAAATCCTAAAAATGCCCAGGTTACGTGCGTCCGCTGAAATGTGGCGCCTGTAACTCAAAAATGTTGCTAAATATAGAGTTCATCGACCATGTATCGCCTGGAGGTCTCGCTGACATGATTACAACACTTGAATTGTGTTCATAGCTGCTACAGTTGCTGAGGTATTGGCAAATTTGTGTCATAAGTGTTCCTTGCCCTATAGGGCTGCTGTATGGCTCTGTAGTTATGTGTAAGAGGGAGTGCAAAGCCTGGAGGGCCCACACTCCCACAGACACATGTCATTATGCAGAAATGGGCAGCTTGGTGGGAGCATGGGTCCCACCAATGCATGCTATTTACTAGTTATATTACACTTTTTCCAAAAGTAAGGAAAATCTAAATGTATAGGTTTGGTGATTCTATACCATGAGGTGTAGACTGGGTTGTATGATGCTGTGCCGGGATTTTGGGGAGGGTTAGGGGGTGGAGGGAGGGGGTAAGGGTGGGGTGAGAATGAATCATCAGTATATCATTATCTGATATGTTTGTACCATGACTTTCATGTTATGATTTGTTCTCTGTATTGAAATTTTCAATAAAGTTTAAATGGAAAAAAAAGTAAGGAAAATCATTGCAAAAAACTTTGTTAATGCATCAGTTAGGGTTAAACAAACAAAAAAGAGGAAAAGAGATGTTAGGGTAGAGCCACTAACCCCCCTCCACCCCACCGCCCCTTCTTCACAGACCGACAGATGCCAGGGTGTGCCATGGGGTCATGAGGCCTAACTCTCACCCCATTCTCCTTTACTGTAGCATGTCAACCTGTTTACACATGGAATGGGGTGAAATTTGGGCCTTGCAACCCCATGGCACACCCTGGTGTCTGTCATTCTGTGGAGGATGGGGGGTTAGGGGTTCTACTTTAATGTCTCATTTCCCCCACTTTTGTCAGTTTAACCCTAACTGATGCATTAACAAAGTTTTTTGCAATGAATATCAATTATATATAGAATGTGAAGATGGAGCACCCTTTATTGTGTGGTGCCAATTAACTGCAGATGGGAACGTGGGCTGATAAAAAAATAAAAATAATAGAATTCAGGCAATTAAGGTGACTAATAAAAATGATAGGCATTTTTAGTGGAACCGAGAGAAAAAGAAGATATAAAAAAAATCAGTGCATTGGCTAGGATTTGAACCCAGGCTACCCAGAATTCTATTCAAATGATAAATGAGCAATACTTAAATATCATGATGTGGTTATACTCCTGCTTTTAACAGCTAGCAGTCCCTTCCCCTTATAACTTCCTATGCTATATGCACTTATTACCAAACTACATGCTCTTAAAGAATAGTATAGATAGTTAACCAAGCTCCTCAGGTGGTGCACAGGATGTGTCCTTGCTTTATAAGCGAAGGGTCAGCAGTTTGATCCTAGATGAGGGCACTTGTGTACTGTCTTATCAAGAACACTTTAGAATTATGTAGTCACTATTATCATGGTTTCACCATGTCCTTCCTGTTTTTACTTCCTTTACTGTTTATACTTAGACCCCAACGATTATTTAAAAAAAAAAAAATGGTCTGCCTGCTATGGTCTGCAATATAGCGCAAATGTTAGAGCACTGAGTTATGAACCAAAAGACCTCATAGCCTAGGTTTGAATCCCACAACCACCAGATGTGTATTGCCCATGAACCAGCCACTGCACATTTCAGAGCATCTGATTTTGCCTCATAGTCAGCATGCACGTCCCACTTCCAATCTCACCCCATGTAGAACCCACCTCCAATCTCACCCCATGTAAGCCCCACCTCCAGTCTCACCCTATATAAACCCCACCTCCAATATCACCTCATATCAGCCCCACCTCCAATATCATCCCATGTCAGCCCCACCTCCAATCTCACCCCATATAAACCCCATCTCCAATATCACCCCATATTGGCTCCACCTCCAATATCATCCCATATCAGCCCCACCTCCAATATCACCCCATGTAAGCCCCACCTCCAATATCAACCAATGTAACCCCACCTCCAATATCATCACATGCAAGCCCTGCCCTCAGCCCCACCACTCACATAAAAGCCTGACCCCCAATTCTCACACAGAAGTGCTGCCTCCAATCGCTCCACATAGATGTCCCACTTCCAGTCCCCCAAATGCAAGTTCTGCCCTCAATCAGTAATACTCACAACTTTATGCAGTGGTGATACTCATGGTTTTACCAGTTACCAGCTCCTTCAACGTATTTATTAATATCCTGTAGGTACTGAGTAACAAGTTTCTTGCTGTAAAAGGATTAGAACACCATTTTGAACAAGTGATTCATGTAGAACAGTGGATGTGTCTTGGCCCTAAATGTAGAATAGAAACATAGAATTTGATGATCCATCAAGTCTGCCCATTTCCCTATCTAATGGATAAGCTGCAGATCCTAGTTAACCAACAGTCTACTTCCTCCTATCCCACTAGAATTGCCTTATGTCTGTCCCATGCATTCTTGAATTCCCCCACTGTTTTTGACTCCATGACCTCCTCAGGAAGGCTGTTCCATGCATCCACAATCCTCTCCATGAAAAAATACTTCCTCACATTACCTCTGAGCCACCCCCCCCATCTTCAGATTGTGCCTACTTATTCTTGTGCATCTCTTTTTCTGAAAGATGCTACCCTATTGGACTTTGCTGATTCCTTTGAGGTACTTGAAAGTTTCCATCATGTCCTAGCTCTCCCTCCTTTCCTTGCAGGTATACATATTAAGCTCCTTTAGTATCTCTTTGTATGTCTTCTGGTGCAGACCCTGTACCATTTTGGTTGCCCTCCTCTGGATAGCCTCTACTCTGTCTATGTCTTTGTGGAGATGGGGTCTCCAGAACTGCACACAGTACTCCAGAAGGGGTCTCACATACTGTTTGTACAGAGGGATAACAACTTCCTGTTTTCTACTGTTGATACCTCTCCCTATGCATCCCAGTATCCTCCCAACCCTTATCACATTGCTTGCCCACCTTTAGGTCATCTGATATAACTACCCCAGGTCCCTTTCCATTTTTGTTGTTGTCAGTATCTCACATCCCATTGTGTACTCTTCCCCTGGGTTTTTGTTTCCCAGGTACATTACTTTGCACTTCTTTGAGGTGAAACTAAGCTGCCATACATTTGACCATTCCTCCAATCTTGCCAAGTCCCTTCTCATCCTTTCCACCCCACCTTGTGTATCAACCCTGTTTCAGATCTTTGTTTCATCTGAAAAGAAACATACTTTTCCTTCCAGTCCCTTTGCAATGTGACTTATAAAGACATTAAAAAGGACCGGACCCAGTACAGAACCCTGCGGTACCCCACTAGTCCCCCCCCTTTCTTCACTGTGGACTCTGTTTACTATTACCCTCTTCATCCTGTTGTCCAGCCAATGTTTTGCCCAGGCTACCACCCTGGGACCCACTCCCAGGCTGGCTAATTTGTTTATTAATCTTTTGTGTGGGACTGTGTCAAATGCCTTGCTAAAGTCTAGGTAGGCCATGTCCGCAGTCCCTCCCTGGTCTACTACTTTGGTCACCCAGTCAAAGAAATTGATTAGATTTGTCTAACATGACCTTCCCATTGCCTTGGGTCCTGTGCCCCACTGGCCTCTAGGTACTCAAAAAGTCTTTCCTTCAAAAGTGATTCCATCATTTTCCCTACTATTGAGGTAAAACTGACAGGTCTGTAGTTTCTTGCCTGTCTTGCTCTCACTTTTGTGAAGGGGAATCACATCAGCCCTCCTCCAGTCCTCAGGTACCACACCATCCTCCCATGATTTGTTAAAAAGGGTAGTCAGTGGTGTTACTAGTTCTCCCCTTAGTTCTTTTAGAATTCTGAGGTAAATACCATCAGGCCCCATTGCTTTGTTCACCTTCAATTTTAGGAGTTCTTTCAGAACCCTTTCTTCTGTGAAAGGACTGATATTGACCCCCCTATCCATACTGCTTCTGTTGACTGGATTAAATACCTCCCCTCCTCTTCTTTTGTGAATACTGAACAGAAGTATTTGTTCAGTATCCCTGCTTTTTCACTGTCCCTCTCTGCCCACCCACCCTCCTCTTTATTCAGCCTCAGTATCCCTCCCTTTGTCTTTCTTCACTCCATAATGTACCTATAAAAGATTTTATTCCCTTCTTAACTGAGTTGGCTATCTTTTCCTTGGTTTGGACCTTTGCTATTCTGACTGCCTTCCCCACTTCCTTCTGCTTTAACTGGTACAGTTCTCTGTCTTGCTCCTTCTGTGTTTCCTTATACTTCCTAAATGCTATTTTTTTCTCCTTAACCTTCCCCTTCACCTTGTTTGAGAACCATAGTGTTTTTTTCTTTCATTTTGATTTATTTGCTTCACACAAAGGCTTGTTGCCTCTGTGATGGCAGTTTTAATGTTTCTCCAGTTTTGATGTTTCTCCATTTTGCTCCACCCCTCCTTCTTGCCTGTTTGCTATTGCTTTTCTGAGGCACTCTCCCATTTTGACAAAATCAGCCCTCCTGAAGCCCAGTACCTTTACTTTTTTATCACTTGACTCTACAGGTGAGATTATTGTGAACCACACTTTTTGGCGGTCACCTGCACCCAGATGGCTATTTTCAGGACAGAAAGGGACTACCTCACAGATGTAACTTTTGCTAGTCTGGAGAAAAAACAATAAGTCATTTTTAAGTTATTGCAATTTAAAAATTCGAAAAAATCATTTCTGAGCATGCTCAGTCTGCACTTCAGTATAGCTGGTTGATACAAAAGAGGAATCATGAATAGTATGAGAAAATTCCTCTTTCGTATGGCCATCTTGTTTCCAGTTTGCCTGAAATGCAAATTTGGAAACCTCCCAAAATGATATTCTGGGGAAGAACCAACACATGTAGCTTGCTTATTGTGACCCACTAGATGCATTCTGCACTTCACTCTTTGGAAAATGTGTGTTATTTAACACTGAAATTCTTTGTTTGTATCAGGGTCATATGACATGGGATCTTAGTTCGTATGATGATACGAAC
This sequence comes from Neoceratodus forsteri, assembly GCA_016271365.2. NCBI lineage: Eukaryota > Metazoa > Chordata > Ceratodontiformes > Ceratodontidae > Neoceratodus > Neoceratodus forsteri. Next base: position 998,160,606 of record CM057455.1, on the reverse strand, counting down.
TAGGATCCCTACTTTGTATGATTCTGATACAAACAAAGAATTTAAATGTAGATATTTCACCGATTTTGTGGTATTTTCTCACCAAATTTTCATCATAGGCATTTTGGGACCCCACCTCATGAACAATGTCACTGTCATTTCATTGCTCAGTACAGAAAGGTGATTTTGTGTTTGCCCATGGAATCACCTTTCAGGATGTGAAATCACCTTTTGGGCATGATTAACAAAATGACAGTGACATTGTTCATGAGGTGGGGTCCCCAAAATGCCATGTTGAAAATTGAGTGGAAAAAATCCTAAAAATTCCTGGGTTACATGCGTCAGTTGAATTGTGGCACCTGTGGCACCTGTAACTTGAAAATGTTGCAAGATACAGGTTTTGTTCACCATGTCTCACATGGAGGTCTTGCTGTCATGATTACAATGACACTTGAATTGTTTTCATAGCTGCTACAGTTGCTGAGGTATTGGCAAATTAGTGTTACAAATGTTCCTTGCCCTACAGGACTGCTGTATAGCTCCATAGTTATGTGTAAGTGGGAGCACAGAGCCTGGAGGTCCCGCACTCCCACAGACACATATTGTTATGTAGAAATGGCAGCTTGGTGGGAGTGTGGGGCCCACCAACACATGCTATTTACTAATTATATTACACTTTTTCTAAAAGTAAAGAAATTCATTGCAAAAAACTTTGTTAATGCATCAGTTGGGGTTAAATTGACAGAAGTGGGGAAATGAGATGTTAGGGTAGAGCCCCTAACCACCTCCACCACCTCACCCTTATCCTCCGCAGACCGACAGATGCCGGGGTGTGCCATGGGGTCATGAGGCCTAACTCTCACCACATTCTCCTTTACTGTAGCATGTCAACCTGTTTACACATGGAATGGGGTGAGCAGGCCTCATGACCCCATAGCACACCCTGGCATCTTCGTGGAGGATGGGGATGAGGTTGGGGTTTAAGTGGCACCTACCTTAATGTCTCATTGCTCCTCTTTTGTCAGTTTAACCTTAACTGATGCATTAACAAAGTTTTTTGCAATGGATATATACTGTATATATATATATATATATATATATATATATATATATGTATATACTGGTGCGGTAGTGCACACTTCTATGTTAAACCAAATGTTTGAACCTTAATAGCTTTGCAACCATTTAACGGATGTTTATGTAAGTTGGCATGCATAATCTCAATGTATAGGTCTCTTGACTTGGCAAATTATTTGTGAATATGTTGTGTGGCTTCTGAGATACAGAAATCCCTAAATTTACATGTTTTTTACAATTTATTTATCCACCTGTATCTCAGAAACTGTTTAAGGTGAGGCACATCTCAATTTCACTGTTTACTCATTTAGATATTTTCCGTATTCCACTCCTGCCCATCATATTATTATATCTATATCTATATCTATATCTATATCTATATCTATATCTATATCTATATCTATATCTATGTAATAGATAACCCATTCTAATGTGTCACACTGATATACACATGCCTTTATGTGCATAAACCACCTAAGGCGTGCGTATATTGGAGCATGACTGGACACTCTAGAGTGGGTTATCTACCTTATAAAATGGGAAACATTTTTTGAAGGTGGTGAAAGTGCAGGTGTGCAGTTGCGCTCTGAAATGTGCATGGTCATGTGATGTGTTTCAACCAACCAGCAGAGATAATTTTTCCAACCTATTTTATAAATATATATATATATATATCTCAATATATACAATTACCTGTGTTCAAATAAGTCATTTATTTGTATGAGTGAGGGTGCAGAACTATAACTCAGGAGTAGCAATGCCATGAGTGAGTTATGAATGTCCTGCCCCCTCATGAATTTAATTGAATGGTACATTTGAACACAGGCCATTGTATGTTTCATTTATGCAATGCCCTGTGCTCCCAAAAATTGCTGTATAAAAAAAGGAAGTGCTGTGCATTCCAGCTGCCTCCTGCAAAAGTATTGTACCACCCCCCAAATTGATACAGAGGGGCAGCAAGTCTGAGAACTGGAGAGATAGAGTGAGAGGGAGAGAGACAGAGAGAGAGAGAGAGAGAGAAGAGCAACTGTCACTGACTGTTTTATTTTTTTTTTACTTTTAAAATTTAATTGACTTTGAAGCTGTCTCACAGCAATAAAAGTGCTGTTCAGGCTGGACGTCTCTTGAGTAAAAGTAGTGTTCTCTCTGAATTATTAAAAGTACCTGTATTTTCTGCAGCATCTCAACCCAAAGCCAGTAAGCATGTGGTGCTTGTTTCCCTGTAGGGCTGTATGTGTGAAAGTGAGCAACCAGTTGTGATTGTCCAACATGAGGTGAGCAAGACAATGCAAATTATGGTGCCATAAATCTTGAAACTGGATTAAAAATAAAGTATATTTATAGTGCACCAATGTAGTTACAAGCTACATTATACATTTTAAATTTAATTTGTGAATTTATTCCTTGGAACATGGCAAGAATTGGGGAATAGCTGTTGCTAGCCTTGCTTGTAGAGCAGAAAGCAGCTAACTAAAAGAAACTACATTTTCTTATTAATTTATCACTTATATCTCAGCAGGAGTCAGTGTCTGTTGAGATTAAGTAGACAGATACTTTATTAGAAGTAGAAGGGGTCTTATTTAGGGTTAAAAAAAGGAAGAAAAGAAAGAAAGTCAGTGAGTGTTCTGTGCTTGAAGGTACTGTATCAGCTGACTTTTACTTCAAACCAATGGGAGAAGAGAGCTGTATGAGGTGTGGCTTAGGCTATAAAGCAAGGTGACTCAAATTACAACTTCCTGTTGCTAGCCTTTTTTCTTGCTAATTGCCCTCCATCCCACCCACCCTAAGCCAGTTCTACTTTTATAGCCACTGGATGTGACTGTCAACAGGAACTTCCTGTTTGGCAGTAGGAAGGGAAGGATCATAGAGAAACATTGGTTTTGTCAACCCTAAAGGAAAAAGTAGCTCACTCTCCCCCCAGCTGCTGGTGGTCTGACATTGAACAAAGAAGAAGGAGGCTACTGAAGAAGATAGGAAGTTGCTGTCCCAGAACAGGAAGGGTGAGAGTTGTAAGGAGAGGAGAGAGTAAGCATACAGAGAAACAGGAGAGGGGACACAAAATAAGACATGATAGGAATGATGCAGTGCAATGGCTGTGGGGTGGCAGTGTTCTGGGAGACGTTCTGGAGGCTGCGATGCTGCCCTATTTGCAGGCACCTCTCTGGTCTGAGAGAGGAGGTTGCCCATCTCCAGGCTGACCTGACTAGGATTTGTGAAACCTCCTCCCCCACCGAGGGACCACCAAGGCCAATGCCACTACCTCAGAGGTTGCCAAGAAAGAGGAGAGGCTGGACCAGGGTGGGCTCAGGGAAGGAGAGGGTGGTGGAACAGAGCTGCATCCCTCCAGCTGTACCTCTCCATAATTCATTCACTCTTCTGGTGGATAGTGGCTCCTCTATGGAGGCACCTGCAGTGGAGACCAAGGAGGATGCTGGGAACCTTCACAAAGGAGACCCACAGGAGGGTGGCATGGGACCCCACAGGGGAAGAAAACAACTCCTGGTGGGGGACTCAATCATTAGGGGGGTAGAAATGGGGGAGGATGGGGAGACGGAGGTAAGGTGCCTTCCTGGCGCCATGGCTTGGAGGGACAGGAAGCAAATCCTCAGGATCGTGGGAGGAGCTGCATGAGGGAGGGAGCTGGATGTCATTGTCCACCTAGGGACAAATGACCTGGCTAGGAATGGGATCAAAGCAATGCAAGAGGAGTTTGTAGAGTTGGGGAGGGGCCTTAGACAAGTAGCACATACAGTAACCTTCTCGGAGGCGCTGCCTGTCTATGGCAAGGGTCACGTTAGGGCACTCCTCACCAGGGAATTCAATGAGTGGTTGAAAATCTGGTGTGGAGCTCAGGGTTTTGGCTTCATTGGGGACTGGGGAGCCACCTGGAGGGATGCAGACCTATACTGGTGCTATGGTCTGCATCTGTCCGGGGGGGAACCAGGATCCTAGGTGAGAGGTTTAAATGCTTCATTGGCAAGCATTTAAACTAACCAAGGGGGAGGCACTGAAAAGGAGCAGGGAAATCCCAGCCTCCCCCCACAAAACATGGTAATTAGTGAGGTAAACACCAAGGTAGAGAAGTTATTAGGGAGCCGGACAGAGGTAAATGTGAAAAAAAGGCAAAGGCAGTAAGGACAGGAATGGGGCTAAAAGAGGTAAGGCTATCAAAAAGTGGAGGGTTATGAGTACCAACACCCATAGTCTGTGTAACAAACTCCCTGAACTAGTGGCCTTGATGGAAGAGGGTTGCCTGGATATTGTGGCAGTCACAGAAACATGGTACACAGAGAACCATGACTGGGATGTCAACATACCAGGATACACAATCTACAGGAGGGAAAGGGAGGGTAAAAGAGGAGGAGGAGTAGCTCTCTATGTAAATGAAGGGATCAAAGCAACAGAACTAAAGAGTAAACAGGGAACAGATGAGGCACTCTGGGTCACCCTGGAGACAGGAAATGGCACCAAAATCTGCATAGGGGTTGTATACAGACCCCCATCTCAGGGGAAGGGAATGGACAAGGAAATAATAGAAGGCTTCCTTAGAATGGCAGAAAAAGGGGAGATATTGTTGATGGGGGACCTGACTATGCCAGATGTTACCTGGAGCACCTTTGGTGCAGGCACATCCAAGAGCAGGGTCATTCTTGATGCCCTACAGAGGGCATGCCTCAAACAGCTAGTGTTGGAACCCACTCGGGAGGGAGCAATCTTAGACCTGGTACTCTCAAATGGGGACGGAGAAAGAATCTCAGATTTAGAAGTGGGTAGCCATCTGGGAACAAGCGACCACCATACAGTGTGGTTCATGATAAACACACCATACAATCAAGCCACACAAAAGCAAGAGTATTGGACTTTAGAAGGGCTGACTTTGGGAAATGAGAGAGTGCCTCAGAAAAGCACTGGCAAACAGGCAAGAAGGAGGGGTGGAGGAACAATGGGGAGTAATCAAAACAGCCATCACAGAGACAACAAGCCTTTGTGTAAAGCAAATCAATAAAACACAATAAAGGAAAAAAATGCTATGGTTCTCAAAAGATGTGGCAGGGAAGGTTAAGGAGAAAAAGATAGCATTCAGGAAATATAAGGAAACAGAAGGAATAGGACAGAGAACTTTATCAGTTAAAGCAGAAAGAGGCTGGGAAGGCAGTCAGAATAGCAAAGGCCCAAACCGAGGAAAGGATAGCCAATTCTGTTAAGAAGGGGATAAGACCTTTTATAGGTACATTAGGGAGTGAAGAAAGACCAAAGGAGGATACTGAGGCTAATAAAGGGAGGGAATGTGGGTAGAGGGTGACAGTGAAAAGGCAGGGATACTGAATGAATATTTCTGCTCAGTATTCACAATGGAAGAGGAGAGGGAAGTACCTAAACCAAACAAGAGAAACACTATGAAGACGGGGGTCAATACCAGTCCATTTACAGAAGAAAGGGTTCTGAAAGAACTAATAAAATTGAAGGTTGACAAAGCAATGGGGCCTGATGGGATTCACCCAAGAACTCTAAATGAAAGAAGGGTAGAACTAGTGACACCGCTGACTAGTCTCTTTAACAAATCATGGGAGGATGGGGTGATTCCTGAGGACTGGAGGAGGGCAGATGTGATTCTGCTTCACAAAAATGGGAGCAGGACAGAGGCAGGAAACTATAGACCAGTTAGTTTGACCTCAGTGGTAGGGAAAATGATGGAATCACTTCTGAAGGAAAGAATTGTTGAGTACCTAGAGGTCAGTGGGGCGCAGGACCCAAGACAGCATGGATTCATGATGGGAAGGTCGTGTCAGATGAATCTAATAGATTTCTTTGACTGGGTGACCAAAGTAGTAGACCAGGGAGGGGCTGTGGACATGGCCTACCTAGATTTTAGCAAGGCATTTGATACAGTTCCACATAAAAGATTAATATACAAGTTAGCCAGCCTTGGAGTGGGTCCCAAGGTGGTAGCCAGGATAAAAAATTGGCTAGACAAGAGGACACAAAGGGTAGTAATAAATGGAGTACACAGTGAAGAAAGGAGGGTTACTAGCAGGAACCACAGGGTTCAGTACTAGGACCAGTCCTTTTTAATGTCTTTATAAGTGACATTGCAGAGGAACTGGAAGGAAAAGTATGTCTCTTTGCAGACAACACAAAGATCTGCAACAGGGTTGATACACAAGATGGAGTGGAAAGGATGAGAAGGGACTTGGCAAGGTTGGAGGAATGGTCAAATGTATGGCAGCTCAGATTCAATGCAAAGAAGTGCAAGGTAATGCACACGGAAACAAAAACCCAAGGGAAGAGTACACAATGGGGGGTGAGATACTGACAACAGCAAAAATGGAAAGGGACCTGGGGGTAATTATATCAGATGACCTAAAGGTGGGCAAGCAATGTGAGAAGGCAGTAAGGAAGGCTGGCGGGATACTGAGATGCCTAGGAAGAGGCATCAATAGTAGAAAACAGGAAGTTGCTATCCCTCTGTACAGACAGTTGGTGAGACCCCATCTGGAGTACTGTGTGCAGTTCTGGAGACCCAATCTCCGCAAAGACTTAGACAGAGTGGAGGCTGTCCAGAGGAGGGCAACCAAAATGGTGCAGGGTCTGCACCAGAAGACATACGAAGAAAGACTAAAGGAGCTTAATATGTATACCCTTGAGGAAAGAAGGGACAGAGGGGACATGATAGAAACTTTCAAGTACCTCAAGGGAATCAACAAAGTCCAAGAGGATAGCATCTTTCAGAAAAAGAGATGTGCAAGAACAAGGGGGCACAATTTGAAGATAGAGGGGGGACAGCTCAGGGGTAATGTGAGGAAGTATTTTTTCACAGAAAGGGTTGTGGATGCATGGAACAGCCTCCCTGAGGAGGTCGTGGAGTCAAGAACAGTGCGGGAATTCAAGAATGCATGGGACAGACATAAGGCAGTCCTAGTGGGGGTAGGAGGAAGTAAGCTGTTGGTTAACTAGGATCTGCAGCTTATCTGTTAGGTAGGAAAATGGGCAGACTAGGTGGGCCAAGCCATCCTTATCTGCCGTCAAATTCTATGTTTCTAATCAAGATGGCGGTGAGAGCGGGGTTTTCAGTTTAAATTATTGACTGTTATTAGATGTAATTAAGAGATTTGCAGTGGGATTGGCCAGAATGGGATGTTGAATGACATTTTGGTTCACAAGATGATGTAAGCAAGTGAAAAATAAATTGTGCTATTTACTCATTGGGTGAATAACATTGTTATGGCATGAAGGAAAACCAAGGGAGTGATAGTGAGGCTTAATAAAGGGGAAGGGAGGTGAGCAGAGGGTGACAGGGAAAAGACAGAGATACTGAACAAGTACTTTTGTTCAGTATTCACAAGAGAAGTAGAGGGGGCGGTACCTAAACCAAACAATAGAAGCAATCTAGACAGCATAGACATCGGAACAATAGGGTGGGGGCAAAAGCCCTGTCACTTTTAATGGCCCACAGAGATTGCCCTTTGCCTTTAAGCAATAAAAATCTGTAAGTGTAAGTTAGCCTGACACAAGACACATAAAACAAGGACGAGGTGCCTTGCTATCTCCAGTTTTTGGAACTCAAGACTTGTCAAAAGCTTTTAACATAAATAGCAATATAGCATCTAAGATGACTCCAGATTCAGACCCCCACCCCCATCAACATGTGTTTAGCAACCGAGAAACATTAGGGCAATCTTTCATGACTAAGTTAATTAAGGTCCAATGCACACACAAAACAAAAGAGGTGCTTTGCTGTCTCAAGAAGTGCTTTTAACATAAGTAACATAAATTAACATCTGATTGTTAAGATAAGGACTGGCAGTGCAAGTGTCCTGCTATGCTGCAAATGTGTTTCTTTGAATCTGCCGAACTCTACCTGCCATTGCTTGGTACAGTATGTGTTTGTGTATGACAGGGTCTTTTACACTTGGCTTGCCTTTAGTTTTCATTCTAGACTCTGTGGTGGACCAGATGCTAAGGTAAGGCTCCCAATTTTGGGAGGCAAAGGCTTATTTATTCACAACTGAAATTAAGGATAACGTTGCATTTTCCCTGCAGGGGTGCTGGGCACTCATGAAAGTGAGTATTATTTTTTGTTATTTTATACACTTGCATCTGGCTGTTATTCTATTTCAAAACCCTCCTCCTTAAGCCCCTCTAACCAGCTTACTTCTGACTGCTAGAGCTGCTCTGTATTGAAATGCTTGTATTTATGTTTTTAATTGCTGCCTATGTTTGTCTATAGGCAGAGGTGTAGTGAGAACAGACAGTGCAGACTTACTCTGTGATGTATTTATTTCTGGTGAAAGGCAAGGGACTAACAGCACTGGAAAAGAAAGCCCTCTGTTTAGCTACAGGGGCAGAGGAAATGCAGGCTTCCCCACAGTGTGATGTATTTCATGCTGGTGAAAGGTAAAGGACTGACAGCACTGGAGACTGAAGCTGTATGTTTGTCTGTAGGCAGAGGTGTAGTGAGGACAGGCACAGTGCAGACTTAAGGAAAGGGAAAATTATTTTACCAGCAAAGATACACTAAGACAAAGTTGTTTCTGATGTGACCTGGGAGTGCAAGGAAGTTATGTAATTAGCTCAGGGTCACAGTATGCAAGTTAGGGCTGTGGACTGAAACCCAAATCTCCAGGTTTGTACTGTAGGTCAGGGCCCTTAACCACTACTCTGTACAGACTCCAACATAAGACTTAATCACTCTGTGGTATATGTGTTGCTGGTGAAAGGTGGGGGCTAACAGCACTGGAGACTGAAGCCTTCTATTTATCTACAGGGAGAGTGCAGGCAAGTACAAGGTAAGTTAAGGGTCCCCCACAGTGTGATGTATTTAATGCTGGTGAAAGGTGAGGGACTAATAGCTCTGGAGACTGAAGCTCTCTGTTTACCCAGAAGGACAGGTATCATGCAGATCTACTCAAATATGTGATAAACTGATGTTCACTGTATGCAGAACATATTTTATTTACTTGGTGTTTTGTCCCGTGTATTGTATTATATCAATGTGCTAGTCTTGCACTGTAATCACTGAAAAAAAATTCTGGGTCACCTCTGGGAAAAAAGGGACTTGCACATCTCAGTGGGCCTACCCGGTCATCAGAATTTAAATAAAATCAATCAATCAATAAATACACAGATGCTCACATAACCAAATAAATAAAATAAGTGTGACCCCTATGTGATGTATTTAATGCTTATGAAAAGCGAGGGACTGGTCACCGACAGCACTGGAGATTGAAGTTCCCTGTTTGTTTGTACTGCCATGATTAGGACAGGCGTAGTGAAGATTTCACTCTGTCAAGTATTTTATTCTGGTGAAAGGTGTGGGACTAACAACACTGGTGACTGAAGCCCATTTACCCAGATAGACAGGTACCATACAGGTGTCCCCCTCTGTGTAATGCATTTAATGTTGATGAAAAGCAAGGGACTGACAGCACTTGAGGCTGAAGCCTCCGTTTGTTTGTATGACAATGAACAGGGCAGGTAGAGTGCAGGCTTCACCACACTGTGGTGTGTTAGAGGCCTTGGTGCAAGGCAGTTTGAGTGATTGATAGCACTGGAGACTAAAAATCCTCTGTTGCTTACAGTGTGGGTGCAGGTACAGTGTGGAGGCAGGCACAGTATAATAGACAAGAACAGTGTGGGGCTATATACAGAGCAGGGCGCAGGAACATTGCATGGACAGGTAGAGTGTGTGGAAGGAACAGTGCATAGGCAGGTAGAGCACTGAGGCAGGTACAGCATGAGGTAGGTAAAGAGCAGGGCAGGTACAGTGTGGGAGCAGTTACAGTGTGGGACAGGTACAGCATGGGCAGGTACAGTGTGGGGCAGGTATAGTGCAGGGGCAGATACAGTGTGGGGCAGACAGAGGGTGAGGGCAGGTACAGTGTGAGGCATGTGCAGTGCAGGAGGGCAGATAGAGTGTAGGGCAGGTAGAGTACTGGGCAGGTACATTACAGGGTAGTTGGGCAGGTACAATGTGGAGAGTAACTCTACTCCTTAACTGCTCCTCTGGTGAGTCTGTATGTGGGGAGGGGAGCACTATAGTAACAGGGTTTGTCAAGTTTTGCTTTGTCTCAGGTGGAGAATGCTCCCCAGCTGCTTACTACACCAGTTTACATAAAAACTGGAGCACAAGGTCATTACCTTCAGGGCACAAAGCAGCCACTCAAAAACCTGCAGAAATGAGGAATGTGCAACATGCATTGCCAGTGCTAAGGAATCACACCTACTGCTTGCATGGGCATGAAAGACTTACAGCCCTGTGGTTAAAAGGGGAACAAAAGGGGATATTTTTGCCTAATGAAGAACAGTTTAAAGCACTTTGATTGATCCCAGTGGCAGCTCAGTCCTGAGCCTCTGTTGAACAGACTGCCAAGTGTGAAGATGTGTGCATGAATGGGAGGTTAAAGACCATGTGCCAATGCACGTATGATGCCACCCAACTTTGTTTACATGGGGACATGAGGCTGTCTTGAACCTGGGACCCTCAACATGGCCTGGTCAGGATTTGTTTTGTTCTTTGGTATTTTGTTTTTCTTTTTTTTTTCTCCCCATAAAGATTTTATCGTCTGGCCAATCCCCCCCCCCCCCATGATCTCCTAGATCCATCACCTCCCTACTATACTTCCACCCTGTGCTGTGAGTATTGATTTAAAACTTGGGTAAGCATGCTGAGACAACGTTCATTTTCAGAAATGACCTGGTGGACTGGGACACGTGGAGGAGTAAACAAGTGTAAAAATCTGATGTCAAAATATGCAGAACAAAAACAGTCTGTAATCAAACAGGGAAATCAAAAATGTATACAGTACACTCATGGTGCTAGAATATGTGAAAAGTAAATCATCAGTCAAAACATGTGTGACCCCTTCCCGCACCAGATGTTGTAGCTGGTGGTTGGGCTTAACTGTTAAGTTCTATCCTGAAGTCAGTGGAACCAAAAACTCAACACATTTGTATGAAGATTGTATGTTTGAGACTGATAATACACATATTATTACCATGCCATCTTTCATTTTCACCTTGGTGACCACTGCATCAGGTTATGCAATGGATGGTTCAGACTTCATACAGAGCTGTCAGAGGTAATGGGTTGACAGCTGAGCTCTTAATAGTCTATGTAAAATATTCCTATATGGTATAACAGCATTCTTAACATTACAATCTTCCTCATAAATGTGCATTTATTATATTTCAGTATAGAAAAAAATGGTTTAGAAAAAGTGCTCTTTGCACCCTAATAAGTGCCCTTCTGATCCTCAGCCCCCATACCTTTCATTATCTTCCAGCCTCCCCTGCTGGACAGGTGGGTCGATACCAGTCCATTCACAAAAGAAAGGGTCCTGAAAGAACTCCTAAAACTCAAGGTGGACAAAGCAATGGGGTCTGATGGGATTCACTGCAGAATTCTAAAAGAACTAAGGAGAGACCTAGTCACAGCATTGACTACCCTTTTTAACAAATCATGGGAGGATGGTTTGGTGCCTGAGGACTAGTGGAGGGCAGATGTGATTCCCCTTCACAAACGTGGGAGCAAGGCAGAGCCAGGAAACTACAGACAGGTTAGTTTGACCTCCGTGGTAGGGAAAATGATGGAATCACTTCTGAAAGAAAGAATTGTTGAGTACCTAGAGGCCAGCAGGGCACAGGACCCAAGGCAGCATGGATTTACAGTGGAAAGGTCATGTCAGACAAATCTAATAGATTTCTTTGATGGTGACCAAAGTAGTAGACCAGGGAGCGGCTGTGGATATGGCCTACCTAGACTTTAGCAAGGCATTTGACACAGTCCCACACAAAAAATTAATAAAGAACTTAACCTGGGAGTGGGTCCCAGGGTGGTAGGCTGGGTAAAAAACTGGCTGGACAACAGGATGCAGAGAGTAACAGTAAACAGAGTACACTCTGAAGAAAGTGGGGTTACTAGTGGGGTACCACAGGGTTCAGTACTAGGACCTGTCCTCTTTAATGTTTTTATAGAAGACATTGCAGAGGGGCTGGAAGGAAAAGTATACCTCTTTGCTGATGACACAAAGATCTTTAACATGGTTAATATACAAGGGGGGTGGAAAGGATGAGAAGGGACTTGGCAAGGTTGGAGGAATGATCAAAAGTATGACAGCTTAGATTCACTGCCAAGAAGTGGAAAGTAATGCACCTGGGAAACAAAAACCCAGGGGCAGAGTACACAGGGGGTGGTACTAACAACAACAAAAATGCAATGAGACCTGGGGTAGTCATATCAGATGACCTTAAGGTTGGCAAGCAATGTGAGAAGGCAGTAAGGAAGGCTGTGGGGATATTGGGATGCATAGGGAAAAGCATCACCAGTAGAAAACAGGAAGTTGTTATCCCTCTGTACACACCATTGGTGAGACTCCATCTGGAGTACTGCATGCAGTTCTGAAGACTCCATCTCCACAGGGACATACACAGGATGGAGACAGTCCAGAGGAGAGCAACCAAAATGGTGCAAGGTCTGCAACAGAAGCCATATGAAGAGAGACTAAAAGAGCTTAATATGTACAGTACAAGTCACATTAAACTATTCCATCAACTCACTGGTGTAGAATTTTTTTTGTGGTGCTACTGGAGTGGCAACTCAAACTGCTGAAGCTTTCAACTATTTTCCAACCATCCTTCACTGCCTATTCAGCTCACATGTAACTGTTTAGTGAAATGGCAGTAGCTGCATTTTCATGGCATTGTTCATAAATATCACAGCATTCCTTAAGAGCATTGTTTATATATATCACAGCATTCCTTAAGAGTTGTTTAGTCTGCCTTCTGAAATGAAACTCATAAGCACTCAGCTGAAAATAAAGCTTATAGCACGTAACAGCTAGATGAAAACCAATACTAAACTTTTACTAACTCATTGAATTAAACCCTGCACAGATAGGAAACTCATTGAACAATGCTACACCAGTGAGTTGAGGGAACAGTTTAATGTGACTTGTACAGTATACCCTTGAGGAAAGGAGGGAGAGGGGGGACATGATTGAAACTTTTTAAGTACCTCAAGGGAATCAACAAAGTCCAAGAGGGGAGCATCTTTCAAAAAAAGAGATGTGTATAAACAAGGGGGCACAATTTGAAGACTGAGGGAGGTTGGCTCAGGGGCAACTTGAGGAAGTATTTTTTCATGGAGAGGGTGGTAGACGCATGGATTGGCCTTCCTGGGGAGGTTGTGGGGTCAAAAACAGTGGGGGAATTCAAGAATGCTTGGGACAGGCATAAAGCAATTATAATGGGGGGAAGGAGGAAGTCGGCTGTTGGTTGACTAGGATCTGCAGCTTATCCATTAGATAGGGAAATGAGCAGACTGAGTGGGCCAAGTGTTCTTTATCTGTCATCAAATTCTATGTTTCTATGTTTCTATGTTTATCTTTCACTTGGGTCAGATTTTTGGGAAAAAGATAATTTAAATGATAAGACTCCTACCTATGTTGTATACATACATGCATACATATATTTATATTGTTTATTTTTGTTGTTTAAGATTTATTTCCTCAGGAAATGCAACATCAATGTTATAAAGCAATAAAATATAGAGTGATGAAATGAAGAACATATAGAGGATAATGTATAGGCTCTGATTAATAACCATGCTGTAATTGCTTCAAGAGGTTACCATGACAACATTGTAAACCATGAGAGTGAAACTCAGCAGGTTTACTGTTGTCGTGGTGACATCGAGAAGCAATTTCAGCACAGTTATTAATCAAAACCCACACACTAGCTTTTATAGTGTATGGGAAACAAGTCAGAGGAAATATGTCCTTGCTTTAACTTTTCCCCGATAGCGCCGCTCTCCGTTAGGGCCAGCACTCACCACTGCGGCTGTTCATTGTGCACCACTAGTTCAAAGCTGCACATCTGCAGATCCACTTTTGTTGTTATGGTATCATTGTGACATAGTCAAGAGGGGTTAACAACCTCTTGATGTCATGCCAATACAATAACAACATTGTAAACAGTGTGATTTCAGCTTATAATAAGGGCTCCTCATACATTATATATGAATAAAACTGGAAACGTATGTGATTATATTTATATTTTTCAGGACCAACAATAATAAAACCTGAGGTTGCTGCTATATTTCGAAATGTTATTACCATAACACCTGTAGTAGAATGATTTAAAAAATACCCACAAAAGAGAGGGAAAGAAAGTGTTTACAATGAAATGCTTTTATTGCAAGCTTTTCCAAGGAAGAACCTCAAAGTAAATGGTTTGAAAGGGAAAATAAAATGAATATATATATATATATTTATACAGTGGGGGTGAGACATATTACAGTGAGATAAAATAAGTTATTTTCACTGCAGTGAAATAAATCCTGATGACATCAGCAGAGTAAAAATAAATGCCATTTATTATACCCCCGAAACCCATGCTAAACCCGCACAAAGCCGCACAATCGTGCAAAGCCGCACAAAGCCATGCAAATTGTATATTTTGTAACGGAATAGGTACCTTTTCCCGAGTTACATCTTCCTGAACAAAAACTTCCCGTACTCGTTCTCCCGTCTGTGCTTTCCCTCGACAGTACTTTTTCCCGATTATCAAATCACTGACACAGCATAAAAAAATAATTGCATGAATCAAGAGCAGTCACTGTTTCCACATGAGCAAGTGTCAGTAATCAATCAGTAATCAAGTAACCAAGAATCAAGAGCGCTCACATGTAACACATCTGCTGTGTTTAATTTCAAACAAGGGAATCGCAGTTTGTTTAATTGTTTACTTGGTAGCTCATTTATAACCCAAATCTATTAGCCTCCCCCCCCCTTGTGCAATCATGGCTGAAGTGTGCAGTATTGTCCCACCCCAGTGAGGTAATAATAAGCTCTGTGTTGGCGGTTACCTGCTTGTTAAAGAAATGAATCACAATGATATATTTTACTGGTGCTGCCAAAGTCGGAAGTCTCTAAAGTATCTTGGTCGGGTCACCACTGTTCTTGTGGGTGGCCAACAGCACCTTAGAAATCACCGAGAGCACAATCACGCTCCCGATGTAATGGATGCACCAATTGCTTGTGCAATTGCATCAATGAAGTGTAGAGCATTAGACACCCATGACACCCCAGCCCAACTAATTCAGACTATAACAACAAGTTTGCCTGAGGAAGTCAGACAAAGCATGCCCTGTAAGCAGTCTCTGCAGCAGGTAGTCAAAAGGGCAAGACAACTCGACCTTCCAGCAGAGTCACGTACATTGGAGGAAATTAGAGCCCCTGCTGAGCTCCGGCTAGTAAATGGGCAGCCATGGCTAGCTCGAGAGTCCACATGTGGTGAAGACAAACTAATAATTTTCGCAACCAAGAGAAACATATGTCATCTCCGCAAAGCACAATACTGGCTGATGGATGGTACCTTCAGAACTGTGCCCAGTATGTTTCTGCAGCTCTACTCAATCCATGCACCTGTTGGCACTGCAGAAAACAGCCGTAGTGTGCAACTAGTCTATGCCATAATGTCGTCCAAATCCCAGCAGTGTTACCAAAGGCTTTTCAGGACTTACAAGACCTGGCTGATGAAGAAAGTGTAGTGCTTTGCCAGAGTTTATAATGACCGACCTAGAGCAGCTGACAGTCAATGCTTGCAAGTCGAATTTCGAACAGCATTAATAAAGGATGTTTGTTTCACCTTGGCCAAATAGTGTTCGCCTAAAATTCAAAATTTAGGACTAGCCACACAGTATGGCGCAGAGCCTGAATTCCTGAAATTAAGGCATCTTGTGGCACTTGCATTCTTAGAACCTGCTGAGATCAAAATAGTTTTTACAGAGCTGAAACAAATAATGCCTGACAGCAGTGCACCACTCACTGAATGGTTTGAGGAAAATTACATCCTGGGTTGTGTGTGAAGACAGATGAGAAATAAGACTTCCATCCATAGCCCACCTATTTTTCCTCCACAATTCTGGTCTGTGCATGATCAATTATGTAGTCAAATACCACGTATGCAAAACAAGGTAGAAGCATGGCACAGATGGCTAGGGGCTCTTGTTGGTGCATCGCATGTAGGGTTTAATCATTTTGTGTTTGAGCTACGAAAAGAGCAGATGACAACAGAGTCCACAATTGAAAAAGTAACTAAAGGATTGTCAAAATCTCCTCTGAAACATAAATTTGCCTTGCGAGAGGAAAAGCTTAACATTGTGGTGAGCAAGAGGGAACAGATGTCAAGTGTGGACTTCCTTCGTGGAATTGCTCACAACCTCGTCATTTAAGAGAAATATTGTTTTTAATCTTTTAATTTTTTTAAATAAATAGAACTGATGGATTTTAATTTTGTGGATTACTGATGGTGACACGATGCTGTTCTGACTCAACGCACCCAACGCTGCACTTTTCTCTCATCTACAGGTAACAAACAAATGCTGATTTCAAATGCAGTTAATGCGGTATAAATGCTGGGAACAGTTGTATAAATGCTGCTCATTGTTTGTCTCACATTTAAAATGCAGTTTGTCTTTGATTTCAAATGCAGTTAATGCCATATGTTAATGCGGAACAGTAATCGGCAAATCTGCACACTAAATGTCGGGAAATGTTATGTCAGGAGTATGGGGTTACGGGCAATGTGTGAGTCGGGATTTCGTTGTCAGTAAAATAATTTTCGGGAAGGTACATGTCGGGAAGTAGTACGGATCCCTTTGTAACAAGGAGGCCCCCATTGTATAAATAGGATACATGATGTGCACTCGAGTGATATGGTAAATATGTTTAGTCCTGTACAGTGACCTCTGAAACCTCACTCATGGCTTCGCCACTCATGAGAATTCAGAGGTCACTATAGAGGAGTGAAAATATTTTCCATATCACACTCATGCCCATAGTGTATCCCCTATAGATTTCCTCAATATCAGCAGAATGTAGCCCCCTACAAGCATGCGCATACACACACACACACACACACTTGAACATGCACTCACAGTACACTCACACACACTTTAATTATCTATGGATAGTTATAGTATACTGTAAAATAGGTTGTATTCACTATCATTTTATTTTTGTAACATTTGCAGGCCACCCTCATCCTACAAAAATAAAATTACTATTGATAAGTAAGCAATAAGGCATGACAGGATGGGATTTCTGCTGAGATTAAAACATGCCCAGGGCATGTTGAGGCCCAACACTCCAGGCAGAGGGCCTTACAGCCCCTGGAAGTATGGTAATCACAACATAAACCCAACCTTGGAGCATTGTATTGCACTTATAAATGGAGTGTTATGTCACATTCAGGGGATAAAAAGAATAAAAAAAAGGTAGAAACAGGTTTAAAGCCATTTTATAAATGTGTCTGATTTTAACTGAATAAGTCTTTGACTGGTAGACTGTCACTAGAGGGCACTATAGGAACATTTTCTGTTTTCTGGGCTGTGGCGTGCCCCCTTTAGTGTTCAGTTGTTGTTTTTGAAACAACAGTGCAACAAAATTGGGCAGAAATCTTGACCTTGGACTTTTTTCACCATAAATGATTCCAGGCATCTTCCAATGTTATTTGGTAGGGACATTGTCCAGTTCCACCAAAAGATGGCTGCCACATTTGGCTTAGAAATAGTATTGCAGACATGGGAAGGTTTAGTGTTGAGAAAATAAAAAAATCATGGTCCGCCGCATAGGAGGTACTTCAAAAAGTAGATTTGATGGGTATGCTAATATTTTTATTAACTGTAGCTGAAACCAGATTTTTGGAAACACATTTTCCATTGCACTGCTGCTTTAATTTGCTTTTCTTTTAGTTTTTTTACTGTTTTACTTTTTTCTTACAAAGAAACTGCAGAAAGAACAAGCAGGACACCAGTAGCTAACCATCTATATAAAAAGTAACGTGCGTGTGTGTGTGTGTGTGTGTGTCTGGGTCTGTGAGCCACTATGTTTATCAGGGAGAACTATGCTGAGATTTGGGTATGGGTGACAGGCTGCCTCAGCTAATCAGCATCCAGTATTTAACTTATCCTGTTTATAAATCCATTTAGGCTAAAATTTGGTACCCCACTTTTTGACAGACACTCTGAAGCCAGCTCTGACTATAGTGCTGTAACTAGCTGTGAAAATGCCACACCCACATGGTTCATAGTGCACATAGACTGCGTTTATCTTTCCCCTGCACTGGTCTTCGTTTTCCAATTAAACAGTTCACATGACATCATGACATACAGTAAGAAAGGGCCAGAAAAACAGCACCAACTGAGAGCACAATGGTAGATATGAGCAGTTTGCAGTCTGACCACCTCTAACTTAACCCCCCCCCTCCAAGAATGGCATTGTAGTGGGAGAATGCAAGGTAGATCCCAATGTCTTAGTGTCTCAAAGTATGGCTAAATAAGCCTACTGCCACAGTGCACATTATATTAGGTTGCAGCGGGTTGTTTTATGAAGTGACTTTGATTGTTGTATTCATTTTGTCTGTCTAGGAGCCAATTTCAGTCTTTACTCGTTTTCTCCACTTGCAAATGCATGATTACACATGTTACACAGTCATAGTTCCAATTAACGAAACTAGTTAAAAGTAGGAGTGGTGACTGGAAAGCCTGGTAACGGATTATATTAATTTGGATTCAGGTGATGATCAAGCAATCCAGTTTGTGAAAAGTAATAAATAAATAGTTTTCACAACTCGGGCACACATGCCTACAAAGAGACGTGCACACACACACACTCCCACACATGCTCACGTTTTCTTCAATTTCACATGTGATACTTAACATTTACCTAAATAATGAAAAATGGTTTACTACTCAAAGAAAGTCTTGGCCATTACTTTTTAGAAGAACTAGTTATTTTGGTCTGGCCTTAGGGATTTATTTAAAACTTTGGTACCAGTGTTAAGCCTCAGAATCAGTTCAGATGCAATCTCTGTGTGAGTTAGTGGGGGCTTGCTATTTTTACAGCTGTAATTGCTGTTTTTATTAGGTGTTAGTGCTGCACCCTCCATTAAGTGACCAATTCTCACATGCAGTGCTAAATAAAGACACAGCTGTGCTGTAGGTACAGGGGGTGTTTTCTTTGAGACTCTTATGTTATTTGGATGCAGTTTAGCTTAGTACCTGTTAGGTATTAGCACCTCAGATTTTCTTTGTTTAATTTAAATAAAGCAAAGCAATTATAGGCAAAGTGGGCAATACAAACATATAAGGTTTCAGAAAAGGGCAGCTGCAACTATTCTTGGTTGTACTGTAGTAGTTTTAGCAAAGAAGAATGCTGTCAGCTTTTTTGAGCATCTGAAAATTAGGCACAGACAGTTGGCTATTTTGTTGAGCCAACACATGCTATATACAGTATGGATATAACAGTATACAGGTAAGGCCATATACTTAAGACTAAAGACTTATCTTTTTTAAAAAGCCAACACTGAATATTTATACTGATTTTATAAAGATCTATGTATTTATTAATTTATTGTTTAATGTATATGACGGTATGGTTTGTCTAATCCTGCTTTTATTTATTAATTTATTGTGAAACATACATGTTTGTATGGTTGTGTCTAACCCTGCTTTTATTACTTGTAAGATGCCTAGAGATTCCGAGATAGGAAGCCATATCAATAAAAACTTACTTATTTACTATACACACTTCCAAGGTCAGGTGGATCCCTCACAAACTCGGTTTACATTTTTTTTCCCATATTGCTTTTTATCCTCCACAGCGGGCTACTGCCCGCATTGGCCACCCTTACCTGATTCCAGGGGTCTTTTAGGGTCTTGTAGATGCCTTGCATGCCTCAGCAAATCCCAGGAGCTGGCCCAGAGGCTTCATCCTGCTGCAGCCCCTGTATTTCCTCATTTACTCCCCGTTACCGCAAGGCCCCAGAACATGGTAGTGCATGCATGTGAAGGCATGCATGTGCACCGTGGCTCCAGTGATGACCCCTTCCACTCTCCCATGGCCTAACATCAGGGCTCCTCGAACATGGCAGTGCCCTCCAGCCTTGACCAGGAAGCAAACAAGCACTGAGAACACCCTCAAGCCCTCCCTGAGGAGGAGAGTTGCCAGTCGGCAGCTCAATTGGCCCCTCTCCCTCTCCCAGCTGACCCCCGGTACCGCGAGCTTGTGAATGAACCTGGGTCACTGGCATGGCACAAGGTGTGGCATCTAGTGCCTCAACTCTCAGTGCCACCAGGCCACCTTGGTTTACATTTTTCTTTTATTTCAGAATGTATTCACCCAGGATGGCTCAGTTGCAAAGCAACATTTCATTTTCAGTGGGATCCCACTTCTACCCACTTTTAAAGCTGGGAAGGACTGAAGCAGAGGGAAGGTCATAGGATTTGTTCAAGGCCACACAGTAAGCAAGTGGCTCTGGTGGGATTTCAGCCTGGATCTCCTGCTTCACAAGTCTGTGCTCTAACCATTAGGTTATTCAACCTTCCATAATGCCTTACACACCCAGTGAAGGGACATGTGCAGCCCTGAAACATTTTGTACCATAATGTGTCTGTACATCTCTATTGTTCCAGGTAAAGGAACTATAGCCTCTGATTCCCAGTAGTAGAGAACAAACTCTTACACTTGTAACCCCCTCTGCCATTGCAGGGAGTTGCTAAGGGTGACTTTAAGACACCAAGCACGTGTGCATGCTTGCTGGGCACACGTGCGTGCACTTAAGAGTTTTGCGCCTATCAGGCACGAGGGGAGTGAGAGTTGGAGGAGTCAGTCAGAAGTCATGAGGAGAGTGTGTGAGAGGGAGCAGCTCAGTGGCTGAGTGTGGTGTCAGGCAGCCCAGCATTTTGAGGCCGGTGAGGCCTGTGGTATGAGGGGATTGTTAGCCCCATTACTCGAAGTATGGCAGAAGGAGTAGTTTCCCACCACCTATCGGTGGGCAGGATAAAAAAGGCAGGGCAGCAATTCTGGAGAGAGTCAGTAGGAGAGAGAGAAGTCTCCTAAATTATGCTAGAGTTATGGTGGTTGCCAGAAGGGGCTCAGACATTCAGGTGGCAGCTGGATCGATGGAGGGGGGTACAAGGTGGCATCTTTTATCCTTTTCATTTCCTCATGTCCAGCAGGTAAAGGCTGTCCAAGTTGTTGGGTTTTCCAGCAGTTTTGCTATTTGAATGGTCACCTCTCCTCCTCGATGTCCTCTTGTTTGGGCCTGGAGCAGGGGAGCCTAGGTGACTGTACATGTATCTGGGGAATTTTAAAGAACTGGGTCCAGCTTCCCCCCTTGACATAGACATATGCCACAGTGCTGGAAAGTTACTACCTGCCCCATTGGTGGGGAAATCATCAGGCTCTCTCACAAAATGTCAGGAAAGTGGGAGTAAGTTTCCTCATTCTTTGTTCAAGGACAGAGAAACTCGTATTTCAGTTAGGAAGAGTGTGAGATGGAAATAATGTTGAGAACCAGCAAATAACTGACCCCCTATTATGGACTGAAAGCTAGTTATGATATGAGCTGTTTAGCTACAAGTAACATGACATGGCTGGAGATTCGAATTCCCCTTCCTGAGTAAGAAAATGTGCCACAAAGAACTGTTATAGTCTGACTGAGTGAGCTCATTAAAAGTGCACTTATGTAAATATGTTACCTCAAGGAAAATATGGCTTGAGCCTTTTAACTGAAAAAATAAATGGTTTGCCAGTTACATCCAACAGTTGTGTGGAATTTTAATCTTTTAAAAGAACTTTCAGGTTATTACCATCTCCTCGCTACTCCTACTTTGTCCTTCTACCCTGAATTGTCCCTGTTTTTTGCCCTGCAATACCCTGCACTCTCCTCTCCCACCTCCCCCTAAATAGTCATCATGTCCCCCCCCCCACTCAGTGCCCCCTACTCTCCTTTCTGGATAGCTGCATACTGTCTTTTACCTGACAATGCCACCTAGGCTGCTACTGTTACCTGAATTATCCTAGTGTTAAAATCATCTCTGTTCCTACAGTATTTACAATATATATTTTTGTCTGTGTTTACTCACCTAGCTAGATACTCCTAAACCCACAATGTATGTATACTCACCCTTTACAACGTGGAACCTTTGTAAAAGAGTGGTCTCCCGCTCAAAGATATTGTAATCCAAGATTGAATAAATAAAAAAAATAAACTGCATGTCTGTGGTGTCCTAATCTCATGTTTTTCAAGACCGAGGAAAATCTAATGGACAGTGAATTCTGAGGTACAGTGTGGAGCTTACTCCATGTCCGTGGTCTCTAGCTGCCAAATATTTGAACCCAAGTCATTACAAAGGTCAGTAACCACCTAAATGTACTGTTTACAGTCATAAAGCGACCCGCAGGGTCAGATCCCCTCCCTCCCTTTCTGAGACTGAATTCCACCAAACCCCTAAACATGAGGGGTGGGGGTGAGGGTCTGCCTTGTTATTCCAGTCAGGTCAATGCATGAAATGGCTTCAGTTTAGAAAATCCATTGCCCCACGGACTGGCATGTCATCTCCTAAGTAGCCTGTATATGGTCCAGAGGCAGTTCTAAGTGAAACTAGAGGTGGTAGTGGTGACACTTATAGTATTTTTTTGTTTTATTCATACTTTATCTGCCTGTCTCCCTGTGGCAGCCCCTATCTGCTCGACCCCATCCTCCCAGCCCCATTACCTGGCTCCTCCAGGATCTTGGCTTGCACTGTCTTAGCCACAAGATCGACTGCCAGGCCATCAGTGTGGAGCCAAGCCTGTGGGGGTCAACCTTCATCCAGCCACCGCAAGGTGTTTCCCTCCATTTTCTCCCCATTCCTCCCCATTGCCGGGGCACAATACATTAATGGCATACATGGAAGTGTATGCATGCTGCAGGGTCCTGCAGCAGCCACCATTCAATTGGTACCTGCATCCTGTTCTACCCTCAGGCCTCCACCTGGGGGCAGTCATTCAGCAGGGCAACCAAGTATCCCTGCCCAGGAGAGGAGAGCTGTCCTCTGGATGCTCAATCCTCTCCCTCAACGGCTGGCCCAAGGTGACCCACTCGCACCATGAACATGGGTCACCAGCGTGGTAGGAGGTAAGGCATGGATGCCTCAGCCCTCTACACCACTGGGCCAACCTTACACTTATAGTAATAAAGGATTACAATGGGAAACTTATCTGAATTGATGTGCTGTGTTTTAAGGAAAGTTACTTACCTGTAACTCTTGATCTTCTGAAGTATCTCCTCCATTAAACAACACTCTTTTTGCGTAGTCCAGAAGTACTAGGATCCTTTGAAAACCAGACATTTTGGTGTCAGTGTGTGCTATGCCTATAGCTCAAATATTTGGTATAGTACCACATGCTCTAATGGTATAAATAGTAATGCCAGTCCTAACCATCTCAGCACCTTTTTTACTGAGAAAGAGAGAAAGAAAAACTACAATACTAAGCAATTAAATGCTTACAATTTTAAATGTTAAAAACAGAAACATAGTACAGATGTTGTCTTTAGAAATAAAGCCCAGCTCTTGCTATCTAATGTTGATGTTGTGAGATTCCTAGTAGCTTAGCTCTCCCTTATTCCTACCTCCCCTTTTATTTATTTAGTTATTTAATTATTTATTTATTTATTCAATCTTGGATTACAATACCTTTGAGCAGAAGACCACTCTTTTACATAGGTTCCACATTGTAAGGGTGGGAATACATACATTGTGAGCTTAGGAGTATCCAGCTAAGTGAATTATACACAGACAATGGGAGCAATTCAAATACATTGTGATTAGGTAACAGAGAGGATTTTAACACAGGAATTAAACAAGTCACAAGAGCTGCCTAGATGGCATTGTTGGGTCAAAGATGGGATGCTAGTGTGCTAGAAGGAGAGCAGGGGGCAATAAGGGTTGGGGTGGAGGGGGTGTGGTGCCTAGGAGAGGGGGCAAAAGGGGGAAGGATAGTGCTAATTTTTGCAGGGCCATGGGGAACTGGGGGGGTAGTAGGACACAAGTGGAAGGAAGGAGGAAGGGGCATTAACCTGGTGGAGAAACAGACCATGGTCAGGAGTCAGGGGGACAAGGAGCATTTAACAAGTGCAGTCACAGGAATTTTTCTTTAACAGTTGTTGTCTTAGCTTAGCTTTTGCCACTGTCTTCACCAGCCCCATATGCCTATCCCAGCCATGCTTGAATCCTCACAACTGATTTTGCACAGAGAACATTCTTTGGCAGCCTATTCCAACTTCCATTTTTATTCATTATTTATTTTAGTTTGTTTTTGTTGACCAGGTAAGCAGTGTTGGGTAAGTTACTTTTTCTATTGCTTTCTCTTTCTTTTGGAAACTTGATCCAGGAAGCTCTGTGCAGTCACTAGCAAGGATGGAGAAGTACTAGAAAAAGTAATACACCTTACAGTTATAGTTACTTCTTTCTTATTATACAAAAATAATAAATAACTATAACAGATGACATTTCTTTGAAAGTAATAGGTTAGTTACTAGTTACTTTCAAATAAATGTAATCAGTTACAGTTGCATAGAAACATAGAAACATAGATTTTGACGGCAGATAAGGACCGCTTGGCCCACCCAGTCTGCCCATTTCCCTACCTAATGGATAAGCTGCAGATCCTAGTTAACCAGCAGCCTACTTCTTCCTACCCCCACCACCTAGAATTGCCTTATGACTGTCCCATGCATGCTTGAATTCCACCACTGTTTTTGACTCCACAACTTCCTCCGGAAGGCCGTTCCATGTATCCACAACCCTCTCTGTGAAAAAATACTTCCTTAAATTACCTCTGTTACATATTACTTTTGTATGAAAAGACATAAGTAATTGTAACTGTAAGGTGTATTACTTCTAATACTTCTCCATCCTTTCTAGTGACTGTACAGAGCTTTCTGGAATGAGATTTCAAAAGTAATAGAAAGTAATGGAAAAAGTAACTTACCCAACACTGCGGGTAAGTGCACTAGGCAAATTCTGCCCATTTTCAGGCATGACCCGGAGGAGGGGGATACACATAAATGACAACTGACCTTGAACTAGATTAAGCTGCTGGTGGTATTTTTAGTAAATAGGGCCAGGACACCGGGGGAAACTTCCCCTTCTCTTTTCGAGAAGTGCCATGGGATCTTTAACATCCACCTGAACAGGCAGATGAGACCTCAGTTTAACGTCTCATCTGAAAGACGGTATCTTGGGAGTGCAGCACCCCTCTCATGCTGCACTACAGTGTCAGTATTGAGATATTAACCCAAGTGCCTTGTGTGGGGATAGAACCCACAGCCTTCTGATCTCCCAGTCTCAGAGGCGAGTGTGCTACCTGCTGAGCCACTGACACTCACCCTTTCTGTGGGTGGGTGGGGGGAATGTTTTCTGACATCTCTCTTAAATCACCCCTACAAGCTTCATTATATTCCCCCTAGTTTTGGTCTTCCCACTCAGCTTAAACAGCTCTCTGATGTCTTCTCTGTTAATCCTGCAGAAGTATTTTGCATTTCTACCATGTATATCCTAACTTCTTGCTTACAGCCTTGGAAACAGAATTTCAGACTTGATGGCTGTCATGGTGGGGGGGGGGGACAAAACCTGGATTTCATGGCCATAATGGCATGATATTGCACTGGGAACCATGACTGGGACATGGCCATGCCAGGCCTCTCTCTGTTTATGAAAGACTTGGTAGCAAGGAGTGATTGCGTTATTTGTGAAGGAAGGAATGTTTGTATTTATTAATTGCCGAGTTGTTTTTTGTATATATAATTTACTGAGATGAATGTATAAATTGATTTGGTGAGTCGAGTATATAAACTGAGGACCTCCTTTAAAATGAGCTCAGCTCAATGGAGAATTG
This sequence comes from Neoceratodus forsteri, assembly GCA_016271365.2. Lineage (NCBI taxonomy): Eukaryota > Metazoa > Chordata > Ceratodontiformes > Ceratodontidae > Neoceratodus > Neoceratodus forsteri. The sequence goes on along the minus strand of CM057455.1, from coordinate 998,134,825 downwards.
TAACAACTATCCTTTTCACAAACCTGAATAAAATTTTATGAATGAAAAGGAAAGAAGTAAGGCTACAGAGGTACACAAGCAAGAGGGGCTGGAATTGCTGTGGGCCATACTGAAGACATGCTCAGGGATCATTATCCATACTATGGTAGTATACAGGCCTCCAGAACAAGGGGAGGAGATAGACAGGGCACTAGGGGAAGCCATAATCAGGATGGCAAATAAGAGGGAGGTGCTGTAATTCTGAGAGATTGGTCTCCCAAATGTGGAGGGAAACCTTTCAGCTGTGACTTTTGCAAGGAGCAGGGCAATTCTTGGCTCCCTACAAGGGGTATGTCTTAGGCAGCAAGTCAAAGAACCTTCTAGGGATGGGCAGTTTTGGACTTGGTGCTTACAGACAAGGACAGCACTGCAGACATCACAGTGGGCAGTCCCCAAGGTGTCATTGATCACTGTACAGTGTGGTTCAACATAAGGACAAAAGAAAAGGTGAGCCACGTGAAGATGAGGGTCCAGGACTACAGACAGGCAGCTTTTAATGAAATGGGAGACTGCCTCAGAAGTTTCCTCAAAGGTGGGATTGGCAGGGTGGAGGAGAGGCACAGTGGGGAGGAATAAGAGAGGGTATAATTAACACAACAAACCTCTGTGTGAAAGAAGCAATGATTCTCCAAGGAGCTGGCAAATGTGGTAAAAGAGAAAAGGATGGCATTCCAGAGGTGCAAAGAAACTCGGCGGGGGGGGGCAGGGAGGTGTACCAGGCAAGACAGAAGGTAGCAAGCAAGGTGGTTAGGGACCAAAAGCACAGACCAAGCAAAGGATTGCAAGAGGGGTTGCTTAATGGGATAATACTTTAAGTAAGTGAGAAGAGAAAAACAAGGATATGGATAGTGAGGCTCAGAAGGGTGCAAGGGGGGAGTCTGTGCAAAAGGGAACCAAGATAAAGGGAATATCTTAAACAGGTACTTCGGCTCAGTCTTCACAGTAGAAGGAGAAGGAGGGGCGTACCTCTGGGGAGAAGCAAGAATAGATGGAGAAGTGGACAGAAGTCCATTTTCAGAAGAAAGAGTCTTGAAAGGGCTTGCAGTCCTGAAGGTGGATAAGGCTATCTGACCAGACAGGATACAACCAAGGGTACTGAAAGAACTCAGGGAGCTGCTAGCAGTCCCATTGATGGCCTTGTTCAACAGCTCATTAGAAACTGGCGTGGTTCCAGAGGACTGGTGAAGGGGCTAACGTGCTGCCCCTACATACTGTGAGCACTAGGGCTAACTTAAACAAAACCTTGTCAATAGCACAGACTTAAGTCCATACCTAACTTTGTACAAACCTATTTGTGCCTTTAAGGTATAGAGATGCATCTGAAATGAATAACTGGTAAAAGGACTTTAACTGTAATTTTTAAGAAAAATAAAGTAATTATGCCCAGAAAAGTGGAATATAATAATGTGTAGACCTGTTGAAAGACTAGACCTGCTAAATAAATAATTGCACTGTACGCATTTTTGCCAGGGTTATTGATTACATATTGTCATTGGTTGCTAGAATCACCTAAAAGAAAGGGTGCCGAAAGATGGTAAAAGCTGAGGGGGCTGAGAATCAAAAGGGCACTTATAAGGGAACAAAGGGCACTTTTCTATACTAGTTTTTGCCACACAGAAATAAAAAGTGGAGGGACAGCTGTTGGGCCAGAGGGTAGCATGCTGTGTTTCTGTGCCGGCAACTCAGGTTCAGAGATTAGCTCTGACAGCTGGCTGGGCAGCACAAGGATTGGTGGAACACATCACTGCTCAGTGCCTGGGAAGGTTTGGTGCAGTGTTCTGTCACATGGTGGACACACTGTGATGGGCTGGAGAGCTCTACCTCGCAATTGTTTCACATGCATGTCATGGCCCGATAGTGTTATGCAGTGTGTCAGGGTAAGCAGGTTGACATGAAAAATGAGTTTTGCAATAACTCCTCTATTCCATTTCCAATGGGACCTGTATGAATGACGATGCAAGTTCATGGAAATAAAAAAAAATATATATATATATGTGTATATGCACACACACACACATACAGTATCTCTGTCTCTCTCACCACACACACACATTTGTATGTATGTTACAGATTGCATATAAATATATAAGTGATACACAGTAGGAACTTCATGAGTGGTGTAGAAAGCACATACAAATATGTAAGTGATAGACAGTGGAAACCTCATTAGTGAGATAGATAGCATGCATATAGAAATACCTTATTTATCACATAAGATCCCCTCTGCATATGTCATTTATGTAACAGGCTAGGACCTTAAGGGAGAGACATTTGTTTTGCTTTTAAGGCAGAAAATAATTTTTATAAGTCTGTTATTTTTTGAACTAGTGTTACTGTGCTTTCCACCATGCTGATTGCTATAACCACTGCCATGAAAGTGAAGTCAGGATGACAAGCTGACACTGTGATGTGGTAGTTTGTTAGTGCCGCAGAACTTCCACAGAAATTACAAACCACCACCGCAGAAGTTCTGCGACAAATGGTAGTCTTGCCGTAGAACTTGGTCCCACTGTGCCGCAGAAAAGTAGGGGCCCTGGCTATTGGCCAGTCAGTCTAACTTCCATGGTGAGGAAATTAATAGAAACCCTATGGAATGAAAGACTGGTTGAGCATTTAGAGTCCATTGGGCTGCAGAACCATAGGCAGCATGGATTAACAGGGGACGGTCATGCTAGACAATTCTGATTGATTTCTTTGACTGTGTGACCAGGGAGATTGATCAGGGGAGGGCCGTGTGCATGGCCTATCTGGATTTCAATAAGGCCTTTGACAGTGTGCCACACATGAGGATGATAAAGAAGTTGACCAGTCTAGGAGCTGGGTCCAAAGTATTAAATTCGATTAGAAATTGTTTAATGAATAGCAGACGGAGAGTAATGGTTAATGTCACTCACTCTAAGGATGGGAGAGTAACCAGTGGGGTACACAGAGTTTAGTTCTGGGACCAGTCCTTTTCAATATTGTCATGGAGGTCATTCCAGAAGAATTGGAGGAAGAACTGGAGGGGAAGGTATGAATTTTTGCAGATGATGCCAATATCTGCAATGGTCTGGGCACTCAGGAAGGGAGTGTAGAAAATGCATAGGGATCTTGGGAAACTTGAGAAGTGGTGCAAGACATGGCAGTTGGGGTGTAATGCCAACAAGTGCAACATTATGCACCTAGGGTTTAGGAACCTGGGCACTGAGTATAGGATGGGGGAGGTACTGACAGTCACTAGACAGGAAAAGGATTTTGTGGTTATTAAAATACAGGACACTTAAGGTGGCAGCACAGTATAACAAGGCTGTGGGCAGGGCTAATGGGATGCTGGGATGCATAGGGAGGGGTATCGCTGGCAGCAAGAGAGATGTGGTGTTGCCAATATTTTCCTCCCTGGTACATCCCCCCACCTGTACAGCAGTACTGTATCCAGTTCTTGAGGATGAAACTCAGAAAAAAAAGATAGACAGGTTGGAGGCTGTTTGAGGGAGGGCAACTAAAATGATGCAAGACTTATTGGGAAGCCCTATGAGGAAAGAAAGAGGTGACATGATTGAATTCTACAAGCACCTCACAGAGGTGAACACAGAACAGGTGGGAGTCTCCTTGAAATGAGGATGAACACCAGGACCAGCGGGCATGTGATGAGGCTGGAGGTGGGGAGTTCAGGAGAGATGTGAGGAAATATTTGTTCACCAAAAGGGTGGTGGACTCCTAGAATAGACCTCCAGCAGAAATTATGGAGTTTAAAATGGGGGGGGGGGGTGTTCATGCATGCATGGGATAAACATATGAGTATATTAGAAAAGAGGCAGGAGAGAGAGAGGGTCATCAGAGACCATATTCCTTCCAGCTTTATTCCTTTTTCAGCTTGAATACTCCTGCTTCTGTTTTGCATTTCTCAATTATAGTGCCATGACCAATGTTCCCTCTAATTTTTAGTCTCTGTGGGTGGGCGACTGATATGTGTGTGCGGCACTTTGTGCAAAAAAAATGATTCATGTGTGCAAATTGGGTGGCCCAAACAAGTGATATATTTTATTGTCAGCAAACAGTAGAAAACATAACCAAACACTCAAATACTCAATGCAAAGTATAAATATACATTCTGACACAGTCCGAAGATTGGATGTGTATTGTGTGCCATAAGGGTATGAACTGGAAACGTGTAAATTATTTACATTTTAAAGAGTCTTGCATGCATCTAAAAGGGGGTGCTGCTGATGATGCATTGTTAAGAAATCAACATTTACTGTTCTTCTCTCCTGTCTTTCCCATTCATCCAGTGGACTTATATTTTATTAAGAGCCATTTTTCCACCAGATGTTAAAAAATAATTTTGTTTGCATCAGCATATCTAAATGGCTTTCTTCCAAGCAGTTTCTTTGTTTACTCTTAATGCAGTTCACGAGGCTGAAGCCTCTTTTACAGTCAACACTAGAAGCTTGGAATGTAGTAGTAGTAGTAGTACAATTTATTGTTCAGCATAAAGCAGTTACAATATACTAAAATCAGGACAAAATACATCGTAACTATAAATAGACAATAAATAAATCAACAAGGAACTTAAATATCTTTACAGTGCAATTCAATTTAACAGAGTACCTTTTCACATAAAACACCTCCAGAGGACTTCAAGTCCCCCTAATAAACTTTACAAATGAGTTGAGATTAAAAATCTTGCAAAGATCTCTACCATGTTCTTCACTTATATAGTAAACAATTATTCCAAATGATCCTCCAGGGGGAGGCTGAGATCCCTCTAACAATCCACCCATCAGTTTTTTCCTAGTTGATTCATACCTAGGACACAAGATTACCACATGTTTGAGATCATCTATAGTCCCCACTCCACATTTACAATATGGAGAAGTAACCCTCTCTTTTGTCTGAAATGAATGCATTGAGCATTATAGTTTTCAGTTCTAAATCTTGTATAGATTCTTCTTTGTCTAGGCAGGTTAAAAAGAGATATGGCTATATCCCTTGAAATCTTTACTTTTTATAAAATCCATATAGCTTAAGCTTGGAGAGTTGAACATAGAAAGAATTGATGTCTTAAATCAATAATCCTCAATTTGACATCCTGCCTAATCTCCTCAAATAGTCTTGTGTAAATGTTATATAAGAGGTGGCCCAATCTGGCCAGCATTATTGTTTCCTTAATAAGTTGAATAAAGAGATGTACATATCCCATGTTGGCCAATTTGATGGCTTCCACTACACACATTCTGGGATATCTTTTTTGGGGCAAAAGAAAAAGTTTCAACAGAAAGAGAATCTGTCGTCTACAGATGAGAGAAGTCAAGGAATGTTGTCCTACCTCCAAGGCTTGGAGTTCCATTTAAAAATATTAAGATGTCTCTATAGAGTTTATTCAGAATTATTTCTTATTCTCTAACCTTGGTATAATCCCAGATTTCAGAGGCATATAACATGCTCATTCTAATTTTGGCATTAACAACTCTTAATACTCCACTCACCGATGACTTCCCCATCTTGCCGTTAAATATTTTTAGGGCATTTACAGAAGATCCCATTTTAAATTGAATAACCTCCAAATGTTTGGTCCAAGATAGGCTATAGGCAAAATGGGCACCTAAATAGTCATAACACTTAACAGTGTCTATATGGTTACCGTTTAGCCTAAAGCCTACCGTATTCATTGTCTGAGAGCCAAAAACTACAATGTTGGTCTTGCTGAGATTAACTTTTAGTTTTCTTTGAGAACAGAGAGATTCAAAGTGAGCCAATTTTCTTTTAAAGACCTAGGACTGAAGTAGAGAGCAAGAATAAATTGTTTGCATATGCTAAACATTCAATCCTTTGATCATTAATTTTTGGAGTATGAAAATCTGGATTACCTAAGCTGATCCAAGACTGTATTAATGTAGATGTTAAATGGAGTGAGGGCAAAATACAGTACACCTGTCTGCCCCAACATTTGTCTCAAATCTATCAGTTAGATGACCATATGGATTATACTGGACTCTTGCCACATATTTTCATAGAGTCTATTAATAACATCAAGAAGTGAGGCCTCCAACTTCAGATCCCTTAATGTAGCCCAAAGGATTTTCTACTAGTCCTGTACGAAAGCCAAGGAGAAGTCCACAAAACAGCAATATAATCTGTTTTTCTCACTTTAGTATACTTCCAGATCAGATGTTGAAGCACATAATAATGTTGTACTGTAAAACAGTCCTTCCAGAAACTGTTCTCGCCTCACAATACCGAGTTGTCCTTGACCCACGACAGCAATCTGCCCAAATTTATCCTAGAGAAAATCTTCTGTGAAACATCTATCGAACTAATAGGCCTATACATCCTGGGTCATTCGGATCCTCTTTTTAAAAATTGAAAGATAACACTACCTGCCCAACTGGCAGGGTAAGAGTACCCCGAACCAGGCCATTAAACAGCAAAATAAAAAAAGGAATCCATCAGTTGGTAAAAACCTTATAGAGATCACCTAGGAGACCTGGTGCTTTAGTTGCCTTAAGGCCAATCAGTGCCATCTGGATTTCATCCTCTGTGATCAAGATAGGTCTTGGAAAAATTTCATCCTCCTGTATTTTGAAAGCATCAGGTGTCTCCTGCTCTTCATGAGAATAATAGAGCTTGGAGAAATGAGATGCCCAAACTTCAGGTGTAATATAGGTTTCAATCCTATTGGCATATTTATTATATCCCTGGACAACAATATTCCAAAATCACCTTCCACCCCTATCCAAAACAGCCTGCCTCAGTTTTTCCCAAAGTCCCAGAGTATGTTTATGTCTCTCCTGTTCGAGAATTTTCCTATATTTTTCTCTTTCACTCTTTAGCAATTTAAAATCTGCTGCAGACTTATTTCTTTTCTTCTCATGCTGTCTTAGTTTTCCTCCAACTCTTTCTTTGCCTGTAGGCATACCGAATTAAACTAAAACTTTTTATAAAGAGACCTAGTATGATACGTTGTTTTACATCTAGGTCCAAGTAAAGAATGAATAGTGTCCCAATTCTCCAAAATATTAAAGGCCTTACTTTTGTCCAGAACCAACTCGTGAATATCACCTAAGACTCCTGTACTAAAATTTCTTTGAAACTAGCTTGATGAATCTGTTCCCATCCAATCCTTCTCTTGTTTATGACTTCCAGACTATCTTCCTGTTGTGCCTCACTCCTTAAAGTTCCAAAAGGACATTTGATGTTAATTACAATAGCACAGTGTGCTGATTCCAATCTATTCATGACCTCTAACTTTTGGATAAGCTTTACTGCTTCCAAATTGGTCCAAACCTGATCAGGGGTTGAAGAGCCAGTTGGTCCTCTATATGTTAAGGATCCAACTAGATCTTCCTGAGTTCTCCCATTTAAAATACAAAAATTTCTACTGGTCAAGCCCGTTCACTATTCCCTACCTCTGTGGTTAGATTTCAGATTGTGAGCAGTCCTAGTATATGAGATATTTGGATTAATTATAGATATTATATGGATCATATCTCAGTATACATCCTCCAAAAAATGAGAAGGAATTCTGGCATTAAAGTCTCCCAAAATAATTATAAGACAAGGTATACTCTTATCTGACAATTCGTCAAGTGCCATTTTCAGATCCTGTATGAAAAGGTCAGTGGGATCAGTAGCTTTATTGCGAGGAAAGTATATTGCAGAGAATGATCTTCTTTTGTCCCTTGCTAATCATTAGAGCCTGAAAATTTAGCAAAGTTTTGATAAAAGAAATACCCCTTTAAACCTTCAAACTTTTTATCTTTAGTTGCTGGCAGAGTAAAGACAGAATATCCAGCCAATTTGGGAGTTACATTTTCTGTACACCATGTTTCTTGCAGTCCAATAATATCAAAATTATCCAGAAATCTCACTACTTCATGGTCAATTATTTTAAGATTGATGCCTTCAGTATTCCATGAAAGTATAGAAGGGCATCCACATTTCGATTCCAGCTCCTTATCCAAATCCAGCTGGCATTCAGAGTTCATTTGATTGATATTATCTGCAGGCTGCATTTGTCGAGCTAATCAATAACTGTAAGCGGCAGTAGGTATCAGGGTCAATTAGGTTTCCAAAATCAGTCAGGGGTTATCTGCCTCTAAGATTGATTTTGGACTATCCTAGTCTGTTTAAACCATGAAAAGACTTCACCCAAGTCTAACGTGTTAACTAAATGTATTCCCAAACAATCAAGCTTGCTGTCCAGAGACAGCAAGCTGCTAACTATGAGGATTTTAAATATAATATCAATTTGTGTTGTGGACTCAGGATCTCCACATAACTTTAAGGACTCCACCATGTTTCTGGAGATATAAAATCCTAATGCTCTTTCCAAGAGCAACAACAAATCTTCCTAACTTTCCTATGAGAATCCTTGGCGAAACCTTCTACCCAAAGATAGTTATGGTCCTACTTAGCCATGCTCTCTCTGCTTCAGTACATGATCCTCTATCACACTCAAGATTTTCTCTGTGCTATAGTATCCTTCTCACTCTGCACCTCCCTATGGAGAATCTCTTCTGGTAAGGATAAGACTGTGTAGGAACCTCTATGCATGATAGCTTCATGTTTAGCTTGGAATGTAGCACATACATCAATAAGTTTAGCCACCATGCTGTACTGCACATTAGTCAAAGCAAAGTGGATCATGTCAGTAAATGATTTAATGATCCTCCCTTTAGTTTTACACCAACTATAAATCTGAAGTCATTGTACTGGCTAACAATTTCTGCCTGGTCCACTGATGAAAATAAATAGTCCTGATATTTTCTATACAGTCTCTCAATATTTGATAAGCCAAACGAAAGCTACAATGTGGCTTTGCTGCAAAATCAAAGGCTGATCAGTCAGAAAGTTCACCTGCAGGAAATCAGCTATTCAGATGGTCACATAACAGGCCAATGAATTGCAAAATTGCTGCTGTGCTTACTCCAGCTGTGCAATTAGCCAAAAGCAGTTTTACTGGTTGGCTCCAGTAGACAGTTTCACCCAGGTAATGGCTTCTGATCTTTTTTTTATTTTTGCCCTAGCAATCTGTACAGCTTCAACTGTTGTTAGACCACTTTCTGAAACATCTTAGACAACTCTGCCAACTCCAAAAGTACATCATTTAATACTGTTATGGCAATGTGGTATTCAGGGTTGGACAGCTTCTTAAAGCAGTACTTAGCAATGGGATCTTTGATGGATGCATGCATAATTGTATGTGATGTCATTTACCCTAGGTATGGTTTACAATGACTATGCTGGGTATTGTCAAGCTCAGTGGGGGTTTTAAAATGTATTTTTGCAATGTAGTGAGTGAGTCAGTGTGATATGAGAAAGGAGATGCATTTAGGAGACTGTATTTCTCTTCCATTAATGATCCATACTAAGCACAGTCTGAATTTATGAAATTAAATGAAAAGGAAATTTTTTGCACTGCTATTTCTTGTTGTCCATTTTAGAATTACTATCCTCATCTAGCCAATATGGGCAACCTTTTACAAGCACTAATTCATTGAATCTCAAATGTGTGTATAATGTGAGACCCTGTTTTAAAGAGAAGCGCAATCTCATCTCTCTAGACATATGTACAGTCAGTGTCTCAGCCTGCTAATTGAGAAGATTATGCCCATCCATTTAACAAATACATAAAAAAGACACAAACAGACAGTAGGTTGCTTTGATGTTTTTATTGTAAACAAAAACTATAGTTTTCCATTTTCTTCTAAAAATGAACATGCTTTCAATGGTGAGGCTTTAAATCCATTATAAACACATTTTGTATGCGAGCGCTGCTTGAGGAGGAGGCAGATTACATTGAAGTTGTGCAACTTTAAAACTGAAATAATATAATATATACCCTATGTCAGAGAATCTCGCATTGCTTTGTTGGGGAATCTACCAAACAAATAAAACATGGCATTATCTGTGACCAGCAGGGGAATACTGTTCCTTATCAAGTACTGTCTTACTGAAAAGGGTGTCAAGCGAAAACATTGTTGTAACTGCAAAGCCGATTGGTTGAATTTTGCCAGTCGGTTCCATTGTTCAATAAAGCAGAGCAAGAGCAAGACTGCTGGCTTGTTAAAGTTAATGGGTTGCGGCCTCAGGGGTGGGCATACAATGTTCTCTCCCATTCACTTTCATGTCCTGCTGTCTGAGTCTTAAATCTGAGTGATGACTGTAGTCACTACTTCATGAACGTGAGGATCCCTGTCAGCTGCTTTGTGCGCTACTACTGAAGCCGTGTGCGGGTTATTTCTGACTGCTGTGCGGGCGCACGTGCGCACGCCTTAGGGGGAACATAGGCCATGACTATATTTTTTATTAATGACTCTTAATCATCTATGGTAAATACAAAACAAAAAAACTGATACAGTATGGTGCCTTCCCTTTATCCTCCTCCTCCTCCTCCACCTCCCATATTTCTTCTTTTTTCATTTTGACTTTTCCTCTTTTTTTTTTTACACAGTTCTCATGTATGTAGCGAAAGAACACTTTATCCCACTTTCTTATTTCCTCTGCTATTCTCAACTCCATGTCAGACTTTGCCCTGCTCACATCCTCACTGTCCTCCTTCATCTTGCTTAGATACTCTGCACTATCTCCCTCACTCTGGCTGCTTTTGTAGTTTGTGAAGGCCTCCTTTTTTCTCACAGCCTTTTCTAGCTCTCATGTGAACCATAGTGGCTTCCAGACCCTCTTGTTTTTCCCTAGTACCTTGATACAGTGATCCATGTCCTCTAATGTACTATTTCTTCTTTTATCATTATCACTTTCCATTTCTTTTCTATACCCACTACTGCCTTCTCTCCTTCTGTCTTGTCAAGCAACAATTCCTGCTTCCTGGTAAAGTTTGTCCTCCTGGTGCCCATGACTTATGCCTGTAACTTCTTTCTTTCAGCTTCTAATACGACAGTAAACCATACTAGTATCTGGTTACCAATGGAGCCTGTATTGTGATTACCCCCTATATTATCCCTGCTTACAGTGGTGTTGTTTCAGCAGAATCATAGGGGTTGCAGAACTCCTCTATACACCACATTTTATATAAATAAATGCTAGAGAAACTTTGTTTTAGGAGTTGCAATGGACATCATAGGGGTTGCAAAAAAATTATAGGGTTCACAACTGCAACCCCTGGCTACCCCTATATGATGGCCCTGCCTGCTTATAAGGACTGAGTTAAGGATGGCATGTTTCCTTGTAGGCTCTTTGACCCGTTGGGTCAGGAATGCCTCCTGGGACACCGCTACTAGCAGCTGCTTCCTGCCACTTGGTTTGACTGGTTTCCTCCTGTACATCTGGCCTATTAAAGTTACTCATTAGCAGCACCTTCCCCTGCTTTGTTGCCCTTCTAATTTCATCCCCAGGTTCCCTGTCTGCTGTCTTTCTGTGGTGATGGTCTATATACCACTCATATCCCGATGCTTCTCCCCCATTTGTAAGTACCCACACTGTCTCTTTGCACTTACCCTCCAAACCAGTGGTAGTGTAGAATACCAAAATGTGTGTGGCTTGCACAATTGCATAGGACAGGAGATGGACCAATGCAACACATCAGACAAGAATAATTAGCTTCTTGACAGCTCTTCAGTGACCCTACCTGGCTTTTAATGATTAAGCAATAATGCATGACAGGGTTTATGTCATGCTGGTATATCATCATGTCTGGGGTTGGGCATGAAGCTGCAGGCAGAGCGCATCCAGCACACCAGAAGTAGCGTTATCTCAGCATGACATACACCCTGGAGTGCATTATTGCTATTACACAATGGCTCTTTTATTAAAAAATTAAAAACATAAATAAATACTGTTGTAAAAGTATTTTTAGTATTTTTTTCTATGAGTAGGTATACATAGATAAAACAAAGTCCCTTGTTATTGTTGTTGGTCAGTAGGTGGTGGTGTCTGTATATCCCTGTTTCCCTCTGCCATTATTTAAACCTTCCTCTACTGTCTGTTTTTTTTTTTTTACTTACTATTGTTTAGAGGTCAGGATGGCTCCCCCATCAGCTTCAAATTTTTTATACATCCCAGTACATGGTGAGCGAACCCCCTACCCACTGCTTCTGGTAATGTTTTTCCACTCTGTGGGAAGTTAAACTGCAGCACTCTAAATAGGATGTTCAAGTGGTCTGCTAAATGCTTTGAGTGTCAGGATGTTGGGTCACTGGGCTGGTGAGCGAAGAGTGGCGGGTTTCAGGTTTGCTATATTTATTTATTTTGTTATCCAACCTCCTCCTACCCCCTGGTCAGCCACTCCTTTGGGTCCTCCAAGGTCTCCCATCTGCTCTCTCTCCCTCTTCGCAGGCTACTTACCTCACATCGTGGCTCCCCCCAGGTAACCTGGCGTATCCCATTGCTGGACAGGTCCCTCTCCTCTGAGGAGGAAGGCACCAGTTGGGGTGGCCAGCGCATCTTATTTTGGCCCAGGGGTGCCACTGAGGTAGTGCTAGTTGTTGAGGCCTGGTGGCAGTGGGGGACCGGGAGGACCGTCATCTGGTCAACTAGGGAAGTTTCCTGATGTTCTCCACAGGGAGTGGCTATATTTATGTGGAGCTGGTGTAAGGTTCTGTTCAGCTGGGCTACTGAGGTGGAACTGTGGGAAGGACAGTGAGATTTGATGCTGTCCCTTGGGAAAGTACGGCAATGTTGAGGAGAGAGAGAGAGAGTCACGTGCTGGTAGTGTTGGTTAAATGAGTGTTTAAACTGAAGCCGACTGTGTGGCAGCAGCTCAGTATTTTAAAAACTTTGAGCAAGTGTTGCCTGAAACCAAAGGTTTCTATTTAGTATGTGAAGCCACTGCCATTAGTTGTTGGTTTGGCTGGGAGTGGGAAAATGGGGGTGGGGGTGTTAGCAGCTGCGGTCCGTTTTAAAGCAGGACACTGAGGGAACTGGCAGGATATTAGAGGACTGAAGGTGCGCAACTCAGAGCACGAACGGAGTTTGACCCAAAAAAAGGAAGAAATGCAGTTCAAATGCTACTGGATACAGTTGCTTTGCATGTTTACTGGTGATGGGGGGGTGTTAAGCAGACAACAGCCTTGAGATGAAGGGTGCTGGGAATTTTGTTTTATTTAATGAGGTCAACTTGCTGCTGGACCTTCATACAGTGATGTTATACTGAGATAACATCACTGGTGAAGCTAGGCGATGACCAATCAGAGCCCAGGATTCTTTACTTATCATTGCATAAGCAAGCAATGACACATGACGAGGTGTGGGTTATCTCCTGATAAGAGCATGTCCAGGTGTGTTATGAGGCATGAATCACTTGTGCCGAGTGCCTTATGCACCTGGGCATGCTCTTATCAAGAGGTAACCCACATCTTGGAGTGTGTTATTGTGCTTATAAAATGGTTCCCCAAGTAATTATTTAATGGCTGCCCAAGTAATTATTTAAGAGAAAAAAGCACAATAAGTAAAAAAATATAATTAAAAGAGTTGATCGCTCAAATAATAAAAAAAAAAAAATTCCAATTTTAACAGAAGTGTTTATGAGCATTAGCGTGCTTCCTATGTACCCCTCAGGTAATCTGCTTGTCACTTCTGCTTTTAGTACCATTAGACACCCCCCACACACACATTGATTTTCTGTTGTGCTGTGTTTATGTACCAATGATGAGACCGGCCATTTGCCTGACACCGACCATCGGCTTTTACTGAGAGTGAGCATGTCTCACTGGAGCCACCATACTTAGCACTTGGGAAATCTTGGGTGTTACTTCAGGCAGTCACTTGTAAATGGAATTTATCTATTTTTTTATACAACCTCCTCCTACCCTCTGGTCAGCCACTCCTTCAGGTCCTCCAATGTCTCCCGTCTGCTCACTCTCCCTCTTCGCCAGCTACTTACCTCATATCATGGCCCCCCCCAGGTAACCCAGCATATCCCTTTGCCAGATGGGTCCCTCTCCTCTGAGGGGGAAGGCATCAGTGGGGGTGGCCAGTGCATCTTATTTTGGCCCAGGGGTGCCACTGAGGTAGTGCCAGTTGTTGAGGCCTGGTGGCAGCGGGGGAATGGGAGGTCCATCATCCGGTCAACCAGGGCAGTTTCCTGATTTTCTCCCCAGGGAGTGGTGTGCCACTGACGTCATGGCATACGCTGACGTCTGCCACTCCCCAATTAATTTCATCTCAGGCATCCATGTTGTGCTCCCATCCTCCACCAGGGGCCAGCAGACACCGAGATGCATCCCGCCCTCCCCCCAGAGAAGGTGAGCTGTCCTGGGAGGCTCCTTTCCTTTTCCCCCAGCCGGGCCCCAAGTGACCTGAATCCATTCCTGAGCCTGGGTCACCGGCGTTGCAAGTGGAAATCCAACCACTGAGCATAGTTTACAGGATTTGGTTTTTATTTTGGGTGCTGCCACGCTGGCTGGATCGTAATGGAGCAGTGGATCTGTAGCCGCCAGTTTGAAATCTGCACCACATGCTTAGCTGATTGCAGTGGGGATTAACCAGAGAAACACAGGTCTGTTAAAAAACTTTAACATTTTAAAGCTTGTGCAGGATGGGGATCATGGATGCAAACCACAGATTAAAGTATCGTCCAAGGACGGGTCTTGGTTTTTATTTTAAAGGTGCTGTCACACTAGCTGGATTGTAATGGAACAGTGGATCCATAGTCCATTTTAAAGAGGTGGCACACACTTAGCTGAGTTGATTGCAGTGGGTTTTAACCACTGAAGTGGTAACACAGGTCAGACTTCTGTTACAGAACATTAAAAGTTTGGGGCTTGTGCAGGATGGGGACACTGGATACACTGTGTGGTATTTTTGTGGTGTCTCTCTTGGTGCCACAGATCTCTTTTTTTCCCATTTAAAGTTTATTAAGTTTTACAATAATGAAAACAGGTCCAGGAGTATCATACAGAGTGAGTATAACATTCATAATCACAAGGATCTGTCCTCCCTCCCAACCCCCTCCTCCCCCCAATCCCACCCCAACAAAACCCCCTCCCATTAACATCCCCCAGACATTATGCAACACAGATAACATTCTGCAATCTTCTTGGGCAACAGTATATTGAACATGCAGGTGAGAGTATCAGAGAGAGTATAAGGTGTGCAAAGGTTCCCATACTTTTGCATATTTCTCTGGCCTATTATTGAGACTGGCTATTGTCTTCTCGGTCCTAAGGTTTGCAAGGAATTCATTAAGCCATTCCGTATATGAAATAATGTTATCATCCTTCCACTGACATACCACTAATTTCTTGATGGACATAGAGATCAGGGCAATATGATACCTTCTGACTAAAACCAGAATGGCCAAGTAGTCCCCTAACAGGCAGATTTCTGGAGTGAATAGCTCCTGCAAACCCAGTAAAGGATCAACATTATGCTGAACGGTGTTCCAGAGTGGGGCAACTTTGGGGCAGCTCCAGAAAATGTGAAATAGGGTGCCCTCTTCCTTCTTACATCTTGTACATAAAGACGACGGGAGGAGGCCAAACTTGTATAGTTTTTGCAGAGAATAGTATAAATTGTGCAGTATATGAAACTGAGTCAAGCGTAGTCGATCCTGGGTAATGTACTTATGGCAATTCTGCCATAATTCAGTCCAAACTAATTTACTAGCAGGGAAAAAGGGTTCCCAATACGCTGTAGGAGCAAAGTAGTTTGGGTATACCCAGTTATATAGCATTTTGTAGTAGCTGGATACTGAGTGCCGAGAACCATGCTCAGGCTTTATTACACTGGTAAAAGATGGTTTATTGAGCTTAGGGTGGATTGGACCAAAAATCTTAGAGAAGAGATGTTTTAATTGGAAAACTTTAAAGCTATATTTAGTCGTCAAGTTGAGGGTGGATAAAATGTCGAGAGAGGGAAGCCATGTATTCCCTTCTGAAATAAATGCTGAAAGATGTAGATCATTCATACCGGGAATCTAGCTTGGTAAAAATGTTTTATTGTCTATTTTGAAATTAGGGTTTCCCCAAACAGGTCGCTATGGGTCCTGAATGTAATTGTACTTGACATAACTACATAATTGTGTGTGATTCTTCACCGATATAGCTATTGGAGTGGGAAGTAGATTTAAAGGTAGGGCCTTGGCCTTAACATACAAAAGTGAAATCGGGTTGAGGCCATGTTCCTTTAATAGGGATAGTTCAATTCTGAGCCAGAGGGGTGAGAAAGAAGAATCGAGAACCGTACTAACAGGAGATAGCCATCTGAGGTATTTGACAGCATGACTAGCCCAGTGGTAGAAGGTTAATAAGGGAGACATAAACCTCCTCTGTCCTTAGGGGCTGCCAGTTTCACATAAGCTAGTCGAGGCTGTTTATTGGCCCAGATGAATTCCGTGATAAGACTATGAATGTTATTAAACCATGAGTGAGGTAACCAGATGTTGAGTAGCAGCAGGGGGTAAAAGAGCCTAGGAAATACATTCATCTTGACTATATTGATTTTGCCCCATAATGAGAGAGGGAGTTTGGACCATCTGTTCAAGTCTTGATGGATAGGTCTTACCAGAGGATCCAGATTAAATTTTTGAAAATTAGCGGGGTTTCTCGGTATTATGTTACCCAGATATTTTAAGGAATTGTGCTTCCATGTCAGATCAAGATCTGTAATGGACTTCTTATTGACCTTGTGATTGAGAGGGGAAAACCAGAGTCTTATCTATGTTAAGCTTATAGTTAGACAAGGTACTATATTTGTTGATGAGTGATAACAAGTGGGGAATCGAAGTCTCGGGGTGAGACAGTTGTAAAAGTATATTGTCAGCATATGCCGAAACCTTGACTATTTGGGACGCCATGGGTATCCCTTGGATCTGATCACAATTTATCAATCTACGAATCAGGGGTTCTAAGTATAGGTTAAACAGAGTGGGAGAAAGGGGGAAGCCCTGTCTAGTTCCTGATTTTAAAGGGAAAAGACTGGAAATCACCCCGTTTGCCACTACCCACGCTGAGGGGGTCCTGATATAGAGCTTTTATCCAAGTTTGAAATTCAGTGGGGAATTTATATGCCTTAAGGACCTGGAACAGAAAATTCCAATCCACTCTGTCAAATGCCTTCTCGGCATCCAGGGAGACCAAGGCAGCTGGAAAGTGGTCATCTCTGGATGCCGAGAGAACATGCGACAGTGTTCTGAGGTGGTCCACTGAGGAATGCTCCTGCATGAAGCCAGCTTGTTCAGGGCCAATAAGATCCGATGCAACTATATTGATACGCTCTGCTATTAATTTGGTTAGTATTTTAATATCCTGATTTAATAAAGATATTGGACGATAGCTGGTAGTCAGCTCTGGATTTTGGTCCTGCTTGGGGATAAGAACTATTAAGGCTTCAAACAAAGTATTTTCCACTGATGCTCCAGATAAGATATATTGGAATAGGGACAGCAATAGAGGAATTAAGGGTTTCTGGAATTTCTTGTAAAAGTTTGCGGAAAAACCATCCGGCCCCGGAGTTTTATCTGAAGGGAGGGACTGGATAGTTTTAGCAATTTTGATAGCAGTTATAGGGAGTATAAGTGCTCTCTGTTTAGCCTCCGAGAGGGAAGGGAGTTGGGATGCCTCCAGGTAGAATCCAATTCCTGGTCTGAAAGCTGGTTAGACATGGAGGCATACAGACTGGCATAGTATTCCCGGAATTTGGATACTTTGTCAGGTGGGGATGTCTTCAATGTGCCATCTGTTGAAGATCGAATAGCAGGGATATATTTAGCAGATTCTAGTTGCTTAATTCTTAATGCTAATAAATGCCCTGCCTTTTCTCCCTGGTCTATGTAGGTTGATTTCATTCTCAGTATGGCAAACTCAGCTTTTTCCCTCAAAATCTCAAGGTATTCATCTCTCAATTTGGTCAGTTTCTGTCTAACATCTTCGGGAGAATCAGGACCAGATGTGCTTCGATATCCCTTATTTGACCAAGTAGGGAATGAAGTTCTTGATCTTTTCTTTTTTTTATCTGTGATGATAAACTTATCAGTATACCTCTCATATAGGCCTTGAAAGTGCACCGTATTATATCGGGTTTAGAGGCCATTTTTTCGTGGTCCATAACGAAATGTTCTATGTGTTTATTAAGCACAGAAATTATTGCAGGTTCCTTCAGCAACTGGTTGTTGATTTTCCAGCGTGGGGTCTTTTTGGAAGAGGAGACTAAAGATAGGTGACAAGTGACCAGGGAGTGGTCAGAAGGTGGACCAGGCTGAATGAAAACATTTAAGACTCCTGTCAGGAGTACTTGGGATATTAACAGGTAATCGATTCTCGATGCAGTCTTATGAACAGGGGAAACAAATGTGTAACTTTTCTCTGAAGGGTGTAAAACCCGTCATACGTCACACAAGCCTTGGTTATCTATAAGTTGCCTAAATGCCTGTTGAGCTGGGGAGAAAACCCCATGAAGCCCATTGGAATGATCTACAGATGGGTCAAAAACAGTGTTCATGTCTCCCCCCAAAATTATGGGCAACGATACATAAGGGGTTAATATATTAATTAACTGCATGAAGAAGTCCAGAGAGTCCATATTGGGGCCATAAATCGAGCCCAGCAGGATCTCCATGTTATGTAAAGTACAGTGGATAAAGATATATCTGCCCTGAGGATCCTCAATTATATGTGTAAATGAGAAAGGGATTTTTTTTGGAAATCATTATTAGGACTCCACTGCTTTGAGCAGAGCCACCCGCTGCAAAAACTTGCCCTATTTGTAATCTTCTGAGTCGACTAGCCTCAGAGTTTAGTAAATGTGACTCTTGTATAAATGCAATATCAATAGATAATAGGGCTAAGTGTTTTAGAACTTTATATTGTTTAAATTGCTGCCTGATGCTCTTCACATTCCAGGTAGCCATCTTAAATAAGTTAGCCATATTTCCTGACACCAAAAAATATAAATTTTATATTCCATCTGAACCAGTGTCACCCTGCGCATACCTTCCCCTGTTTCTGTGTTGCCAGTCCCACCCTCCCTATGCCCTTTATGTAGCGTCTGATTTTGTTCTGTCTCTCGATTGAGACCGCCTTTTAGTGCCACCAGTATATGAATGGAGGCAGACCCAACCCTCCCAAAGCCCCATACTACTGTGGACAGCGTTCCGCAGTTCACTATCCTCTTAGCTCCCTCCCTCCAACTACCCTCAATTGTCTCTGTAATTGCAGAACAGACAGAAAAACCAAATATGATACTACATCATGAGTTTTGAAGAGCACAACACTAAACTGTATAAGAGTATATAGATTATACTTGCTAAGTATAGCAGGGTATAGCCTTAGGTATTGCTGTCTAGGCTACCCTTGTACCTTCCTTTCCTATCCCAAAATTAAATGATAAACATCAATAAGGTTCACAATATGGCATCTTTCTGCCCTACATATTGTGTGAAGGAAATTAAATCAAGGGCTCTAGCATAACATCCTTAATAGGAGAACTGAAAGAAGGCACTGAGAATGCCTGTGTTTTTAAAAACAGAGAACTCAAAGTGAGACACAAATTGCCATTTAGGCTGAGAATGTAAACCAGAAATGTAACAGAGAAAACGAGATATGCATGATTAAGCAAGCATTAAGGTTGAGAAGTCTCTGTATTTGATCGAAATCGAAATTGGGGAGGCAGTATAGTGCAGTGGTTTAAGGCTCTAAGTTGCAAATCTGGTGACATCCAGCAGACCAGACCTGGGTTTGAATCCCACAGCTTCCACCTGCATACTGTGTGACCCTGAGCAAGTCACTTAACTTCCCTGTGCTCCCTTGTTGCGCCTGTAAAAAAGCTTTCAGTTTAGTGTGTCTCACCTGGTTAAATAACTAAAAAAAAAAAATCGAGATGGATCCTTGTACTCTATACAGCTCCCTAATTTCTTGAAGGACGTTCTTGAACTGTCCCTGGTGAAAACAGCTTTCTCCCCACTTGCTCTCGCAGGTTGAGCAGGAGAGCATCTTGAATTAAGTCCAGCTATCAGTCCTGGCGCTCCCTCTAGTGGCCAATGCAGCATATTACTACTATGCTTCGCTACCATGAACCATGGTATCATGATTTCCTGAGGGTCAGATCTCTCTGGTGCAGTCAAAAAGGTGTAACCACGAAAGACAAGGCTCTCCCGGGGGCAAAAACAGAGCCAGATATTTAAGTCACATCATCACTAGATTAAAGGGGATAAGCTGTTCTGCTAATTCTTTTAAGCTGTGAAGACAGGCAAAGAAACCAAAATAGGGAGCATAGTCCTGCTTTTAATAGGATGCTTCTCCGAGAAGGTGAGCATATGAGATTAGGTTTCTGAAAACACATGAGAAAGCATTCTGCAGAGAAACCAGACCAGAAGGGAAATTTGAGAGATATAGAGATAACTTTGCCATATAAAGGCCCAAAACATCAGGATCCTCTCATCTTCTAATTCAGGTGTCTCTGAACAGATCGGGAAATGAGACTTTCAAATTGGCTCGAGCCATTTCGGGATCTTCATAGGTGTGCCACTTGCCATCCGATAAGACTTGCAATCTTGTAGGATAGCTCATCCTAAAGCAGAGCCCCGCAGCAATCAATTTGGTGACCAAGGGATGGAAAGCACTGCGGCGTTGGCGCACCATAGCTGGTAAATCTTGTGCAACACAAACTTTTAAACCTTCCCAACGAATCTCTTGAAGGTCTCTGGCTTTGGATAGAAAGTGTTGATGTTCCAAGTAATTAAGAAACTGGAAAATAATCGGTCTCAGGGGGAGCCTGCATGAAGTGTCAGCCTTAATGCGTGGTGGGCCCTCTCAATCACATATTTGGCCCCAAAGGTAGAAGGTCCAGCAATCTTCTCAATGAATTTCTGCATGAATAAAACAGGGTTCGGGCCATCTTGGGTTTCTGGAAGCCCAATAAGCACAGCAATATTTCTTCGGCTCCTACCCTTGAGATCTTCAATTTTGAGCTCTAGTTTGGCAATTCTTTGCCTGTTCACCATAATTTCTGGATCCAGCTGGTCTATGTGTTTCTCCAGTGATACAACATGGGTCTCCCTGTCCATGGTGCGTCGTGAAATATCTTCGAGTGCACATGAGATGGATTTGAGCTCCGATGTGACAGCCTTCAATTCTTCCTTAAATGGCCTAAACTCGGCCAGGAAACTCACCAGTGTGAGTGGCTCTGTGTCCGATGACACGGTTGGGCTCTCCTCGATATCAGTGGCAGCTGAAGCTCGAGGCTTCTTAGGGCCTTTCTCAGGTGTTGCTGGTGGGGTGTGCTTCGGCAATGCCTTCTTCATTTCGATCTCCATCCACATTTTGCACCTCAGGGACAATGTAGTATCTATTTGGACAGCTGCAATCTAGCGTTAGGGCAATATTTTAGACCAGGAAGCACAGAAAATAACACAATAAAGCGAGAGGGTGGCCGGAGCGAGTAAGAAGAGCTAGCACCCGGTTGCCTGCATCACGTGGTCTCCATGCCACAGATCTGTAACTGCGGCTCTTATCCAATGGTAGTTTGGGAGCTGCACAGTGAGATTGGTGGCATGGATTGATTTCTCCTGTGCTGCATTAAGCTTGGCACAATTTGTGCCTGTTGGCAGGATACATCCTGATAAGGACACTGCTGAAAACTGCTTTCAGCCAATCAGGATTCTGGATTTCTTTAGCCCATTTTATAATCCAGAATAAGACACACATTTTTATGAATGATCCATGGTTTACTCACAGAAATCTATGGATTATTTGTGATTATCACAGTAGAAAAAGGTCAGGATGTTCAACTTTTAGACAGGTTTGGAGGGAAAAAGGTGCCCAAATAACTATACAGTACTACCCACTCAATAGAAGTAATACAATATGTAATAGAAAGTTGTTGTTTTTTCTCAGATATGTATTTTGTTGCCTGTATTCTCTTTTCACAATAAGTACAAAAAAGGTTTAAAAGCAGATTGCATATTGTCCTCAGAGAATGTCCACCAGCCTCCTCACTCTTAAATGAATGCGGCTCCACTGATTGAAATTTGGAGGGGTGGTCACAATCCATTGGCTTACCCCTAACTACAAAAATGGGTGGTCTGCTGGCCCCCTACCCATGACTTCTGTGAGTTTTATACCCTGATTTACATATAGCACAAGTTTGACCACTTTTCCAGCATCCTCTTTCAAACTGTATAAACACTGGCACTGAAAGATTTCAGTGATGGTGCTGTGTGGCACATTTCTCTGTGATTATTACCAAGTCCACATGTGCTTCTGTCACCATTGCCTGCAGGTCACTGATTTCGTTAGCACACATAGCCCCCAATGTCTCTTGCTTTCCTCCTCCTGCTAAATCCCTGTCTCCTGTGCTCCCCCTTGCCCTCATCTTTCATACCTCTCCTACTGCCCCAGCTACCTCTCTCTCTCCTGGATACACCTCAGCTCTAGCATCTTGATCTTTTCTGTTATCTCATTGCCTCCATTATGCTTCCTTCCTGCCTCTCCCTATTAATAGTACTGGGGAGGCCATCGAGGCAACCCACTCTTGAGTAGTTGCACTTATCAGTAACTGATCTGCCTTTCCCCTCTGCTAGTTTAAAAGTGCCTTGATGTGCTCTGTAAATTTGCACCCCATCATCCTGGTGACCTCACTGGAGTGATGTGATGTTGGCCATTCCATTTCTACAGCCTTTTATCCCTTCATGAGTACCCCAAATCTTTCATTTACCCAATGCTGTCTTCTCTGAAGAACTGCTACAGACTGGTGCTGAAGTGAGTGATCAGCAGAAGCCTTCCATCTCCCCAAGTCAAGCTGTCAAACCTTGGAGAAGGATACCGAGGTTTCCATTAGTTTGAGTCTCCCTCTTAGCTTCCTAAAGCTATTGTTTACGTCCCCTAAGGAGCCGAGAGGGCAGCATTCTTACACTCAAACAGATATAAGCATAAATCAAATGAACACAAAAAGTTCTAGTTTATCAAAGATCAAATGAAAAAGTTTTACAGATTGTCAATAAAAACTTGAGGTCAAGTCCCTGTATCATTACTATCATTTCCTGAAAATATCATGCTATTTGGTTTTGTGGTGTTCTTTAAATCAACATTTTGTTAATGTGCTCTACAGTAACTGAAAACAGTGAAGATTTTTCTGTCCCGATCAGTGAGTGATGACATCATTCTTGTCCAGCCCGTTGCTGCTGCAATTAAGTCCCTAATTGCCTGAAGAAGCTGTTGCACTTCCCAGACAAAGCAATTAGTAGGGCTAATTATCTTTACTTCAAGGGCATCACTAACCCATCTGTTTTGTGCTTAGATTGATTAGTTTACAATCTATCATTCAGTTCTTATAAAGAGATGGTCATTTGTGTTTCAGCGATGCACTGAAGTGGTATAAATGACTGTGCGTGAGACAACACCTGTCTATATCACAGCAGTCAGTACTATCACATCAAAACTCTGCATTGTTGTCTGGCAATATAGCACAGGATTGTTTAATGGATATAAAATAAATATCAAGTTTGTTAAGTCATTGAAGTAGTGTGTCTTTGATGTAGCCTCCATGAATATGTTCATGTGAGAACAACATTGTTGATATGTCAGATTGACAAACAGGTGTCTGCCACACTCTGCTATTTCAGGAACATGTACCATATGAACTCACAAACTTCAGTTCTCTGAGGGATTCTGTGTGAAAATACATCATGTATGTGTGCCCTGTTTTCTGCCCCTCAGTTGTGGCTTCTGTACCCTGCTTCCCTCTGCCCCCCCCACAGGCATGGCCAATGCCCCCTGTTCCAGTCTCCACAGATAGGACTGCTGTACTCTGCTAAGCCCTAGAGTCCCAGGGCCTCTGCCTCCACAGTTGGGGCTGCTGCTCCATGCTGCCCCCAACCATCAAAAATGGGTCTGTTGCTGCACCCTGCAACCTACTTCCACTACCCTAAATGGGCAGAGCCGTTGCAACACATGCGCCTTGTCTCACAGTCAGGGCTTCTGTACCATGATGCCCCACTGTGTCCTGCCCCACAGTCAATGATTCTGTACCAGCTGTCCTCTGCCCCCTGCCACCACTGTGCCCTGTTGCATCATACAGCCTCTTGCTTCCACAGTTAGGATTGTTGCACCATGCTGCTCTCTGCCACCAGAGTTCAATCCTTTGGTACACTACCCAAGCTGTTTGAAAGACAAAATGAAAAAAAACACTTTCATCTTGTGTTATAGGGTGGGGACATAGGGTAGCAGGATGCAGCAGCCCCAACTGTGGATGCAGAGGCCCTGGGACTCTAGGGTTTAGCAGAGCACAGCAGTCCTGTCTGTGGAGACTAGAACAGGGGGCCCTAGTTAATATTGACTGCAGCTGTGTTTGATTAGCTTCCTACCTGGATGCTGCCAGAGTCTTCCCTAGCTGTATGCTTCCAGAGGTTTGTGTTTGATTAGCTGTGTGTTTGATTAGCTCCCTACTGTTTGATTAGCTCTGTGTTTGATTAGCTCCCTACCTGAATGCTTCCAGAACTTTGTGTAACTGTTTTAGCATTTCTAAAATGGGAACAAAGGTTTATCCATTCTTCTGCTGCCATAAACTCCCTCTACCAGGAGGTCACATGATGGCTGCCTGAACGGTCTCAGATTTCCTTGCTCCCATTCCACGACTTAATTAAAGGAATCTTATTATCCAAATGCAAGCTAGATTGTCAAAAACTGGCTTACTCCATATTTAAAAAGTCACAAGGAGTGTTGTGGCAGTGAGTTACCTCCAGGATGGATCAAGAAATGCGAGATAATCCACCTTGCCATACGCCACCTACCACACCAACGTGGGACAAAGCGGCTAAGCGCTCTAAGGCAACCCTAGCTGGGGCAGTGGAGGAAGCCAACTCCCAGGCCGTGCTTATGGAGGGGAAGTTTTGGGAAGGAATCACTCCCCTGAAAGAATCTCTAGAATCTCTAACAGCTTCAATACAGAGCATTGCCTCCTTTTTGGCCATATTAACCCAATGCACAACAGACAACGAAGTGAGAATTTCTTCCCTCGATGACTGGAGGGGGAGAATCGAACCTGAAATGTCACAAATGCGTCATCGACTTAAGGCGATTGAAAGCAAGGTGGAAGATTTGGAAGGAAGGTCGAGAAGAAATAATCTATTAATATTCGGGCTACCTGAAGGTGAAGAGGGCACATCGCCACTGTTAATTTTCCAGAAATTATGTAATAAGCTGGCAGGCCCATCTCCTAATGGCCCAGAATATGTGATTGAGAGGGCCCACCAATCACTAAGGCCGACTCCCTCAGTAGGAGTCCCTCCACATCCTTTAATCTTTAGGCTTCTAAATTTCAGGGATAAGCAGCATATTTTGAGCAAAACCCGGGACATTAGTGAATTGCTCTGGGAAGGCAAGAGAATAAGGCTGACACAAGATCTTCCAAAATCTGTGAGGCAAAAGAGGAAGGAGTTCCACCCTGTAGTTGTAATGCTTATTGCTGCTGCAATTGATTTCAAAATGTGATATCTAGCCACACTGCAAGTTTGCCATAATGAAGAATAGCACAGCTTTGAATCGCATCTTCAGGCAGAAGGAAAGTTGAGGAGACTGTACCCCAATCGATTTAAATGAGACAAGATGTGGAATGCTTAGTTGGATATTGAGAACATTTAAGAGTTGTATGGTGTGACAGCTGTTACTAATCGGGAGGGGCATTACAGTGTTTTGCTGACTGTACACCTTTGAGTAACACTTTACTAGTACCACATCAAAGTGGGTTATGTTAACTTGGTAATTTTAGGAGCTTATCGTGGCTGCCAGATAATTAAAAGGAAAAAGTGACCAGATGTTAACAAGCGTAAATAATCTATTGCAGCCCGATTATTTTCCTTTTTTCCTCCCATAGCCCCTAGTTGGTTAATGTTTTGGAAGTACTGTTGGGGCACAATAGATTGAGATGCTGGTCTTTATATGTTAATTATAATGTTGAAACTTAAGGCATCTAGTGTAAGGAATAGCTGTAATGAGCACTTTTTCTTTCAGCTGACTGGTGTTATTTATGTTTTGCAAGTGGGGAAAATGGGTAAAATAGATGATCGTGATGTAACTAAACGTTTATTGAATATTTTGATGTGCTAAGTAATTAATCTGTTAAAGCAATCTAATCCATATATGGGCAGAAGGCCTAAAATATCTATTTAGATTCAAGTTAAGTAGTGGGTACTTAAGAGATGTTTGGAACTTTTCTAGTTAACTGAGACAATGTGGGGCGGGGGCGGGGGTTTCTGGGCACGTTTAAGGGAAGGGCACATCACAACCCGAAGTGGAATAGTGTTCTGGTGATGAAACCAGAACAATGAAAAGAAAAGTTTTATTTTTTTGTTAATCTTGAGGTTAAAGGGGTTAGATATAACAATTTCGGGTTTTGCTATTTTGTTTAGGGGGGGACATTTGGGAGGATAAGATACCTAATCAAGGGGATACATGTATAATACTAATTGGGGCAGTATGGAATATGCACTATAATGAGATATGAAGGCATGAAGTATATAACGTGGAATGTCAAGGGATTACATTCCCCTACTAACAGACATCAGGTATTAGCCCATTTACAGGCATTACAATGCCAGATAGCCTTTCTCCAGGAGACACATCTCTTAACATCAGAGAACCTTTCTCTTAGGCATCTATGGGTTGGACATAGTTATACAGGGGGAAATTCCACCAGTCAGCGAGGAGTTTCTATTCTCCTTCAGAGAGGATTAAACTTTCAGCTAAATAAAATAATTGTGGACCCAGAGGGTTGATACCTATTCTTGCATGGGGTTTTGGACCAGACAGAATTATTTTTAGGGTGTGTGTATGGCCCGAATATCCCATCTCCCGATTTTTTCATGGGACTTGTGAACATGATATCTGGACTTATACACCTCCCTATGATTCTGGCAGGAGATTGGAATGTCACTATAACGTCTAATTTGGATAAATCGAGTAGTCGGGTTATTAGGCTATTCTCGGCTCAGCAAGCTCTCCAGGAGTTCATAACCATGGGAGGCTTGTGCGACCCCTGGAGAACTTTCCATCCAACTACTCAGAAGTATACTTTTTATTCTTCGGTACATAAATCCCTATCTAGGATAGATTACTTCTTAGTTAGTACTGAAACATTAAGTCATATTACAAGCACTGGCATAGCTTCTAGGGTATTATCAGATCATTCACCGGTATGGATGGTACATAATCCAAAACAAAATTCTAAACAGGACAAAACATGAAAATTAAATACACAACTTCTTAGGGACCCATGGGTCCTAGAGAAGTTGCAAACCCTCATTAAAAATTTCTGGCAATCAAACCTCGGGTCTGTCTCTAGTGTGGATAAAGCATGGGGGGGCATTGAAATGCACTCTCCGGGGGGAGTGCATCTGAATTGCCTCGACTCATAAGAAAAAGCGGGAAGCTTTATTACAATCTCTTTTGGGTCAGATAGAGAGGCTTGAGAATACTTCAGCCCTGGAGCCCTCTGAACAAGACCAAGTTGAGTTAACTGAGCTGAGGCATCGTACGCTGACCTGCTGAGGGAGAGGTCCGAATATGCTCTACTTAAGACTAAGGCAAGGTATGTAGATCAGGGAGACAAAGCCGGACATTTGCTGGCTATGTGGCTCAAGGAACAAGAATCCTCCCGGTGGGTCGAAGTCATAAGTTCACAATCTGATGGAACTCTGAAATACTCTCCATAAGAGGTTGTTCAATAGTTTGACAGTTTTTACTCCCAATTATACTCTTTTCCTTTTAACCCTCATTCAAATAAAGAGATCCAAGATTATTTGGATAGAATACCACTCCCACATTTATCACAGGCTCACCAAACCTTTTTGATGCAACCTGTTTTGCAGGCTGAAATTTTATCTGCTATCCAAGCATTGGTGTCAGACAAATCGCCAGGGCTGGATGGCTTTCCAGCTAATTTATACAAGGCCTTAGCAACTGATCTGGCCCCCATTCTTGCTCAGATCTTCTCATATCTTTGTGATAAGGGCATATCGGACTTTTCACTTTTGCAGGCCCTCATTGTGGTATTACCTAAGCCCAATAGACCCCCGATAAAGTGACCAATTACCAGCCCATATCGCTTATGAACTGCAATATTAAAATTCTAGCTAAAGTGTTGGCTATTAGAGTTATGCAGGTATGGGAGGGACTCATAGGGCCTCAACAGGTAGGGTTTATGAGGGGGAGATCCTCTCTGGATCACTTGAGGAAACTAGAACATATTTTCTCTGTATCCGGGGAGTCTCGGGATCCAATGGTTCCAGTATCTCTGGATGCGGGAGAAAGCTTTTGACAGGGTATATTGGGAACTTCTTATTATGACTATGGAGAAATTTGGCTTTCCTATTAGGTTTATAAAATGGGTGAAAATTTCATATACTAGACCAAGTGCAAAGGTTTACTGTAATGGAGTCCTGTCGAAAGGTTTCTATTTACATTCTGAGACTCGTCAGGGTTGCCCGTTATCCCCATATTTGTTTAATATTTATCTTGAACCCCTAATCAGGCTCCTGAACTCAACAGCACAAGTGCATGGTATTGTGTTAGGCCCTCTAGAGGTTAAAATCTCAGCATATGCTGATGATCTTTTACTCCATATTTCCCATCCAGCTGTCTCATTACTAGCTGCTTTGCAAATTATCTCTCAATTCGGACGGGTCTCAAATTACAAATTAAATCTGGACAAAACCACCTTAATGCCCTTAAATAGTTGGGTAGTCCCAGCAGACTATGCACATATGGGACTAAAGAAATCAATTAAAATAGTGTATTTAGGGATAACCCTCTCGCAGAGTGCAGTCCTGAGGAAGAAATGGAATTTGGATAATTTGGTGATAACTATTGCGAGGGATCTTAATAGATGGAGATTGCTCCTGATGTCAGTGCAGGCTAGAATTAGTGTGGTTAAAATGAATATTCTTCCCCGCATTTTCTACCCCATGCATATGTTTAATTTATTCATTTCTATGGCATGGTTAAAAAACTTCTTGGACTAATATCCCATTTCATATGGCAAGGGAAGAGGCCCCACTGTTCCTATATAAAAATGGGGGCCCCACAATATTTGGAGAGTTTTAAAATACCAAACTTATACTTATACTACTTAGCCAGTCATATTTCAAAATATGCTCGATGGATCATAGATCCAGGGGAAGTGACTCCCTTCCAATATACCCCTATTTGGTTGCAAGTAGAGAGATATCTGATTAGGGCAATGGGAATTTCATTAGAATACATGTTCTTTATTTCAGTAAATAGATTACCCTTGCAATTAAAGTGTTCAGTCATAGGGATTTCAATCAGAGTGCATACTCAACTCCGTTAGTCTATGAAATATGAGAATATAAAAGATATCTCTCAACCACTAGGTGGGAATCCCAACTTTAAACTTCAGGGAGCATTTATCTGTGGTCCAGAAATGTCAGAAAGATATATTTCAGATGTATTACAAGAGGGAAGGATATTTGAAAGCCCTAAACTACTATTGGAGCTGGGACTTCCAAATATTAAAATCCTTAAGGTATATCAGATCCGCCATAAGTTACTGGAATGGTTTGGTAACCAAATTTAGGATATCAATCAAAAGGAATTTCTCTCCCATATACAATGCTTTGCCAGATCGCCCCATTCAGTATCAAAGTTGGTAAACTTTATATTCCCTTATATATACCCCACAATTTCTGGAGTATCTCAGTATTGGGAGACTACGTATTCTGGGCTGTCTAAGGAATAGGATGGTATTTGGGCAGATTTGCATCGATACTCTGCAAATAATAGGCTACGTCTTACTCAATTTTATATTCTCCACAATATATTTTTAACTCCCAGACTTTTATTTAAAATAGGTAGACTTCCCTCAGCAACGTGTTCGAGATGTTCCTCAGCAGAAGGTTCTTTATTTCACATCTTATGGGAATGTAATAAGATAGTCCCATTATGGGAAAAAATCAAGGCTACAATTAATCCCCTATTTGGCTTAACAGAGCTTTTTTCCCCTGAAATATGTATTGTAGGGGACTACTCCTCAATCCCTATTAGGGAAAGAAGGTTTCATATCTCCTTAATATCCCTAGTGGTTAAGAGGCTGGTGCCACATAACTGGTTAGATCAGGAAGAAATTTCTTATTCAGAATGGTTACAGGAAATGCTGTATAACTTAAGGATTGAAAAAACAATTGCTACTCTTAGGGATCGGCTTAATAGATATGTTGAGAGATGGGCCAAACTGGAGACCTCATTAATAGTGTAATTACTTGTCCTGCCAATACCGTTAAAGGAATGTACAAGCTATTAATATAAATGCAATAGGAAGGCTGTGTGATAATATCTACAAGTTAACTGCATACACATAAGATAAAGTCCCCTCAATTTCTCCTGGCATTGATATTATTCCTACTTGAGGTTAGGTATCTTAGGGGAGAGAGGGCTATCAGAGTGGAGGGTGGGAAGGGATATATGTTTGCTTGTGCAACTGAATGCAGATACAAGATGTCTAACTGTGTAGGTCATGTATTGTCTAAATTATCGTGCAAGTGAATACAATAAAACTTATTAAATTTCAAAAAAAAAAAATCCCTCTACCACTTTCACATCACCCACTGTTGCACACTTTGAGATGTTCTTCCCATATCCCTAGGACCTCACCATGGTTCTAGTAAATTAAGAAACAAAATACTGTTCTTTCAAGCAACTAGCCTCCTGAATTCATAATATCACTGGCGTACTACAAAAACTACTGAAAAACTGGGTGGTGCACTCATACGTCCATCCCAGCTGAGACAAGGACATTCGACAAAGCAAATGAGAACCCAAAAGCTAAATGATATACACAGATACATAGATACATAGACAGTGTCGGCAGATAAGGGCCTATGGCCCACCCAGTCTGCCCATTTGAGCTTGTAAGTTCAGTTTGTTTTCCTAGAAGTCTGTTTCCCCTTACCCCTGACCTCTAGAATTCCTTTATGTCTATCCCATGCATTCTTAAATCCCGTGATTGTTTCAGCTCCCACCACTTCCTCTGGCAGGTGTTCCACTTGTCCACCACCCGTTCTGTGAAGAAATTCTTTCTCATGTTTCCTCTGAATCATCCTCCTCCAACTTCATCCCATGCCCTCTAGTCCTGGAACATCTTTTCGCTTAAAATAGTGTTTTCCTGCACTCTGTTTCTCCCTGTAAGATACTTGTATGTCTCTATCATATCCCCTCTCTCCTCCTCTCCTCCAGGAGTACATGTTCAGTTCCTTCAACCTGTCTTCATAGGACTTGTGATGCAATCCATGCACCATCTTTGTTGCCCTCCTCTGAACCTTCTCTACCTGTCTATGTCCTTCACGTGAGTGCGGTCTCCAGAACTGTACACTGTACTCCAGGTGGGGCCTCACTAGTGTCTTGTATAGTGGAATTATGATCTCCCTTTTTCTGCTGGTGATGCCCCTGCCTATACATCCCAGCATCCTATTTGCTTTACCTGATGCCTTGTCATACTGTTTCCCTACCTTGAGGTCATCAGAGATGACAACCCCAAGATCCCTTTCCTGCTTGGTGCATGCTATATCCTCACCCCTCAACTGATATATTGTGCCAGGGTTTTTGTGCCTCATATGCATTATCTTGCACTTCTTGGCATTGAATTTCAACTGCCAAACCCTTGACCATTCTTCAAGTTTCTACAGGTCCCTTCTCATTCTGTCTACACCCTCTGGTGTGTCTACTCTGTTACAGAGCTTTGTGTCATCAGTGAACAGTGAAATTCTGCTTTCTAGATCCTGCGCAATGTCACTGATGAAAGATGTTGAATAGGACGGTCCCAGCACTGATCCCTGTGGTACCCCACTGGTCCTCTTCCCTCTGTGGGTGACAGCCATTTACCACCACCCTCTGTGTCCTGCCACCCAGCCAGTTACCTACCACCACACTACTGTCCTGCACACCCATATTCCCCAGTTTGTGTAATAGTCTCTATGTGGCACAGTGTCAAAGGCCTTGCTGAAGTCCAGATAGGCCATGTCCACTGCCCTCCCCTGATCCACCTCCCTAGTCACCCAGTCAAAATTCAATGAGATTGGTCTGACATGACCTCCCCAGTGAAACCATGCTGCCTTGGGTCCTGTAGTCCATTGACAATCAGATGTTCCACCAATCTCTCCTTCAAAGTGCTTCCATGATCTTTCCACTACGAGGTGAGGCTGACTGGTCTGTAGTTCCCTGCTTCCTCTTTGTTCCGCTTTTGTATAAGGGGACTACATTTGCTGTCCTCAGTCTTTGGGTACCTCCCTGTTTCCAGTGATTGGCTAAACAGGATAGCCAGAGGTTCAGCCACCACCTCTCTTAGTTCTTTAAGGACCCTGGGGTGCACCCCATCTGGCCCCATTGCTTTGTCAACTCTTATTACTTCCAGTTCCTTCAGGACCCTTTCTCGTGTAAAGGGACTTGTGTCCATTTCTGCACCATTCTCACCCTTGTACTCCCTTCAGACCCATTACCCCTCTTCCTCAGTAAAGACTGAGCAGAAATACCTGTTCAATATGTCAGCTTTACTGCTGTCATCCTCCACGGACTCCCATCCTCCCCTTCAGTCTCACTATCCCTCCCTTTGTCTTTCTTTTTCACTTATATACCTGTAAAGGTTTTGTCCCTTTAACCACTGATTTTGCAATGTGTTCTTCTGTCTGAGCTTTGGCTTCCCTTACTGACTTCCCTGCCTCCCTTTGTTTCTCCTGGTACTTCTCCTATCCCCTTCTGCGGTGTCTTTTGTATTGCCTGAATGCTATCTTTTTGGCTTTCACTTTCTTTGCTACCTCTTTGGAAAACCATAATGGTCTCCTCTTCCTTTTCCTCTTGCTAACCTGCTTAATGCATAATTCTGTTGTTCTTATAATCCCCATTTTAAATACTGCCCACTGTTCCTCAACCCTGATTCCTGTCCCATTCCCTTTAATGCCTCTTTCAAGTATTTCCCCATTTTCCCAAAGTCTGCCCCTAAAATCCAGGATCGTGTTTTTGTGTGTTTGGTTCTGCTCTTTCTGTGATTTCAAACCACAATGACTGGTGGTCACTGTTACCCAGGTGCTCCCCACTGTTACTCCCATCACACTGTCCCTGTTTGTGAGCAGAAGGTCCAGTATTGCCTTCTGCTAAGTTGGTTCCATGACCAGTTGCTTGGAAGGCACCTGAAGGAGTCCAGGATAAATCTGCTCCTAGTTGATGCTGCTGCTGGGATGCTCCAGTCCACGTCTGGAATATTGAAGTCTCCAACCAGTACTACCTCACCCTTGTCTGCCATCCTTTGGATGGCTAGCATCAACTCTATCTGTTTCTTCCTCCTGGGCTGGTGGTCTATAGACCACACCTGTGCAGATGGCTGGCCCCATTTTCCTTTCTAGCTTAACCCACAGTATCTCTCCCCCATTTTGTTCCTCCTGGATCTCTGTGGCCCTTATGTCATTTTTCACATACAGTGCCACTCCTCCTCCCTTCCTGCCTGCTCTGTCTCTTCTGAATATGTTGTAGCCAGGTATGGCCATCTCCCAGTCATGGTTATCATTACACCAGGTTTCAGTGATGGCCACAATGTCCAGGTCTGACTGTACCATGACAGCCTCCAGATCTTCCATCTTGTTGCTAAGGCTCCTGGCATTTGCACACATGGCTTTCCATGATTTGACCTCCTAGTCTACTTCACTGTTCTCAGCCCTTCCTTGGTTGTCATTTATCCTGGTTCTCCTTGCTGTCTGCCCTTCTGCTGAATTTTGCCCTTTTCTGCTTATCCACCTTTTGGACACTAATCTCCATCTTTTGCACACGCTTTTGCAGAGATAGCCACTCCTCTGGTTCACTGGTTCCTGCTAGCTGTGGGGGTGAGCAAGTAGATACCCTCCTTGCTGGCCTGCCACCCCTTTGCTAGTTTAAATGGCATCAGTGTTTAAACTTATCATTGAGTACTTGGATTCCCTCCAGGATGGATGCAGGCCGTCAGGCTTGAACAAACCTCCATCCTCCAGGTGGGTCCCCAGTCACCAATGAATCCAAACCCTTCCTCACAGCACCAGTTCTTCAACCATGAGTTAAAGTTCCTGGTGCATGCACTCCTATCTCTCCTTGCCTCTCACAGGTAGTACTTCTGAGAAAGTGACAGAAGTAGCTACTTGCTTGAGACCCCTCCCAGTTTCCTAAACTCTTCCTGAACTTCCTTTGGCTCCCCATTTGCCAAGTCATTATTACCTAGGTGGATAATGACATCCAGCTCACCCTCCTGTCTTGCCTTCCCAGTGATCCCCAGTATCTTCCTTCCATCCCCCATGCTGTGGCACCTGGTAGGCACCTCACCTCCTGTCCTCTCCTCCTGTGTTCCTAGCTGGATCCCTCTTGCATGGAGTCCCCACCAGGATTGCTTCCTCCTCCTCTGCGGTCCACTGCTTTCCCCACTGAGGTCACCTCCTTGGCTAACCTCCACATCCTTTCCTTCCACTTCTCTGGGTACCTCTATTTGGTTGTCCTCATTTGCCAGTGTGGCATATGAGTTCTTGAGAGGAATAGGATCTGGGATGTGCCTCTGCCTGACTGCTCTAACCCTCCCTGAGCCCACTGTCATCCAAGTGCTCCTCGTTCTTGGCATTCTTTGAGGCAGCTGCATTGGACTGGGTGGTCCCTGGATAGGGGTGATGGTACTCCTGACCCAGTTTACTTCCGCTCTGAGTCTGGTTACCTCATCCCGCAGTCCAGAGAGATGCATGCAGATAGGGCAGCACCTCAGTGTCCAGAAGGTCTGCCTGAATATGGCTGCACCACAGCCACTGCATTGCACTACTCCCCACATTATACTGCAATTCCACAACTTGTCTGCTACTGAAACTCTCTTAGTTCTTCTTTTTATTAATTTACAGTACTAAAATCCTGTAACTGATCCTCAGATATTTTTTAAGGAAAAAGAAACCAATAAATAAATAAATGAGTGAAACACTTGTCGTGCTTGAGGGTGGGCTTCTTCCCCTTGAGGCCCTCCTACTTCACACCTCTTACTATACCCTGTGTTTAGCTCCTGTCAATCAGATTTATCAGGGCATATAATTAAGAGTTGGGAGAAGGGGGGGGCAAAAATTTGCAGCAATTAAAGACAGCACAGAATTACACCACCACTATGTTTTAAATTTTCAACAGCCCAAAAACAATTATAAGTAAAGACAACAAAGAAAGAAAGTATAGTGTCACTACACGCCCACAATCTAAGTTTAAAAGAAAAATACCAATTACCAGTTACTCTAAAGCACTGAATTGAATATGTTTCCTTCCTTCTCCTTCTGGCTTCTTCAAGAACAGTCAGAAAATATGTTTTATAAAATGCATATTAATATCACACATATAGTACAAGATGTACCAGAAGACTGCTCAGTACACTCTTACATCTGGTCCAATCAGGCCATAGATGATGCAGAAAGCGAGTGGACACAGGAAACCTGACGGTCAAGAGTGAAGGTACTAAAATCATTTAGAAAATGAAAATAGTTGAACACATCACTAGTCTAGATAAAAGAAAATGCATCAAATAAAATAAAAATCCTACGGCAATATAATAAATTGTGCAGTGTGCACTTGTAGTGCATCTAACTCAGCTGGGTCATGGATGAGACTGACTAAAAGAAGGAACTGAAAGCATACAAATCAAGTATGTACCAATCCAGTAAAAAACAGTGAGCTATAAAACTAGGTCTAAAGTTTAATGCTCTTCTCCCCTGCCCTGTATCTGCATCAGTAAAGTATAAACAGTAGGATTTGTTCCAAGCATATCATATGATGGACTTGGAATTAATATGAGTCTGTCTTGAGACAGGCTGTAGTTACACTGTACATGCTGGAGTAGTGTACAGGCCCCCAACACAGATAATGAAGATAGCTAAGGCACTTGGGGAAGCCAAAGTAAAATGTCAATTAAAGGGAATGCACTACTAGTAGGTGACTTCAGTCTGCCAGTTGTGGAGTGGAGTTTCTCACCTGCAGCTCCTACAAGGAGCAGGGCCATCCTTGACTCCCTGCAAGGGACTTTTCTCAGGAAATTGATGAAAGAACCCACTAGGGAAGGTGCAATGCTTGACCTAGTGCTTACAAACAGAGACAGCATTGAATAAATCACAGTGGGCAGTCCCACTGGCACCAGTGATCACCACATAGTATGGTTCAATATAAATTCATGAGCACAGTCAAACCATACAAGGATGAGGGTTCTGGACTTTAAAAGATTAAATAAAGAAGTGGGTGACAGTCTCAGGAGCTACCTAGGTGGGGTGGAGGAGAGCCTGGGAGAAGTAGAGGCCTAAATGGGAAAATAATGGATGCTATAACTAAAGCTATATTTTTTTAAGAAGATGGCAAAGGTTGTAAAGGAAATAATGGTTGCACTCAAAAGGTATAAGGAAACACAAAGAGAGGAGGACTGGGAGGTATACCTAGTAAAACAGAAGGAAGCAGGCAAGATGATACGGGTACAAATTCACAGGCAGAGGAAAATATTGCCTAAAGGGTAGCTACATGGAATACAACTGTTTCAGGTATGTAAGTGGGAAGGGGGAAACAAGGGGACTTATACTAAGAATTAGAAGAGCGCAAAGGGAAGACTGGGCAGAAGACCAAGAAAAAGGCTATCATTGAAAGCGGGCACTTCAGCTCAGTCTTCACATCAGAGCATGAGGGGATGAACCACCAGGGAGAAACCATGATAGTGTGGGGAGGGGAATTGCTACAGATCCATTTTCATAGGAAACAGTGCTGAAAGGATTTGCAGCACTGAAGATGGGCAAGCCTATGGGACCAGATGGGATTCTCCCAAGTATAATAAAAAAAAACTTAAGGAGATTCTGGCTCCCACTGACAGCCTTGTTAAACAACTTACTGAAAACAGGAGTGGTCCAAGAGGAATGGAGAAGGGCTGATGTTGTTCATCTACGTAAGAGTGGCAGCAGGGAGGAGGCTGGCTACAATAGGCCAGTTAATCTCACTTCAGTGGTGAAGAAATTGAGAGAAACACTACTGAAAGAAAGGATGATAAAGTGTGTGGAATCAAATGGGCTGCAAGACCACAGACAACATGGATTCACAAGGAAGAGATCATGTCAAATGAATCTAATAGATTTCTTGGACTGAGTGACAAGGACAACTGCTAAGGGTAGAGCAGAGAACATGGCCTATTTGGACTGCAGTAAGGCCTTTTTACATGATGCTATATAGATGGCTGTTTAGGAAGTTGACCAATCTAGGAATGGGATCTATATTGGTAAATTGTGTTAAAAACTAGTTAAAGGATAGGAGACAGAGAGTGGAAGTTAATGGCACTTATTCTAAAGAGGATAGTGAGATGAGTGTGATATCAAAAGGCTCAGTACTGGGGCCAGTCTTCTTTAATATTTTCATAGGGGACATTGCAGAAAAGCTGGAAGGGAAGGTGTGCCTTTTTGTAGAGGACACCAAAATCTGCAACAGGGTGGACAGTACACTAAAGAAGGGTTAGAAAAAATGCGTAGGGATCGGGAGAAACTCAGAATGGTCAAAAACATGTCAATTGAAATTCAATGCCAAAAAGTGCAAAGCAGCGTACCTAGAGTATAATAACCCAGGAGCAGAATACAAGATGGGGGGAGAGTACTAACAGTCACTAAACAAGAAAGGAACTTAGGGATTACTATAGCTGTGGACCTAGAAGTGGCAGAGCAGTATGACAAAGCAGTCAGTAAGGCTAGTAAAATCTGGGTTGCTTGAAGAGGGACATCTGTAATAGGAGGAAACAGGTGGTTTTGCCATTGTATCACTCACTGGTGTGACTTTACCTGGAGTACTGGGTACAGTTTTGGAGACAACACCTCAAAAAGGAAATAAACAGATGTGGTCCAGAGGTGGGCAACTAAAATGATATATGGTTTGCATGAAAGCCTTACAAAGAGAGATTAAGGAATTTCAACATGTATACCCTAGAAGAAAGAAGAGCGGGGACTATGATATAGACCTACAACTACCTCAGAAGATCAAATAAAGTATAGGTGGAGCATGTCTTTCAAATGAGAACAAGCAACAGGATCAGGGGGTATACAGTGCAACTGGAGGGGATCCAAGAGTGATGTGAGAACATTTTTCTTCCATGAAAGAGTAGATGATGCCTGGAATAGACTGGTAATGATAGTGGTGGAGCCAAAACAATTGGGGCTTCAAAAACACATGGGATAGACATAGGAGTGTATTAGATAGGATGCTGGGAGGATGGAAGGTTGATGGAGATCTGACTAGGGTCTGCAAACACAGACTAGGTAGAAAACATCTGGGCAGACTAGATGGGCTAAGCAGTCCTTTTCTGCTGTCCAATTACATGTTTTTATGTTCCTTTCAGCAAACTGTTGTTTCAAAATAGTTCTGTCTTTGGTACTAACAGTCTTGTCACACACACTGCAAAAATAAAAGATAGAACTACTTTGTTTTACTTTTTAAGGTATATAAACAAAATGAAAGTAACAGCAGCAGTCAGCACAAAGGACATCTGTCTCTCTTTATTGTCTCCTAGAACTGCAGTGTGTCTCACATGGTCTGCTTTAGGCAAGCTTAGAGAACCGAATGCTTATTGGCTGGCAGTGGTCAAATGCTCGTGCTGAATAGTTCCACTGAATATCATCAAATACAGCAACTATTTAGTGTCTGGAATGTGGCTAAATACAGTACATGCAATATTCTGTGTATTCAGCAGTCGATTTGTATTGGATGCACGCACACCCCACCCCAGTATCCAGGAGCATAGGAATTCTCATAATCTCACCCCACCACTTTGGTCACCACTCAGCCTTCCACAGGAAGCTTCTGGCTACACTTTTGTGGTACATTAATATATTATTCACTGTTAAGAGCTGTAGCAGTTTTTTGCATTTGTGCCACCTTGTATTTAATAAATTTGACATTTTGTAGTACATCTGCTTTGTGCTTGTCTTTGTTTGATTGGTGCTACTATTGGTTCTTTAAAAAGTCACTGACAGCATTAGCAAAACTTTGAAAAAAGTAAGATTTATATTCCGCTCCATCCCTTATTCTTTAGTACTTCATATATTTTCAGCAATTAAGTCCCTGTTTTCTTTATTGCTGAAAACAGTTGCATGAAAACAAGATCCCTGTTCCCTAGACTATCTACTCTGGCTGCTTCCCCACACATGACATCACACTCTCCCGTTGATAACATTATAATTATTTCCACAGCAACATATTCTGATGTCATAAACAGAATCATGATGTTTGGTGTAGGTAGGTAGCCAGAGCTCAAAGAGCAGAGATACTGTATTGATTTAAATGTCCCTAGAATAAGGAAAGAAGGGTGAGAATGACAGAATAAAATACAAAATATATGCTACAGTTACAGTACAAGTCATATTAAACTGTTCCACCCATGAGTTGGTTTAGCATTATTTTTTACAGTTGGCAATGCATTAACAACTCATACTGCATTGCTTTTCAATGTTTAACCAGCTCAAGAACAATGTTTGTAAAATGTTTTTGGCACTCAGTTGGAATGCATTGGAAGTCCTGTGGCAATGCAATGCAAAATTGAGTTTTAAATCTAAAGAAACAGTTTGTGCAGAGCTTTGTGCTGGATCCAGCAGCACTTACACAACTCAGTCAGAAATGCTAAAACAACTCACTGGAGGAACAGTTTAATGTGACTTGTACTGTATGTGTAAATATTACATTTTTTTCCAAGTTGTCTCAACTGTGTAAGGAGCTCTTTAAGTGTTGGGAGCTAGTGACACCATTGTGGCTGGCCCCATTCACAGCAATGTTGTGCAGCTCCTATTTGAGAATTGCATTTCCCCTAATGGACTGTAAGCCAGGTCATCAGTCCCTATGTGGACAGTGACACTAAGTCTTTAACTCCCCTCACACCTCTGACAATCCTTTCTACTCTGTATGCATACCTGCCTACCAACACACCTTGAAGTCACATGACCACCCCACTTCCCTAGTCTCCAACACCTAACACCTTCTCCATCTTCTTAACAATGGAGTCCCTTATTACTTACATTTTCCTAGCCCTCTCCTTCCCTTGGGCCTCCAAGTCATCTTTGGTTCTCCCAATGGATAGACATGGTATTCTGGGAAGCAACAGATTCTGGTTTTCTTATTAGAGGTACTGAACCTATTGGGTCACACAGGAGAATAAAACAGAACACTGTCACCAAGGGGCCTGATCCCTACTAGAGGATCATTTCCCTCCCTCCCCAGCAAACTACAGTCCAGCCTGCAGTCTGTGCTCCATTTGTCCATTGGGGAACAATAGTAGTAGCTGT
Source organism: Neoceratodus forsteri (assembly GCA_016271365.2). Classification (NCBI taxonomy): domain Eukaryota; kingdom Metazoa; phylum Chordata; order Ceratodontiformes; family Ceratodontidae; genus Neoceratodus; species Neoceratodus forsteri. The sequence continues at coordinate 998,094,588 of CM057455.1, read as the reverse complement.
CTGCATCAGCCCTTGTTTGGGTTTACTCCAGAAAAGACTGCATCCTGCCATTACTATGTCAAATTGCTTAACAAAGTCAAAATCTGTCACAAAGTTCACAAGTTTTACTGCATCTCTGTTTTGCTGCTTCCTGGGTATGTTTCATCTGACTGTAATGGGTGCCTCACCCATTGATCTACAGTGGACAAGCAGTGCTGTAGAAGAAATACTGTATAGCAGGTTATATTAGCACCTGATAAATTTAGCGTGGCTGGTATGCGGTACTTATTAATGCCCGATTATATTAGCGATTGCCTCACGCGCAATTATAGTACCAAAATGGGTGTGACAGACTGCACTTAAAACCCAGCTCACTTACAGATCAGTGCAGAGTATAGATCTGGTTGTGTTGTCTGTGAATTTACTTGTATACTGTGTTTACTGGTCCAGACTTTTTTGGTTTTTCCTCCATCGTGCAGCCGACTGAATCCTGAATGCTGATGGAGATCAGTTCCCCAGCAGCAGTGGCGGGATCATTGGTGGTGCAGCAGGCCAGAAAGCTTCTGTTGTCAATGTGGGAAATGGGTGGGAGCAAGTTAAGCCTCCCTCAAAACCCATGATTGGTCTGGGTCCAGCAGTTCAGGTTCACACTGCATAAATTGGGCTGCACAGAGCACTGGAAATTACCCTGGCTTTGTGGGAGAAGATCTGAGGCAACAGCAGAGGACAGAGGTGAATCTGGAGCCACCGGATGAGCCAAGGATGAGCCGAGTCTGGAGCTATGGGGGAAATCATGTCCAGATCTGCAGGAGCAGTGGAGACTAGATCCACAGGAGGAGCTGAATCCAAACCCATGGTGGAAGCTGAATCTGTACCAGCACGAGGTCAGTTCTGTCAGGTGGCTCACTCGTTCTGACAATCATATCCTGTTAACGCCGCTGTAGTGGGGAGTTATAATTTCCACCTGCAAAAAAGCATTAGCACATATATTCTCTATTTAATACATAATAGCAGAGAAACAGATAAGATGTTGCTAAACCATACATAAATGCAATAATGAGTAGATAATATTAGCTATCCAAATATATTAGCGCTATTTCCGTTTCAGCTAATATTGCTAAAATAAAAGGAACGCTAATATTACCTGCTATACAGTAAGTGCCTTGTGACCATTTTGGTTGTGGTCCTCTGTCAGGCTTGCTGTAATTATACAAGCTGATTGCTCTATATTGGGTTCTGCTGGGCTGTTTCTGTACAAACAGGCTGTTACCATCTATTGTAATACAATCCAGGAGACAGAGTAGAAGAAAAGACAGAGTTGAAAATAGGAAGCAAATAAGAAAAGTAAGAAGCCATGGATAAAGGTTATGAGTGCAGAATGTGCAACTTGAGCAAGGGAAAAGTGAAACAATTTTAGGCAAAAATAAATCAATCACACAAACAGAGCAAACATTTAATAGTTCCAATTTTTTTAAGATTCATATTTATTTTATTTACTGGGTGGGTGCACTGATGCAATGGACCATTTTCTGGTGAGACCCGGGCCATGAAAATGGTACTACTGTGTATTTGAAGCTGCAGCATTGGTTATATGGTCATTAAAATGCAGTACCCATTTAGAATGTCCAATACAGTCCCTGACCCCTCCCAAGGATTTGCAAAACCATAATGTTTTGCACTGAACTTTAGGATTTTGAATACGTGTGTACTGCATGTTTTGTAAAGATATATGAAAACAAAAAAAAAAGTTTTAAAAATTATCTTTCTTTTATCATATATGCTTGCTGTCACAAACCCACTCATTAGGGTTAGATCACTGAGCTCACAGTGCCCACTCCTAAGTGCAATCTGTGACAGGGATGGGGGAAACAAGGATACCCTCCTTGTGTTTGTCCAGAGTGTTCACTGGGTTTACAACAGAACACATGCCATGAGGTCCCAGTGCATCTCTCTATACTTTGGATTAGGGCACAATACCAGTCTCGAGTCTTGTGGCCAAATATGAACTCTTTTTCATGGCTATTACACACAGGAGGAAGGAGTGCAAAAACTTGATTTGGCATTCACCCTACAGGACATGCAATAGCTCAGTTCACAATCCCTGCAGACTCGTATGACACTCTGGTACTCTCCCTAATCCTGCCAGATCCCCTACTGACCCTTTTCAATTTGGTTGCTATTTGGTTACCCTTCTAAGCATAAACAGTTGTCACAGATTTGTAATAAAACTTCTACAATCACACATACAATATAAGGAATCTCACACAGGCAGAATTCTTTAGAAAAACAAAAGTCTTTACTAAAATAATTAAATAAATGCAGTTACAATTAAAAAAGAAGATATATTTATTTAGGTTACAGTATGGAAAACAAATTGTGGGAAGTATACAGTATAAACGCCTTAAACTGTTTAACTACTTCTCTACCTATTATGAAGATTTTCAGCAGTTCAGAAAAATCACTGGATTGTAAATGTTGCAGTCTCATGCTGGCAGCTACAGTCTTGTAGTCAAGGGAGAGTCCCAAACAGAATGGCCAACTTGCTTTGTGCTAGAGAGCTTAACTACCTTTCTGACATTTGCAGTGTCATCAGATTTCAAGTCGTAAGGAAACCAGGTTTATTTTCTTTACAGTGACCCACAATTTCCTGGCCAACTGGTGATGTCACTCAGCTTCAACATAAATTTTGACTCCATAATTCACTATTAACAGGACAGTCACTGTTAAAACTTTGATGTATCAATATAGCATCTTATAAGCTAATTCACAGGTCATATTAGAATTTCACATAGTACTGCTAGAATGGTCATCTCCCATGCAATTCCTGGCTCAAACATCTTCTTATCTCATAAAATGTGATATCCTATCATAGTTCCTGAGATCCAAACAGTCTGCTTCTGTAGTGCCAGTTTATGGCAGGTAAATGTTTTTTGGCTCAACTCTGCTAAAGGAACCTGGGAATGAAAATCTCACTTCCTGGCAAAGCAGGTGGCCTTCGAGTCAAAAGGTCAAACCCCTTAAAAAAACTAGTCCTTCCCTATGCCTTGAATTAACACTGGCATGGGCATACACAGAAATCCCATAAAACAATATGTAACAGAAATATACAGTATATTGCAAATAATGATTGGCAGTTGGCTAGCTTGCCTCACTTGCTACACATGATTCTTCTTCCAAATTACATTTCTATCATGCTGCCTTTCTGGAATAGCATGTCTGACTGTAATTTCTTCAAAACTACCTTTCTTCATGCTGCTTTTCTGGTATAGTACTGTCTGTCTGACTGCAATGAGTGCCTCATGCAGTGATCTGTAGTGGGCTGGCTGTTTTAATGAAGTGACTATATTGCACTCACCATTGCCTTGGTTTCTTGGGGGCTTGTAATGATTAAGCAAGCTGGTTACTTGACAAAACTCTTTGTTGGGCTGTTGCTAAATAAACACGCTTACTCTTACTATGGCTTTGCAATCCAGGAGATGGAGTGGAAGAAAAAAAAAGATATTAGAACACCAAGGAAAAATTGGAAGGCAAAATGAGACATATTTATTTGGCACCCCTTGGTACCATTGGTATTTTAATTAAGTACTGATATTGCATTGACTATATAACAGCAGAGAATTTGTATTTATTTAGTGGTTTTCATACACTGTATCTCAAAATGCTTTGTGGCATAGGCCAGGTTCTGGGACACTTGGACCAAGGGTTAAATAGGAAGCAGTGGAGAGTCTGTGCTGTGATTTAGTCCTCTAAAAGGAGACAGATTTTTTCTTTTTTTTTCCCTGATTTTAAAAGATGGTGCAGTTCTGAGAGCCACATAGCTTGCAGGGTAAGAGACAACAGTTTTGTGATGGACAAGTCATGCCAACTTTTCCTAATTGAATTAACTGGAATCCTTACCGGCAGTGCTCACATACAAGCTTGAACCATGAACCATTTTTTTCTCCTTTACTTTTTAAATAGTTCATCATTTGAGCTTTAGCCCCCAGGACTATGCTTGAGCTTTAAGTGCAGCTTGTTTGCAAAGATATTTAGCTTCATAGAAAACTAAACTAATTGAGCAGCCATTCCAATGCTCATGCAGCTCTGCCATATAGTATAAGCACCTCCACAGCTTACAGGCACCAAAAGACAAATTGAAAGACCACAACATTGCTGCTTTTCCTAAAAGTTTGGGAGCTGTGTATTGTATACATTTTGCATGTAGGGCTGCTTACAGAAGGAAACTGTGTTCTGAAAAGAAAAAGGACATTCAGAGCCTGTTGTAACACAAATTAACTCTTCTGAACAAGGTCAGCTGTGTAATTTAAAACAAAAATAACCTCACTATAAAAAGTAATGAACAATTGAAATGCAAATGAGTAATTAACATGTAAAGTAGCATAATTGTGTATGAGCATGCATAAAGCCAATTGTTAATCTTTTTGATAGGAATGGGTCAAAAAGAGGTTTAAAAGCAATAACCATTTAGAACATTGATGGGTTCTAATGAGAAAAGAGTTCCTATTGCTCTTACCATTGCTGGAATACAAGAGTATAATCTAAAGATCTGTTGATATCACAGCTTTACACAAAATCGTAATTGCTTACAAAAGCATGTGCAGATTTGAATTAGACTGCAACAAAAGAACACACCACTACTTCATGTATAGCAGCCTACAATTTATAGTATGTCTCCAAGAAAATGAAATGTGCTCAAATTGATGACTGTAGTATTCAAGAGCATGCATGACCTGCCTCTCTCTTATCTTTGCAGTATCCTAGTCAGACCACATCAGAATTATCAACTGTGCCCACAGAGTAGAGCTCTCTTACAGATACCAATGACATACTGCATTTATAAATCCTTGGTGAAAGGATCTGTGTCATAAGAGCCACAACAACCTTGAATTTACTACGAGCATTGTTCAATGCCAATAATGTGCACATGAAAGTTTGTAAGTAAAATTGTTAAGCTTAGTATGTAATTGAGAAGAAATTAATTTAAACTAGTTGTTTAAGGGACCATGGCTAGCTGAGTTCCAAATGAGATACATCTTCTGGATCTTCATCACTACAGCACTATATTATAAATTATTTGCAAAAGACTGGATTAATGCAACATTTAGGGTTGAGGCTACAGTGGAAAAAGTAGGGAAATGTGGTTTTAGGGTTTCCAACCCTAAACTCCTACCCCTAAAACAAATCAGGGGTGTAGTCTTCCTTGGGGTTGTCAACTCCTAAAGCACTCCCCATTCTATGGACTCCAGAAACATACACACCTAAAGGGATGAGATTTACTGTTGACAATCCCAAAGAAGACTGCACCCCTGATTTGTTTTAAGGATGGGGTGGTGTTTTAGGGTTGGAAACCATACAGGCACATTTCTCTACTTTTTCTGCTGTAGCCTCAAGCCTAAATGTTGCATTAATGCAGTTTTTTGTAAAGAATGTCCTTACCTTTTGAGGTAGTATAATCATATCCTTATTTGTCTTTGGGAGTGCAGGGCTCTCTGGGCCCCATGCTACCATTTGTCCATACTTTTTGAGATAGTGTAATTGTGTCCTAACTCTGGGCCCTGCACTCCTATCCCTCCATAGATGTGAATATGTATGTTGCTGTGAAAGTACAGGGCCCTCTTGGTCCTGCACTTCCATTTGTAGGGGAACAGCAACCAGATTATCAGCATAGCCTTCATATTACCTCATCTCATGTACCTGGTACTGAACATTTTTAAATCCCAGCCAAAACATGATTCTGTGGGACTGCAATGTCATTCCACACTACAGGCACAAAAAGACAGCATTCACGTCATGAGGTGGTGTAAAAAATGGTTATGTTGAAAATTTGGGTTAAAAATATTTAAAATTGCCAAAGTTAAGAGTGAACGTAGCAAAATTTCAAAGGATGTGCATGACTTTGCCATTTTTACATATTTTCCCCAAAATTTTCAAAATAGACTTCTTATGACCCCACCTCTTTAACAAGGTTGTTGAAAATGTTCAAATTCTGCCCAAAAGGTTATTTTACCAAGTGACAGCAAATTCACCTTTTGGGCTGCATTTGTATCATGCCACCCACATTGTTTCTGAAGTGTGGTCTCAAAAAGGTCATGCTAAAAATTTGGTATGAAAATATGCAAAAATGACAAAGTTATGCCACAAAGTTGAAATCCCCATTGAAAAACACTGAACTGCATTTACCTTAGTTTTTCATATAGCAGTCAGCAGTTCCAGCAGCAAGACATGTGTTCAATGGGAGAGAGGATCTTCATATTGGGACCTGTTCAGGTGAGTGAGGGTGTGTGGGTGGTGTTGGGGGATGTGTGGTGGTGGCTGCTCCATGGAAGTTTGAGGTGGGGCAGATAAATGAGGGACATTTTTTGTTTGCAGGTTTAAAACAAACAAAAAATAAAGACACTGAGGTATTGTTTTCTTTATTACTGGTACAGGATAGGAGATCGGAGGGTAGGGGGGGTGCCACTAATCATCATGGCCAAAAACAAATATTGCAGGGATGGTGATCGGAGGGTGTGGGGTTCCACTGGACACCAGGGAAAATAACACTACTATGGAGACTGATCGGAGGCTGGGGGCACCACTAGACACAAGGGAAGTAATAAATAATTTGGGGGGCAACAATCAGAGGGTGAGGGGTGCCACTGAACACCAGAGAAAAACAGTAAAGATGAAATATTAAAACAAAAATATGGGGAGGGCAATCAGCGGGTGGAGGTGCCACTAAACACCAGGGCAAACTATTAAAAATTAGCATCACAGCATTTGGTGGGTAGGGAGTGCCACTAGACACCAGGAAAAAGATGCTGGCAAATGAGAAAGGATTTTCCCCTCACAAAAAAAAAAAAAATTGTGACTTGTGAACTGAAAAAGAATCTTTTTTCATATCATGAGTCATGAAAAAAGATTTATAATCTTAACAAACAACATTTTAAGGGAATTTCTACAATAGTCAAGTGCAGAATCCGGCTAAGGGGGTCCCGATAAGTAAGCTACATGTGTTGGTCAGTCTCCAGAATGTTATTTTTGTGATTTTCCAAATTTGAATGTTTAGGGGAAAATGGAAAAACAAGATGGCAGCAAATAAAAAAGGATTTCCCCTCATGAAAAAAGAATGATGTCAAAATGAAAGAAGGTTTTTTTTTTCATTTCATGCAGCTACTTTGAAGTGATTACTGAGCATGCTCAGAACCAATGTTTGAAAATGTTAAAATTAAATAATTTTGGAACAGATTAATATTTTTTCACTAAACAAACAGAAGGCACATCTGTGGGCCAGCCCCTTTCTATCCCCAAAATTTCAGACAAAAATTCCAAAATGTCTGGTCAGTAGCCAAATTCAAAGAAATCCAATCAAAACCAATAGGAAAAAATTCTGAAAAATTCACTTTTTTTACTATCTGGATCTCAAAATTCACACATGAACCAGAATGAAACTTGGCTAATCCAGAGATCTACCTCACAAGACTGCATTTGCAAAATGTCATACAAATTTGTTGAATGGCTGCAAAGTTATTAAAGTGCAAAAATTGGGGTTTAACATTAATGTGCCTACTCAACCCTAAATATAGTGGCTCTATAGCACCACTATAATAATTATTTTTTAAGCTGCAAAATATGAAATTTAGATTCTTTGGAGGTCTGATTTGTACAGCAGCATCTGAACATTGAGCAAATTGTTCATAAAAATGCTGGGAATTAAATTTTTAAGCACAAGCAACATGCCAGCAATGCAAACCACAAAGCTAGGGGAGGGCTCCCACCAGCACCAGTTCTGAAAAGACTCTGGAGGCCACACTGGTCACAGTGAATCACAATGTAAAACGTTTTTGTAAAACAGTGACTTTTTTAGAAAAACAAGGTGGATAACTTTAATAACAGAGTGATTCAAATGGAGGCAGAGGTGGTAGACATTAAGCAGACTACTACCACATTTGGCATGGCAGAGTGGGCCCTGGTCTTGGCAGTGGAGTTAGTGAAAGAAAATGTTGAACTGAACTCACATCTTAAGCACTAGCAGACTAAAGCTAGAGAGATGCATGTTCAAATTACCAGGTTCCCAAAGGGTTCAGAAGGCTTTGACCTGCAACACATTTTCCAACATTGGTTGAACTCTACATTACTGAGGGTCACAGACGAGTCAGTATTTAAATTACTGAAAGCCTTTCAAATTACCCTGTGATGATTCTCTTGATATAACCCTCTACTAAGAACAGTTTTGTTTGTAGAAAGAAAGAAAGAAAGAAAGAAAGAAAGAAAGAAAGAAAGAAAGAAAGAAAGGAAGAAAGAAAGACAGGCATGATACTGGCTGTGGCCAGATAACACACAGCCTTACACCATGAAGGCTCAATGGTTAGCTTATTCCCTGATCTAACCTCTATACAGAAAAGAGGACTTTTGATAGGGAACACTGCTGACAGGCAGCACTGGATGTGAATCCATATTTTTTATTTCCAGTAAAGTTAAAGAGCTACAGATGCCTCAAAGAAAACTTTAAAAAACATAATAATTAAGTATAATTCTACCTGTATTCCATCTATATTTTATATATTTCCCTTCCCAATTATTTATTACTAAGGAAATTTGCATGAATATATGATCTTTATCACTTAGAGTTTCCTTAGAGTCCTTCTGCCTCTATAGTTTACTTCCTACTTCAAGTCATAATCCTCTGCTGTGACATCACAATCTTTTGCCATGTGAGTCTCTGTGACATCAAAAAGCAGTGCTCTGTGGCTTCAGGTAGGGAGAAAGCAGCAGCACTAGACAAACTATTTACGAGCAAAGATCCTGTTTACATAGAGATGGCCTCAGTAATAAATAATGGGGAGGAGGGATACCGCACTAATGGGAAATACAAGCTGGACTGTGTCTAAATATTAGATTTTGTTAACGCTATCATGAACGTGTCACCAGTTCTTTAAGGGTCCAGTATGGCAGGCAAACCTTCATTTATATAGATTCAGCCAATGCTGGGAAACTTTCCCTGAAGACTGAGATGGGATGCGATTGAGTTAGAGATCCTACATGAATCAGATTGGGAAGACCAAAACTAATCCAGGATCTGTAAGCACTTTTGCTCTGGAGGCACCCTGTCAACTACAGAACTCTTTGTCACATAATAGAAACATAGAAATATAGAAGTTGACGGCAGATAAGGACCACAAGGCCCATCCAGCCTGCCCATTTCTTTTTCTACCTTATAAATGTGCCATAATGGTCCATCAAATGTCTTTGGTTTATCGTGATTTTTATTTGCTTTTTGGATTGTTTTTAAAATCAGGACATTTGTTTTACCCATTTGGACTAATGCATGTTTAACAGTATACCTTATGTGCTCACAGTACATTTAATGTATGTCACTGAGGGCACCTGACTGATTCAGCAAGTAGTTTTTAGATTTGAAAAGCTTCACCTGTGGTTCAATGGGCTAGAGCAACCAGCCATGTCCCTTGCCTAAGTTATATAAGGCAGTCCTTCCTGCTTCACTCAGGAGCATTTTTTTTCTTTGCAGGGGGATTTGTTTCTCCATCCCTTCAGCATTTGTCTCCCTCCTCTAGTGTTTTGGATGTTCTGCTTGGTTTGTGCTGTCTTTCTGCTGGTTTGCACTTCTCCTGCCTTTCTTAGTAAGTGTTTTGCTTTTGTCTCCAGCTGCTGCTGTGCTTCTCACTGTTGTCCATGCCTGCTCTCCTGTTCTCCTGTGCTTGTGTTTCTTCAGTTTTACCTTTTTTTTGGGGGGGGTGGTCTAGTTTTTCTAGTATCCTGCTGCTCCCCATTGCTTGTATTGTGCTATGGAGGCATTGTGCTATTCAGGCACCCATTCACTTTATCATACTTTTAGCAATTCCTCAGTTTATCTGCAATTATCTGTGCTATTTAGCCACAACTTGCTGTTTTTCTTGCCTGCAGCATTCTCCATGTGCACATTCTTCCTTAAATGTTTACACCTGGCTTCACTCAGAGCCTGACTCCACTCAGCAGTTACATTCCAAACTTTTCAATTCCCATGTGCTTGCCTTTGGTTCCATGTCATAACAGCGAGTGAATATGAGTGAATGTCAAATGAGTGACTACATAACACCGACGCTCACAATGGCAAATCCTTATTGCAGCAATACCCCTTAATAGTGATTATTCATCTCATATCTGGAGCTGACAATTGTAGGTCAACTGCCTTAGATAGTCATAATGGCTCCACTCACCATATTTTCCCATGATTTGCATCAAGTGTTCTGTGAAATCACGATACCAGTGCCGATACAAAAAGCCGCCATGGAGCAGAAGCGACATTCTTTTCTGGGTCCATAAGAACTCCACCGCCATCCTCGCAGCATTCACTCAGGCATGTGCAGCACTTTAGAACATGCCCATTTATTGCTCCCTTTCATGTGCCCCCCCATTTCTAAGATTCCTACTCCACGATGCCCTTTGATACTGTGGGTATTTAACATGTCTGAGGCTGCCTTTGCTCCCGATCGCTGTTTTCTGCTTGTTGTTGTTATTGTGGTCACTCTTTTGCATTCACCCAAATGCAGTTGCTGAATTAAATTTGCTATTATTATATGATGCCCTTGTTTTTCAAGCTGCTTTTGTTGCTCTACTGCCATTTACTCCTGCTTTCTTAGCAGTTTAAATCATTTATGCCGGGACAGCATTTCAAATGTTTCTGTAAAGCTTCTGATTTGAGACAGCTGGTATTTAAAGTCTTATATGTAAAGCTTATGAATTCAGACTGTAAGCATCCCTTCAAGATGCTATTCTGCTGCACTTCACAAGGCCAGCAGTCCTTTTGATTCCATGCCCCTAACCTGTTAAACTCCCTACCTAGCATCCTTCTTGCTGAAATTTGAATTGGTCTGCTCCCAGCTCTCTAGTCTTATGATGTGCTCCTGCATTTTACAGAAAATGTATTGACTGTGGCCTTGCACTGTCCTTTCTTTGCACTTAATCCCTGCTTAAGTCTGCTACCTGCACATTGATTCCACTCTACCCTGTCCTCAAATCATTTCTGCCACCGTTCTGTGCTTCTCAGCTCCTGTATCACTCCTCTCCAACTTTGCTCTCTTCCTGCTTTATCCAAATACCTTTATCCCCCTAACTCCTCCCCCTCAAGTCTCAGGACTCTTCTCCCATAATTGATACTGTACTGTCCTAACTTCCTTCTACCAAGACAAGGGAACTGGCCCTGCCTGTTCTTTGCTTTTTCCCACCCAAACTCCTTGTCTTGTTCTCTGGTATTCTCCTGTATTTGCTTGTTCAATTGTCAACTAATATTTATTCTTGTGTAATTATACTTTACAAATGTTCTGTGCCTGAATCATGTAATCCTGTCAATTTGTAAAATATTATTTGTATAGTACATTATGAACTTTTGTATTGTCTTGACATAGAATCTCTGTAAATGAGCTTATAGCTCAAAGGTTGCAATCCAAGATTTGAATACAATTAAAATAAAAAAATAAAATAAATAATGGAAACTTTTATTTCACAAAAATTTGACTTCCTTAATGGAGCTAGCTCGCATGCATTTCCATGACCCATCCTTGTCACATACCTGTCATGACATACCTATTTAAAGCTGAAAAAGTGAATGCATATAAGATATAAAAGAAAAGGATATAAGAAAGTGAAATGTTTGCTACATAAGAAAGTGGAAATCATGCATGACCTATGTGAGGGACTTGTTTATGCAATACCTGACTTGTCACCTGTTCATCACTCTTCAAAACTGGATACATGCCAACCTCGACCATAACTTACTGTGGCTCAGGGCTCACCTTGCAACCGACAGCCTCTCTCTGCATCTACAAAGTCCACATCTTGAGCATACACCTCTCAGAGTGGGGTCCTTCTTTTCATGGCCCCAGTGCGAATTCCCTCACTCTGGGTGGAGCTTTAACCACACAGACATATTGGCTGCACGTCTTGATGTAGAATTTAAGACTTCAGCTATGAGAGGTGGGGGCCCTTAAACTCAAGGGAGGGGCAGCTGCAGAATAAGGGGTGCTAGCTGCACATTCATGCAGTCTTGATAGACCTCTAGGCCTTTTTCTGCTGGCAAATTTCATATGTTCGTAAGGGGGCTCCTTTAGCTTGCTGAGTAGTTCGGCAGTCCTTTGTATGTTATTCTCCCTATGATCACCTCAGGTACACCTGGTTTACTTGTAGGCTCATGAAGGACAGCTGAATGCCTTCAGCAGTAGTTGCTCTCCTCCACCTGCCTTGGGGGTCTGTCCTCCCATATGGGAGTTCCCCGTAATTGAAGAGTGTGCTTGCAGCCCCACACAGCATTCCTTTTAGAGGGATAGAGTGAGAGTCTCCCTCCAAATTGTATCCCACTTGAATTAGGTTTCTAAATTGCAACAGCAGAGCTGTCACTAAAGAAAGTATCCCAAGCCTGGAAGGAAGGGGACCTATGCCTTGGATCCCCAGAGGTTCCCCCTCATAGGGCTTTTTTCCTCTTCTCTATGCCAAAGGTCATAATACCTAGTTAGTTTAGGTAGTAAATTCTTAGGTTACCTAGGTAGGTTTCCGCTGTTGGATGGAGTTGGATGGTGTCTTTCCTTTTGCATTGAATGGTCTCCTTTGCCATTCCCTTTCACTTTAGGAAGTCATGCCCTCCTGCTCAGTTTTTATACCTATTGTATCTCTTGCCCATGTTTGTTTTTGGAAAACTCGGCACCAGTGGCTCCTGAGCCACCAGTTGCTGTCAATCGTGCTCCTTAGCCTTTGTAAGTAATACTTGCTATTAAACACTGTTTTGGGGACTTGCTAAGGTAGCTTTAGCCTAAGGGAATTCTTCCTGTGGTGTCTTTATGGGTAGATCCCTTTTCAAGGGTTCCTTTCCTTCAGTACCTTTACAGGGTGGTATTCCCCATGGAATAGAGAGGTGAACAGCCACAACGGTTTATCAACGAGTTGCACAAGCATAACACTACACCAAGTTATGTAAGCCAATGAATTGAAAGGCTTTGCCTATGGTTAAATGTGCCAGAGCTACCAGTCACACAGCCTTCCTGAGCTATAAAAGGTAGTCCTTACTGCTTCTCCTGAAGTATTTTTTTCTTTGCCCCACCATCCCCTCCTCCTCTTCCAGCGGATTGCCTTTTACTCAGGAGGCCTTCCTAAGGTACCTTTTGCCAAAGTGAATTTTTCCCATGGTTTCCTAAGGGGTGGAACCCTCATAAAAGGTTTCTTTCCTTCAGTATCTCTACAAGGTTGTATTCCCTATGGAATAGAGAGGCGAATGGCCACAAAGGTTTATCAACAAGTTATGCTATCATAACAGTACACTAAGTTGTGTAAGCCCATTGAATTCTATACTAATAACGTCATGATCATTAGCAGACACTGGAACTGAACAGTAATACCATGCTGTGAGATCAGAGTGTATCATCATTGCACCAAGGCTAAAGGAGGTTGCACATTATTATGAAAAATAGGGAATACATTGATTCAAAACTGCTATTGTTTTGCCCTCAAGGCATTGTTAAAATAGAAACATAGAAACAGAATTTGACGGCAGATAAGGACCGCTTGGCCCACCTAGTCTGCCCATTTTCCTACCTAACAGATAAGCTGCAGATCCTAGTTAACCAACAGCTTACTTCCTCTTACCCGCCTTTAGGACTGCCTTATGCCTGTCCCATGCATTCTTGAAGTCCCCCACTGTTCTTGACTCCACGACCTCCTCAGGGAGGCTGTTCCATGCATCCACAACCCTCTCTGTGAAAAAATACTTCCTCACATTACCCTGAGCCGTCCCCCCTCTATCTTCAAATTATGCCCCCTTGTTCTTGCACATCTCTTTTTCTGGAAGATGCTACCCTCTTGGACTTTGTTAATTCCCTTGAGGTACTTGAAAGTTTCTATCATGTCCCCTCTCTCCCTTCTTTCCTCAAGAGTATACATATTAAGCTCCTTTAGTCTTTCTTCGTATGTCTTCTGGTGCAGACCCTGCACCATTTTGGTTGCCCTCCTCTGGACAGCCTCCACTCTGTCTATGTCTTTACGGAGATGAGGTCTCCAGAACTGCTCACAGTACTCCAGATGGGGTCTCACCAACTGTCTGTACAGAGGGATAACAACTTCCTGTTTTCTACTATTGATGCCTCTTCCTATGCATCCCAGTATCCCTCCAGCCTTCCTTACTGCCTTCTCACATTGCTTGCCCACCTTTAGGTCATCTGATATAATTACCCCCAGGTCCCTTTCTATTTTTACTGTTGTCAGTATCTCACACCCCAGTGTGTACGCTTCCCCTGGGTTTTTGTTTCCCATGTGCATTACCTTGCACTTCTTTGCATTGAATCTGAGCTGCCATACATTTGACCATTCCTCCAACCTTGCCAAGTCCCTTCTCATCCTTTCCACTCCATCTTGTGTATCAACCCTGTTGCAGATCTTTGTGTCATCTGCAAAGAGACATACTTTTCCTTCCAGTTCCTCTGCAATGTCACTTATAAAGACATTAAAAAGGACCGGTCCCAGTACTGAACCCTGCGGTACCCCACTAGTAACCCTCCTTTCTTCACTGTGTACTCCATTTACTACTACCCTTTGCGTCCTGTTGTCTAGCCAATTTTTTTATCCAGGCTACCACCTTGGGACCCATTCCAAGGCTGCCTATCTTGTGTATTAATCTTTTGTGTGGGACTATATCAAATGCCTTGCTAAAATCTAGGTAGGCCATGTCCACAGCCCCTCCCTGGTCTACTACTTTGGTCACTCAGTCAAAAAATCTATTAGATTCATCTGACATGACCTTCCCATCTTGAATCCATGCTGCCTTGGGTCCTGTCCCCACTGACCTCTAGGTACTCAACAATTCTTTCCTTCAGAGTGATTCCATCATTTCCCTACCACTGAGGTCAAACTAACTGGTCTGTAGTTTCCTGCCTCTGTTCTGCTCCCACTTTGTGAAGGGAATCACATCTGCCCTCCTCCAGTCCTCGTGTACCACCCCATCCTCCCATGATTTGTTAAAAAGGGTAGTCAGTGGTGTCACTAGTTCTACCCTTAGTTCTTTTAGAATTCTGGGATGAATCCCATCAGGCCCCATTGCTTTGTCCACCTTCAATTTTATTAGTTCTTTCAGAACCCTTTCTTCTGTAAATGGACTGGCATCGACCCCCGTCTTCAGACTGTTTCTCTTGTTTCGTTTAGGTAACTCCCCTCCTCTTCCTTTGTGAATACTGAGCAGAAATATTCGTTCAGTATCCCTGCTTTTTCACTGTCACCCTCTACCCACATTCCTCCTTTATTAAGCTTCAGTATCCCTCCTTTGGTCTTTCTTGGCTCCTAATGTACCTTTAAAGGTCTTATCCCCTTCTTAGGAATTGGCTATCCTTTCCTCAGTTTGGGCCTTTGCTATTCTAACTGCCTTCCCAGCCTCTTTCTGCTTTAACTGATAAAGTTCTCTGTCCTGCTCCTTCTGTGTTTCCTTATATTTCCTGAATGCTGTCCTTTTCTCCTTAACCTTCCTGCCACCTCTTTTGTGAACCATAGTGTTTTCCTTCATTGTGTTTTATTGATTTGCTTTACAAAGGCTTGTTGCCTCTGTGATGACTGTTTTGATCACTCCCATTGTTCCTCCACCCCTCCTTCTTGCCTGTTTGCTGGTGCCTTTCTGAGGCACTCTCTCATTTTCCCAAAGTCAGCCCTCCTAAAGTCTAGTACTCTTGCATTTGTATGGCTTGATTGTATGGCTGTGTTTATCGTGAACCACACTGTTTGGTGGTCGCTTGTTCCCAGATGGCTACCCACTTCTAAATCTGAGATTCTTTCTCCATCCCCATTTGAAAGTACCAGGTCTAAGATTGCTCCTTCCCGAGTGGGACCAATACTAGCTGTCTGAGGCATGCCCCCTGTAGGGCATCAAGAATGACCCTGCTCTTGGATGTGCCTGCAGCAAAGGTGCTCCAGTTAACATCTGGCATATTCAGGTCCCCCATCAACAATATCTCCCCTTTTTCTGCCATTATAAGAAAAAGGGGAGCACCACCACTTATATTAATTAGCATTTGGGTGTGAACATATGTTTTCAAATAGGGTAGGATGGTGGTAGCCACAGAACTAGAAAGTGGTGACATTTATTTTATTCTAGTGTTCTGTGTTTCTGGCTGTTAAGAAGCTTTCTTTCAGGAATGGAGAGTTTGTGCAGATTGCTGGACTAATCACCACCTCTACTGTAGTCATATAAATGTTTAACTTGTATGCCACCCAGTGGCCCAGCATACAGTACTACTTGCTTCCATGCTGGTGAGTCAAGTTCGGAGCAGAGTTTGGGAAGCTGTCTTGGTGGCCTGAGGGTTGGGTAGGCACTGTCACTTGGCAATGCTCTCAGCTCAGGGAGGAAGGAAGTTTGGCTTCTGCCACTTTAATGAACCCTGCAGGGATGTCACCCTGCAGGGATGAGTGTAGGGGAGGGAGACTGGGGTCTGTGCTATATGTAATGTCAGGCACCACTCTACATGATGCCTGTCCTGCACGCATGTTGCAGGCCACAGAGAAAAGAGGGTACCAGGGAAATAATGATGAAAACAGAAGAAAGAAAATCTGTGATAGAAAAAAGAAAGTACTAAGTGCCTGTGTCCGGTCTGGGCCTGTGCTATAGGTCTGGCACCCTCTTGCTCTACTGCCCTCTGTTCATTGAGCAGGCAGGATAGAAAAGAGAGTGCTAGAAGGAAATAAGAAAAAAATAAGGGGGGATAAGAAAGTAGAAAACACTGTAAGGCTGTGTGAGGTGTGGGGTCAGCATGGCCTATGCTACAGGCCAGACAGTGGACACTGCACTGAGCAAAGCAGCAAGAAAAACACTTGGCTAGCAAGACAGTATGTGATCCATGCTGTAAGCCTATTGGGCTAGCGAGCCACTTTGAAAAAAAATTTGAACATGTTTTGTTTCTTATTAAAAACTCCAGCATTTTTGTGTATCCTGCTATCTGGAAAATAATGTGTGTCTCGGCCAGCTTGCAAAGGAGAAAGCCCCTTGGCAAACATGCTCTAGCTTCTTTGGCTGCTTACTTTAAAAAAAGTTAACAATTTGAACTTGAAAAGTCTTGCTTGAAATGCAAGCATTTTTTTTTTGTATCCTGGAGCTTAACAAATTGTACTGCTCTTGGACACTCTATAAAGCAGAAGCTCATTTGGCCAGTGGGCTGTAAACTGGCTTCATAATAGGATGGCGGTCCAAAGCAACAACTACTTGAAGTTTTCCTTTGCAGGTTGGTCATATACTCATTTCTAAACCAACAAAATGCAGTGTATCTCAGACAGTATACTCTGTACTGTTATGTCACTGTACCTTTACATTTAGTTTTTCTCCTATTAATGTTTTTTCCCTTCACTAATATATAATATAATATATATATATATTTATAAAATGGGTAGGAAAAATTATGTCTGCTGATTTGTTGGAACACATCACATGACCGTGCATGTATCAGAGCGCAACCACACACCTGCACTTTTACCCCCTCCAAAACAATTTTGACATTTTATAAGATAGATAAACCACTCTGAGGTGTGTGGTCATGCTGTGATATATGCACAACTTGGGTGCTTCATGAACCCGGTCTGCGACCTTGTACATTACAATGCACACCAAGGTGTGCATATATCAGAGCATGACCGCACACCTCAGAGTGGTTTATCTATTACATATATAGATGCGTGAGATGTGTGTGTGTGTGTGTGTGTGTGTGTGTGTGTGTGTGTGTGTGTGTGTGTTTGTGTGTGTATATATATATATATATATATATATATATATATATAAAAAACTCCATTTAAGGCATCAGTTAGGTTGTTCCACAGTAACAAAAGTGAGGAAATTCACTGTTAGGGTTGAAAGCTCCCCATGGACCCCTACAGCCCACCCCCAACCAGCATCAGGGTGCATGTTGGGGTCATTAGCGATAACTCTCACCCCATCACATGTGTAAAGCTGAGGAATAAGAATGGGGTGAGAGGACCGACACACCCGAACGCGCACCCGATGCCAGTTGGGGGGTGGGCTGGAGGGGTCCAAGGGGGGCTTTCAACCCTAACAGTGAATTTCCTCACTTTTGTCACTGTGGAACAACCCTAACTGATGCATTAAATGGATTTTTTTTGCCTCTAATTTCCCTTCTTTTTGAGAATGATGACGAGAAATAGTGAATGTAATGCAGCTGTGGGAGTGCGGGGACCTTTTGGCCTCACGCTTCTGCCACGTGATGTCTTGTGACATAGTAACAGGAACAGCAACACAAACAGAAGTGCCAACAGTGGTGCACATAGTAACGCAAACGTAAATGGCAAAGTAAACGTTAATAGAAATGCCAGCGCAAAGTTACGTTGAAGCAAACACTGATGCAAACGGACATTGAAGCACATACAAAAATGTAACTGGTAACATAAACAGTGATGGCAGTGGTATTTTAAATGGAAATATTAAGTGTCACAGCAAAAAGAACGCAAAAGGGAACAGAAACGAAAACGCTAATGCAAGCGCACATGTAAACACAAACTGTAACATGCACAGGCATGGTACAGCAATTGTAAATGCAAATGGTAAAGTTAAGATGAAGAATAATGCCAAAGGAAACAGAAACGCGTACGGAAACACAAACTGAAACGTGCACGGGCACAGTATCACAATTGTAAATGCAAATGGTAACGGTAACAGCAACAATAACAGCAAAGGAAACAGAAATACAAAAGGAAATGCAAGCACATAGGGAAATGCAAACTGTAATGCACAGGGGCACAGTAACACAATAGCAAATGCAAATGGTAACAGTAACAGCAAGGAAGATGCAAAACAAAAGAGAAACAGAAACACAAAGAA
Organism: Neoceratodus forsteri; assembly: GCA_016271365.2. NCBI lineage: Eukaryota > Metazoa > Chordata > Ceratodontiformes > Ceratodontidae > Neoceratodus > Neoceratodus forsteri. The sequence continues at coordinate 998,075,786 of CM057455.1, read as the reverse complement.
AAGGGCTGCCAGAAATGCAAATGGCAATGTGCATGGTGACGCAAATAAAAACACAAACAGAAACAGTAGTGGAAATGCAAATGGTAACATACTTGAAACACAGACGCAAATGACAATGCAAAGGAGTAATCTTGCGGTGGCGTGCAAGAGACAATGCTGTAAATGGAGACATAAGCATGAGTGAAACAGTAACTGTAACAGTAACAGAAGTGCATACCCTGTTTTTGCCAAACAGGTGCATAGAGAAACACAGTATGTGTACAAAGAATGTATACATTGTAATGGGCATCGAAGCTTAAAACGAGCATTGGAAGTACTTAATTGCTAATATCTCAGCAACCGCACGGTGTAGAAAAAAAAATTTAAATTTCACAGAAATCATGATTTTCCTGGCTAGCTTTTTCCTGTTACATGGGCTATGTAACTTGTAACAAAAAATCTATATTTCACATTGTTTTCGAGATACGAGCCCTGAAAGTCGCGGCATACGCCACCATGTTAGTCTATGGGGAAAAATGCCAACTTCAGAGTACTGTAACTTTGGAGCCATGCATTATTGTTTCACCAAACCACCAAAAGGCACATTTGTGAGATGTTGGCTACATTTCCTCCAAATTTCAGCTCAAAAGACCAAACCGTTCTTTCACAGCAGGGTGGCAAAGAATTCCTGTCATTTTGGTCAAGTCTGAAAAAGTAGTGTCGCAATTTGCTGCAATTTTGGCAAAGATTTGTGAAAGTTTCATGAGCACAATACTACTTTGCAACACTACTGTTTTCTGAAATTTTAAAAACATATTTCTGGGGTGTTTAACCCCAAAATAAAGACATGGCTAGCATCCTCAGGGTCCGACTAGGTGACCACAGAAAGAATTGTGTCCCAAGAGGGTCCCAAATTTAAATGCCAAGCATTTTTCTGATCACCAACTGAAAACAAAATGGTGGATTTTTGACACTACTATGGCCATTTGCGACACTAAAAAGTGCATTTGCGAAAGTGTTGCACTTTTTGTTAACTTTTCCCATTGGCTTATAATGGTTGATTTTTGAATAACTTTTGCACCGTTCAATATTTTTTCATGAAATCTTTAAAAGGCACATCAGGGATGCTGGCATACTCCCTGAGTTTTCAGACCAGTCTATAAACCGTACAACCTGTGAGAGCAAAGAAATGCAAAAAGCGTGGTGTGCAATGGTTTATCCTTAATAACTCTGCAGCATTATGCTGGACTGGTATGAAACTTGGCAGATCCAAGATCTACCATGCCCCATTATGCATGCCAAACTTCAAGCCAAATCTGTTGAACAGAGTGAATTGATTAAGGTACAAAATTTGACCCTTTAACCTTAAAGTGCTACTCAACCTAACTATGGTATGCGGTATAATAATATATATATATATATATATATATATATACACACACACACACACACATATATATATATATATATATGTATATATATATATTTATATATATATATATATATATATATATATATATATATATATATATATATATATATATATATATATATATATATATTATGGTATCGGTAGTGCTACTATAGATTAAGGTTAAGTAGCACTTTTAAGGTTAAAGGGTCAAATTTTGCACTAATAACTTTTCCACCATTCAACAGATTTGCCTGAAATTTGGTATGCATGATTGGACTTGGTAGACCTTGGGATCATGCCAAGTTTATCGATTGAATATACAGCTGCAGAGTTATTAAGTGACAACCAATTGCACAATTACGCTTTTCTGATTTCTTGCTCTCACACAGATCTGCAATTCTTGTGACTGTCAAAGATTCGAGATCATGTGGCTGGCATCCCCTGATGTCTTTAATTTCATAAATGAAATATCGAGCAGTTCAAAAGTTATTAAAAAAAAGTTTCCTCTATAAGTCAATGGGAAAAGTTAAAATATTCAACACTTTCCCAAATGCACTTTTTAGTGTCGCAAAAGGCCCTAGTAGTGTCGCAAATCCACCATTTTTTTTCAGTTTATGATCAGAAAAATGTTTGGCATTAAAATTTGGGACCCTCTAGGGACACAATTCTTTTTGTGTTCACCTAGTCGGACCCTGAGGATGTTAGCCATGTCTTTATTTGGGGAAAAAACACCCAGAAATATGTTTGTCAAATTTCTGAAACAGTAAATGCAAAAGTAATGTCACAGCATGACAGTTTCGCAAAATTTTAGCGAAAATTGCTGCAAATTGTGACACTACTTTTTCAGACTTGGCCAAAATGACAGGAATTATTTGCCACCCTGCTGCGGAAGACCGGTTTGGTCTTTTGAGCTGAAATTTGGAGGGCAGGCAGCCAATATCTCACAGATGTGCCTTTTTATGGTTTGTTGAAAAAATATTGCATGGCTGCCAAGTTACAATACTCCTAAGTTGACATTTTTTTCCATAGACTAACATGGTGGCGTCCGCCATGCCTTTTGGGGCTCGTATCTCGAAAATGGTGTGAGATATGGATTTTTTTTGTTACAAGTTGCATAGCCCTTTGGGCTATGTAATAACAAAAACCTAGCCAGGAAAATAAAGATTTTTGTGAAATTATAATTTTTTTTCTACTTCCTACGGTTGCTGAAATATTAGCAATTAAGTACTTCCAATGCTCATGTTAAGCTTCGATCACCTTTATAATGCATACATTCTTAGTACACACTGTGTTTCTGTATGCACCTGTTTGGCACAAACAGGTGATGTGCTTCCATTACTGTTACAGTTACTCTTTCCACTTGTGTTTATGTCCCCATTTGCATTATCGTACCCGTGTACGCCACCGTGTGCGTTACCCTTTGCATTGTCATTCGCACGCATTTTTGTTACAGTTGCATTTCCACTACTGTTTCTGTTAAGTGTTTTGTTTTGCGTCACCATGTGCATTGCCATTTGCATTTACAGCAGCCCTTTCATTTACGTTTCTGTTTCTCTTTCGTTTCGCGTCTTCCTTGCTGTTACTGTTACCATTTGCATTTGCAATTGCGTTACTGTGCCCATGTGCATTACGGTTTGCATTTCCATATGCGCTTGCGTTTCTTTTTGTGCTTCTGTTTCCTTTGCTGTTATTGTTGGTGTTACCATAACCATTTACTTTTACAATTGTGGTACTGTGCCCGTGCGCTTTTCGGTTTGCGTTTCCATATGCGCTTCTGTTCTCATTTCAGTTTCTCTTTCCTTTGGCATTATTCTTCATGTTAACTTTACCATTTGCATTTACAATTGCAGTACATGTCTGTGCCTGTTACAGTTTGCGTTTATGTGTGCGCTTGCATTCGCATTCCCATTTCTGTTCCCTTTCGCATTTCTTTGCTGTGACACTTAACATTTCCATTTAAAATATCGCTGCCATCACTGTTCACATTAACAGTTGCATTTTCATATGCACTTCAATGTCCGTTTGCATCACTGTTTGCTTCAGCATCACTTTGTGCTTCTGTTTCTATTAATGTTTCCTTTACCATTTATGTTTGTGTTACCATGTGCACCACTGTTTGCACTTCTGTTTGCATTGCTCTTCCTGCTACTATGTCACAATACATCATGTGGTGGGAGCTTGGGGCCCAAAGGGCCCCCTCGCTCCCGCCGCCACATTACATTCAGTATTTCTTGTCATCATTCTCAAAAAGAAGGGAAATTAGAGGCAAAAAAAGTCCATTTAATGCATTAGTTAGGGTTGTTCCACAGCAACAAAAGCAAGGAAATTTGGTATTTTGGGTTAAAAGCCCCCCTTGGACCCCTCAGCCCACCCTCCAACCGGCGTGTTGCGGTCATCGGTCCTAATTCTCACCCCTTTCTCCAATACCTCTGCTTCTTCACACATGTGATGGGGTGTGAGTCAGGGCCAACAACCTCAACCAGCACCCTGATGCGATTTGGGTGGTGGGCTGGGGGGTCAGAAGCTACCTAACCCAACACTGAATTCCTCACATTGTCACTGTGGAACAACTTTAACTAATGCATTAAACAGAGTTTTGCCTCCTAATATGTGTGTGTGCGTGTGTGTGTGTGTGTGTGTGTATATATGTGTATATGTGTGTGTGTATATATATATATATATATATATACATATATATATAAATTATACTGGCACAGTAGTGCCAGTATCATTAGGGTTGCCCGGTCACATCTATGTTAAACCCAAAATTGTGCACTTTAATAATTGTCAACCGTACAATGGATTTGTCTGAAATTTTGTATACACAGTCTGGTACCATAGATTTCTGGATCTGGCAAGTTGCGTTATGGTCGGATGTGCAGTTGTGGAACTGTGGTGTGCCACAAAATGCACAAAAAACAGGTTTTTGTCCATTTCTTTGCTTGGGGCTACAGCCCATATGGTTTGTTTGTCTGGTCTGAAATTCTCTGAAAGATTCAGTCTGGGTCACAGATGTGCCTTTTGAAGATTTGGTGAAAAAAAATTAATCCATTCAAAAGTTATTTGCATTTGAATCTTCCCATTATAGTCAATGGGAAAAAATAAATGTGCCTCTCAGAAACTGTTGCGTATGGCCTTTGTAGTGTCGTGCAGCCACCATCTTGTTTAACTTAGTGAGGCAGAAAAAATGCTGTAATTCCTAACATAGTGCCCTTGGTAAACACTATCAGTTGTGTTTACCTAATTGGGGGCTGAGGAACATATTCCTGCCATTAGATTTTAAAAATAATGGCTGGAAATATGTTTTTGCACTTTGGCCATAAGAAGTGTCGCAAATTTGCAAAAGTCCATTTGCAAAACTTTTATATATTTGCAACATTTCTTAAATGTGGCCCGTTTGAAAAGGTCAAAACCTTTTCTGGCCGTTATTTTTTCAAACTAAGGGCAGGATCATGTTCCTCAGCCCCTGTTTAGGTAAACACCTGTTGGTGTTTATCTAAATAAAGGATATTTGTATCCTTTCAGTGTCTCCAAGGGGGCCAAGGCACATTTGTATTACAAAACATCCCTCCCACTGTGTGCAGTCCCACCCTCTGCTGCCAGTGCCCTAGTCTCTTGCACACACAGAATCCCTCCCACAACATCCCTCTGTGCAATATCCCACCTTCCGTTGTCTGTTCCCCCATGCTAGCTCTTTGTTATATTTTATTTGCTTATATTGAGGTGACCAGTCCCTGTGTCTGCATTCATAAACCCCCCTCCAGTTGCCAGTTCCCCACGCCAGCCCCTTATTATTGTATTTTCTAACATCGGGGTGCTTAATCCCCATGTCAGCATTCATAACCACTCCCAGTACTCAAGGAGATGGGGTAGTCCACTCCTAGTGTCCCAAAATTGAATTTTGGGGTTAAACACCTGTAAGAAGGAAACAATCCCTCGTCATCTCCCCCATCCCCGCCCTCCCTCTGCGCACCCAGCTTCCCTTACCCCCTTACTCCATACGTACCTCTGGAGATCATGTACTGTCATCTTCTCTGGACCAGGACATATCTGCACCCTTCAAAGGTGAACCGTAAACTGAAGAATCAAGGTAAGATTCATATAATGGCAGTTTTCAACTTATTTTGATATCTTAGCCATTTTTAGGAATGTTGACCCAAATTTTCAACATGGGGATCTTATGACCCCACTTCAGGAACACTGGCACTGTCATCTCATTAATCGGACCCGAAAGGTGATTTCTCAGTCACTGTGCAGAATCACCTTTTGAGACCAATTAATGAAATGATAGTGCAAGTGTTCATGAAGTGAGGTCCCAAAAAGCCCTTGTTGAAAATCTGGTGAACAAATTCCAAAAAATGACCATGTTATGAGCATACATCACTCAGTTTCTATGCACACTCTTAACTTTTCCAATTTGTAGTATTTTCAGTCCAGATTTTCTACATTGACATTTTTTCACACCTCCTCATGAATGGCACAACTGTCATTACTCACATCCTGCCCAAAATGTGTTTTCGCACCTGTGGCACAGAATTTATTTATTTTTATTTTATTTAGTTTTTGTTGACCGGGTAAGTGCAATAGACAAATCCTGCCTATTTTCAGGCACAACCCGGGGGAAGGGATACAGATGAATGCCAACTGACCTTGAACCTGATTAAGTTGTTGGTGGTATTTTTAGTGAATGAAGGGAAATTTGGCCAGGACACTGGGGAAATTTCCCTACTGTATTGCTGTCTGTAGTGGGAACTGCTGGCGTCAATCTGCAGGATGGCAGACTGTGCACAACCTCACATGGAGAAGGACGTTATGTTGACTTCTGAAGGAACCAGTATGGATATTGTTGTTTTGCCCGAGAATTTTCTGCCTTTAGCCATGGAAGAAACTGTTTCTACAAAGGTTTTGCCTGAAATTGTGAACGATTTGCAGGAGACTACTGGCTTTGACCCAGTATCGCAGATTACATCAGAAACTACTTGTTCTGTTACAGTTCATGTACCAGGTACTGCACGTTCAGGATTACATATAATTTCTGCTGAGTCTGTGATAAAAATCTCAAAGTTGACTGGGGCCAACCTTGTTTTGACAATGAGTGCTTCAGATGCTGCAGCTGGTAAACGACGTACTGAGGAAATGGCTCCTTTACCACAGGTGACTTATTCTACATTGCAAGCAGTGCAACAGCAATTTGGACTATCTCCTGCTGATGAGGATTATTTGGGTAATGACTGGTCGACCGATAAAGCACTCAGTGATTCCGGGTGGAAACACACAGACTTGGGACAATGGACTCCTGATTTGGACTGGGGGAAAGATTCATTGGACAATACGACCGTAACAAAGCATGCCACCAAGGACAAAATCCTGAGCTCAGGTAATGATCTTTTCAGTTTCAAAAGGGTCCTACCAGATAACACTGCACAGTTTGTAGAGGATCGGGCTATGCCTTGCCTAGGCCGAGCACATCCAGGGAAGGACAGCAGGACTCTAGACGGGGTCAAGCAGGTTTTAACCAGGCAGGTTTTGGAAAAGATAACATGCAGCATACCAAATGGGTGCCAATGTCGGAATTGTTGAAAAATAAATTAGAACAGGCTCCAAGAAGGAATGCCATCAAACTGCATTATAGGAGGGGGGCTTATTGAGCATCCTGATAGGTACTATGTTGCAAAGCAGCTTCTAAGGGGTTCAATGTGATTTTTTCCCTCCGATCTCTATGCCTTAATTCATGTCTCTGGTGAAGACTCTTTTGACATTAGCTTTAAGAATAATGTTAATCTAGAGAAATTTTGGGAAGAATATTCAGCTTTGAAATCTTCTCCTTTTTGGACCCCCTTTTATGCAATTCCCCTTACACATCCCCAGATTAGATATATTGCCATTATGTTCAGGAATGAGGGAGTTAATGTCAGTGACATTTATCACTGGCTCCAGAACCGTTGTGATATTTTAGGTCCCCCTGAGGCTATTCTTGATCTGGAAGGGATATGGACTGGAGGATGGAAGTTTAAGATGAAATTATTTCAAGTTAATTCTGATATCATTCATCTTCCTAATAGTTTTTTTTTTCAGGAAAAGATAGGGGGGTCTGCTTCTATGGAGGATAGCCCAGAGCCTGTTATAAATGTGGGGTGAAAACCCATATTAGTAGCTCTTGCGATATGTTGAAATGTTCATTATGTGGGGGATATGGGCACTTGGTGGACTTATGTGATAATATTTTTCAATGTAATCTTTGTGATGGAAAAGGTCACACCTTTCATCAATGCCCCTGGGCAAAACGGAATCATTCTGAAGGGTGGGATCAGGATGATTTGTTAAACAAGGCTCAAGATAAAAAGAGAGATTCTACTTTTAGTTCTCCTACTGACATACAGGGGGAGGAAACAGAGCGAAGAGATCCCTTAGCTACAACTGAGCCAATGGATGATGGGGAATTACCTTTGGTAGATGAGCCCATACCTAGTTCACAGCATAACGGTGAGGATTCTACTGACATTGTTTCTAAAAGTAAAGTGACCCCTGCTATTTTAAAACAATCCACTACTAAATCCATGCTGCCTCCCTTTGAAACAATGAAAGGCAGAAGGTTTACTAGGGCCTCTCTTCAACAGACTGTTGCCAGCCCCATTCCCACTGAGAATATTTTTGCACCTTTGCAAGATGATTTAGGGGATTCTGATTTGGAATCTGATACTTCCCATAGGTTGGAAATAGTTACTGAGGATGAGGACAGTAAGACTACTGAGCTGGCAAAAGAAAAATAAAGGGAAAAAAGGGAAAAAAAAGGAAAGCTAGTCTCAGTCATAAAGGGCAGGGACACTGGTTTACCGGGATTGAGAAAGGACATATTGCGTTTTGCACATTGTAAAAAACGGTATTGTCACTGGTGTCTGCTAAGCCAAAATCTGGTTTTACCGGTGTTTGGTTTTGTGTACTTTATTTAACAATTTTTAACTCTGCTAACATACATTTTAGCAATTTTGATCTCCACTACTGCACATCCTTCCATCCTTGTACCAATTTAAAGTTATTGTAGGTGCAAGATGTGATGGTAGCAGCAACACTACAGCCCCCGTCCCTAAGGTTTGATGGAAGCAGCACTACGGCCCCCATCCCTCTGGTGTGACAGAAACAGCAGCACTATGGCTCCCATCCCTTAGGTGTGATGGCAGCAGGCCTACATTCCCCATCCACCAGTGGTGATGGCAGAAGCACTACAGCCCCCACCCCTTTGGTGTGATGGCAGTAGAAACAATGCAGTACACATTCCTCTGGGGTGATGGCAGTAGTGACAGCACTATGATCCCCTTTCAACACTCACATCCCACATGCACAAGTTACAAATGACTTGGTCTCTTTGCTTGTTTGAACTCAGATGTGAATTAATTTGAACCAAAGCGCCGCTAAGATGGACTACCTTTGTTTTTTTCTATCTATAATTTAACTGCCTGAATTGGATATCTGCCTGTGACACTGCTGACCAGGGTTAGGGAACAGACTTGGGTGTTGGAGGGCCAGCTGGTGGGTGAAGGCTTGAGTGTCCAATGACCACTCCCCTTCTCCTGACAGGGAGGGAGGGTGGGTTCATGGCTCAGCATTTGCTGGCCCATGGTGGAGGCCAGAGGCACGACAACACATCAGTCCTCACTGCGGGAGGAGTGTGATGGATGTCATCTTGTGTCTTGACATCATGTAGCCTGTCACACTCCCAAGAAAATTGGAAAGCACCCGCTGGCCAACCAAAGGATGGCTGCTGGTCCTGCCATACACCAGAAGCCCCAGACATGTGTCCGTTCTGACCCCTGACATGCCCAGGATACACAGGAAGCTCTTTGGGGCAATTATCCTCCCCTGGTAGCCTCCCACAGGGGTAGGGGCACACTCAATGAAGGGTTACTTTGGGTTACCTGGTAGCACAGCAGTGAGGTCAGTGGATAGTGGTTGGGACTCAGTAGCTGTGGTATGGGGCAGTGGCAGGCCTGAAGGAGTGGATGGCCAGGGGTAGGATGAGCAAAAAAACTGCTTTAATTTGCTTCTTTGAAATAAAGTGTTTTCACCTTAAAAATCCACAAGTGATTAGTGGAGGACCTTCAAATGGATTCGTGTATCTCCCAGACATGTGGATGCTTTTTTTTTTCACTTGGTGTCCATGAAAAGGGTATCTCCCAGTTTTCATGTCTTTGTTCAGATGTGAATTGAGCACTACTCTGCCCACCAGCAACATACAACCCCTGGGGTCTTACCTTGTTAAGTACTCTTAAACACTTAACATTTGCTTTTTGTTGAAGCAGTCTATCAGAAAACATTTTGTTGTCACAGAGACAGAACCAGCAGGTGGGGGGAAAAGGTCAAATGATCCAATTCATCTAAATGGGGTGCTAACTGTGAAGTCTTTTCATAAGTAGTAAGGCAGTTTCTTCTTTGTGAACATACTTTCATTCAGACTAGTTTTCATTCAAACAACTGAGAATTTTGGATGGCCCTACTGACTATAAACTTGAGTAAGTTAGTTGATAACAGTGGTCTCGCATTTAGCTATCTACAACCTAGATGCTTATATGCAAAGAATACAATAAAACCTGACTAAAATCTAAGAACAAGCTTATAAAACGTATCTGAATATTTATCTTTACCTATACAAAATCATTGCAGCCCAAGTAAAACTCAAATAAATTACATGGTACCCTGACTACTATTCTATGATGTAGTAAATATATATTGGTATTTTTTTTATATATTCTTTGTAAAGCAGGTAAGGCCCACTAGGCAGAACTGTCTGTTTTAAGGAGTGACCTAGAAGCACTTGGGAGGTTAAGTGACTTGCTTGGATGCAAGTGAAGGTTGTGGGACTCAAATCTAAGTCTGTTGGATGTACCCAGTTCAATCAGCATTTGTTACTTTAACCACTAGGCATGGGTGGTTAAACTGAATGGCTGATTACTACAAAGCAGTGTGGATGACTTCCTTACTGTTTCTATATGCAGCAAAGCAGAAAGAATGCAAAGCACAGCAGCATTCATTTTAAGATGCTGAAATCTGGGTCGGCTAGCTAGAACTGCAGTAGCACTATTGCTTGCAATGCCAGTGACCCAGGGTCAGAAGCAAACTCGGGTTGCTGGAGGTCTGGCCAGAGGAGTAGGATCGAGCACCTGAGGGACTGCTCTCCTCCTCTGGGGAGGGTGGGCTGCAGGTCCTGCTTCTTTGCCACCACCAGTGTGACCACGGGTGGTGGTGCAATGGTGCTGCAGAGTGATCAGGAGGGAGGACACTAGCCAGGATCTGGAGCAGTGGCATGTCTCTATGTGACCTACCTCCTTGGATCTCTAGTGCTGGTGCCCCCAGGAACAGACACCAGAAAACCAGGAATAATCACCCCACATTGGCCACTGACAGAAGTGACCCAGGTGCCCCAGACTTCATAACCAGGCTCCATGAGGGACCCACTGGGCTGCTTGACACACACTAAGGGAGTGTGGAGGGGTGACCTAGGGTCCCCTCCCTTCCTACCTGGGGGGGTACAACACAGGCAGGATGGGGCAGGCCCACAGGAGCTCCTGAGCATTACCTGGGGGTGAAGCTAGGGGATACTGATGCAGTGAGAAAGGGACATAGAAAGGGAAAACAAATTTTTTTTTAAAAGATACTGAAATCTTAGAGATTCTGTGCAGTGACATGCAATTTCCATGAGGCACCGGTACAAGAATTCAAAATCCGCAAACCAAGCAGGATTCCGAGATTGTTACCGGTGTTACCGGTTAAAATGGAAAACCAGGGTCCCTGATAAAGGGGAATCTTAACTTTACTAAATCTTTATGGCTACTTTACAACTAGCTTCTTATAATGTGTGTAGTCTTAAAGACTACAAAAAAACAAATCTCAAGTTTGGCTTATTTGAATTTACTTAAAGTAGATGTTATTTTTATACAAGAAACAAGATTATCATCTCTTTTTGAGATAGAGCAGATTAAAAAAAGATGGATTTGGGGTTCTTCCTTTTGGACATTGGGCCCAGATTCCGCTGATGGGATTGGAATTTTATTTAAAAATACTACATTTTGAATTTCGAAACTAACAGATGTGAGGCCTGGGCAAGCTTTAGTCCTAGATTGTTCATTTGGAGATTTTTCTTTTCACTTTATTAATTTATATGCCCCCCAAACAAAATCAGCTAGAATTGTCTTATTTGAGGAATTAAAACCTTTTTTATGTACTAGACGGCATATTGTGTGGGGTGGGGATTTTAATTGTGATATTGACACTAAATATTCTGGGGTTTCAAAACAAAAAATGTATTGGGATTCGCGTGCTTTAAAACAAATTATTGTCGATGCCAGCTTATCAGATGCATATAGATCTTTGCACTCTAATGGTGGGGCTACATATTAAAGGTATGTATACGCTACGCGTATAGACATGTTTTTTGTATCAAAATATATTAAGACAAAATTTAGTGGTGTTAAACCTAGAGAATTTCCAGATCATCAGATTCTATTCTGTGATTTTAGTCTATCTGATATCCCTACTAGAATTATGTCCACTATACAGAGGTGGAGAATAAATACATTCCTTTTAGATTTACCAGAATATTTTCATGGTTTAGAGTTTTTTTTTCTGCAGACAGACACTCTACCATGTGTATGTATGATAATTTCTATGACTGGTGGTTAGATACTAAAACAGAGCTGAAGGGATTATTTGTTAGTTGGGGAAAGAAAAGGGCTAATTCTCATTATTTGACATATTTAACTTATAGAAACCAATTGCATAAACTTATGTCTTTTCCTCCACTCGATCACGCAAAATTTAAATCGCAAATTTCTGAAATAAAAAAAACAGATAAAAATTTACCAATATGATAGGGCCAAATCCTTAGAAATGGAATTTAGATTTGGAACACAGAAGCAACCTGTGTCAGACCCCTATAAAGCATGTAAAGCACGCTTAGATAAGACTCTAATGACTAGTGTATGTAAACCTGATGGAGTGATAGTAGCTACAGATCCAGAAATGTTGCTGGTAGTGCAATAATATGTCACAGATATGTTTGATGATATAGTAAGGAATGCAGACACTTTGCCAGATAATTTTACTGCACCACTGCCTCAAGTAGAGGAGTCCATGAAAATTTTTTTGATGAAACCCATTGCTTCACAAGAAGTTGAGGAAGTGATTAAAAAATTAAATATGGGAATGTCTCCAGGATTAGATGGTATTCCTAATGAGTTTTATAAAAAATGTGTGTCATATATGAGTTGTTTCTTACCCTTGGTATTTAACTACATGTTGACTTCCACTTTTCATTTTGAAGCTTTTAATACTTCTCTTCTGAGTTATATATGTAAAAAAGGGGATAAGAAATTACTATCTAATTTGAGATCTATCAGTCTCCTCAATAGTGATTATAAAATGCTGGCTAAAATTTTGAATAATCACCTATTGCAGGTTGCTGACACTTTAATTCACCCAGCTCAGACCTGTGCAATTCCCCATAGGAAAATTCAACATAATTTATACCTGTTAAGGGAACTTTTTAAGGCTAGCAAAAAGGGGCACTGCTCAGGTTTGGTGGTAGCTCCTAGACCAGGCCAAAGCTTTTGATAAGGTTAGACATAAGTATCTTTTGAACATATTATTAAAATATGGTATACCTAATCAGTTTGTGCAGTGGGTTGCTCTGCTTTACACTAATGCTACCATAATTCCAACAGTTAATGGACTTTTTGGAACAGACGTTAAGCTTTGTAGAGGTGTTAGACAACAATGTCCTTTAAGCCCTCTGCTCTATGCCTTTGCATTAGATCCAGGTATTCGACAAATGCAATGGGATCAGCATATAACTGGTCTTTCTCCTACACCAATGTTAGAAACAGAAAAAATTATGGCCTACGCTGATGATGTTACTTTATTGATGTAGGATGTTACTTCTCTTAAAAAGGCACTAGAGGTTTTTAATTCTTATGGAGAATTCTCTGGTGCACAAATGAATACGGAGAAGAGTTTTGTTTTCTCTTTGGATCCTACACAGACTGACATTATGGATTGTATGGGAATTCTACTGACTGCCTCCCCCAAATAAATTTTGGGTATTTGGTTTGGGCATGGAGATATGGCTGTTTATAATTGGCAGCAGCTGTTGATACTTGGCAAAAGTAAAATTAATATATGAAAACAGTGGAAATTTGGGAAAAAGAAACGTATTATGATAATTAAAAAATTCTTATTGCCAGTTTTTCTTTATTTAAGTTACCTTTATCCACCTCCAGTCAATTTAGAAATGAGACTATACAGTTTATTTTTACAAATGATATAGGGAAATAGATTGAAACTGGTTAAGAGGGATATTACATACCCTCCAGTTAAAAAGGGGTGGGGGTTACACATGGTGAATCCTTTGGTATTCTACCACTCGATCTTTCTATTTACTTCCTTTAGTTTTTTATGGAGACCAGCCACTATGACATGGCAGATTTGGACACAATTTCTATGGAAACAATATTTCCAGAAATGGATTATTTTACCCCTAAGAAATTAGTTTCAGATAACCTTCCAAGTTATGGGATTTCTTCTATAAAAAATTGCAACAATGGAAAGTACTGTTTCAAAAATTACTTTCGCTGGATAGGAAATCCTTTTATTCCCATATAATTTATGGAGTACAACAAATATTGCTTATTTTTCCTGAATGTATACCCACTATAATTACTTTTGCTTTACTTAAAATAACAGACTTTAGACTACCAGTACAGATTTGGGATATTGTATGGATTTCTGCCCAAGGGAGAGATTAGGAGTCCGGGGAATCTTAAATATAAACCACAGTCTGATAGATATTGCCCTAGGCTATCATATATTAATATTGGGGAAAGTCAGTCACACTTCTATCTTGAATGTACTGATAGTAAGTTATTTTGGAGTGCGGCAGCAACTAAATGGAATATGCCTGTCCTGACTCTACTTACATACAGTATAATACCTTAATTTTGGCGGATTATACAGGGGTCTGGAAATAATATCATAAAAGTACTTTGAATGTTTTTTTTTCATATATTCAATATTTTTTATGGCAAGCTAGGTGTCAATATGTACTACAACAACAACAAGTCTTATATTCTATGGTCATTTTACAAATAGAGACAGGGATGCTCCAGGTAAAGGAAAAAGATACTCGTAAGTTTTATCAGGATAAAATTGTTCAATTTTGGAAATATTTTCCCTTTTAAATGTCAATAATTGTTTATGATTAATTTTGTTATTACATAGTTTTCTTTTTTGTAAATACTTGATGTCGTAATACTTTATATGAGTCATTTTCTTGATGGAAATTTCAGATTTTCTGTGATGTTATGTTTATTGTGCTCAATAAACTTCCCCTACTAGTGCCATAGGATCTTTAACATCCACCTGAACTACCACAAATTCAGGCAGATGGGACCTCGGTTTAACATCTCATCTGGCACCTCAGAAATGCAGCATCCCTCTCATGCTGCACTACAGTGTCAGTACTGGGATATTAACCCAAGTGCCAGATGTGGGAACTGAACCCACAGCCCTTTGATCTCTCAGCCTCAGAGGCGAGTGTGCTACCTACTGAGCCACTGACACTGACATAGCTCCTGTGCAAAATCAACTTTCAGAATGGATTAATGAAATCACAGTGCCTGTGTTCATGAGAGGAGGTCCCAAAAAGCCCATGTTGAAAATTTAGTAAAAAAATTCCAAAAAATGGCCACATTACAAGCATACATTGTGCAGTTTCTAGACATGCTCATAACTTTGGCAATTTGGGTGAAAACATTCACGAAAATACCCTAGTTACATGCGTCCATTAAATTTATTCTATGCATACACATAACTTTGTGGGATTGGTGCACAGGATACTACTGTACTATATCAAAAAGAAAGGAAATTCATTGCAAAAAGCTCTGCTAATGCAACAATTGGGGTTGATAGCACAGTGACAAAAGTTTGGAAATTTGATGTTAGGTGCCCACCACCCACCCACCCTTCACACACCAACATGCATCAGGCATGTCATGGGGTTGTCAGGCCTAACTCTCACCCCATTCTCCTATACTGTAGTGTGTCCACTTATTTACATGTAGAATGGGTGACAAGCTCTGACAACCCCAGAGTCTGATACATGTTGGTGTGTGGAGCATGGGTGGGTGGGGTGGGATGGTAGGTGTGCACCCTAACATCAAATTTCCAAACTTTTGTCACTGTGCTATCAATCCTAACTGATGCATTAACTGAGTTTTTTGCAATGAATATATATATATATATATATATATATATATATATCAATCAGCACAGGCAAATCCAAATTCAATCCCTTTGCAAAATCAAAATTCATCCTAGATTTGGCAAATCCAGAACCAAATCCAAATTCATCCCTGATTTGTCCATCCCTAATTTAGACACACTTCATCTTGTTTTTTATATATCTGATTTTGCTTCCCTGACCCGTTATTTATCACTGATAAAATATGTCTTATAACAATATCTTTATCTCTTAGAGTACCTCTACCTCTACACCATATGTCCCCACTTGAGTCATAATCTTGTGTTGTGACAGCACAGTCCTTTGCCATTCAAATAAAATCTGTGATGTCAAAAGTGAAGTATTCATCAGGTGGGGAGTAATACATAGGAGCTAATGAACTCTCAAGGAACAGAAATCCCTTTTTCATACATTTGACCTCAGTAATTAATAAAGGGGAGAGGAAATACAGAACTAATGTGACATACAAAGTGAATTGTATCCATATACTATTTTTGTCATAGTTCACTTGCAGCTGTTCTTTAAGGTGGTCACTGTATACAATATATAGGGGATACATGATGGGCAGGAGTGGGATATGGAAAATATTCTCACTTCTGCAGCGTGAGCTCTGCATTCTCGGGAGTGCACAGCTCACTCTGCAGGAGTGAGAATATTTTCCATATCCCACAATCTGCACATCATGTGTACAATTTATACAATCGGGCTAGGAGCTTTAGGAATATTTTTTTCTGTGTTCTCTTCATGTTTACTCTGTTTTTTTAATTTTAGTGTTTGGTAACTGGGTAAGTTTTCAGCGGTGACCTGGGAGCATTGTGCAGTTAAGTGACTTGTTCAGAGTCACACAGTATGCAAGTGGAGGTTGTAAGAATCAAACCCAGGTCTCATCTGCTGGCTATAGCAAGCTTGTTTCCAGCTTGTTACTCTAACCTCTAGGCTATACTGACAGCACTGTTCATCAGTGGTCTGAGTGTGTGTAAGTGTTTCTGAATAAGCTGGGAGAGTTAGACACTATGGGAAACAGTTGAATGCATTTTACAATGGTAACTGAGTTACCTGCAGCTAGGAGTGAGAAACAGAAACTGCGTGGTGAAGGACTGTCATTCGCAAAGGAGGCATTTTTGAAGGTGAGAGTAGCATAGTAATGCGTTGGGAGTTTTAGAAATACTGTGGGACATAGGTGTATGTGTTTTGCAATGCTAACTGAGTAAGTTGCAGACTTCAGTGAGACAGAGAAATGGTTGCAGGCAGAACTCAGAAAAAGAAAGTGCTTTATGAAGGAGGCTGTTTTGAAGATTAGAGCAGTACAGTAATGGGCTAGGAGTGTCAGAAAAACTATGGGACACAGGTGATTGTCTTTTGCAATGCTAAATGAGCAGTGAAGATATTTTCACTCTGGTGACATCACCACTATAAGAATATTTGCTAATGATGTAGGCACTATGGCCCAGATTTTCAAACTGCGCCATTCTGAGGCGCAAGCCCCTGCGCTGCTCAAAATAGTTGCGCAGGGTTGTGGCCGGGGTGATATTCAAAGGAGTCAACGCTTGTTGAGCAACCCTTTGAATATCACCCCCAGCCACAGCATTAGCATGATGGCGCAGTGGAATCCTGCGCCACCGCAAGCTGCCAGAGTTCAGCATTAAACTCCATGTGGCGCAAGTACCATTGCGCCCATGCTCAAATTTCCTATATTCAAAAAGGTGACATGCAAATGGGGCATACATTTATAAGGCGCAGGGGGCCATTTGCATCTATTTATGGCCCCATTTGCATGCCATTTGTATGTAGGGTCGCACTGATCCCAAGACTTGCTCCTGGCCTCCTGACAGGCAGCAGAATGCCGGGGACCGACGCACACAGCTTCCCAACTGCTGGCATCACAGTTACATGTAACCCCCACATACAGTCCCACAGCCCTCATCGTGGGCAGTACAGGTACATGAAACCTCCACACACACATATCCCACAGCCCGATCGTGGGCAGAAGTGTATGAACCCCCCAGTGCCCTATCACTGGCAGAATCAAACCTCCCCAACCTGAATATCTCCCTGGTGGTCCAGTGATCAGAAGCCTGATCAAGGCAGAATGTCACATCACAACCCCCCAAACATCTCTGGTGTCTCAGTGTCCCCCACCCACCCACGGCTCCTCCACCCGCTCGCAGCCGCGGGAGCGACAGTATCCTACCCGCCCAGCCTTCCATTTGCTGGCTATCTGGCTATTTCGCTGAGCCGATCATGCCCGGGTATGTGACGCTTCATTGGTGTAGAGCTGGCGTCACTGGGCGTAGTATCCATATCAGACATGACAGTTCTATATTTGTGAATGATGTTCATTCACAAATCTGGACTGTCATGGACGGTATGGGCTGCACACTCATTGGCTGTAGCTCTGCACCACCGGTGTGCAGCCCTACCGACAGTCGGGTCAGCTGGCGGCGGGCGGCAGGCGGGTGGATGCTGTCGCCCACCGCCGCGGGGGATCAGGTGGAGGGGCTTCGTGGGTGAGTGGGGGGATACTCAGACACCAGGGAGATGTTTGGGGGTTGTGATGTGACATTCTGCCCGGAGATCGGGCTTTAGGTCCACTGGACCACCAGGAGATATCTGTGCTGGGGAGTGGTTACATCTGCCCGTGATCGGCACTGGGGGTTCATATTACCCCGCCCGTGATCGGGCTGTGGGATGGGTGTGGGGTCTTCATAATCAATGCCCGCGATCGGGCTTCGGATATGTGTGGGGTTTCTGTATCCGTGATGCCCGCCATCGGGCTGTGGGAGATGTGTGGGCGGGGTTCATGTTACTCTATGCCCGCGATCGGGCTGGTGGGGGTTGATACAGGCTATGCCCACGATCGCCCTCGGGAGATGTGTGGGTGGGGGTTGTTTTTACGTTCTGCCCATGATCAGGCTGGTGGGGGGCACAGGGACCGAGTTGGGGGCCAGCCAGTGGTGGCAGCTGCTGTGTTGCACCCTGCAATACAGCAGCTCACCTGTGGGTGGCCCTCAACTTGATCCTTTTTTGCTCTGTCCAGCAGGCGAGGTTGGTTGGCGTGATGTGTCATCTCACAACCCGACTGAATATCGGGTTGCGCAGGTTATGCATGGTTCCTCCCCCTCCTGTTGAGCATGCATTCATTTGCATTGCTGTTTTGCGCAATCTGTTGTCAGTGGCGTAACTGCCTCCTGCTGAATATCGCAGAATGGCGCATTTTTGGACTTGCGCATGCGCAACCCTGTTGCGCATGGCGCAACCCTTTTGAATATCTGGGCCTATGTATATATCTGTAAATATTCTCACAATGGTGATGTCATCACAGTGGTTATTCTACTGCAGTGAAAATAACACATTTTCTCACTCATTTATCCCTCACCCTCATTGTATAAAAAAAACCTTAATTCTAATGAGAACTCATCAAAATAACTAAGAATACTATTTCTATAGGAATGAATAAAATCTTTTTACATTTGACCTCAGATTAGGTGCTGAAACATGAAATGATTATTTCAGTTAAGATAAAGTACTTGTACAATACAATTTGTTTCTCAACAAATTTAGCAACCTAGAAGATGCCAACTACTCCCAGGAGTATTTTGAAAACATGTGATCAAGCTACAGAGGCACCTGTACACACATGGATACTGTCTAGATAGCTCCACAATTAACCATTGCAATATTCATGAGGAAGCACAGTATGAACCAGTAGGGCCATGTGCTGGACTGTACAACTGTGCAATGCATAGCCAACACATGTGGGATGCATAGGGCCAGTAGGGCCACACAGTTCTCAACAAGGGGTGGTGCCAGTCAGGTGGGACAGAGGTGGACTGGACCAGGGGTATCCAGTCATAAGCCCTGACTGGGCCCCATAGTGGAAACTGTGCTTCATGGGAGCAGGGGATCATGGGACATGGCAGCCTGAATACGGGCTGCCATGTCCCCAAGAGACCACAATAAAATTTACAGTTTCAGAATTTGACACCTTGCAGACTGCCACTGCCATGTGGCCCTCTGTGACATCAAAGGAGACTGGGATCCAGGGATCCAGGGTGCCATCTGGTGGTTGGTGCTCTGGTCAGGGGGTTACAGCCATTATGGTAGCCCTCTGGCTGGCATAATGGAAAGCCTTCCTGACACCATCCCAGCAGAGCACAGAAGGCATCATGCATGCTACAGATTACTGGCCCCTAGGGGTATGTCCTTTCCCTACCATTTGCCCAGAACAGTTGAGTAGTTGTGCAGAATCCCCGGTGTATGGTCCTGGGTAGTGCTGCAGAGTAGGATGGGCATATCCAGGCCCTATGCACCACATATCAGGGTGCTTAAGACCTGAATATCCTCATGCATAGGGCCCAATTTGAATAAATTAAACAATGTTGGAGAGCAGCCATTCTGCCGGTGGAACTTCCACTGGAATTTTACTGGTTCTTCTGCGGAATTCCACCAACTGTGATCCATGGAATAATATTCTGTGGAACAGCATTTTATTGTGTGAAAAATTATTCTGCAACAATTTGCACTGAAAATATTGAGATCCGTGGAATAATATTCTGTGGAACAGCATTTTTTCCCCATGGAAAATAATTCCACAACTGTTTTCTACTGTAGAATTGCACCATTCCATTTCTGGTGGAATTTTGAAAATTCTGTGGAATTTCATTCTTCCAGAATTTGAAAATTCTGCACAGCATTAATCCATAGTTCATTAGGAAGAAGCTAGGATCTGTAGGAAGGTTTAACATAAACTAGTACTTATTGGATATACAAGTGGACAGTATCCTGTCAGACATGTAAAAATAATGTGAACACATTTTAATAATGAAATTTTTATGCTTTGTAAGTGACAAAGAGGAAATTAATTAGACTGAGAACTTACTTTCTTGAAAAGACATAAGGGAATCCTGATGACAAAGGGAATCCACTAGGGGAATGAAAAACGTATTAGGTGGATGATGATACAAAGGGTTGCAGATTCTTGGTACAATACCTGATTTTGGGAGTTAGCAATGAATAACAAGTAGGTAGACAGCTGTCTTTCAACCAGACCTGGTAAAATAAATCAAACAAAGTCGGAGTGCAGCCCCACCTATACAGGTCACCCACTGAGCACAAACAGTAAGTATGGAAACTCTTACCTTGGTCTTTGGGAGCTTGAGGTTATGCTTTTGAAGGGATGATGTCCATCTGACCTGAAAGACAAAAATAAAGGAAAGGGATCATGGGGTCTGTAGTTCATTAAGGAGAATATAGGCTCTATAGGAAGGTTTAACATAATCTAGTACTTATTACACATACAAGTGACAGTATCCTGTCAGACTAGTAGAAATAATGTGAGCATATTTTAATAATGACATTTTTATGCTTTGTAAGTGACAAAGAGGAAATTAATTAAACTGAGGACTTACCTGCTTGGAAAGAGATGGGGAATCCCAAGGACAAAGGGAATCCACTAAGGGCATGAAAAACATAAGAGTTGGATGATGACACAAAGGGTTGCAGGTTCTAGGTACAGTACCTGATTTTGAGAGTTAGCAATGAATAATAGGTAGGTAGACAGCTGTCTTTCAACTAGACCTGGTAAAATAAAAGGAAAAGTAGATTAGGATAATAGAAGAAACTAGTATCAAGAGGAGAGTCATAGTGGTGAAAGAATGCAATGAGTAAAGTATCTGGGGCTGTGGAAAAGAAGCACAAAACAGGATCAATCTATATCACAGATTTATAGATAATCTGTTGTTAATATGGAAAGGTAAAGAAACACAACTTCAAGAGTTTGTAAGATATTTGGAAGCTTTAAATCCAGATCTTCATTTTACCCTGAATATAGTAGAGACCACATTGATTTTCTTGATCTGATGATTAAAAGGGGTACCAATGGCAGTGGACCTTTTTAGAAAAGAAACAGACACCAATTCCTTGCTGCTGGCATCTAGCTGCCATCCATTATATTTGGTAAGAAATATTCCAAGGATGCAGTTCCTATGTCTTTGGAGGAACTGCAGCAATGCTACAACATTTGATGTGTGTGATGAGGAAATTGCAGTTTTTAAACAATGGGGGTTTAGGCAACCATCTTACTGAAGCAAAGGTTTGGACCAGACAACAAGACAGAGGTAATTCCAAGAGAACATGGAGATGATACTCCCCAGACAGCAGAATAAAATGTATTATAACCTCTCACAAACAATTTAAAAATGTCAAGGATATGTTGTTAAAAAATTGGCATACTATACAAGTTGCTCTAATTTTTCATAAATACACTCAAGATCCACCTATGATGGTATATAACTGTGCAAGGAATTGGGGGATCTGCTATTGAATTCCTTACAGCTATTACAGAAACAGGGTACAAGTACATAGCTGAAATAAGCAGTAGTGGGAAGTGCCCCTTGTGGGTGGTGTACATTTTGCAAGTACATAGAAAAATGTCAATATTTTAAAAGTAAAATATTAGGGAAAGAAAACACTGTAAGACAATTACTTGTGATACAGTGGGGATTATCTATTCTGTTGAATTATTTATTTTGTTTTTATTTATTTTTTATTAACCAGGTGAGTACCTTAGGCATGATTGTGACTATTTTCAGGCATGACCCGCGAGATAACAGAGATGCAAGACAAACAGGGAAACATCAATTATAGTACATATAACTTGGGAACTAAATACAAACATGTTTGAGCAAACACAGTTATGACATGGCAGAAATAGTTAAACAAGGTGTACAAGCATGGTTTAAATCATGTGCTGGTTAAGTGCCAAGACAAATAATAAACTAAGAAAATGAGAGAAAAGGGTAGGCAGTAGGGACAAGAGAGACACAACAGATGGGACTACCAAGGATTCAAATAGATCATAGTCAAGTCCAAGGACTCAAGGCTAGATGATAGAGAGGGAAAGCAAAGGGCATAAGATTAAATTTAAAAGGTCAAGGCTGAAGTAGAGGATTGGACAGCCATAAAGAGGGGAAATAAATCAAGGGAGATTAAAGCATGAGCAAGAGTCTTGTTTGAGGAGGTGAGCTCTGTACTTACTTTTGAACTGGGCATGACTGGGGGGCAGGCAAACATCCATAGGTAAGGAGTTCCACAGTTTAGGGGCTGAATGAGAGAAAGTTATTATATTCTTAGCAGTTATGCATCTGGGCACACATAGCAGGGACTTGTCTACAGAGTGGAGACCATGGAAGGAAATTTGAGGAATCAGCAGGGAAGCAAGAGAGAGAGGGATGCCAGCCCTGATTACATTATCCATCAGGGAGCCAAGGGCGAAGACCCGGTGGCTGGATGGGTAGAGCCTGTTGAGGTCCACTTACAGGCAGCAGTGGTGCTTAAGGCATGGTGAGGCAGAGGCATACCTATAGATACTATTGTGAGTGGTATCCCATTTTCTGAATATGGCTTTAGATGCATTAAGATAGGTGACAACTCCATAGGAGAGTGCTGGAAGAAAGATACCACAAGCAATGGCCAGCCTAGCAGAGGGAGTGAGGATATGGTTAGTTTTGTAGGCCAGTCCAATTTTAGGGTTGACAGACTTGCAAGTAGTTGAGTCATGTTGTTCAAAATTCAGGGTTTCATCTAGGAAGACAACATGGTACTTGAA